>JAHLJS010000006.1:4109687-5309687 GCA_038502445.1 Eremochloa ophiuroides
CTGAAGAGAGGTAACGATGCTCCGGAGCAGTGACTGACTGGAGGCAGTGAGCACAATATCATCAACATAGAGCAGCAGATAGGCAGTCTCAGCTCCATGGTGATAGATAAACAGAGAGGGTACCTGACTTTGCCTCCATGAAGCCCAGTGTCAGCAGAAAAGCAGCAAACCGGGAGTGCCAAGCTCGAGGGGCCCTGCTTGAGACCATAGAGGGACTTGTTGAGCCGACAGACCATATCTGGACGAGAAGAATCAACAAATCCCGCTGGCTGACTGCAGTAGACTGTCTCAGTCAGAGTCCCGTCGAGGAAGGCATTCTTGACATCCAGCTGATGCACAGGCCAGGAGCGAGAGAGTGCCAGTGAGAGAACCGTGCGGACGGTAGCCGGCTTCACCACTGGACTGAACGTCTCATCATAGTCGACTCCAGGCCGCTGAGTGAAACCTCGGAGGACCCAGCGAGCCTTGTACCGATCAAGAGTGCCATTAGCCCGGTGTTTGTGAGTCCATATCCACTTGCCCGTGACGACGTTGGAGCCGGGGGGTCGAGGCACCAGGTCCCACGTTTGGTTGGCAAGAAGGGCAGCGTACTCCTCTTCCATCGCGTAACGCCAGTGAGGATTCGCCAAGGCGTCATGGACAGAAGAGGGCACAGGAGAGACATGCAGCTCCCCGGGCGTCGCTGCAAGAGCCCGGGGCCGCAAGACACCGGCCGCGTGTCGCGTCACCATAGGGTGAACATGCCGCGGGTGTCGGTGAAGAAGCGGCGGGTAGTACACCGGCGGCTCGACACGGGCAGCTGGTAGCGGTGGAGACGGCGGCGTGGGCGTCGACGGAGAAGGTGCCACCGTAGGTGACCATGGCAGCGAGGGCGGTGGTGGCACCGGCACCGTGTCCAGCGGGGCCGGCCGCACTCGGCGCTGGTAGACGCGCACCGGGTGGGCGAACCGCGCCGGAGTCGCCGAGGACGGCGCCTCCGGCCCCGCACAGGGCGCAGGGTCAGGCGGGGCACCAGAGGGCGTGGTCGCCGGACCCGCGCAGGGCACAGGGTCAGGCGCAGCACCGGAGGGCGCCGAGCCGGCGCATGGGGCCAGCTACGGGCGTGGCGGAGCAAGACCTGCAGGACAAAACGGAAATGGTGGCTGAACCACCGCGTCAGTGGGAGACAGAGAGGAGAGGTCAAGGTCGGAGGTGGAAGGAGGTGTGGAGGTGGTGGAGAATGGGAAGACGGACTCATCAAACACCACATGGCGAGAGATGAGGACCCGGCGTGAGGCGAGGTCATAGCAGCGGTACCCCTTGTGATCCGGGGAGTACCCGAGGAAGACACACAGGGTCGAACGGGGAGCCAGCTTGTGAGGAGCAGTGGCAGTGGTGTTAGGGTAACACGCACACCCGAAGACACGGAGGTGATCGTAACAAGGAGGGGTACCGAAGAGAGCGTGGTGTGGTGTGGGAGCTGGACAGGCAGCTGAAGGTAGGTGGTTAAGGAGATAGGTGGAGGTATGCAGGCTCTCGGCCCAGAAGCGGGCAGGAAGAGAAGCCTGGAGGAGAAGGGTGCGCATGGTGTCATTCGTGGTGCGAATCATGCGCTCAGCCTTGCCGTTTTGGGAGGAGGTATAGGGGCAAGACATGCGCAATTGGACACCGTGAGAGAGGAAGAAAGCCCGAGAGGTGGAGTTATCGAACTCACGCCCGTTGTCACACTGGACGGCCTTGATGGTGAGGCCAAACTGAGTAGACACCCAGGCGAAGAAGTGACGGAGCGTGGGAAACGCCTCAGACTTAACACGCAAGGGAAAAGTCCATGAATAATGAGAGAAATCATCAACCACGACAAGATAGTATTTATAGCCAGAATGCTCATCACAGAAGATGTCCACAGGTCGCAGTGTACAAGATCAAAAATATGGGTCGCATGTGAAGAAGAGGTGGGAAATGGAAGACGAACATGTCGGCCCAGTTGGCACGCATGACACAAATGCTCATCGTGAGCCCGAGTACAAGGTATGTCACAACTACGACTAAGCTGCATCAGAGCATCACGGCCAGGATGTCCGAGACGGCGGTGCCAAGTAGTAGAGGAAGTAGAGGCGGCGAAAGCAACTGACGAAGTGGAAGCTGAAGTGGAAGGAGCAGAAGGAGGAAACCGAAGCGTGTAAAGGGGCCCCGTGCTGTCACAATCGGAGGAGTGGATGCCGGGAAGCCAAATCTTTCACAGTAAGACCAGAGGGGTCAAACTCAACAGAACAAGAATTGTCAGCTGTAAAATGACGAATGGAAAGAAGGTTGTGAACCATAGAGGAAGCAACAAGGACATCGGGAAGACGAAAAGAGCCAGGAGTGGTAGCGGAACCCACGGATGTGACAGGAAGACAAGAACCATTTGCGAACATGGTGGACGAAGGAAGAGACGAAGAAGTAGGTTGGACAGACGTGAGTATACCGGGGTCGGAAGTGGTGTGGTAAGTGGCACCCGAGTCGGCGACCCAGTCATGTCCGACGGGAGGTGTCAGGCCCATGGTGCTGAAGGAGCGGGCCAGAGCCGTCGGATCCCAACCGACAGGCCCTAGCGACGACCCGGGAGGTAGAGCCCACGGCGACGCGAGTGGCTTAGCAACCCCGGGTGGTAGAGCCCACGGTGCGGCCGGGACGGCACCGGCGAGCATGGCCGCCGGAGTGCGAGGATCGCCACCGGCACCCTGGAAGGGCCACATGGAGATGCGCCCTGACCATGGGTTGCTGAAGGATGGCCAGGGTGCACCACCCCGTGGAGGCGCGGGCGTGGCCCCACGGCCAGAGCCCGCACCACGCCTCCCTCCGTGTCGGCGGCGGCTGCCACGGCCCCCCCACCCCCACCCCCGCTCGGCCCGGAGTGAGGAGGACCAAGAAGAGACGTCGGGGCCGGAGCGGACGTACGCGGCGGTGGAGTGGCGGCAAGGGCAGTCGAGGAGGTTGAGGAGCCCGGGGCGGAGAGGGAAGCAGACTGGACTCCCTGAGTGAGCTCCTCCATGACGAGGTCGTCACGGACCTGCTGGAAAGTGGGGAAGGGCCGCTGCCGGGTGATCCAGGTCCGGAGGTGGCCGTAGCGGTCGCTGAGGCCACGGAGGACGTTGAGGACCAAGATCGGGTCCTACACGGGCCAGCCAAGGTCACCGAGGGAGTCGGCCATGCCCTTCATCCGACGGCAGTACTCACCGACGGAGAGGTCGCCCTGGACAAAGGTGCAGAAGTTGGCGTCGAGGCGCAGAGCCCGGGCTTCGGCATTGCCCAGGAACTGGCCCTCGAGCGCCAGCCAGGCACGATGAGCGTCGGGTGTGTTGCGGACGAGGTCGTGGAGGCCGGTGGTGATGGTCCCGAGGATCCAGGACAGGACGATGCTGTCGAGACGCAGCCACCCTGGGGTCTGAGCCGCAAGCGGGGCATCGATGAGGACGTGGTCGTCGAGGGCGTAGCGGCGTAGGGTGAGGAGGATCATGTCCCGCTAGCGAGCGTAGGAGGGCGACTCAGGGTCGAGGACGACTGTGACCAGGTTCCGGATGTTCTGGACACCGCCGACCTGGTAGTGGAGCTGCGCCACGAGTGGATCCGCCGGATCGGGGATCTGGATAGGCGACACTCGGACGGCGCGCGAGCTGGAGGAGGTGGCGGTGGTGTCGTAGTACGCCGGGAAGCCGAGGAGCTGCTCCGCCTCGGCGATTTGATGCGCCAAGGCATCGGCCGCATCGCGTTCCCGCTCCCAGGCGAGGGCGGCCACACACGCGCGCCTGGCTTTCCGCTGCGGCAGCCCTGACGGCGACGAGAGCAGCGGCGAGGGGAGGTGCGGGGAACGCAGCCCTACCCAAGGCACCACCCGTGGCAGCGCCGGGCAGATGCAGGGCAGCGGGCAGCACGTCTCCGGCGGCTGCACCGGGCGGAGGACCCCCAGCCGCGCCGGCCAAGGCTCCAGCAGGCAGGGCCAGGCCACCCGCACCAGGCGCAGACAGAGCCCCGGGTGGAGGCGGCGCACCCTGCGGAGGGGCCCCAGCCACACCGGCCAGAGCAGGTGCAGGCGCGGGCGGAGGCGGCCCCCCAGCGCCGGGCGCGGCCAGGGCAGGGGCGGGCGGAGGTGGTCCCCCCGCACCGGGCGCGGCCAGGGCCAGGGCAGGAGGGAGCAGGGGCTGCGGCGGCGCGCCAGGTGGGGGCTCGCCGGCCCCCGCACCAGCAGCAGCAGCGTCGGCGCCGCAGGCGGCTATGAAAGCCGCGGCCGGCCGCCCGCCTGCTGTGCGCTGCGCCCGGGAAGGGTAGGGGAGGGGGGGAACGAGTGGAAGTAGGTAGGGGGAGGAGGAGGTGGCCGGCCGCCGGCCATGGTGGCCTGAGGAGGAGCGGCGGCTGGGAGGGAGGGAGGAGAGGAGAGGGAAGGGGCAAACCCTAGCTTGATACCGTGTTAGAATAATTGATTGGATTAATTAGGCTAACCCTAAAAGGGTAGCTATATAGAAGGCATACAATGGCCTCATGGGCTTAGCCTCATGGGCCTAATACACATACTCCAACAAGAAGTTTGAGTTGGACAAAACTAAAATGACCTACATTTTGGAATTGTGGGACAGTGGGAATATACTTTATTTATTGAAAAATTTGCTGTGCTACTTATGTGAAATTGGCTGTGGGACACTGGAATGTTTTTTCTTTGCTGCGGGACACTAACTTCTTTGCTGTAGGACACCGCCCAGTGTACTAGAGCCAAAAAAAAGGTGCAGTGTCCCACAACCAATTTCACATAAGTGGAGTGTCCTGTAGCAAAATTTCCCTTATTTATTTTATGATCAGCAAGCTGATTATTTTGCTCTTTTGTTCTTTTTCGAGGATTTATTTCCCAGTGTATTTCATGTTTGTTGAAAGTATCTTTGTTGTACAAGTACACTATATTGGGACTATTTGCTTCTGCTAGCTGGTCACTTCATCTTCAGTCCTCACTATGAATATCCTTGTTCTGGTAACAGTTTACCATGTCCTGAAGGGCATCATTAAGGCAAAATATGGTCAAGATGCATGCAACGTTGGAGATGAAGGAGGTTTTGCTCCTAATGTTCAAGACAACAGAGAGGGTCTTGTCTTGCTTATGGATGCCATTGAGAAGGCAGGCTACACTGGAAAGGTGTGATATCATCTAACTAGTTTCAGTTGGCTCTCTTGTTTTTATTTTAAATGTTAAAAACAAATTCTAATGCAGATCAAAATTGGAATGGATGTTGCGGCATCAGAGTTCCTTACAAAGGATGGGCGCTATGATCTAAACTTTAAGAATCAGCCTAATGATGGAGTCCATATTCTTTCAGCCCAGCATCTGGGTGATCTGTACAGAGATTTTGTCAAGGATTTCCCTATTGTATCAATTGAGGACCCTTTTGATCAGGATGACTGGAGTTCATGGGCATCATTGCAATCCTCAGTTGATATCCAAATTGTGGGTGATGATTTACTTGTCACAAACCCAAAACGAATTGCAGAAGCTATTGACAAGAAGGCTTGCAATGCTCTGTTGCTAAAGGTAACCATCTACTAAACACTTTGAAATGGAGTACTATATAGTTTATACCTTGAAATTTTTTGCCTCTTTCCAGTGCTGAACATCGTGACTGCAAAACAGTATCTAACTCGAGATAAGCTTGCACTGCAAAACTAAGTCTTTTGTTAAAATTGGTGTGCCTTTTCCAGGTCAACCAGATTGGTACTGTCACTGAATCAATTCAAGCTGCTCTTGATTCAAAAGCTGCTGGTTGGGGTGTGATGGTCAGCCACAGAAGTGGTGAAACCGAAGACAACTTCATCGCAGATTTGGCTGTTGGCTTAGCAAGTGGGCAGGTAAAGGACTGCCAGAAACTCTAGCTGAGTAGCTGAGACATTGTATTTCCACCTTTCTTCCTCAGATAATCATGACGGAACTGATTATATGTTTCAGATTAAAACCGGGGCTCCATGCCGCAGCGAGAGACTGGCCAAATACAATCAGGTAAAACCACCCTCCGGATTCCACCATTTGTGACATTTTTCTCTGTGGACCTTGTATTTTCCTTTGTTCGTTTGCAACTCATCCTAGTTATGTTTCTGTACAGCTTCTACGGATTGAAGAGGAGCTTGGCAACGTGCGCTATGCAGGGGAGGCATTCAGGTCTCCTTAAGAAATAGACTTGAGAATCTCAGCAAAGCGTAAATTATGTGTACTGCCCAGTAGAAATAAAAGAACTAAATCATGGCCAGTCATGCTTTCATGATTGTTACCACGAGTTATCCCAAATTTTTTGCGGATTTTTTTTTTTTCTTGATGCATCTTATTATCCATGAGCATTTGCCGACGTAGTCTTCATCCAGAAAGAGGCCTCATGTGCACCGCGCGAGTGTGAGAAAGTGGCAGCTTTAAATGGGCATGTCCATTAACAATCATGCTTGTAATCGTGCGTTATTATAGTCATACAATAAATGAATGCATTTCACGAATTTCACTGTTGTCTGTTCGAAATGCAATACTACACGCACTATCGAGGTTCAAGTGCTGAACTGAAGGGAAAGTTTAATATGCCCTCAGGGGCACATGCTCCTCTGATGGTGGGCAACCCATGTAGCTTGCTGAGATACGAACTCGAACAGAGCGCGTTTCTAAATTCTACGATAGTCGCACTCTCATTGTAGTGGATAGGCGTCCGACACCGCTATTACACATACATTACGCTGCTGTTACACATATTACATGATTACAATAGAAGAACGACTGCTCTTAATTTATCACTGATGACATCCATTGTTCACGACGAATCCATTCCCATACACACACACTACTTTACAAACAAACGACGAACGTACTAGCTAGAGGCCGATCTTCAAGAGGCCAACGTAAGGCGTGTCGACAGAGCCGAGCCAGAGCGCGCCGCCGGGGCGCTCCACTACCTCGCTGAGCGTGGCGTTGCCGAGCCCGCGCAGCGCCTCGGTGACGGCGCCGGTCTCCGCGTGGACCCTGACGGCAGCCACAGACCGGGGCGTCGTCCCCTCCGCCAGCCACGACTTGTCACGGTTCAGCGCCACCCAGTAGAAGTGCTCGCCGGCGCCGGCGCGGCGCACGTTGTCCGGGTACCCCGGCAGGTCGGCGAAGGGCTCCGTGGTGCCGGCGGCGGGGCCGCGCAGCCAGTGGCGGAGCAGCCGGCACCGCGTGGTCTCGGCCACCACGACGTGCGTGCCGTCCGCGCTCAGCGCCACGCCGTTGGGGAAGGACAGGCCCGACGCCAGCACCGTGGCGCTGCCCGTCGCCGGGTCGTACCGCAGCAGCCGCCCCGTCGCGTCGCCTGTCAGGATGATCATGATGTAGTCACTACAACAAAATCAATAATGTCAGGTAATTCTAGTAGTAATAAATAATAATCACAGACAGACGTAGTAAGAGTAATCTATATAAAAACCAAATCGTTAACACGCAAATGAACCACTATCTCTACTCTAAAAAGATGAAAGTGCAATCCTTCATAGCAGAACCAAAACTTTCCGACTCCACTCCACCGCTTAACCGCCCTTCTCCCCCACTCTCGTCGCCCGGTCGCCCCCACATCCTTTCCGCCACCCGCCCGCCTCGCCTTGCGAGCCGCAACGCACGCCCGCCCTCCTCGCCCAGCGAGCCACGGCCGCCGCCCGCCCGCCTCACCCTGTGCTGCCTCGCAAGGCCGCTCTTGCCCGTGCATTGCCGCCCGCCCGCCTCGCCCTGCGAGCCACGGCCGCCGCCCGCCGGGAACCGCGAGGAAGCCGGCGCACAGCCGGGAACCGCGAGAAAGAAAGCGCCCCGACACCCGCGAGGAAGCCGGCACCCCGACGTTGCAAGCCCGCCGTCGTCCCGTCGTCGCGAGGCCGTTGTGGCCCCCCGTCGTCGCGAGTTGCGGTCCCCATCGGCGTGAGTTCGAGGCGGACCGGCGGTCGTCGCGAGTTCGACGCGTCCCCCAGTCGGCGCTCGGCTCACGGTTGGAGCGGACCGGTTGGAGCACCAGCTGGAGCGAAGCACCGGTTGGAGAGCGGTTGCACTACAGGTGCTCGATGAATTGCACCTACAGGTGTTCTCTTCTTCAAGGTACACTGGTTTGTTTCATCAGTTTTTGATTGGTTTGGTGAAGTTCTAGAGATCGGAGAGACCTCGGCTGCCTCGTTGTTCTATTCGGTTCCCTCGCCAAAATGTTAAGTTGAAAGAAAAAAGAACAAACCTCCTGGTTCTATGCATTTCCCTCACCGCCGGCGACTCCGTTCTTTAGTGCGTCGTCCTCTCGTGCACTGAGGTATAGCAGCATATCAGTTGATTTTTGTGGCACCACTGTAAGACCCGATCTGCACAAGAGATCGTGATTGGGAGATGCAGCGGCAACATTTTTCCTACGTCCCTAGGCCACGAGCACATAGGTCCTGATCTGATCTCCTATAGCTTAGTGTCCTATGCTAGATCCATTGTGTTTCACCCTTGTGATTGGATCAGAAGGATCTCCTACGATTCGTGGGATAATCTTCCCATCGCAGAGTAATAGCAAATTAGTGTTTCAATCCTTGTGCAGTTGATTAATTAGTTCATGCATTGTGGTAAACTAGTGAATGTGTTGCAAGTTGACCAAATTGGTGAATGTGTTATATTTCAAGAGAGTTCGATCATTTGCGTTCTCACCTTTTGACATATTATTACCTATATGATATTTATGGTTTTACTTGCTTGAAGTTTTGATAGGTACATCTTGCTGATATATGCTTTGCAATTATTCAATTATGCTGCATAAAAACAGTTAAATTAGTGAAAGGTCCTAAATGGCTAGAGGGGGGGTGAATAGCCTATAAAAATCTACAAACAACACTTCACAAGCCGATTAGTAACAATAGCAAGCTTTGCAAAGCTGTGACAGAACCGCCTTAATCATAGGGCCCACGTGCACCGTCATTGTCCCTAAGGACCCATGATCAGTCTGCACGAGTTCTCCTTGACCTAGGTGTCCTGCCGGGTTCCCTAGGAAACCCTAACTTCTCCGAGGATCTCATTGTAAGGACCTTGCAAGTATTACAATAGCTTACACAAATAAGTTGAATCAGAGTATAAGGTGCGGAAGTATTACGTAAATCTAGATTATAAATATAAATTACATTATCCCAAACCAGAGTTTCGTAGTGGAGAAGCACATACAACTAAACACCCTGCCCAAGGGTTATATCTTATACATATCTTCACCCATGCGCTATCCGGTAACCGGCACGGTCCCGAGCATGACTGTACCTTCAGCTCACCTGCAACAGGGGTTAACAAACCCTGAGTACTGGGGTACTCCGCAAGACTTACCCGACTAAGGGTGTAAAATGAGACTCAGGAATGCAAGGCTATGGGTAAGGCTAGCAGAGGATGAGGAGTTTGCAGAAAAGCAATCTATCCTGATCCATATTTTATTTTGTCATTATTATAATCATATTTATAGCTCCAATATTCAGACTCATGTATCATCATTCTTTCAATTACTTCATTCATTCAGATAACCTAGTTGAGAACCACTTTTCGGTGTAGAGTGTGAGGATCAAGTCTCCATAACCGAGGAGCACGTCGATTCGAATCCAGAAAGTACCCAGCTGGGGATTCTAACCACACTGCATATGCAGCACGTCGGCATACATATACCAACCCGTCGTCACGGCTTTGCTATCCCGGAACCGGTCCTGCGCCACCCGAGAGCACAGTACTCCACTCTTATCCAGGCACGCCGGCCACGTGGGTACAAGCTACTCTCGCCATCTCTCCACTCCCAGTGCGTGGTTGTCGGTTCCAGCAATAGCGCCACCGAACTCTAGGCTTTCCGCATTGGTATGTGGCTAGGCTGTTCATCATGATCACAGCAGGCCTACAACGAACGGTCCCTATTTCCTTCCTGCCGTCAATCCTGCATTGGGACTCTAACCCAAGTACAAGACTACCCGACAGTTTTTATTATCGTGCCTGTCGGGTGAGTGAGACATAGGGAACGCCGCCCCATGAGCTGGCCACCCAACGAAACACGTTTCCAAAGACATCGACTAATTCCAAATTATTCCGAAAGCGACCATGCATTGGGACTCTAACCCAAATACACATCGACTAACGGATAATAAGTTCTTCACCAATCAAAGTATAAGTATAATCATGTCACAGAAAATAGTTTTTCTTTTACGCAAAGCTAAGTTCATTAAGCATGCCTAAGCATTTCTCAAACCATTTTATTTAAATCAGGTTTCAGGGTATTTATTTGAGACAATGCATCTGGATAGGTGACAATCAACTCCTATCAACCTAATGCAGTAGATTAACTCGAATTATAAATATTTTGTAATAGAGGGGCTGAATGCACCGGGGCTTGCCTGTGTTGCAGGTCTGTCACTCTCGCCAGAAAACCCGAGAAATCCACTTGACTTCTATCGATGAATAATTCTTCCGAGAACCCGATCTCTATACGTAAAATAATGATGCATGCTTACATGGTGCGGAATGACATGAATGGAAAATGTAGAACAAACATGTAATTGACAACTTTGAGTACAACTTTCCTTCACGGTAAAGTTGCAAACAATCTACGGAAGGTAAAAGTAATGTTTCCTACTTTTGTTTTATTGACCTTTTTAACGGTCACAGAAAGCCGCTACACAGCTTTATGAATACTATCAAGCACTAAGTTCTCGAATTGCCAAAGATCACACAGTGAAAGATCCTTGGTCTTCATTCAATCCAAAAATTCACACAACAAACCTAAATTCATTTTTCTATTTACTTTATTAATCCCTAATTCCACATATATTTATTAATTGACCAAACTAACTTCAATTGCAACCAAACTTTACCAACAGCTAGGTTTTATCACCAAAAAGAGCCACAATAAATTTCATGATTTTTGGATTTACAGAGAATTAATTAAAATTACACAAACTTGCATTTATTAATTACTTTACTGATTTATTCCGCAGATTAAAGGCACTGGAACACCCTATATTATATTTTTAACAAATACTACATACTTCAGAGAGCATACACAATTATTTTCACATTTTTACACCTAGCAGATTAATTCATATGAAATTAACAAACATCAGCACTATTCACATGAATATATAAAAGAAAAGCATTTTGAAATTCACTGGAAAAAGAAAAGACCAAATCAGCCCACTACGGCCCAAGTCCAGAGCGAGCCGGCCCACTCGGCCTGCCCGCGTCCGGCGCCGACGACTTTGCAAAAGAGACCCTGGGAAAACTGAAAATCAACCCGCGGTCCGATCTACACTATTCACATGAGTCATGAACTTCGCGCTTAACCCCCTGGGAAAACTTATCTTCTAACCCGAGGCCCCTGGCCTCTCCTCTGTTCTGACAGAGGCGAGGGCGCCGGCGGTTCGCCGCCCCTAGCTCGCCGACGGTGAGCCGAGGGACGAAGCCGAGGGCACCTACGGACTCTACACTCCAAGGCGAGTCTACCAAGCTAAGACACGACGAGATCCGAGGCGCGCAGCACCTGGAGACACGTACGCGGCGGCTCGGTGGCGGCGGCGAGCACGTCGCCGGCGAGCACAAGCCGGTAAAGAGAGGGGAAAAAGGTGCGCGAGTATCTGGGGCTCACCACGAAGCTGGCCGAGGGGTCGGTGGAGACGGAGGTGGTTCGGAGAAGGCGACTTGGCGACGGCGGCGGATCCCGGCGGCTCGGCACAACGGCGAACACGCGTTCCGGCGAACCTAGGGAACCAGAGAGCACGCCGACGCACGCGTAAGGTTCAAGGGGTCACGGAGATCACGGTACGCAAGAATCCGAGGTCTAGAGCTTACCCAGACTAGCTCGAGACGACGGCGGAGCTCGCGGCGGCGCTCTGCCCGCCCGCGAAGGAAGATACCGGTGTTCCGGTGGTTACGAAGCTCTACAGCTCCCGCCGACGGTCGCAGGAGATGCGCAAGGAAGCTAGGTAGCTGGCTGTGAGATGGAGAGGGTGGTGATGGACGGAGCGCGGCGAATTTAGCCGGGGACCGAGAGAGCTCGAAGGTGGCCGGGAGAGAAAGAAATGGCGAGGGGGAGGGCCTCGTCGCCTTTCTAAAGGTCGGGAGCGAGGGGGACAGAACCAGGACGACGCGGCGCACGCGCGCCCGTATCTGCCGAGGTCGCGGGGGCACGATCCCGGCCGGCACGGCTCGCCGCGCGCCCGCGCGCGACACGGTGGCTGCCGGCTCTGTTCGCGAACAGGAAGAGGGGGCATTTCACTGTAGCACCTAGACCCTAGGGCTGTCGGTTTTTGACCAAATTCGACTGATTTTGTATAACAACATGAAAAACTGCAAAAACAAAAGTTGTAGGGTTTGAAATTCTGAACAACTTTGCTTTTGGAACTAAATCCAAATTCGAAATATTTTTGAAACTACAGCAAAAGGGGTAAACTTGGTTTTTGAATTTCAAACTGCATTTTCAAAATTACTTTTTATTTTACACAACAACTCGAAAAATTGCCAAAATAAAAGTTGTTCTACTCAATGAGCTTTACAACTTCTATTTAGGAAGTTTTGCCAGATTCCAATCAATTTTTGAAATGCCAATCTAAAACTAAGTTTTAAATCATTGTTTTGAAATAAATTTGAATTCCCACCACAGAACTTTGAAATCTCCAAAAATAAAAGTTGTTCCATTTTAAAAGATCTAAAACTTTTATTAAGGGACTATCTCCAAATTCCTTTTAGATTTTGAATTAGGTTTTGGCCCTAATAAAAGTAAATTTTTAAACCTTTATTTGGGAATTTAATTCTACAAACAAATACTAATTAAATTCAAATCACTCTAGGGACCTAATCACAATCATATGCAAATGATTAATTTAAATATGATGACATGGCAGATTAATTAAATCCGTAATACCCGGGGTATTACAGCCTTCCCCCCCTAAAATAAATCTCGTCTCGAGATTTAAGATGTGGCTAAAGCCTTAACTTTAATAATGGAAAAAATGTGTCAAGTAAGCATCTTTCAAACTTGACTATAAAGCAAGTAGGGGTTTACATTTTATAAAATTTGAAAAGCGAGAGTCATATTTAATGTGTTGTAAAGATGTTAGGAAAGTTTCTAGAGGGGTAATTTTTTTTTTTTTTTTGATTTCATGGGTACCTTCTCCTCCTAAAGGTTGATTGCCAATGTACTTATACCACCTTGTTGAAGTTCTTCGAGTAACACGACCTTTTCCGGTATCGAACTCTTATTGGATATGCGGAGTGTGTCAGATCTGGTTCAATTCAACTCCTACCAAGTTAATAACTCGATCTGGCACTTGAGGACGCTTCCCAAGTGGTGATACATGAAATATATCCTACGCAACTGACAAGTGTTCAGATGCTTGAACTGATAAGCTACTAGCTACACTTCCGTTCCAATTTGTTATAAAGAAGATTCTTATTTAATCTAATCAGTTGTCTCTCAACACTAAAACTTGAAACCTTATTTCTTCAAAAAAAACAACCTTTACGTGTAACATCTTTTGAAGGTGGGTTTCAAGGAGAGTGAAGGCACATTAATTGCGATCCATAACGGTTCGGCAGCATCGACTACGATACCAGTGCGTACCTGGGTAAGATCTTATGTGGCTGCAGTCCACAGAAGATTCCAAGTTTTGACACAGCACCATAGTCACGAGTCGAGATACCATCATAGAACGCAATTAAAATAACCTCAGTGAAAGAGAAAGTATATCGAGTGTGGCTATGATGTAAAGTGACCAGGGACCTTGATACAAGCATATAGCCTTTTCTAAAACCTCATGCAGTCGCGAGTCCCATGAGATTCTGGGTTGCTATTATTGTATCGCAGCCGTAGATCATGTTACACCACAGCAAACGGAATAGCGCTTTTTAGTTGTAAGGCTATAGTAGATCACAATCTTAAACCTCGATACCTGCACGTGCCTAGTAGAATCTCAGCGTGGCCATGGCACGTGAGAGACCCTAGGTTTCGACGCGACACCGTGGTCACAGGTCATGACACCACTATAGGCACAACCATAACGATTTTGGAATAACATGTTGGATTTGAGTGGGGGACACGTGTCGGGTCAAGGCATGACACGTATGCAGATAAAAGTTATGGTCTAGTGCTAGGTTTTCATCTTGAGTATGTGGGTGAATTAAAGTGCGTCCCAGAGTTTCCGAAGAAGTGAATTTTAAAATAGATCTCAAGGCATTTCTAAATAACCGGAAATCCATAAAACAACAGGAAATCCTCAGCGGATCGCAGATACCATTTCCAAGCGATTGGATCTTAGGTATCATTTCCAAATTGGTTCCTGTTATTCTATCAGATGAAATTAAGATGCTTGTAAAGACAAAGAATCTTGAGAATTCGGAGAGATCATATGTGAATTCCCAAAGTGGGTTTTAATATATTTATAAATAGCAAAAGAATTTTGAAATTTAGGAACAAATATGGATTTAAATTTTGTAAGGGAGTTTGAATGATAGTGAAAGCACATTAATTGCAGGCTAGGATCATTATCATCAACCCTGACAACAGCGAGCGTCCGGCAGTAATTTCCCATGGTTGCGATCCATAGGAGACCCCAGATTTCGACGCTGTGTCATGGTCTTAGAGCATGACATCCCATAGTCTACAATTACAATAGCTTTCGAAGGAAATAGCAGTGTTTTGAAAGGAGAAGATAAAAATCTTACATGAGTAGATTTAATGAATCAAGGATTAGCCAAAGTTTTGTGTCGAGTTGGTATAGTAATTGACTGCATCCAGAAGTTTTCCCAAAGACTAGAAACTTATGGAGCGAAGATTGTTAAAGATTGACAAAAGCTTGATACACAACGTGTAACTTTTCAATGTACTCGATTTTTCCTTTGGAAGAAGATTTTGAACAGAGCCTAACTTGAAAATTCAGTTGTGCTCAGCACCATTGAGGGCGGTCACGATCATACCACGATACCCGCATATGCTCGGCCGCAAGCCATGTGGATGCATCCCACATGGGGCCCCAAGTTTCGTGGGTACCGTAGGTCGGGAACGACTTATCCCATCGAGGTACTAGCATCAGCTTGATATTCCAAGCAAGAGAAGGACAAAGGAGCCTTTTAACAAATCCTTTTTAAATGATTCCGGAGACCATTCTTTTGAAATTCTAAGGTATTGGCGACCTTTGAATGTGTAGAAATTCAGACGTTTCATAATCCTTTTGAAATGGACTTTTGGTCAAAAGTGTTTTTAAAAAAATAAATAGTGGTATGCGAAGTCGGAACCATTTTGCAGAAAACACGGTACACTTGCCAAAAACCTTGAATTTAAACCTTATTTGGAAATTGGGAAGCGTTTTTGTGAGGTTCTCGAATTCGAACAGTTTTTTAAAAAAATAATTTTCAAATCAATGAGTTTTGAAAACGAAACCCCTTTTGAATGTCGTATTTCCTGAAAAAAAAAATTTAAAACATGGTCTCAATGGTTCAGTTTTCAAGTCAAAGCTTCGCTTCCTTTTGTTTACTCAAAACAAAACCGGCATGGCTTTTGCAATCAAACTGGTTTTCGAAACCCTTCTTTGACTCGTGTTGTCGGAAGTCAACCCCAGGTCTTTCAGCAAGCTCAAAGAGACTAGAAGAATCTTTTTTTTTCAGCTTTCTTCAAATATTTTTAATTTATATAAAAAAAATCTTTTGAGGTTTTCAAAAGTAAAGTTGTAGTTAATTCATTGTTAATGCTCTGGCTAGGATCTGTAGGGACATTTCCAATCTCGACCGACCAAGGAGTACAGTACGGGACAAAATACTTTAGTGGTCTTGAGTTACCTACTCCCTGCAGTGATTGCCACATCCTTGTAGGGGTTCCGAACATGGTCAGGCAGTTGTCAATTCCGGTATAAGGGTCTCGTGGATCCATCTACTGAGAAGAAGGGTAAGAATTTGTTTTTAACAAAATATATTTGGAAATAGATTTTATTTTAGAAAGTAGAGATATATTTCATGTCGGGGGTATTATTAGTAGTTGTAATGTCATGATGCATGAGCTTTCCAACGCAATTCAGAGTACTTCCGATAATTACGTATCATACTGATTAAATTAATTACTAGAGTGACACACACTCAACATTTTTCAACATAGGGCATACTTAGTGAGCTAATCCACTACTAAACTCAAGTCCTACTTATAGATCTATGGAAATAATCGAGGAAAGATGCAATAGAATGAGTGAGGAGAGTTCGGAAACAACTCGGACCAAACTACCCCATCAATTTTATTCATTCGAAATCATTTTGAAGTTTTTGTAAAGTAATACTGCAAGTACTTTACAATGACATGCTCTGATACCACTTGTGACAGAACCGCCTTAATCATAGGGCCCACGTGCACCGTCATTGTCCCTAAGGACCCATGATCAGTCTGCACGAGTTCTCCTTGACCTAGGTGTCCTGCCGGGTTCCCTAGGAAACCCTAACTTCTCCGAGGATCTCATTGTAAGGACCTTGCAAGTATTACAATAGCTTACACAAATAAGTTGAATCAGAGTATAAGGTGCGGAAGTATTACGTAAATCTAGATTATAAATATAAATTACATTATCCCAAACCAGAGTTTCGTAGTGGAGAAGCACATACAACTAAACACCCTGCCCAAGGGTTATATCTTATACATATCTTCACCCATGCGCTATCCGGTAACCGGCACGGTCCCGAGCATGACTGTACCTTCAGCTCACCTGCAACAGGGGTTAACAAACCCTGAGTACTGGGGTACTCCGCAAGACTTACCCGACTAAGGGTGTAAAATGAGACTCAGGAATGCAAGGCTATGGGTAAGGCTAGCAGAGGATGAGGAGTTTGCAGAAAAGCAATCTATCCTGATCCATATTTTATTTTGTCATTATTATAATCATATTTATAGCTCCAATATTCAGACTCATGTATCATCATTCTTTCAATTACTTCATTCATTCAGATAACCTAGTTGAGAACCACTTTTCGGTGTAGAGTGTGAGGATCAAGTCTCCATAACCGAGGAGCACGTCGATTCGAATCCAGAAAGTACCCAGCTGGGGATTCTAACCACACTGCATATGCAGCACGCCGGCATACATATACCAACCCGTCGTCACGGCTTTGCTATCCCGGAACCGGTCCTGCGCCACCCGAGAGCACAGTACTCCACTCTTATCCAGGCACGCTGGCCACGTGGGTACAAGCTACTCTCGCCATCTCTCCACTCCCAGTGCGTGGTTGTCGGTTCCAGCAATAGCGCCACCGAACTCTAGGCTTTCCGCATTGGTATGTGGCTAGGCTGTTCATCATGATCACAGCAGGCCTACAACGAACGGTCCCTATTTCCTTCCTGCCGTCAATCCTGCATTGGGACTCTAACCCAAGTACAAGACTACCCGACAGTTTTTATTATCGTGCCTGTCGGGTGAGTGAGACATAGGGAACGCCGCCCCATGAGCTGGCCACCCAACGAAACACGTTTCCAAAGACATCGACTAATTCCAAATTATTCCGAAAGCGACCATGCATTGGGACTCTAACCCAAATACACATCGACCAACGGATAATAAGTTCTTCACCAATCAAAGTATAAGTATAATCATGTCACAGAAAATAGTTTTTCTTTTACGCAAAGCTAAGTTCATTAAGCATGCCTAAGCATTTCTCAAACCATTTTATTTAAATCAGGTTTCAGGGTATTTATTTGAGACAATGCATCTGGATAGGTGACAATCAACTCCTATCAACCTAATGCAGTAGATTAACTCGAATTATAAATATTTTGTAATAGAGGGGCTGAATGCACCGGGGCTTGCCTGTGTTGCAGGTCTGTCACTCTCGCCAGAAAACCCGAGAAATCCACTTGACTTCTATCGATGAATAATTCTTCCGAGAACCCGATCTCTATACGTAAAATAATGATGCATGCTTACATGGTGCGGAATGACATGAATGGAAAATGTAGAACAAACATGTAATTGACAACTTTGAGTACAACTTTCCTTCACGGTAAAGTTGCAAACAATCTACGGAAGGTAAAAGTAATGTTTCCTACTTTTGTTTTATTGACCTTTTTAACGGTCACAGAAAGCCGCTACACAGCTTTATGAATACTATCAAGCACTAAGTTCTCGAATTGCCAAAGATCACACAGTGAAAGATCCTTGGTCTTCATTCAATCCAAAAATTCACACAACAAACCTAAATTCATTTTTCTATTTACTTTATTAATCCCTAATTCCACATATATTTATTAATTGACCAAACTAACTTCAATTGCAACCAAACTTTACCAACAGCTAGGTTTTATCACCAAACAGAGCCACAATAAATTTCATGATTTTTGGATTTACAGAGAATTAATTAAAATTACACAAACTTGCATTTATTAATTACTTTACTGATTTATTCCGCAGATTAAAGGCACTGGAACACCCTATATTATATTTTTAACAAATACTACATACTTCAGAGAGCATACACAATTATTTTCACATTTTTACACCTAGCAGATTAATTCATATGAAATTAACAAACATCAGCACTATTCACATGAATATATAAAAGAAAAGCATTTTGAAATTCACTGGAAAAAGAAAAGACCAAATCAGCCCACTACGGCCCAAGTCCAGAGCGAGCCGGCCCACTCGGCCTGCCCGCGTCCGGCGCCGACGACTTTGCAAAAGAGACCCTAGGAAAACTGAAAATCAACCCGCGGTCCGATCTACACTATTCACATGAGTCATGAACTTCGCGCTTAACCCCCTGGGAAAACTTATCTTCTAACCCGAGGCCCCTGGCCTCTCCTCTGTTCTGACAGAGGCGAGGGCGCCGGCGGTTCGCCGCCCCTAGCTCGCCGACGGTGAGCCGAGGGACGAAGCCGAGGGCACCTACGGACTCTACACTCCAAGGCGAGTCTACCAAGCTAAGACACGACGAGATCCGAGGCGCGCAGCACCTGGAGACACGTACGCGGCGGCTCGGTGGCGGCGGCGAGCACGTCGCCGGCGAGCACAAGCCGGTAAAGAGAGGGGAAAAAGGTGCGCGAGTATCTGGGGCTCACCACGAAGCTGGCCGAGGGGTCGGTGGAGACGGAGGTGGTTCGGAGAAGGCGACTTGGCGACGGCGGCGGATCCCGGCGGCTCGGCACAACGGCGAACACGCGTTCCGGCGAACCTAGGGAACCAGAGAGCACGCCGACGCACGCGTAAGGTTCAAGGGGTCACGGAGATCACGGTACGCAAGAATCCGAGGTCTAGAGCTTACCCAGACTAGCTCGAGACGACGGCGGAGCTCGCGGCGGCGCTCTGCCCGCCCGCGAAGGAAGATACCGGTGTTCCGGTGGTTACGAAGCTCTACAGCTCCCGCCGACGGTCGCAGGAGATGCGCAAGGAAGCTAGGTAGCTGGCTGTGAGATGGAGAGGGTGGTGATGGACGGAGCGCGGCGAATTTAGCCGGGGACCGAGAGAGCTCGAAGGTGGCCGGGAGAGAAAGAAATGGCGAGGGGGAGGGCCTCGTCGCCTTTCTAAAGGTCGGGAGCGAGGGGGACAGAATCAGGACGACGCGGCGCACGCGCGCCCGTATCTGCCGAGGTCGCGGGGGCACGATCCCGGCCGGCACGGCTCGCCGCGCGCCCGCGCGCGACACGGTGGCTGCCGGCTCTGTTCGCGAACAGGAAGAGGGGGCATTTCACTGTAGCACCTAGACCCTAGGGCTGTCGGTTTTTGACCAAATTCGACTGATTTTGTATAACAACATGAAAAACTGCAAAAACAAAAGTTGTAGGGTTTGAAATTCTGAACAACTTTGCTTTTGGAACTAAATCCAAATTCGAAATATTTTTGAAACTACAGCAAAAGGGGTAAACTTGGTTTTTGAATTTCAAACTGCATTTTCAAAATTACTTTTTATTTTACACAACAACTCGAAAAATTGCCAAAATAAAAGTTGTTCTACTCAATGAGCTTTACAACTTCTATTTAGGAAGTTTTGCCAGATTCCAATCAATTTTTGAAATGCCAATCTAAAACTAAGTTTTAAATCATTGTTTTGAAATAAATTTGAATTCCCACCACAGAACTTTGAAATCTCCAAAAATAAAAGTTGTTCCATTTTAAAAGATCTAAAACTTTTATTAAGGGACTATCTCCAAATTCCTTTTAGATTTTGAATTAGGTTTTGGCCCTAATAAAAGTAAATTTTTAAACCTTTATTTGGGAATTTAATTCTACAAACAAATACTAATTAAATTCAAATCACTCTAGGGACCTAATCACAATCATATGCAAATGATTAATTTAAATATGATGACATGGCAGATTAATTAAATCCGTAATACCCGGGGTATTACAAAAGCACTAGCTCTAAACTACACTATGCAAGCCACCTAGACAAGTATACTACACTATGATCACTAGTTCACTCTCAAAGGCTATGTCACTACTATACACTACTCCCAAGTAAGCAACTAACTACCAAGCTACACACGAGAGTAAGTACACAAAAGTAAAGAGAGAAGGTGATTTCAATACCCCCGGTGTAGAGAAGATATGAAGTCCAATATAACCAATCAATCAAATTCAACGAAAATCCTCGGTAGAGAGATGACACAAGATTTTTTACCGAGGTTCACTTGCTTGCCGGCAAGCTAGTCCTCGTTATAGCGATACACCCACTTGGAGGTTCACGCGCTAATTGGCATCACACGCCAAACCCTTCTCAAGGGTGCCGCACAACCAACACAAGATGGGGATCCACCAAGCTACAAGCAATCCACTAAAGATGCCTTTCGCGATCTCCCGCGGGGATAGGCTCAAGAACCCCTCACAATACCTTGATCGGAGGCGGAGACAATCACCAACTCCCCTCAACGATCCTCGCAGCTCCAAGCCGTCTAGGAGTCGGCAAACTCCAAGAGTAACAAGAGAAACCGCTGCGAAATACCACTACCAAGTGCCTCTAGATGATCTCAATCAGTGCAATGCACTTGATGCTCTCCAAACTCACCAAATGATGAACACAATCAAGTAGGATGAGTGAGAGTGGAGTGGGAAGGCTCACAAGTATGTTATGATGTTTAGGAGTGCCAAGAGATCCTCCCCAAACCGGCCAAGTGACTATTTATAAGCCACACACAAAGAACTAGCCGTTTAAACTTTTCTGCGTACCGTCGGACTGTCCGACGGCCAGAGCGTCGGACTAATCCGCACGGTCTGACACCTCGGATGAACGCCACATGTCACTAGCCGTTTGAAGTCGAACGTTGGATCACAACGGCTATTTCCTCGCGCCAAAACGACCGTCGGACGGACGAACGTCGGACTAAATCAACCGGTCCGACGCCCTCAGCCGACCACCGTCGGACTCAGTCAGACGGAGCCGTCGGACTAACGAACGCGGCCGTCCGACGTTTCCAGAGAGCTCCCCGAGCCCTGAAAACCGTCGGACGATGGTCCGACGCTCACCGTCGGACTAACGCCGAGAGTCCGACGCTCTCAGAGCTCGCCACGTGTTACCTCTTCGTCGCTCTGCACCGTCGGACGCTTCGGACAATAGTCCGACGCTCCGAAACTGAGCGTCCGACGCTCTCAGCAGTGTTAGTCGTCGGACTGAGGCTAATGGTCCGACGCTCTGTGACAATACGGTCCGACGCTAGTTTTTCTATTATAACTTTTCCGAAATTCGCCGAATCCTGCCTCGCAAGCTCGGCAGGAGGAAGAGAGGACCAAACCCTCTCTAACCCTCAAACTTCACCCCGTTTCTTAAGTCACTAACACTCCAAAGTGTCTCTCACTTAGGTGCACGAGTGTTAGCCTTTTTCAAAGAGTTTTCCAAGGGTTTGTTAGTGTCACTAGCATCTATATGCAATGCAATGATCATGAACACCTAGTGGCACTTGATAACCGTATTTCATCAACGATTTCGCCCCTCTTGATAGTACGGCTATCTATCCTAAATGTGATCACTCCCTCTATGGAGTCTTGATCACCAAAACCAAAAGAGCTCCTATTGGTTATACCTTTGCCTTGAGCTCCCGGTTTCTTATCAACTTCCTTCTCATCTCTTGATGGACCTTGTGGACACCTATGATGATGGACTTATACCATTTGCATGGATGCCGTCAATAGGGCTTTCTCCTTTGTTGATGGACTTACACCATTTTCATGGACGCCGTCATTGCCCTTCACTTGTGACCTCCACCGACCCGGTCCTTTACTCCATCTTGCCATTTGCTAATCAATTCTCATGAAACACTTAGAGCAATCGTTAGCAAACTAGGTTTCATCAATTACCCAAAACCAAACATGGGCTTTCAATTAGGGAGTCATCGATTTTGAATAGGATCCCCCACTTTACTGAGTTTTCACGAGAGATGGAATTTCAGTTAGTATTAGGATGATAATGATGTTGGGTTATTATAGCATATATGCTTTTATGCTGATGGGCAGATTAATTCCAGGAATCTTATGGATAGCCTGATTAGTGGGTTTCGTCACAGTGATGCAAGATGCGTGTTCTCTTTGCAAGGGATTTTACCAGACCAAGAACATGAAGCACAAGGGTCAGGTGCCATGTGTGGCCTTGTCACTTTTGCACTCATGGATCTGTTGATTTTGGTCCCCATATCAGTTTTGAATGTTGATGCACCATTGCACCCCATGTCATTGTTTATTTATCACAATGCAGATGTGATGCCCGCAGTGCACAAGCCATGTGACTGAGCAGGACCACCTAACAATGACAAACACATAGCAAAAGGGTTTGGCAGGCACAAACAATCACAGAAGTGCTGAATGTAACGATCCATTTGTCTTGAACCTGTAGCTGCTACCGCCTCATGTGGTTGTGGATTGGATCATGACCTTAATTTTGAGTTGCTTGGTCACTCTAACTTGACTACAACTTACAACAAAGAGTTTGATGGCTATAAGTTTCAGGGGAGCTTATGAGTCCTCTCTTTTCTTTGTCCTTCAAGAAATTATGATATGCTTTGAACTGTCTGAATGCATGTTAAGAGAGAGCACATGCAAATTTCAAGGAGTCATAAGAAACTAAAGTCCTCATTGAGGTGGCAGGAAAAATTGATATTCTATTTGCAAGAAGTTGGATTCTTTGGAGCTCTGCAAGTGAGTTTCAGAATTTGTTCAACCAACATTTATATTTTTACGTTCTAACTTCAGTCAATTTCTTCCTTTGTTGTCCCTCACTTGTATATATGCACCTATTTATTATAGTTCATATTTAACTTTTGGTCAGAGATTTGCATGCAACTGCTTTATATTTCAACTTTTGCTTATTAAACATGACAGTTATTGAAGATACTGAATCTTGTTAAAAAAAATCTCATGTTTTGTGAATTGTAGAGTCTGCCTATTCCTACATGGCGGAGCAAGTCTCCTTATCATACTAAACTTGCATGCTATCAAGTATCAAATGATGGTACTGTATATTTGATTCCCAAACCGAATCACTTAATTGTTTGAAGCACGCACAGAACCGGAAGCGCCCCTTGTTTCAAAGAGAGGAGGACGGGGTGGGTGAAATTACAGTTTTGTTATGATAAATCACTCGTGGGATCATTCGTTCGGGTCGTCTCGACAAAGAAAGAATCATCTTGAGCTCCTAACCCCGGAAATTCGATGCTAGTTTGAAAAACAAGCTATATTGACGGCAGGGAGCGGCAGGATGGGGAGCCGGCGAACTACGCAATCTCTACAGCATCGAGGCTGAAGACAGGTCTTTACGACGACTACCGCGGATAAACAGGTCTATCAAACCCAGAACCAGAGCAGGGAAGTTATAGATTTCTCCGTCCGTCCTCGACAGGAAGAATGTACAAGAATTCTGAACTAGCTAGGGTGAAACAAATACATTCCTAAGTAGGTGCGTGAAAGTCAGACAGGGAAGAGTCAAGGAATCCATCCTCGTAACCGCCTAGTCCGTAGAAGGAAGGCTTTCTTTGAGGAAGTAGTCGGGAATTAGTCGGATCTAAGCTAAGGAACTGAACTGCTATCCTCAGCATCTCTATCGCCACTATCAAGAAACAAGGGCCAGCCAGTGATCTTGTATTTATCTCCCTCTGGACCTAAATGAGTGACCCCATTTGTACAAGATATACTCCTCACTCCAAATCAAGAATCTCAACTGGGAGCTTGGATTTTGCACAAGGGAAAAAAACTTGAGTTAGCCATTCAGCAATCAGTGCCAATTTATCAGTTCCTCCACGTTTAAAATATCTCGTGCATAGTTGAGCTAGTGCTGCAAGTCCATTTAGCATTGATGGAATAATTTCGTATCGACAAAGTGAACCCAACTACTTGGATTTCTTTTTGTTGAAATTTGGACTAATTCCTATGCAATTATTAACTTTCTAACTTTTGATATAGTTTGCAGGCAAAGTACTAGCTTCCCAATATAAATCGTTCATATTCTTTATTTCGATCCACTGAGTTATGGGTACAAAACCATCACATTTTTAGTGGATTATTGAATTGTACAATGAAGCTTTCAAGAAAAAAAAGATTGCATATTTGGTTGACACATCTTCTGACCCCTCGAGGAGAAGTGAGAATTGCTTTTTTTTTACCGAGACCAAACATCTCGTGCGAAATTTAACAAAAATTACCTTTCGATTGAATGTTATTTTAATATTAATATTTAATTTTATAATACTATTATCTTATTATGTGATCTATATGTTTTTAGTTTAAATATTTAACTGTCCCGTAGCAACGCACGGGTACGACTCTAGTAATATAATGATGTAGGAGTAATGAACATTCATGGCAAATGCGAGGCCCGCTTGGTTACCATCTAAAATTTGCCATGCCATGAATTTGGCAAGCCAAATGTTAGGCAAAAAAATTTGTCATAGATTTACAAGCCAAATGTGAGATGTTGGCAAGTTTTGTTAATAAACCAAATACTAATTAAAATTATGGCTTGTTAAATTCATGGCATAGCAAATTTTAGATAGAAACCAAACAAGCCCTAAAACTCGTGCGCATCACGGCATCAGCTGGGGCTATGGACGGGTAGCCGGGTACAGAAAAAAAAAAGGAATTTGGGCAGGAAGCCGAATTCTGACGAGCATTATTCTGACGAGCATTTGCCGGCCAGTGACATTTATGCGGTCTATACGGCCCTTGGCCCTTGGCCCTTGGCCCTTGGCAGATGAGTGCAGCGGGGAAGCGTAAAGTGGTGAAAAGTGGTAAAAAAAAAAAAGTGAAAAGTGCACTGTAGCAGTGGTTGCATGTTCGTACTTTTTGTCTGGCTAGCTCGAGATAAATCTTTTGAGCTTACTTGGATTATGGTTGGACAAAAATTGTCAAATACAAACAAAAATGGTACAGTGCACTTTTCACCCCTTTTTACCCGACTAAACAGCCCCTTTACAGTACTTTTTGCATAAATGCACGTTACTCCTGTATGTTTAGATCCCAGTTGCAGTTGTAATTATGCACTGTAGCACGTTCGTTTGTATTTGATAATTTTTATCCAATCATGACCCAAGTATGCTTAAAAGATTCGTCTCGTGATGTACATGCAAAAAGTATAAACATGCAAACATTTTGTCTATATTTAATACTACATGTATATGCCGTAACGTTGATGTGACTAGTTGCAATTGTAATTTACATGCTGTCGACAAGAGAATCTACGCCTATATGGCTACATGCTCCCGGTAGATCAAAATCAATCACCCTAGTACTGTACGACACACACATGCCTCCGCATTAGCAGGCATAAAGGGATCAACACTTTTTTTTTTTTTGGCAATGCTTGTGGCACAGTGGCAGTCATAAAATGGAATTAAAAGATACGGTGCGTCCGCGCGTACACAACATCTTAACTACGTACTAGTACGTACGTACACGTATAAATACCGGCGGCCCGTGTCGCCGTTGCAGCGTAAATAAATCAAGCCGCGGGATGGATCGATCGGATTAACGTACCTCCGCTGGTACGTGGCGCTGCTGTCCGTGAAGTAGACGTGGCCGGTCTCCTGGTCGACGTCCACCGCGTTGACGAAGTTGAGCGGCGCGCCGCCGGCCTCCGCTGCCACCACCTCCGCCACCCCGCCGCGGCGCCCGACGCGCATCAGCCCCAGGTACGCGTCGGCGTAGTAGAGGTCGCCGGACGCGCGGTGGAACTGCAGGCCCAGCGCCCGCCCGCACGCGCTCTCCGC
Source organism: Eremochloa ophiuroides (assembly GCA_038502445.1). Classification (NCBI taxonomy): domain Eukaryota; kingdom Viridiplantae; phylum Streptophyta; class Magnoliopsida; order Poales; family Poaceae; genus Eremochloa; species Eremochloa ophiuroides. The sequence continues at coordinate 4,135,865 of JAHLJS010000006.1, forward strand.
CGCCGCCACCCTCTTCTTCGCCGCGCACATCGCCACCGTCCTGCACAGAACAGCAGCGTCGTCACCGGCCGGCCGGCCGGCCGGTTGTTGTTGTTGGTTATTGTTACTAGCTATGAATTAACCAGTGCAGCAATGGCGGTGTGCGTACTCGTGCTTGTAGTTGTGGGCGAACTCGGTCCAGCCGCGGTGGGCGCCGCCGCGCCACCGGAGGATGCGGCCGTTGGAGACGCCGGTGTAGGGCCCGTCGCCGCGGTGATCGAAGGCGAGGCTCTCGGGTCCGAACGCCGGCTGGCCAAGGCGCACGGGGACAACCCGGCGCCCCACGTCGTAGATGGACTTCATCTCCTCGTGGCACCTGCCCATGGACGGCACCTGCACAAGCAGAAGCAGCAGCAGCACAGAGGAGAGCGAGAGCAAGGTGGAGGAGGGACAACACTTGGCGGCGGCCTCCATGTTCTTGGGAGGAAAAAAGAAGGGAAAAGCTTGCTTGCATGCACACTTTTGGTATGCACTCGTCTTTACTCTCTGTTATGAGTCTCTATGGCCGGACAGTGTAAGGGCATGCATGTGCTGGCTCTTGTCGCGCGTCAGAGTTCGGAAGTGCTCGAAGCAACGACAACTGTGCAACCAGATCCTAGCTATTGGGCTCGTAATAAGTAGGCCTTGCCAGCCATGTGGGTTGTAACGGGGCGAGTAGGATTTTACAATCCGCCAAAAAAAAAAAAAAGAATACAGTTAACGGAAGGGTCTTCCAGGAGATTTTGATACAGTACGTACTATGCCAGCAACTCAAAGCAATAATCCAATCCTTTTTCCATGGGAACGTCTATGCAACAATTCAGTATGACCGACCACACTCGAATTCCCCTTCCATTACTATTCATCTTTCTCCTCTCCTCTCTCTCTCGTTACTGTTTATCTTCTTTCTTGGCACAAATCATAAATCACAAGTAACGAATTTTTTTATGAAAGAACGAAGATAAATTTAGTGAGTCACACTGAAGTTGGAAAAGAAAGAGCTCAGCGGAGTTAAGAAAGATGTCGAATATGCGTGAGCACGGCTGCGGCGACCGCGCGGGCACGTGCGGTGCGGGTGTGGGTGCTGGGCCAAGCAGCGGCCGCCGCGGGCGGATGCGATGCGAGCAGCACGGCCGAAAAAACAAATCGAGTGTCACCAGGTGCTAAAACAACCGGGTGTTACAAGCTTCTTCGAGATTCTAAGCTGGAAAAAACAATTTTGTCCTCATTTTGAGGCTTATTAATATTACCCACATAACCATCTAAGCGGAGTTTTTGACCTTTATCTTGTACATGCATTGCATCCACTATTGATAGTACTATTGATAGTAGACTATGAATCCTGGGAGTACTTGATTAGATAGATTATTCAAATTCTATCCAAAATCCAAGTTCTCAAAATCAGTTTCTACTATCTGCATTCTTATATCTCGATCCAAATGGCACCTTACGTGATAACTCTAAAAGTCTATATGGGTGTGGATTCTTATAAATTCTCTAGCATCCAAATGGCTCCTTGATGACTCTAGTAACTCGAGGTATGGGTCATTGGTAGAAGACTTATAAAAGAATGGCCCACATCCACGGATAAACACATTGAGTCAGGCTATTTTTATAATTTCCCTATGTTGGTCAGTCTTTTTAGAATCATTACATTAGTTAGGGGCAGAGCCCACGATCACGTCTACACCCTCTGTTCCAAATTATTTGACACTGAAGCATTCAAAAATTATATCAGAAAGGAAGACGCTTTAGCTCCTGAAGTCTATAACATGGTACAACACCTGTCCATCCATCATTTGCTTGTCAGCCATCAAATGAATAAAAAATAAAAAAACAGATGGATGGGAGGAGGTGAGTAGTAGAGTAGCAGCCGTCCGTGGATACACGGTCTCAAAAGAAGAGCAGGACTGCAGAAGAGATAATATGAGGGAACAGAAGCATTCAAAAATTGTATCAGAAAGGAAGACGTTTTAGCTCCTGAAGTCTATAACATGGTACAACACCTGTCCATCTATCATTTGCTTGTCAGCCATCAAATGAATAAAAAATAAAAAAACAGATGGATGGGAGGATGGGAGGAGGTGAGTAGGAGAGAGAGGAGCAGTTGTCCGTAGATACACAGGCTCAAAAGAAGAGCAGGACTGCAGAAGAGATAGTATGAGGGAATAGAGAAAGTAGGGGCATACATGTATTTTGCCATGGTCATTGGTATTGGTGCCGGATCCTAGAACGTCCATTATTATGGGACGGATGGAGTAGTTTGGAGAACAAAAATGAAAGATTAAATTCATTGTTTTCTACCTCCTGCTTGAGACGTTGCGCTTATCATCGAGCATTTTAAGCCATAACCCATATATCCCTTGTACATCGGTACATGTAGGCGCTATTGTAGTTTGTTTGTTTGTTTGTTAGTAGATCTGAATATACTGTGCCTAGATCGTTTGTGCTTATTTTTGTCATGATCTATATGATATATGTAATACCCCTGGTATTACTGTTAATTAAAATGCCATGTCATCATATCATCATATGCAGTTGCTTGTCATTAGGGATAATAGTTTGATTAGCTTGTTTAACTCTTGTATGTGCTTGAAGGAACCCTAATTGAGTTGTTATTGCATGTTGATTTTAATTTTCCTAAAACCCTAATCAAAGGCTTCAAAATGCACTTTCTAAATTTGATCAAATCTGAGGTAGGTCCCTTAATAGAAGTTGTAGAGTTTTTAATGTAGAACAACTTCTATTTTGGGTGATTTTGAAGTTATGTTGAAAATTTTTGAATTAAGCTCAAAACAGTGTTTCAAAATTTGAATTTAAAACTGCTTTTCAAAAACTAATGAGAATTAGATAAAACTTCCTTAATAGAAGTTGTAGATCTCTCTGAGATGCACAACTTATATTTTGGCCAAATTTCAAGTTCTTTAGAAAAATAAAAATTAATTTTAAATATTCAGTTTGAAATTCAAAACCCTAGTTTACCCCCTTTTGAATATTTTCAAATCTAGGCCGAATTTCAAATTGGTGCAAAAACAAAAGTTGTCCAGCACAAAAATATCTACAACTTTGCTTTTGGGCGTGGCCTCGGATTCGGTCTTTTGGCCGGTCAATTTGAGCGATTTTCTCTGAGCCAAGTACTGTACCGGCGACACTGTTCACGCGTCACGCACGTTCGGCCGCGGCGCGCACGTCGCCGGCGTGCGCGACCGTGCCGCGCGTCCTCCGGCGCCGGAGCTCTGTCCGTGGTACGCGCAGCACGGAGCCGAGCCCCCCCACGTCCTCTTTGGCCTGTTCCCCGGCTATTTAAGCCCCCGAACGCGCCTCCCCACCCATCCTTTTCCCCATCTCCATTGCCGGCGAGCTTTCGGTCTCCGACCGAATTCGTCGACCACCGTCCACCTCCACCCTCTCCATCTCACCGGTAGGTCGAGCACTTCCTGGCGCATCGATTGGTGCCTTTGGAACTAGCTCTAACCCTCTGTGTGTCGCAGGGTCGCCGTCGCCGCGCGTGCGCGTCCGGCGGAGCACCGCCGCGAGCTCACACCCGTCCACAGCTCTCTCCAGTGAGCCAATGCCTCGTCTGAGTATTCTTCCGTGCTCACTGACCTTCCTTGTTGCTCATGCGCCTGTTGGTTCTTCGTCTCTGACCGTAGGTTCACCGGAACGGAGTCCTCGCCGCCGTCGGAGGTCGTTGCAGCCGCGGCCACCGTCACCACCGTGCCTCTACACCATCTCGGGTCGTTCTCTCCGTACTAGTCAAGTCTCGGTGAGCTCGCGAATCTTCCCATGCCCTAACCCGGCTTGATTAAGCCTTGGCCTCGCCGGAGTAGGTCCGGTCGCCGCCGCCGAGCCGCTGCGGAGGTGCCCGAGGGTGCTCCGAATGTCTATCCTTGCCATTTAGTAGCTTGTTGGGTGCGGCTGGGAGCCCCGAGAGTCGTGAGAAGGTTGGTTTGGCCGTTGGGGTCACCGGCGGTGAGCCACGGGTGGCAAACCGCCGGCGCCTCACCTCTGTTCGGAAACAGAGGAGGTCCAGGGGTGTCGGGTTAGAAGGTAAATAGTTCCAGGGGGGTATTTGCAATGTCAGTGACTCTGGTGAATAGTGTGAGTTGGTCCGCGGGTTGATATCTGTGTTTCCCAGGGGGTTTTGCGCAAAAGCGCAGGCGCCGGGCGCGGGCAGGCCGAGTGGGCCGGTCTGTTTCGCACTTGGGCCGAGTTGGGCCGGCTTCGGGCCGTTTTCGGTTTTTCTTTTTCCAGGTTTTTGCAATGCCTTTTCCATTTTATTTTCAAAGGAATAGTGCTGCAGTTTCATAATTTTGTTAGAATATTTTGGCTGATCCAAAATTCATGAGAATTTTTGTATGTTCTCTCTGAGTAGTGTAGAATTTTATAAAAATATTGTTTGTCATGTTTAAGTACTTTCTGCAGTAGGTAAAAATCCCTAAAATAAATGGAAAATGGATTTTTGCACATTTTTAATTAATTCTAGGTAACTCCAAAAATCACCAAAATTTATTTGTCTCTGTTTGGCATGAAAGGCTATCTGTTGGTGAAGTTTGGTCTCAAATGGGATTAGTTTGCTCTTGTATTAAGTAAATGTTGGTTTAATAAATAGCGAAAAGTGTTTAGAAATTGAATTTAGGTTTTTTGTGTGACTTTGGAATTGATTGTGGTTCTAGGTCAAACCCATTTAAGACCTAGAACACCCTAGTGATGTCGTTTATGCTTGTCATATGTTTAGTTCTTGATTTCTTGCATATGCTCTTTTCCGCATCGCATTCATACATGCATTGTTGCACACGTGTAGTGCCGGTAAACGAGGAAGTCAAAGTCGAGGTGCCTGGAGGAGAAGGTTCCGAGGTGGTTCTTGAACCTGAAAGCTGTGGTGCTCCTGCCCCGACTGTTTTTGCGCTGCAAGGCAAGCCCCGGTGCATTTAACCCTCTATTTATAAATACTTTTATCACTGGAGTTAATCAACTGCATTAAGTTGTTAGGAGTTGCGTGATAAAACAATTGATGCATTTACCATCATTGACTACTTGTTATCCAAGGAACCTAATGATTTGAAATGAGTTGAAAAATGCTTAGTCATGCTTAAATATTTGAGTTGCAAAAATGCTATTTAAAACTTGATATTTGGAATGAAGATTTATCAAGGGATGGGTATGAGTCCATGTATGATGGCAGGGTCCTTTGGCCGGGACACTGTTATTGTAATGGATGGGTTTCCCGAGTGGTCGGCCATCTGTTTGGGTTAGAGTCCCAACTGATCGTCATCATCGGGAAGGGATTTGAAAACCGGGCAGAATCCAGGGTATTTGGGTTAGAGTCCCAATGCATGGTTTCTGACGGAAAGCAGTAGGGACCGTTCGTTGTAAGGCCTATTGTGATCATGATGAACAGCCTAGCCACATACCAATTCGGGAAGCCTAGAGTCAGGTCACTCTATTGCTGGAACCGACAACCGCGCACTGGGAGTGGAGAGATGGCGAGAGTAGCGTGTACCCACGTGGCCGGCGTGCCTGGAGACTAGTGGAGTACTGTGCTCTCGGGTGGCGTAGGACCGGGTCCGGGATAGAAAAGCCGTGACAATGGGTTGGCATATGCAAGCTTCAGTGCTACATATGCAGTGTGGATAGAATCCCCAGCTGGGTATACTTACTTGATTCGAATCGACGTGCTCCTCGGTTATGGAGACTTGATCCTCACGTCTACCTCAAAAAGTGGTTCGAAGAATAGGATGTTTTGAGAATAATGGAAGTGATGAACGATGACTTATGATACTAATAAAGTTATTCAATGAGCAAAAATACTGAGACAGGATAGTAATGCTTTTCCGCTAAACCCCTTACCTCCTGCTAAGCCTTACCCCTAACCTTGCATTCCAAGAGTCAAACATTTTTCTTGGTCGGGTAAGACTTGCGGAGTACCCAGTACTCAGGGTTTGTTAACCCCGTTGCAGGAGGGCCACAGCCGGAGATTTATCTCGACCCCTGTTGTGCTACAGTGATCGAAGAGGACAGTGGTGAGGAGTGAAGGACCCGTGGGCTGGGTTCGATCATCTACTATCTATTTATGTTGTATCGTTGTTCCAATGCCACTGCTACTGTTTTAAGTTGGTTTGTAATAACTACACCTATTTACTATTTGAACTCGGTTTGTAATTTAAGTACTAATTAATCTTCCGCATTTACTCTGATGTATTTTGATTATGAAATGCTGTAACTCTATAATGGCTTCGCAATGGAGATCCTGTCGGCATACGGGCACTGATGTAGCCCGGCAGGGCTGCCTCGATCATTTGGGACACGGGTACGACTGTCAGAGGTCATTAGTGACGATGACAGGTGCCTGTGGGCCATGTGATTAAGGCGGTTCTGTTACAAGTGGTATCAGAGCGATCTATTGCTAAATCATTACGGAGTTGTTTTCGAAAACTTCAAAATGTTTTGGATCTAAAATTTAAGTTAACTATTTTGAGTCCAAAACTGCTTTTCTTGTCTTACTCTGTACTAGGAGTAGGGTGGCATGTGGAACAATATTATTACTATTATTATTGTTAAGCCCTATGTCTGAAGTATGTTATTAATATTTACTTACCTGCATTGATTTAAAAATTTGCGTAAGAACGAATCATGCATCATGTTGATTCACAGGTTAATAACTTCCTCCCTAATGTTGGGTTTTGGGATAGGATTTACCAACCTGTTCATGCTAGCCTGTTCTATCTTGTCTTACCCTCACTTTGTCCAGCTGGCTCGCTCGAAGCTGACCGCGCGCAAGATGGTTGGACCACGTGGCATTCCTCGTCACCAGCTCGCTCCTAGCCATGAGGAGGGCGAGGGCTCAGGCAGCCGTCGCCGCAGCCGCAGGGAACTCAAAGAGGAGATCAGGGCACTCAAGGCCGAGGCGAGGCTGATGGAGGAGGACTTTGACCGAGCTGTGCGCAACCACTTCAGGGATGTGCGCACCAACCGCGACCTGTACCGAGAGATTCACCAGGTCGAGGCCGAGGTGCAGGCGGCCATGGAGCTTGAGGCGGCAGCGCTGGAGCATGAGCAGGTGGCAGTCCAGCAGAGAGACGAGGCTTTGGGGCGCGAGCAGGCCGCCCTTGAGCGTGTGGAGTGGGTGGAAGCCCACAATGGCAACATGCAGGCGTACATCGACACCCTGCATGAGGAGGTGCACAGGCTTAACGACCTGCTTAACCCTATCTTGGTTCCCCGTGAGGAGGACCCGGAGGGTGGCGTGGTTGTCGGGCCTGATGACGAGGAGAGCGAGTCCGAGGAGTTGGGCTACTTCGAGCCCGTACCACTCGCCGAGGACCCAGCAGAGCCCGAGGACCAGATGGTGGAGGACGACGTCGATGAGGAGATCGTGGTCATCGACGACTAGTTGCCTGTGCTGCAGCGTTGGCAGTTGCTTGTATCTCTATGTCGTAGTTTATGAGCCTAAGAATTTTAGTTGTGGTTGGGATTTATGTGCTGTATGTCGCTAAGACTATGTTTCTTGTGTTGAAATAATTTTTAGTTTGTGCTGCTACTCCGTTTCTATTTAAGTAATGTCAAGTCCAAGTTCTGAGTCAAGTGTGCAATTCACAGATGGTTCAGACCCGTGGTCAGTCCAGCAACCAGGGAGAGGACGGTCTTCCTGAGGCACCACCCGTGCCACCAAGCCTCGCTGATGCCATTACCGCACTTGCTAATGCGGCAAATGCTTTCGCTCAGAATCAGGGTCAGCGTGGAGAGCGCCGTGGGCGCAATAATGGGAACCAGGAAACCACCTATGTGGACTTCACCGACACCCGTCCACCGGTGTTCACCAAGGCAGATGAGCCGCTTGAGGCGGATGACTGGCTCCGTACCATGGAGCAGAAGTTTGGTTTGATCCATTGCACCGAAGTCCAGAAGCCACAGTTCACAGCACAGCAGCTGCGTGGTCCCGCAAGTGCCTGGTATGTTAACCTCCTGGCAGCACAACCCGAAGGACACCAGCTTACCTAGGCAGAGTTTCGCACTGCATTCCGTGCCCACTACATCCCTGAAGGGATAATGAGAATGAAGCTCGACCAGTTTCTGGCATTGCGGCAAGGGGACTCCACTGTGATGGAGTACGTGACCAAGTTCAACCAGTTGTCTCTGTATGCCCCAGAGTACGTGAATACTGATGGTAAGAAGAGGAGCTGCTTTGTCAGAGGCTTGAACTACAAGATCCAGCGCAGCTTATCCAACAACCGCCACTGCACCTATCATGAAGCTGTTGACAGCGCGCTCGCTTTTGAAGAAAGTGACCGCCAACTTCAGGGAGAGAAGAAGAAGAAGAAAGCTATTTTCTCTGGCAGCCAAAAGCGCCAGAAAATCATCTACCATCCCACCCACCACAACCGCCCACAATACCCACAGCAGCAGGTAGTTGTGCGTACCGCCGCTACCTCCCACACCTCAAACCAGCAAAACACCACTCAGCCGAATGCCCCTGGCGTTCGTGTCACCTCGCCACAGTTCACCTACAATCAACCATGCTACAACTGTGGCCAGATGGGACACTGGTCCCGCAATTGTCCTTTCCCCAAACAGTCCAATCAGAATGCACAGAAGGGTGCTGGTGGACAGCAGCAGCAGCAGCAGGGACAGCACCGTGGACAGCAGCAGCAGGCCCAGAAGGGCAAGGTGGTCAAGAAGGCTGGCCAGGTGTACTACACCCAGATCGCTGATATCCCGGAAGGAGAGCCCGTCATGCTCGGTAGGTTCCCTATTGCTGATAACCCTGCAATTACACTCTTTGATTCTGGTGCATCACATTCATTCATCAATCGTAATTTTGTCGTCAAGCATGACATACAAATTGGGGGAGGTTAATGAAAATTTTATCATACAATCGCCCGGGGGGCGTATCAGTACTAAGGAAGTGGTATTTCGGGTACCCATAGAATTGGGAGGGCATAAGTTCCCGACCACTATGATAGTGCTAAAAGATCAGGACATAGATGCCATTTGGGGACGAATTGGATGTATCAGCACAAGGCTGTGATTGATGTGCTGAATAGGACAATCAAAGTTAACATACCTGATAGTCAGTCCAAACTTCTTATCCAACTTCCGTTACCCCTGAGAACCGTGAAGCAAGTCAATGCTACCTCAGTTCAAGAAATCCTGAATATTCCAGTAGTTTGTGAATTCCCGGATGTCTTTCCTGATGACTTACCTGGTTTGCCTCCGGACCGTGATGTGGAGTTTGCCATAGAGCTTAAGCCTGGTACGGCACCTATATCTCATAGGGCGTACAGGATGCCACCAAAAGAACTGGCAGAGTTGAAGGTTCAGTTGCAAGAATTGCTTGACAAGGGTTTTATCCGGCCTAGTTCGTCACCTTGGGGTTGTCCGGCCATTTTTGTGAAAAAGAAGGATAACTCTCTCAGACTGTGTATTGACTATCGTCCCCTCAACGAGGTCACCATCAAAAATAAATACCCTTTGCCCCGTATCGATCTTCTCTTTGACCAGCTTGCTGGGGCCAAAGTATTCTCTAAGATTGACCTTCGATCGGGGTACCACCAAATAAAAATCCGTCCACAAGATATTCCCAAAACCGCTTTCACCACCAGATATGGCCTATATGAATACCTAGTCATGTCTTTTGGCCTGACCAATGCTCCTGCCTATTTCATGTATCTGATGAACTCCGTGTTCATGCCTGAGCTTGACAAATTCGTAGTCGTTTTTATAGATGACATCCTTGTATACTCCAAAACCCCCGAAGAACATGCTAACCACCTTCGAATTGTCCTAAACCGTTTGAGAGATCACCAACTTTATGCCAAGTTCAGCAAATGTGAGTTTTGGTTGGACAGAGTTCCGTTCCTCGGTCATATTCTGTCTGCGGAAGGAGTGTCCGTGGATCCCAGCAAGGTCGAGGAGATTCTGAATTGGAAGCCGCCCACCACAGTGCATCAGGTCCACAGTTTTATGGGTATGGCAGGTTACTATCGTCGTTTTATCCCAGATTTCTCCAGGATATCTAAACCCATCACCAACTTGCTGAAAAATCAAGTGAAGTTTGTTTGGTCATCAGATTGTGAGGAAGCTTTTCAGAAGTTGAAGGAATTGCTAACCACTGCACCAGTGTTGGCTCAACCGAATATTGAGAAACCATTTGATGTGTACTGTGATGCTTCGGGAACCGGTCTTGGCTGTGTGTTGATGCAAGAGGGTCGTGTCATTGCTTATGCTTCACGGCAACTCAAGCGTCACGAGGAAAACTATCCTACTCATGATCTAGAATTGGCAGCCGTGGTTCATGCTCTGAAAATATGGCGTCATTATCTGTTGGGAAGTACCTGCAATATTTACACTGATCACAAGAGTCTGAAGTACATTTTTACTCAAGAAGAGTTGAATATGAGGCAGAGAAGATGGCTCGAGTTGATCAAGGACTATGACATCGAAGTACATTACCATCCTGGTAAAGCAAATGTGGTAGCTGATGCATTGAGCCGCAAGGTTCACTGCAACTGCTTGAATGTGAAGTCATATACTCTGACCTTGTGTTGTGAGCTGGAGAGATTGGATATTGAAATGGTGCCACGGGGCAGCATAGCCAACATTAGAATTGAAACTCCTATTCGAGAACAGATCATTACCGCTCAAAAGAAAAGCAAAGGGATCAAGCACATCAAAGAAAAGATCCAAGCAGGCAAGGCTGACTGTTTCAGGATTGATGATGATGGTGTGGTCTGGTTCAAGGACAGATTAGTTGTCCCCAAGATTCCTGTGTTACGTCAAGCGATCCTCGATGAAGCGCACTCGACAAAATTCTCTATTCATCCAGGAAGCAATAAGATGTATCAGGACTTGAGGCAGAAATTCTGGTGGACCAAGATGAAGGTTGAAATTGCTCAGTATGTGGCAAGGTGTGACACATGTCAGAAAGTTAAGGCTGTTCACATGAGACCTGGTGGAGAGCTACAACCATTGCCTGTGCCAGCATGGAAGTGGGAAGATATCAGCATGGATTTCATTGTGGGATTGCCCAAAACTACTCGGGGTTTTGATTCCATCTAGGTTGTTGTGGACCGTCTTACGAAGCAAGCCCATTTCATGCCAGTCAAGAAGGACTTTAGAGCTCCAAGGTATGCTCAGTTGTATATTGAGAATCTGATGAAACTGCATGGAGTGCCAAAAACCATTGTCTCTGACCGTGGTACCCAGTTTGTCTCCAAGTTTTGGAAGGCATTTCATAAGTCCTTGGGGACAAAGCTTCTGCACAGCTGTAACAAAACCGCCTAAATCACGTGGCCCACAGGCACCTGTCAACGTCACTAATGACATCTGACAGCCGGACCCGTGTTCCATATGACCTAAGCGGGCTCTGCCGGGCTACATAAGCACCCGTTATCTCCGACAGGATCCCATTGCGAAGTCATTACAGAGTTACAACATTTTATAACAAAATACATCAGAGTAGAATTTGCGGAAGGATAAATAGTACTTAATATTACAGACCAGTGTTCGAATAAAATTAAGTGCAGTTATTACAGACCATAAATTTAAAAGAGTAGCAGTAGAGTTTGGAACAACAATACGACAGATAGTTAAATATTTCACGAACCCTGCCCAAGGGTTTAACTTAGTCTTCTTCACTCTCCTGGACGATAGTGACGCAGCACGGGGCGAGACAAACTTCGGTCTCCTGCTGCCCTCCTGCAACGGGGTTAACAAACCCTGAGTACATGGGGTACTCCGCAAGACTTACCCGACTAAAAGTGTAAAATTAGACTCAGGAATGCAGGCTAAGGGGAGTCAAGGTAAGGTTTAGCAAGAGTTCAAAAGTTTTGCGGAAAAAGCACTACTAATCCTATCTCAATATTTTATTTCAATAACATTATCCATCATTATCCATTTCTCCAAGTTCTTTCTCATATATCAACATTCTTTCCTTTACTTAATCTATTTCAAAACAATCCTAGTTCCGAACCACTTTTCACTGTAGGTGTGAGGATCAAGTCTCCATATCCGAGGAGCAACGACGATTCGAATCGATTAATACCCAGCTGGGGATCCCTATCCACACTGCGTATGTAGCACTTAAGCTTGCATACGCCAACCCCGCCTACCACGGCTTTTCATACCCCGGAACCGGTCCTGCGCCACCCGAGAGCACAGTACTCCTCTCGTCTCCAGGCACGACGGCCATGAGGGTACACGCTACTCTCGCCATCTCTCCACTCCCAGTGCGTGGTTGTCGGTTCCAGCAGTAGAGCCACCGGAGTCAGAGGCTTTCCGTAGTATGTGGCTAGTTGCAAAGTCTTGATCACAGCAGGCCTGACAACGAACGGTCCCTAATATTTTTCCGTTAGAAACCATGCATTGGGACTCTAACCCAAGTACACTGGTAACTACCCGGTTTTCACATCCCTTTCCCGATGGCGACGAAAGTTAGGACTCTAACCCAAGCAGTTAGCCAACCAAGCGGGAAAAACCATCCCTGTTGATGACAATGAACTAGCTAGGAACACTGCCAACAACAAGGACATAACCAGTCCCATAAAGTGATTCATTGCATTTGTATCATCATAGTTTGAAATAGCATTTTTGCAAATCTAACCGTCAAGCATGACTAAGCATTTTTCAATACTTTTAATCAAATCAGGTTATCAGTTATTGGTAATTGGTCAAGGATGGTTATGCATCAAGTGGTTGTCAATCAACTCCTAGTAACCTAATGCAATAGATTAACTCAAGTGATAAATATTTTCAAATAACAAGGAGGGGTTAAATGCACCGGGGCTTGCCTTGAATTGCGTAGAGTGTCGGATCCGGGTCCGTTCCACAAATGTCAAACCCTTGTATGACTTCCTGAGTAGTCTCCTCAGATGGACCCTCAGACTTAACCTCTGGATTCTCGGTCACTACACGTTTGCAATGAATGAATGTATGAATGTGATGCACATGAAATGACAGACGAAATTTAATAACAAATAAATAAACCACACATGAGTATATGTCCCTATCTTAGCTAGACATGAATAATCTAATTCATACTGCCCTAGGTCATAAAGGTGATTGACCTAGAATTTCAATCAATCCAAAAATCCACAGTCAAACCCTAATCACCAAAATTTCCTATTTATTTTATTAATCAATTAACCAAGCATATAAGTAACAATTAATTAAATTATTTCTATTTGACCTCAAACTTCATAAACAGATAGATCTTGACTTATAATAGTGGCACATAAATTTCATGATTTTTGGAATTACAGGGAATTAATTAAAAATGCCTAAAGTTGCATTTTTTATTTAATATACTGATTTTTAACTACTACAGAAAGTGTTCAAAATCTATATTTAATATTTTTATAAAATACTACACACTATAGAGAGTACTCACAAAAATTTCCATAATTTTTGGGGCAGTATATTAATTCTCACAAAAAGATTAAAACACAGAACTATTCATTTCAATTATTAATAGAAAACCCTTTGGAAATTCCCGAAAAAAGGAAAAAGCCAAATTGGCCCGGGTCGGCCCAACAGCACGCAGGCCGGCCCAGCGCGACCTCTTTCTGCCCCGCGCCGCTGACGAACGGGCCCCGCCCGTCAGTCTCTTCTTCCCTCCCTCCTTTCTTCTTCCTCCCGCCGTCTCCCACGCACGCGCGCGCGGCGGCTCTGCGCCACCGGCGCGGCCGTGCCGGCGGAATCGCCACTGGAGGCCGACACCCGACGAGTTCCCACTGACGACCGCACCCCAGCTACGGACTCCGCACCGCCCCCCGGCCTACCGAGCACGACCGAGAGCGGCCATGGCGGCTCACCGCGGCAGCGGCTCGACTCCCGCGACTTACGGACCATCACAAGCTAAACCGACGACATCGAGGGTACAACAGAGCTCACCGGGATCACGAATCACAGGTGGTTGAGACGGAGAAGGCTCGGAATGACGAGCTTGACGGTGACGGTCGGAAACAGCAAGTTGGGCTCGACGGCGATCTCCCGTTCCGGCGAACCCTGAGCTCCAAACAAGAAACCGTCGCGCACATGAGCACCACGGCGAGACACGGAACGTAGAACACACGTGTTAACGGAGAGAGGCTCACCGAGACGAGCTATCCGCGTCGAGAAGACCCTCGGCGGCGCTCGGTCGGCGCGGAGGACGAAGCAGCAGCTGCGCGGGATTCCGGCAACGGCAACCCTCAACAAGTGGCTCAGGTGGCGCGCAAGGAAGTTGGCTAGCTGGCTGTGGAATTGAGAGGGTGGAGTTGGTCGGGACACGACCAATTCCCGCCGATCGGTAGTAACGGTCGCCGCCGATCGGTAGTACCGGTTGCCGGTGAACCGAGGAGAAGAAGGCGATGGAAGAGCTCGTCGCCATTTAAAGCCGCGGACGGGAAAGAGATAAGGGCGAGGCGTCCCGGGGCCCCCGCCTGTGGCGCACCACGCGGTGGTGCCCTGGCCCCGGCGGCCGGACGACGGCCGGCGCGCGGCGCGGCACGCGCGTACGGCGGCGTTCGTGAACAGGGGACCCCCCCCTCGGCTACTGTAGCACAGAGGAATGGTCAAAAGCTATTTTCTCCAATTAAGCCCTACCCAAGCTGAATCAGTGAGTGGTCCCAAAATAAACGTTGTGGAGAATTTTGTGTAGAATACTTTTCCTTTTTAAAGTATATTCAAATTCGGTCAAATTTTCAAACTACAGAAAAGGGGGTAAAAAGGGGTTTTGAATTTCAAACTGAATTTTTAAAATTACTTTTGATTCTTCTTAACAACTTGAAAATTGGTAAACATGAAAGTTGTTCTTCTCAGATAGATTGACAACTTCTATGAAGGAAGTTTTTGAAGATTCTTGATATTTTTGAAATTGAAGTTTCAAATATAAATTTCAATATAGTAATTTGAGTTAAATTTGAATTTTTATAATATAACTTCAAAATCTCCAAAAATAAAAGTTGTTCCATTTTTAAAAATCTACAACTTTTATTTAGACACTTTTCCCATATTTCATATAGATTTTGAATTGGGTTTTTAGATCAACATTAGGGTTTAATTCAATTTCTATTTAATTTCATTTTTGAATTTTTGATTAAGGGCTCAAGTACACAATCAATACTTAGCTGAAATCAAATCACTCTAGGCCCTAAGCTCAATCATATGCAGATGCTTAAATTTAAATATGATGACATGGCAGATTAATTGAACTCTAATACCAAAGGTATTACACCGGTCGGACTCCATCAAATCAAAGATGGAAAAATCATCTTCTTCTTCATCATCGTCGTCGCCGTCACCGTCGGTGGGAATATCCACCTCAGGCTCCCCGGCCTCCCTCAGGCGGCGCCGGCGCTGGGAGGGCTCCTTCACCTTCTGCGCCCTCTTCTGCTTCCGGGCGGTCACCTTGTCCTTCCTCGCCTTCTCCTCCGTGGCCCGGAGGCGGTTCTGGGTTCGCTGCTCTTTATCCTCCGGGACAGGCGGAAGGGAAGCCTTCCCGGTCCTCGAGAGGCCCTACGAAGAACGAAGAAAGGTCAGGAGGAAGATGAGGAAACCAGTGGCCCGATCGAAACGAACAACACTTACCAACGCCGGGAAGCCCGCGCAGGGACGCATAAGCACCCGGTTGACCTCCTCCTAGGTGGGATAACCCCCCACCATGTAGCCAACGCGGCGCATGACCTCCGCCTCGCCATGGTCACGGGGCAGCATCGTCGTGCCCTCCCGCTGCGACCCGGTCACCATCTGATGAAGCGCCAGGTGGCGCTCCATCAGAGGTAGCACCGTCCGCATGTGGAACTTCCCCGCCACGCCAGCCCCTGTAAGGCCCCTCCTGTTCAACTCCTTGAGCGCGTCGAAGTACATGTCCAGGTGCTTTGACTCCTTCGACGGGCACCCCCACTCCCATTGGGGAAGGGGAGCAATGAGCGCCCTTCCCGTGAACTTGGGGAAGAGACCCCCGTCGTTGCGGAGGTAGAACCAGCCGCTGTGCCACCCCTTGTTGGAGGAGGGGCCTTACAGGGGATGTACAACGAAGAGCGGATCACGAGGCCGCATTCCCCCGTGCGCTGGATCTCCCACGGCTTCTTCGCGCCAACCCACTTGGTGTACCAGTCGACGCGGGAAATGCGGCGCCACAGGTTCCAGTGCGGGTGCACCCCGAAGTATCCTTCACACAGGGCGGCGAAAATCGACGCCTGCGTGATGGAATTCAGGGTGAGGTCATGGAGCTCCAGGCCGTTCTCGAAGAGGGTGGCCCGGCAGAAGTGGCTCGGCGGCGAGCCGAGTCCACGCTCGTGGTAAGCAACGAAGCTCACCACGTCCCCTCGCCGGGGTTAGGCTCCTCGTGGTGGCGCGGCGACACAGCCCACTCCGGGTGCTGCGCGTCGGTTCGAGGACGCAGCAGCCCTAGAGTGACGAGGAACTCCAGCTGCACCTCCGTCACGGTGCTCCTCGGCCACGGCTCCAGCCTGAGGACGTCGGCGGCGGCCGCGGCAGCATCGGTGGTGACGACGTCGGTCGCGGCGGCGTCGGTGGCAGCGACATCGGCGGCGGCATCGACAGCAGCGGAGGAGGAATCCATGGCAAGAGAAGGGGGAAAGGGCTGCGGGAAGAACGACGGCCGCGGCAACAATCTCTCTCGAAGCAGGCAACGAAGGCGAAAGAGCAGGCGACGAAGGTAAGAAAGCGAACGGTCGAGCGAGCGAATGGCTAGGGTAGAAAGAAAAAACCGTAAGTTTTTCTTATAAACTCCACCGGCGGATCGTGGGTGGATGCGGAGGATCCGCCGCATTAACTGCGCGGGGCCCGCCACGATCCCCACGCCGCCGCCATCGCCGTGCACGCAAACCGCCTCGACTGAGCCGAACCAGTCGCGTCCGTCAGGCATCGCGCCTAAAAAGGTAAGCCGAATCATTACAACTGCGCACCTCGATTCTGCCTACATTTTCTCCTTCCCAACGAAGGAACCCTGGGCTCGGGCGCCCGTTACGTTCCCAGGGGATCGAAGACTGGCCCCCCGTGGCTCGAACAGTCGCCCCAGGGAAACCGAGTTAGGGACAGCTAGTGGATGGGTCACGAAAACGGCCAGTATCCCGACGCCCGAAATGTCACAAGGGACATCCCATGCTGTGTCCAAGTCCCAGTAGCGAGTCGGTTACGTGGAATCCCTCCGTGGGAGGCATCATGCCCTCAGGACCCATCGAAGGGACCCGACATCCACTAACTGACCCTTGAAAAATATTTGGAGTGTGCTCAGGCCACTAGCCGACCCTTAACGAACGGGGCACGGACCTCCACTTGGACCAACCCATTTGTAGCTCACTGGAAATGCCGACTCGTGCCCCAGCGGGGAAGTCGAGCAGGACCAAACCTTCCTCTTCCCGAAAAAAAAGCGTGAAGGTCGAATTAAAAAAGACAGGGAAAGACCCGACCGATCTCCGATACGAAACGGAGGCTCGGGAACTTGCCCTGCACCTTGGAAAGATCACCGAACGACCTCCCAACATGATGGGAGGCTCGAGGGCTCCGCTTCCAAGGAAACAACCCTCCTAAATAAATCGAAAAACACCCGAGGACTAACAAACACGATTCTAAGCCTTTGAAGGGATATACATCCCTCCAAAGCCTCGGGGGCTACACCCGGCGGGTGCGCTCGCACGCACCCCCCGGAAAAATAACCCACACTTTATCTTTTTTGACAGGAAGAACCAACGTGAACCTGTGGAGGAGTGCCTTCACTCCACCACAGGCTC
The DNA here is from genome assembly GCA_038502445.1 of Eremochloa ophiuroides. Taxonomy (NCBI): domain Eukaryota; kingdom Viridiplantae; phylum Streptophyta; class Magnoliopsida; order Poales; family Poaceae; genus Eremochloa; species Eremochloa ophiuroides. The sequence goes on from JAHLJS010000006.1 coordinate 4,153,618, forward strand.
GGGGGCTACTGTCGAGTACCAAAGTTTGGGGTACCCAACTTCAATGCAAAAACGATCATTCCCAACGCGGCCCGGCCCAAGTAAGGCCAATGGAAGCCCACGAAGGCCGCGCCCGAGGCCCACGAATGCCGCGTCCATGGAGGCCCACGACGTCATTGCACCAATGACAGCCAATTCTCCGATTCGCCCGAGTCTCCCCGGGAGAGCTCGGGAGAGCGGCACCCTCGGCGCCAATTCTCCGATTCGCCCGAGCCTCCCCGGGAGAGCTCGGGAGAGCGACACCCTCGGCGCCCAAATCTTCGATTCGCCCGAGCCTCCCCAGGAGAGCTCGGGAGAGCGGCGCCCCCGGCGCCCATTCTCCGATTCGCCTGAGCTTCCCCATCCCCCTCGAGCGCAATCTCACAAAGGCATCCAAGGCACCGGTGATGTCAGCAGAGCAATCTTGGACCACAAGAGACCTCCCTGACCACTTTACAGGTACTGTCCCGTCAGGCGAGATTCTCGACGCGACCGTGCTTCGCATGCCCCTGACGGCCATACCACCTGTCAGGATTTCCCTGGCAGTGGATTTGATAGGCCCACTACGGCCGTCCTCTCCATGGTATGGTCTACGGTGCGCCGTCCCGTTTTCCGCCGGGGTCTATCAACTCCGACTACGACAGTCCGCGCGCCTAACGACGGGCTACGCAAGAACAGGAAAAGCACCTACTGCACTGTCCACTCGAAAGGACAAGCACGCCTTCCATCCGGGCCCACCTAACCCTCGGAAAGTACTGTCCAAAGGCCAGAAGTACGCCTGAGGGGAGATATCACCCTGGTCCATCCCATCACGCCTCCAGGAGTCCCGAGCCTCGGGAGACAACGCCCCGAGACGACTCACCCTCTTGTCACATCGTGCGGAAGGACAGCCATCAGGTGTGACCTTACGGCAGGCCGTAATCCGACGACTGTTGCCGCCTTGGAACTCACCAAGATCGTGCGAACTACTACGGCCATACCGCGGAGACCCGGAGAAAAGACCGTAGCTGACGGCAGGCCGTAATCCAACGACTGTTGCCGCCTTGGAACTCACCAAGATCGTACGAACCACTACGGCCATACCGCGGAGACCCGGAGAAAAGATCGTAACTGACGACATGCCGTAATCCGACAATTGTTGCTGCCTCGGAACTCACCAAGATCGTGCGAACCACTGCGGCCATACCCCGGAGACGCGGAGAAAAGACCGTGGCTGACCACAGTCAAACGAGGAACAGCAACTCCTCGCTGTAACATACGTAGCATTGTAAGCACTGCCCTTACCTCTCCCTTGCGACTATAAAAGGGAGAGCAGAGGCCAGCTTTAGGACGACCCCCCCGGAAGTCCTAAGTTCTCACCCACACATACACACCAACAGTAAACGACTTGCATACACTTACACTTAGACACTCACAAGAGACCTGAGAGCACTTTCCTCTCTCGCCTAGCTTGTAACCCCCTATTACAAGCACCCCGGTGCAAGGCGACACGACTCTCCTCTCCACTGGACGTAGGGCTTGCTTGGTCTGAACCAGTATAATCCCCGTGTTCCCTCTTGCACACCATCCGTAGTCTCAACCGCAAAACACATATTTACTAGCCGGTGTTAGCTCCGCTAAAACTAGCACCGACAAATTTATTCCAGAAAAATAGCAAGAAAATAACAGTGACAAATATGTGCTTATTCACAATGGATCAGAGCATAAAAATCATGAATGATTTGGCTATCAGCAAGCCAATAATCATGTAGAATATGCTAACCAGCAGAGTTTTGATCAACAGCATAAGCGGATGATTGAATAGCATATATGAATCATACCCTGCGGCAAAGCCGGTTACAACAGAAGAGGAATCCATGTTGCCTGTTGATGTAGTCCCGATCGGTGAAGTGCAGAGGAGTTGTAGTGTCGTTCCGCTCGCGAACACAACCGTCCAGGGAGCTCCTGCGATCGCTGGGAAGAAGAGGAAGAAGATGTAGCGAGTAGTCGTGCCGCGACACTCTCCAAAAACATGATCGCCGATCTCCACCCGAGCAGGTGAACACAATGTCAACATGCGTTTCGGAGGCTCCTACTCTCGCAATCGTGTGCGCGCATGAGTCAGGACGGAGAGAACTCGAAGAACAGCTGAATCTGGTGGATGTCGTGTGCGTATGAGAAAAACTAGTCGCTCAAATGTTGGAGTACGTTCTGCAGCGGCCAGGAAGTCCAAAGGGCGCAGGGAGATTAAGGGGATGTTTAGATCCCAAAATTTTTAGGATTTTGGCACTGTAGCAGCAAGGAATTTTTTTGCAATAAGTGTCCAATTATAGCCTAAGTAGACTCAAAAGATTCGTCTCGCGATTTACATGCAAACTGTGTAAACATGCAAAAATTTCGTCTACATTTAATGTTCCATGCATGTGCCGTAAAATTGATGTAACGGAAGTTTTGGGATTTTGGAGGGGAACTAAACACCCCCTAAGAGAAGAAAGCAGAAGAAATGCTCACGGAAAAAACTCCCGTCTTTATGAGCAGAAACTCCCGTAACTCTCACCATTAGAAATAGAAACTCTCTCCATTTAGAATTAAAAATTTCCAGCACATAATGTCATTTAAGAGTGAATACTCCTATAACTCCCGGCCATAATTTTCTTGAATGACAAAACAAATACATGCATTGCATGCATGTATATATCTCACTCCAGTATCTTGTTCACATAATATTACCGCATAATATTTAAAACGACTATTTAAATTATTCAATTTAATTAGATAAAATATTGGGCCTGGCCAACCTTAAATCTAACAGGGGTGCGCATTTCGTTTAACTACGGTCTATAGGAGTACGTATTCGTTTTCCTATCACATATGGATATGATAGAGTGGCCTTTTGTGCGAGCGCAGAGCAGAGAGACTCATGTTTTCTGTTCGTTGGAAATGATCGTGCAGGATACGAGGACGCTGCAGGCACTAGCAGCAGCCGGCACCGGCCAACCAACCAGTTCTGGGCTGGGCCTCCATAACTAATCGAACAGGAACCAGATCTGGGCTGGGCCTGCCTAACCAACCTAACAAGAAGCATACTACTTACCATTCCATGGCCCACTATTAGCAGAGAAGACTATCAATTATATTAGTTGAAGAGATCTATAACTTTTTAGTCCAAACTTTCTCATATAAGGGTCTCAGATATGCATTACAATATTGACTGAAGTGAATATAAAAGACATCAACCACTTAGGACATGTTTCAATAAATATATACTCTTGATTCATTTTTTTTCCATTTTCTCTTATTTATATTATATGTTATGTATTCTTCTACTAAGTTGTGCTAATATTTTGCCTATGCCTAAAAATTCAAGAAATCACATGGTATCTCTTGTTATTTTTTTCAGTAATTTTAAGGATGAATAAATCTGAATACCAAAACTGAAAATAAGCTCAGTTCCTCGTCTCAAGCCGGTCTTTGACGCTTCTGAACCCCAGATGGCAGCAGCATCTCACTTGCCACAAAATTTCCATCCTCTGAAACTGACGATCACACCTCTATATTGTCCATTTCCGAAACTGTCAATTCTTCAGAATCCATCAGTCTTTTTGGCACTGCCTGCCTAGTGGCCACTTGGAGGAAGGCACATACCAGCACGTAGCCGCTAGCAGACATAACATAATCACACAGGAGTATAAACAAACAGCAGCGGTGGTTGCCCTTTTGTTCTCCTCATTTGAGGTGAGACAAGGCTGGGGCAGGCCATAGAAAAATGCCTGGACAGATAGGGGAAATCCAAAGTCAAATGGACGAGCTGGGGATCTTCAGTGGACCTTGAGGTGTGAACGGTGCTTCGGCACGAATCTCTGGGGCTGCTGAACTGATCTCCTCCGGCTCCGAGTCCCAGCAGTTATGGGATCCCTAAAATTAAGCATGTGATTGAGCAATTAACTAGATGAGATGTGTGATTGGGACTGAGTCAAAGTAGTACAACAATATTCTCCGTAGCTACGTGTTTGTTTACAGTAGCAGTTGTAGTATATATACTAGTTGATAAAATACATGCTCATTGCAGGCTCCGAAATGAAAGGAATTTGTGTGTTGAATATACTTTCTCGTATGGCTCCCGTACGCGTTCGCGGAATCGCGTACGTAGTTGCTGTTTGTGTTCTTATATTAGTTAGAAAAAAGTCTGTGTGTGACCAAAGGTGGTTGTTTGTGGAAGCTTCACTATGGCTCTCTATATTTCAGTCACCTTTTTGTCAAAGCTCCTAAAGCAGTTCCCAGGGTTGGAGACCTCTTCTAAACTACGGTTTCCTGAGTCATTCAGTGGAACAATTCCTTACAAGTGAACGAGATGTTGGGATATGAAAAAATAGTTCCTTGATTACTTCTCACAAAGGTTATTCTAGAAATTATTGTCACGCAAAATCACTTTCTACATAAAAAATGCTTTCAAGAGGATTTCTATCAAAGTATATGCATTCGGGGAGGATGACAAGGTTGTAGTATCAAGTTGTTCTTAAGACCGAGCATCCTAAATTTATTTGCAATGAATTGTACCACCTTCTAATTGCATAGGTTGATTCCTACGTGGACCTCCTATCTAGGCCATGTTTAGTTACATGGTGTTAAGTTTTCGGTGTCACCGGTCACCGCGGATGTTCCATGGGGTGTCGTACAGATCGTTGGGATTTTAAAAAAAAAAACATATTACTGTTTCTGTTTGTAAACCGTGAGACGAATTTATTAAACATAATCTATACAATTAGATATTTTTTTCATCTATATTTAGTACTTCATGGATCTGTCTAAATATCTGCTGTGATGTGATATAAGTTTTTCACGGTGAAACTAAACAAGCCCTTTCAGGGAAAATGTTCTGCAACAGCACTAGGGCACATTAGGCCTGGGCATTCGGGTTACCCGAAAAATTCGGGTCGGGTAATTCGGGTATTTGGAAATTCGGGTTTTAGAAATTGCTACCTGATTTTGGTCGAAAAAAAGCACTACCCGAAATTTCGGGTACCCAATAATTCGGGTTCGGGTTCGGGTTTTTCCCGATTTACCCGAAACTCATAAAACCAGGCATTTTAAGAGAATTCTAATCACATTTTATAATAAACAACAATAGTCATACAAATCATGTCATGTCTTTATATCAATTAACAACAAATCAACTATCAAGTTAGCATAAAATTACATTGATGCATAATAAATAATACATTTATGTTATACTAAACCACTTCATGTCTTCATATTTGAGACATTTCGGGTAATTTGGATAATTCGGATACCGGAGAGCGTTACCCGAATTATCCAAACTAAATTCGGGTTTCTACAATTACTATCCGAAATTGTGATTGGGTATTTCGGGTTCGGGTACTTCGGATCCGGGTTCAGTTAATTCGGGTTTTGGGAATTGGGTATCGGGTATTTTGCCCACCCTTAGGGCACATTGTCAAAAAAGAAGAAGAAGAAGATATAATGGTTTCAGATCCAAAATAAAATCCCAACCAAAACAAAGATGCTCCTGTGGATGAAATGCATTAGTATAAAGCGTGAGAAGAGACAACAACACAAAGTGTGGTGTACTAAATCCCAGCCATGGTGGATCCCTACCTAAGCACCAATAATAGACGCAAAGAATGTGGAAAAGGAGAGGTCATGAGCACCAAAAAACCCCTAGCCACTTTTTTTTTCTCTCTAGTGTGATGAATGAAAAGCTTGACATTCCCCAATTCTGCAGTCCCACTCTCCCCAGTCCTGCCCTGCTCCACACTCCACCACACAAAGCAAAAAAAAAACAACAGCAACATCTCTTTGGCTTCGCTGCCCCTGCAGCCAGTTTTTCCGTTCCATTCAGGCCATTGACTCTGAAATCTCACTACACGTTGCACCCTCCATAGTTTCTGCATTTACAACCAATGCCCTCGCCTCCTGCCTTTCCGTATCCAATATCCATGATAGTAGTATTTCCAAACAGGCCCAAAACATATCCGTATTTGCGTACACGGGCCCAACAGGGGAAGAAACCTGCGCCGCCCTCGAGTCCTGTCCTGCGCCGCCCCTGCTGCTGCCGTAATCTCCTCCTCGTCGTCTTCTTCCGCTTCGGATACGATACGAGCCCCCCCTGCGCTTCGCTACATTCTCAACGAAGCCCCTGTCCATTGCGTCCGGTCCGTTACAGATCGGTGGAAGAGAGAGAGAAGAGAGAGAAGGGGGGAGAGCAGCAGCAGGAGGCGGCAGCCGTACGGCGGTGCGGGGAGCGGCGTACGTATCCCAGCCCACCGGCACGGGACCGCGTTTACAGGGTGCGCGCGCGGGCCCTCTTTTCTGGTGCTCGCCCTCAATGCGCTCTTGATACCCCCGCGGCTCCTCCTCCTCCTCCTCCTCCTCCTCGATCCGCTTCTCCTGCTCCGGCTAGTGGCCCTGGCCGCCTACCTGGAGCGGGGAGCGGGAAGAGCGGCGGGAGCCCGGCATTTTGATCCGGTTTTCCGCGCGCTACATCCGCCCGCCGCGATCTCTGCGAGGTTAGTTTCTCGCAGCTCCGATTTTTGCGGTGCCAGCACGCGAGATTTTTTTTTTCTTCTTTTCGTGTGGGGGGTGGAGTGTTCTTCCAGGACTTCTCCAGTGTCTAGTGCTCTGCGTACCAGCTTAGTTCTTCGGGGGTGGGTTTTGATCGATTTCCTTCTCATCAAAAGGCAAGTCCTTTGGACGAGGATTCATCGTTCCGCGATCTTGCTGTTGCTTGGCTGTCGTGAAAGTTTCCACCTTTGTGCACCGGATTGGTTTTCCTTGGGCGCAAAACGCGTTTACACTCCTAGCTTTTGGATGCCATTGATGCGCGACTCTGTTTGCCTTTGGTTCGTGTTTTCGATCGGCGCAAGTATTATTTTTGCGTTTCTTTTGATCTACTGGGCCATTACAATTCTTTTCGATGGATTTAATTGAAGTATTTTTCGATTTGCCTGTCGATTTTACATTGAGGTGAGACATGTCTTAGGCTTTTGGAGAAGCCGCAATTCTTTTTCACCTTTTTTTCTTACATGGAAAGAATAAAAAGTCTTGATCTCTGAATTGAATGCTACTTTTGGATAACAAGAAGGTGTTCTTTGTTTGTGCATTGGCGTATTCTTCTCAAATCATTTAATGCTAAATTTGCTCACTGTTTGATGTGGCGTCCCATGAAAAAGTCACGGACAACGATAGATCTATGTACGCAGTCGGGCGATTGGTCAATCGCAGGTTAATTCAACAGTGTCTCGGACGTCGCCGTGCTTGGTCCGGTCGTCCTCATATTGTTGTAGTTTCTCATGGTTCAACGCATATATTTGTCAAAAGCCGTGCGTTTGCACCCCGATTCACATCTGTTTTTCGGGGCCCCAATGACATTAGAAAGAGTCAAAAGCCCGTAATTTTTGAATTATTGGTGTCTATTATTTGAATCGTGTTTTGGATGCTTGCTATGGTTCAACTAGCCTTTCTTCTAGTGCAATAATTGCCAATATAATAGTGGCCGTTGCTCAACCGGTTTTGTTTACAAATTTGCCTCCCTATTGCTGTATTTTAGGATTCTTGGGAAGCCCTGTGCGTGACTACTGGATCCACCACCGAGCTCTTCAAGTAAACTTTGTGGATTATCAGCCTGATTCACAACTTGCTGCAAGAATTCGACAGCAGATGGGCCAAGGAAGCGCAGCTGACGCGATTCCTGGTTTGAGGGCTTCTGTTGGTATTTCGAGCTAGCATACTCTTTTTTTACCTCCTTCAAGTTCCACTTCAACATGTGGTTTCTATGGATCCAGACTTCCAAAGTTGGAATCTGATCACTCGCGTCAGTGCTTCTTAGCTTCCTTATTTGCTGTCATGGAGGAGCAGAACTCATGGCTTAGGACCAAATTCTCCCATGCTGTCTACACTAGAGTGGATCCTCGAAGAGTAGCTGTTGCTCCAGTTAGCAAAGATGTGGTGCTACCTTTTGCTCCGCTTAGTAAGGATGTTGAGCGGAAACTGCAGAAATTTGTCAATATGAAGAAGTCTGTATCGATGCCTGTTGATCGGGATGATGAAGATACAGGGACTGCATTCAAGCACTGTGCTAGCTTGCCACTAGTCCGATCCTCGCCTCAGCTTGATAAGGACAAGGTCAACAAGCCCAAGAGGGCGAGCCTGGAGGTTCCTGCAAGCCCCCCAATGAACTCAGAGAATGGCAAGACTCCAAAGGCAAGGAGCCTGGTGAAGAGCCCAAGTTCGATGATGCTCTTAAGCTACCTGAACAAGGCACCATCAAATCAAGGATCTAGTCCAAAGGCTTATGGACCTCGGCACAAACCGAGATCAAAGTCGCCCCTTCCTAGTATCGCACCTTGCGAAGTGTTCAGGGAAGCAAAGTCTAGCAGCCAAAGGTTTGCAAGCCCTCCTCCACAGCGACGAGGATCTGAAAAGAGTATATATGGCAAATCATTTGCTAGGCAGGCGTCTGATATGGGTCAGAGTCCTGATTGGTGTTCGGCTCCAGTGGTATCCGGTAAGCACAAGTCTCAAAAGGATAATGCTTGGACAAGGAAATACAGTGGAAAGAGGGTTAGTGCAGTGAACCCTGCTGATGATCGAAGGGCGCAGATGGTTAGAATGAACCAAGCAGTGCAGACGACAGTTGATTGGACACTCGATCCTTCGAAGCTGCTCGTCGGGCATAGGTTTGCTAGTGGAGCATATAGCCGGCTGTACAGGGGGTTCTATGATGATAAGCCAGTAGCAATCAAATTTATCCGTCAACCTGATGATGACGACAATGGGAAGATGGCTGCGAAGCTCGAGAAGCAGTATAACAGTGAGATCAATTCATTGTCTCACTTGTACCACAAGAATGTGATCAAGGTAACAGTTAACAAGAATGTGATCAGTTTTGTTGATCACTACATCGTGTCTTTAGTCTTATGTCTCCTGCTAAATGGTTATATACAAGTGCATGTGGTGATTTTACCTTACTCCATCCATTCCAAATTATAAGTCATTTCAAGAATCGTGAAAAATCAAAGCATCTAAAGTTTGACCAAAATTATAGAGAAAAACACAAAATATTTATGACATCCAATATGTATACTATGAAAATATAACTACTTAAGAATCTAATGATATTTAAATTGGTATCATAAATGTTATTAGTGTATTATATATATTTGGTCAAACTTGACTCTTGAACAACTTTGACTCTCCAAGACTCTTAGAATGACTTACAATTTGGGATGGAGTATATACTTATAACCATTTTATTGAGATCCGTTTAAATTAGTGCTACTGATTATGGCTAAGTTGCCCTACTGTTTTTATAAACAAATTAAGCTGGTGTTACCACTCTTAGGAACATTGAAACTACTGTGCTAGTGTACTCTACTGCTCAGTGCATTGATCAAAATGTTTATCTTTGTATGGATTTTTTGTAATGAGTTGAGCTTACCAAATTACGCATAAGACATTTCAACTGCATGTAGTGTTGATTGCTTTGTAATGCAACCACCTTTGTCTGATCAATTTTTCTGCTAATGCAGCTTGTAGCAGCCTATAAATGCGCACCAGTTTTTTATATTATTACCGAGTTCCTTCCTGGAGGCTCATTGAGGTCATACCTGAACAATACAGAGAACCACCCCATCCCTCTGGAGAAAACCATATCCATTGCTCTCGATGTTGCCCGTGGTTTGGAGTACATACATTCTCAAGGGATTGTTCACCGTGACATTAAACCTGAGAACATTCTCTTTGACGAGAACTTCTGTGTGAAGATTGCTGATTTTGGTATTGCCTGTGAGGAGACTTTTTGTGATGTGCTTGTGGAGGATGAAGGCACTTACAGGTGGATGGCACCTGAGATGATCAAGCAAAAGGCTTACAACCGAAAGGTGGATGTCTACAGCTTCGGACTGCTCATGTGGGAAATGGTGTCTGGTAGAATTCCTTACGAGAACTTGACCCCTTTCCAGGTGGCTTATGCAGTAGCCAACAGGGTAATGATTTCTGTCTTGCTCTGATTACAACTCAAGTGAATTTCTTCGCACAGTAACTCTCGAGGTGAATATATCTCTTACATGATTGAATTTTTTTTCCCAGAACTTGAGGCCAACAATTTCTCCAGAATGTCCATCGGCCCTCAGATCCCTGATTGATCATTGCTGCACCTTGCAGCCTGACAAGAGGCCCGACTTCTGGGAGATTGTGAAAATCCTGGAACAGTTCCACTCCATTCTCTCACAGGGTGGCTGCCTCGACACACTAAAGAGCAGCACCTGCCAGGATCCGAAGAAGCGGCTCATGCAGTGGATTCAGAAGCTGAAACCAACGCATAGCAACGGAGTAACCAAGCTCTTATAGTTATAGCATCGTTTCAGCCGTAGTTTCTGTCAGGTTGGGTATGCTCAATAGTGTTTTTTTTTTTTTTTTTTTTTTTTTTTTTTTTTTTTTTTTTTGGGAACGGTATGCTCAATAGTTTAGACCTGTTAAGGATCCTTGATTGAAGGAACCAGTGTTCTAAGGATGCTCGTAGCTTTGTATCCACTGATATGCGAATATAGATCTTACAGTAGCTGTACATGGTTATGCTTTTGCATTGTCTCCCCATCTTGTTAAATTTACCTGCTGGTTATTCACTCTTTGAGGTGAAAGCAAAAGCAAAAGGATATGCAGAGTTGACTCTTGAGGCCGTCTTTTGGGAAAGGGCGTATTATTGCGCCCTTCCCTCTATTATAAGCAGCTGCCCTGCCTTGCTCATCGTCATGATGCTGATATCTGAGACAGCAAACACATCTGATGGCTGCTTGACTAAAGCTCCATTATCCTTGAGGCCTCACAAATTATAGTATTTTTCACCCTGTTTTGTCGACAATTTCATTCCTTTCGTTTTTCCTTTTGCTGTCTATCTGTTTTTGGGGAACTTTGGGTTAATTCTACGTCCAGTCTGCAGCATTCACCATGAAGACTAGTTTGAATACTTGTAGGCCTTTTTTGGCTGCGAAGTATGTTAGGATGCAAAACATTCACCACGGTTTTATAAAAATACTCTTGTTTTGTAGTGCTGCAAAGTGTTTGGACGAAACAAACTTTATAGTTTTGTAAACCATAAGATTTACTAAAACAGTAATCTTTTGGAGTTCTAAAAAATCTGCAATATACCCCTTTTTTTAAATAAAAAAAAAACTGATGTAGACCTTTTTTTTAAAAAAAATGGTATTTCTTAAAACCCCAACATCCAACCAAGGCATAACCTGCAAGTCGAAAGAGCAGAAACTGAGTCCAAAACCTGAAATTTTAAGATGTTTCCTGTTGTTGTCTCTTCTCACACAAACATTTCGAGATGTTTCCTGATTCTGAAATTGGCCAACACTAACAGGATGTTTGCTTTTATGTGTGTATATTTGTTATATGAAAGGTGAGCTATGACCATCTCCAGTCCACTACCTGAGTACAATTCGGCTGGTGTTTGTTTTGCTGTACACACACATGATGCTGACGCATGTCGATTGTCGACACCACTACTTGCACTGCCTGTTGGGGAAGGCCTCGGACCTGACGATCCTGTCGATGAGCCTCCCGAAGCGCTCGGCTCCGGGCCCAGGCCTAAGCACCCAGTCGTTGTCGACGGCGCGGCACGCGGCGTCGGCGCCGCACCAGCCGCCGGGAACGAACGCCACATCGCCGGCGGTGGCGGTTGCGGTGGCGGTGGCGTTGGGTGGGCGCGGGCGCGCGAGGAGCCCGTCGTCGATGGCGTCGAGCACGGGGTCGTCGCGCGGGAACTTCCTGGCGAAGGGCGCGCCGCTGGCGAGCATGGCGGGCATGTCGGCGAGCGCGAGCGGGTGCGGGTGCTGGCGCGGCGGCACGTCCCACTGGATGTGGTGGAGGTCGTGGTTGGCGACGGTGGGCACGAAGCGCGGCGCGTTGCAGAGCAGCGTCTGGAAGTAGCCCTCCGGGGAGGAGACGAAGTTGGTGTAGTACATGAGCAGGGTGCGCGGCAGGTTGTCCCACCCCCACACCGTGTACTCCACGAAGTCCCGCGTCAGCGCCACCCACGCGGAGCCGGTGAAGAGCTTGAACGCCGTCGGCAGCTCCCGCCGCTGCGACACGTAGAAGATGTCCTCCTTCTTGGAGGCGTACAGCCCCGGGTCCACGATCAGAGGCCGACCCCGCTGCCCCCTGCAATTAATGATGCAAGGAGATTGTATGTCATGTCAGTCAGTCGGCTTCTTTGAACTGCATTTCGTCGAACAGTTGAGCTGCAAGCTGCAGAGCTACTCACTCCTTCCAGCCTAAGTAACCCGTGTGCTCGATGAAGTTGACGTTCCTCGGCACCGTCGAGAACACGTGCAGGATGTCTGCCATTAGCCAATTCAACATTCATTTGGTAAAGAAATCGTCAATGAACAAGCTTATAATAATGCAAAGAGCTGCAATGCGTAGTGTACTCCTATAGGCTATAGGTGAACCCGTTTGACCGTGTGTGTGTGTGTGCGTGCTCCATGTCTCCATCGCGCGGGCATGGTCTCATGAAAATTGTTCAGATGGATGTAGTAATGCAGATAAGTACGTACCGTCCTGCGTCATGAGCGGGTAATCGGAGGCGGAGAGGTTGATGAACCAGTCCCAGGGGCCGCCGCGGCGGAGGAGGACGGCGCAGGCGTGCAGCGTGTTGGCGACCATGGTGGGGCCGCGGTAGGTGACCATGTTGGCGCGGCGGATGACGTGGACGTTGCCGGTGGCGCGGAAGACGGAGGAGTTGGCGACGCGGGCGGCGAGCTGGAGGCGCTCCGCCACGGGGGCCTCGCGGTCCAGGTGCACCACGTACTGGTTCCGCGGGTGGTACAGCGCGTGCAGCGCCCGCCACAGCCGGTCCAGGTCGCCCTTGGACCCGGAGATCAGGTACGCCAGCCGCGGCACGCCGGCGCCGGGCGGAGGAGCCGTGCCCGTGACGTTGCTGGCCGCGGACGCCGGTGGCTGCTGGGTGGCGGCGGCGCGGGAGGAGGAGAAGAAGGACGACGAGGAGGAGGAGATGTAGGACGACGGGGAGGAGAAGGACGTGACGGCGAGCGCGACGGCCAGGAACAGCAGCAGGCTCAGCATGGCCGAGATCGCCCACCGGCTGTCCACCAGCCACGCCGCGCTGCTCGGCACCTTCGTCGCCGGGAACGACGACGCCGTTCCTGAGCGCGGGGTCTTGGCGGTCGGCGAGTACTGGTGCTCATCACCGCCACCGCCGCAGCCGCGGGGGGAAGCCGCCGACTTGACCGACTTCGGCGAGTGCTGCTCGCCGCGGCCGCCGTTGCCGTGCATGGCGCCCGCCAACGACGACGATTGATCTGCCGCCGCTCGATCGGTGCAAGGCAAGGCCACCAGCAGCAGCAGCAGCTACCAGCTAGCGACCGTCGTCGTCAGCAGCAGATCAACCGCTGCTGCATGTCGCGCCCTGGACGATGATGACTATGGCTCTTAGTATTACCGGCGATCGACGAACAGCAATATATGAGCCCGCCGGCAGCTTGCGATTAATTAATTAATCGTCGTAGGGATTCAGACAAGGAGAGAATCAATGGCAACCGGAGATCGAATTCTTCTTGGGGCCGGCCGGGCAGCACGCTAAATAAGAGACTAATTGGAATTTGGGGTGGCCGGGTCTGCAAGAGATTTGGATGAGTCGAAGAGGGTTGGTTACATACGTGTGCAGGCAGGCAAACAAAAGAGATTAGGATGATGATGGATGGATCAAAAGGAAGACGACGACGCTGGCCGCGTATTTAACACACGAATTGCGATCGGAAACTAATACTGCCTTCCTGAAGCTGACCAGTTAAACTTAATCCTGGATGGAGGAAGAGGACGGAAGGCAGGAGACGAATCCGAGACCGCTTCAACGGATGAACAAGCAGCCCGGAGGCCGGAGACCCAGCAACTGTCTCCTGACCCTGACCTGCTGGAGATTAATAATTATTGACTGAGAACAACAGGTAGATGATAGATGCAGGCAATTACTCTGAACGCTCGCTCGCTCACCGACTTGAGCAAGAGACAGAGACAGAGATTTGATCCAGTCTAGGAGGAGCGAGGAGGAGGACGACGACGAGCTGAGCAGGTTTCTCGGAGAAACGGTTGCTAGCTTGTAGCAGGGATGTGATGTTGCGAGGGCAAACACGCGATATATAGGTATATGCTGGCCCTGTGGATATATAAACAAATGGAGTGTTGGCAAGTGGCCAACGCCCCCGGCAACCCGGCGAGCGATCGTAACGTCACCGGCGACCCTCCACCGGTCACGGTCAGGCCCCGTCGCTCTCGTGATCTCCATCTATCCATCTCTCCCGTACGCAACGCAACCAGAGCCATGCATGCACACCACGCACACCGTACCGTAGCCTGCGTTTTCCCCTGTTTATTCCACGCAGGCACACATTATTCTTGTTGCATCCCGTCAGCATCATGAACATTTAGCTTAGTATAGTATATCGTTGCGAATTCTGTCCATTGGTTGTGACACCACAACAAAGATAGAAATAATGGTTAATGAATGAATAAACAGGCACAGTACCTGTGACGTATTAAAGATTTGCTACTATTTGCCCTGCCCCCACCCCCACCCCCCCCCCCCCCCCCCCCCCCCCCCGCGACATGGTGGTGTGTGGAATATATTTGTTAGTTGTCATTGGTGTGCCATGAAACTGAACGGCCTTTTAATTTCGTCCCTGTTTGTTCTATGCCTTTCTTTTGTTTAGGACACTGCTTATTCTATGCCCTTTTTAGGGCACTGTTTATTCTATGCCTGAGAAACATCTGAGTGCCTCACAAAGGGACGTGTCTAGTGACCTGTGTAGGGTTGCGGCGCCGCGGGGTGTGTACCTGGCGATAGGTGCATCGAAACATCGAGTTGGATTATCCTGTTTCCTGCTACTGCTAGTGCTAGCGGCATGCCAATCATATACTGTACACTATTAGGTAGGATTTATTTTGATTATGGCTAATTTTTACGGCTGATTTGTTATTAGACAAAAATTTTGTTTAATGGCTGAAAACAAGCTAAAGGTATCTCAAGCGAACACGTTTCTAGAAATATTAAAGAGCCAAAAATTATTTCTTCCAATTCTCACAAAATCCACTCAACCTTCCCTCGCCCTTTACCCTAATCTTTTCTCAGTTTGAGTTTGAAGCTACAAAACTTTCATTGGTGGCACACGGCTTATGTCAACCTGATCACGAGAGTCATTCGAATTCGCGTCACAGTGTGTATGCAGGTGTATAGCTTGTCTTCCTCCTTTTTAAAAAAATATAACAGGTGCTCAGAATAACCGTATATTTAAGTTTTAGTCGACCTCATATCAACTTCACATACAGGATTAATCTTTTATTGTGCTAGAATTAATTATTGGTTTTAAGGTTGAAGAAAGCATAATTGGATACAACAAAAAATAGTCAGCTTATTATTATTGGCAGGAGCACACCACGTAACAAATTGTAAATCCCGTTGCAACATACTTCCCCCGTCCCGTTAAAAGTGTTGTTTTTTTACTTTTGAACTTCGCGTCACGGCATGTATGCAGGTGTATAGCTTGTCTTCCTCCTTTTTAAAAAAAATATAACAGGTGCTCATAATAACCGCATATTTAAGTTTTAGTCGACCTCAGATCAACTTCATATATAGGATTAATCTTTTATTGTGCTACACTTAATTATTTGTTTTTAAGGTTGAAGAAGACATGATTGGACACAACAAAAAATAGTCAGCTCATTATTATTGGCAGGAGCACCGCGTAACAAGTTGTAAATCCCGTTGCAACATACTCCTTCAGTCCCATTAAAAGTGTTTTTTTTTTTTACTTTTGAACTTCGCGTCACGGCATGTATGCAGTTGTATAGCTTGTCTTCCTCCTTTTAAAAAAATATAACAGGTGCTCATAATAACCGCATATTTAAGTTTTAGTCGACTTCATATCAACTTCATATACGGGATTAATCTTTTATTGTGCTAGAATTAATTATTTGTTTTAAGGTTGAAGAAAGCATGATTGGATACACAAAAAAATAGTCAGCTCATTATTATTGGCAGGAGCACCGCGTAACAAATTGTAAATCCTGTTGCAACATACTCCATCCGTCCCGTTGAAAGTGTCATTTTTGACTTTTGACCTTCTTGTTTAACCGTTCATTTTATTTAATTTTTTTGTGTGAATAATAAAATAATTAAATCACTATTAAAGAACATCTAATGATAAAACAAGTCGTAACAAAATAAATAATATGTGTACAAAATTTTTTAAATAAGACGAACAATCAAACAAGATGACGCGAAGTCTAAAACGAAACTTTCAATAGGATGGAGAGAGTATGGACATGTTTGCTAATAATAATAACTAGTAAATGTACTTGTGCATCATGGTTGACTTGTGGCTTAGATATCTATTTACCGATTATATCATGCGTTTCACTTTGTCTGGGAATCGAACTTCATATTGTGTCTCGACGTGTGCTGCTCTAATTCGTATGGGTATAGTAGAGGTTTAGATATTCCCTCTGTATCGGAAAAAGATGATATTTTAGAAAAGGTCTTATAAACATTGGAAATATAAATCATGAATAAATTTTAAATTATTGAGTTTGGAAATATGGTAAATAGATTTGTCTTCGAATATACTTTCATAAAAATATACATATATCACTTTTTTAGTAAGTATTTTTATAGAAATATAAAGTCAAAATCATGTTTTGAAGACCGTGTCATTGTCCTAAACATTATCTAATTTCGATACGGAAGGAGTATTTACCAATGGCATTTGAATTCGTCTTAGGATCGGACTCCCTACCATGCTTTAACTCATATAGGCATGCGTAGAAAGTGGTGAACCATAGAAATACTTTGTATTCCAATTCGTTTTGGAACCAGACTTAGTACCATGCTTGGACATACTCCTCTTTGTACATGAATGCATGGGAGAGAATGAGTCAACTGGATCCCCATAAGATGGTTGTGAGAGATGAAGGGTGTATTTAGTTGAGCTTTCTATTCCACCGCTAAAAACAGAATATTAACCAAACAGGTGGAACCTAATTAAAACTGTTTTTTCAATAGCCGTTGCTTTCATTCACAGAGTATAACTAGAAGAAAGCCTGCACGTTGCCGCAGGGAATGTAAAAATTGGAATAAAATTAAGTGGAAATGATGTATGTAGATACTTGCAATTAGGAGGTTGAAATTAGTGGGATAACATAGCTATTAATAGGATAGCATGACTTCGTTTGGGTTGAAAATAAGCGCTGATTTTAGTTGATGCTTATTTGTTGTGAGAGAAAAATATTGTTCCGTGACTGAAAAAAGTGTTGATTGGTCAAATGAACAGGCTAGTTAGAATTGAAATGAATGGCTTGCATGTTAACATAGACTTTTGGTGGGATTTAGCTTTATAAGAGATAATTGCGAAGCACTTGAACTCTGCTTATGGCTTTCTATACGTTTCAAATGGGTGAAAACTAGAGATAGAAAGAAGGATATGTTTTTAAATTGTTTCAAACAAACAGTTTATAACTTTTTTCCGAAACACATGCTCCCTCCATTCCAAATTGTAGTCATTCCCAACTTTAACTAATTATATATGATATGATAATAATATTTATAATATTAACTAAGTATCATTATATTCTTCATCAAATATATTTTCATATTACACTTATTCAGTGTCATAAATCTTCATATTTGTATCTATAATTTTGATCAAACTTGAGATTCTTTAACTCTTCAAGATTATTGAAATGACTTACCATTTCAAAAATGGAGTGAGTAGCTTAACATCCTGTAATAGTGGCATACGGGTAGACGCACGTGATTGAATTCGGTCGGTGTACATGCATCCACGGTCACCGTACCCTCGTACTGTACTGGTCTACTGGCGCCAGACCACCAGTAGAAAGTGAGGTGGGGGGATGAGCATACTGACCTCTGCACTACACGGGCTTGCTGCCTTCTTCCACGCGCGTCTTCGTCTCCTCTGACCCTTGCACGTTAAGCCTCGCAGCCTCACAGCTTTTCGCGTACGCCTCCCGCCGCCCCTCGCCGTGGCCGGCGCCGTTGGTCGCCGCACGTCACGGTCAGGGCGGTTGACGCGACTCCTGCGACGCCTACGCGGAGGCCGCGTGCCGGCGCCGCGGGAGGTCGTCGGAGCTGGAAGCTTCGGCCATAGCGTGGCGTGCGTACACACGAATCCGGCTCGCGACGACGGTCGTGCCTTTGTCAGGACGCGGACGTTCATTTTGGAGCTGGTGACGCTGCCAGACAGCTTGCAACATAGCAAAGACATATTCTACTCGAAACCATTAAAATGTCACACGGGAACCAGACACGGCAGCTTGAGCTTGCAACATGGCAAGCCTCGAGGCCCTTGGTCCCAGTCACCGAGCATGCATGTCATGGAAAATGTCAAGCGTAGATACCTACCACAAAGCTTACCAAGCTAAAGACTTCTTCGATGCATCCACGCCAACAAGATTACAAGGAGAACAGGCAGGTGCGTCAACAAAGCACCCAAATCTCAGCACGGCTTTGAGAGATTCGGTGACATCATCACACTGAAAAAAACTCTCTTGGTGGCCAATTTCGACTCGTACATACACTGGGTTTCAGTTTCAGACGTGGCGAGCTGGGATACACCTACCATTGCATTGCATTGCAGTTGCAGCAAACATTTCAAAACCACCGGACGATACACGATGGTCACCGAGACACTCGAACCGCCGCCAAATAAACAATCACCTCCTCTCTCTCTCTCTCTCTCTCTCTCTCTCTCCTTCAGACTCCCTCTAATAGACATGCCACTACACGGCTGTCGCTGCTTCTTCCTCCCTGTACATAGCATGGCATATATAGCATAGCGTGTGCTATATAATATATATTCCCTCCCGAAAACAGCATGGGACCGAACAAATCGAAGGTTCCAACTCCAACCGATCTTGTTCGAGCGCCTCACTGCTGTGCAGCCTGATAACTGGAGCGGCTGGAAGGGAAGACTGGGATGGCGCCGAAATCACCGGGTCTTATGCCGCCCTGGTGATTGCCATGGTCCCTCCTCGCTCTCGACTTCTCCACCCGCGTTCGCCGGAAGACTTCTTGGATTTGCCGGTCGTTCTCCTTCAGCATCTCGTCGACGTTGCCTGAAGGGCATGTCAGGGGCCCAGAATGGTGGATCTTGTTGCCTTTCGACCCATAGCCCTGTTTTATCAAACCATAAGATGGTCAGTCTTTTCTTCCAGAACTAGAAGCAGAATAAATGGGGTTGATATCCATTTAACCCATTTTTTTAGTTTGGCGATGCATGTTAAAATACAGTTCTAAATTAACAAGGCAATAACCATGGCTGAAACAGGACAATAAAGCTTTTCGTCCATTTGCATTTTCAGGTAGGACGTTACTTACGATAGCTCCATCAGCCCTAATGTTCCTGTCATCCTTCTTCGGGAACACTTGATCGTACTTCCCACTGTTACTGAAATGCTCATTGATGGACTCCGACAGCCTCCGCCCATGAGCAAATGCTTCAGCTTGAACAACCATTGTTCTGCTGCTCTCGTCCGTTTGGAGACCTGATCTTGCTGACACAACGACAGGGTGATTCACAACACTTGGGGCCTGAAGTTCACCATTTTTGCCACCTCCACCCTGCGATGGCTGGCTCTGGTTAACTAAAGGCCCAGAATGGAAGATCCTGGTTGGGTAGGCACGTTGTGGGTCTTCAGAAGACTCAGTAACATGAGTTGGCCGGGGTGGTTCAATTCGAAATCCAGATGCTGAGTCTTCTTTGCAGGGATTGAACATCTCACTCCTGCTCCTGGTATTAGCTTGGGCTTGCCTTTTCTGAAATCAAAGACATTCATGTAGTAAGCAACACAGGTTACTTATGGATTGAAATGATAAGATAATTACATATGCATATCAAGATAATGATAAAAAAGGGGCAGGAAAGTGTCAAGAAGTGGAGAATTACCTGCAATGATGACATTAATTCTGCATTTGCATCAGGGGCAGGGACTGCTCTTGATTCTCTAGTTCTCCTTTCAGGCTCATGTTTATGTTGCTTTCCTCCAGTAACACCTTGCCTAAAAAGTGCATGGCTATGATTCGTAAAAAAACAAATGCAGGCATTGCAGTATGACAACAACGCTGGTTGCCTTTCACTTGAGCATTAAAATTTAAATAGCACAAATGGGGCAGGCAATGGACTAAAGGAAATAAAAAAAATGAAACAAGTCATGCAGCCATGCTAATACATGAAAAAATGGAAAATAAATGTTAATAACCCTGTGTAGGTGTAGGGGAAGCAGCACCCTGCACCAATGTATGCAATTTTGTGTAATATATTAGACAATGTGGGGATTGGCATATTCACCTAATCACTCTGCTTCACAACATCTGTCCCTTAGGCACAGAGAACGACAATCAAGGAAAAAAAAGGTAACAATTGCTGTCCCTGTTACATGACTCATTCCAATAACTCAACTTTTCTATCACAGAAGTTTGACAGGCACCACAAAGATAAATTTTGTGCACCATGGCCTAGCGAAGTGATTATATCATTGCCTCATTAAGAATTGTCTTTGGTTGATAGATAAAATGTGAACATTAAGTTGGTTGTGCCTGTGCTTACCTTCGAGCTTCCTCCTCCCGACGTTTTGCATCAAACTCTTTGCTTGGGGGGTACCTAGGCAAGCTTGAAGGATTGCAAGCATATGGTTTTGTTGTAAAAAACTACAAACACAACAGTAAGTTCATAGTTAATTATAAGACAAGAGGAATGAAATAGAAAGGAAACAACGTCACTTTTGGGCATACTACTTGATAATAGAAGGATAAAACTGGCTATTCCAATAAGACTAAAAGCATGACATTGAAGTGTACGGTGCTACCCACTACTTCCTGATTGTCAGGCCTATCGAGTATAGACTGGCAACTGGCAAGCAAAAGATAGTTCATCTCACCATGTTCAAAACTCAAATTCTAGAAAGTTTCGAAAAAAAAAAATGAGTATTGAAACATGTCTCATAAAAAAAGAATGGCCTGTTTGAAAACAAAGACAAATGCCTTGTGTTGCTGGAGAAATTTAAGAGGGAAATTGTATACCTCACTTTGCAATGCAGAAGACGCACTTCCACGATCAGCTGGGTCTACTGAAAGAAGAACATCTACTAATGCCAGGGCAGGAGAAGGGAACTCTTTAAATGTTTCTGGTACACGCCTTGCATACGGGTGTTGCGGTTTGAAAATGGTGGCATGGGGAAGCTTAGATTTCCTCCAATAATCCTCTGATGGTGAACCACAGAGTTTAAATATTTTATGCAACTGCTCAACCTAGAAACAGTGGAGAAGCTTTAACAACTTAGTTTTGTAGAGAAATATAACTACTGGAGAGATTTTCTTACAGTATTTACTTAGTGTGAGGGAAGTTTGTTAGCATACCTCTGTTCTACCAGGCATGATAGGCTTGCCAGCATATAGCTCAGCAAGAATGCAGCCAGCACTCCAGAGGTCTACAGCAACACCATAATTGGTGGCACCAAGCAAGAGCTCTGGTGGCCTATACCATAGCGTGACAACACGACTAGTCAAAGGGTGCCGTTGTTCAGGATCAAAGAAGCTTGCTAATCCAAAATCTGCTATCTTCAATATGCCTCGGTTATCAATCAAGAGATTTGAACCCTTGATGTCACGGTGCAGAATGTGACGACTGTGGCAATGCTCAAGACCACGGAGGAGCTGTTGCATGTAACACTTTACCTGGACAACAGTGGTGCTTATTGTCAGCATGTTCTGACCATAATTCATACAAATAGCTAGTTCAGTTTCAAAAAAATGCTATACCGTCTACCAGGCAACGTTGTCAACTCTTTTCTTTCTCTGAGACTGATAAACATGGAACACTTCATCTAGTGATGATTATTGTCATCGTGTACACATGTTCATACAAATAGCTAGTTCCCATTTCACTTCTAAAATGTTATACTAACTACCAGTGTACCAGACAACTGTTGCTGACTCTTTTATCTCTCTGAGACTAAGATAGTAGCAAGAATATTGACAGGTGAATACACTAAGAACCACAACAATATGACTACATACCTGAGACTCGGTAAATTTTACTCCAGGGAAAGAAGCTAGTCCAGCTAGATCATGCTCCATGTACTCGAAAACAAGATATAAGCTGCAGGACATCCTTGATGTTACTAGACCCTCTAGCTTGATAACATTTGGATGATCAAGTCGGCGCAAAATGAGGATTTCCCTTGCCATAAATTTCACGCTCTCGGGTTCCAAATTATCAAAGCGCACTTTCTTCAAAGCAACAATCTTATCCTTTTCGAGGTCACGAGCTCTGTAAACATTACTGTATGTACCCTGACCAATCTGAATAAACACAAAATTATTGAAGAAAATTTCCAAGTCAATAAAATTTAGAGGTGTGAGTCTTCACAGTGAATTAACTCCACCAAAACTGCACATGATCTCAACAACTCAGTCCAAAGCTAAATTCTTGAAATGGTTTGAAGTATTCCAGCCAAATATCAGTGCCTGACTTTCACAGTCCAGTGTACTCCCTCCATTCCAATTCGTACGTCGTTTTAGTTTTTCTAGGTACACAATTTTTGCTATGCATCTAGATGTACGTGATGTCTATGATGTATGTTATGTATAGTAGATGCATAATAAAATCTATGCATTTAGAAAAGCCAAAACGAATTAAAATTTAGAACGGAGGGTATATAAACCTTAAGTATCAATCCAGAACAGAGTAAAGAGAACACTACTGTTTGTTAGTTTGTTATACCGATTCAGCTTAAGTGGTCAGTCTTTGTCTCTTTGCAGCTCAGCAGAATATTTTACTATTTCTGATTAAATAACATTTGCCTTGGTGATCAGAAACATGCTGGCGGGTGTTCGCTTTAGTTTATTCGAGACCTGAACTACGAACTCTGTAATTTCGTCGCGCAAGTAATGAAATTCGGTTTTTTTACCATTCTGGAAAAATTTAAACAACATTTGCATGAAAAAAGATAAGAAATACGAAGAGCAGTAGTCTTACAATTTAATTCCATTCCTGATACAAAAACCAAATTTTGTCACATTCTTACCAAAAGCGTTCTAGCAATGCCTACTATTCATAGGTTCCACGGTCCCCTGAAACTAACAAAAATGTCCAAAAGAAAGGAAATGCCACGGCATTCTCGATCCAACACAAAAGGCATCCCCCACTAATAACGGAATGTTACTATTTCCTACCGTCCCCAGCGACCATCGCCAGGCACAGACAAAAACGAATCCAAGAAATGAAAAGATCTCGCGATATCAAATTGTTTCCGCGTCGCTGGAAATACCATGTAAAATGTAACATTTCCTCATTTACCGCCCAATTTTACTGTTCCGTATCTGTTCACAGAGAGCAATATCTCAGTTTATCTTCTCATCTAGCAATAGAAATCCCCCCAAAAAAAACTCAAAATTTACATCATAATTTCACATATTATTACTGTTCCGAGATTCCGGAACAGGCGAAAGGCAAGAGCAAAATGGGAAGTTAACAAAGTAGCAGGGGCGAAGCAACGAAGAAGGTCCTACCTTGTCGAGCTTCTCGAACGACTCGGCGCGGCGCGGCACCCATCCGCGCACGGCCTCCGGGGCGACGGCGACGAGCCACGGCGGCCAGCCCACGGCCACCTGCTCCGCCTCAACCGCCCTCGGCACCGGGCTCCTCACCTGGCACGCCGCCGCCATCGCCATCATCGCCCGCCTCCTCTCGAGCGCCTCCTCCCTCCCGCTCCCTGCCCTCGCATGCTGCTGAAGCTGCAGCTGCTGCTTCCGCGCCTCCTCCTCCCTCCTCACCGCCGCCGAGAGCTTCGCCTTCGCGGCCGGCGGAGGCGTCGTCCGGCACTGGCCGTCGTCGAAGGCGGAGGGGCGGCCGCAGACGCAACCCATGGCGTCGGCAGTAACTGCAACGGCGGCCGCGGCGTCGACGGGAATTGCCTGTCCGGCTCAGCTCATCCGGCGCCGCCGCCGGGAAGGGAGAGGCATGCGGCGAGCGGATCTTGCGGCTAGGGTTTGGCTCGCGCAGGTTAGGGTTAGGAGTGGTGTGGCACTGTGGTGGCGGAGGAGGAGGAGGAAGGGGTGAAAACGGTGGTGGGGTGGAATCGTGGGAGTGGAAGGGGAGCAGCAACGGCCACTCGCAGTCGCAGGACGGCAGGAGGAGGCGGCTTTGGGAGGAGAGGGACTTATTCGTAAACTTTGTTTAGGCAAGGTTGTCCTTATGGTTTGGGGGTATTTTGCACATGAGGACTTCAAAGCTCTCTAATTTCTGGAGTGCACAAATAGAATAAGACCCGAGGGCTCAAGGTTTTGCTAGGATTATATAAGAGTAAAATATAGGAGAGAGAAAATTCAAAGGCACTCCTTGCACTTTGGCTTTGTCTTCATCTTGAAATTTCACTTTGAACGATATTTTCATACAGAAATTTTTGTAAAACTCAAATAACATCTTAAGTGTTTCTTGGATGGTGGTTTTACCCTTAAAAAAGAAATAATAGTGGTGAAACCAAATATCTGGAAGGCATTGCACATGCTAGAAAAAAAGAAACATAAAATAGATGTTACTAACACATTATTCTATGGTTCAAGCTCTAGCTAGTAACTTCACAATTGTCGATGTTACCATCAGGTTGTGATTGGCAAAGGATCATGTGTGTGTTTTTCTCATGAGGAAATTCTACCAGTGGTGGTAGGGGACCTACATCATTCTTCGTATTAGTCTTATTTTAGGGCTTGTTTATATGGCAATTTTTTTACAAAAATGACACTATAGCACGCGTGAAATCTTTTGTAATAAGTGCCCAATCATGGTCTAAGTAGGCTCAAAAAATTCATCTCGTAGGTTTACACGAACTGTGTGCAAACATGCAAAAGATTCATCTACATTTAATGCTCTATGCATGTGTCAAAACATTTGATGTGACGTGAATTTTAGAATTTGAAAATACATCTAAACAAGGCCTTATTGTGGCAACAACTCATCATGGTTCAGTTGTCAGCGAAACTAAAACATAAGTAACAATATAACTAAGTGTTTGAAGAAAAGGATGTGAGATAAAGTAACACACATGAAGCGAGCCCTCTCTAGAGGTGTGTGTAGCCGTAGAGTTGTTAGGGGGATTATGACCCCCTCCCACTAAAGTCATCTGAAACTATTGGTGCTTTTTATGCATTTGCTAGAAGAGTGTTGCTACTATAGCATCGAGTATCTTTCAGCTGCAACATATAATTTCAACCACATGAACCTTACCATATTAAGATTGTGGCCATCATGTATTATCACTGGTAGAGTAAAATGTTTACATGAAACTAGAATAGATAATAAGAACCTCTTGAAGCATCCATTGCTAGATTTTTAAAAGGAAAATAAAACCACAAAAAAATAAATGGTATTACTTGAAATTTCACATTGTATAACACTGTAATTTTTGGCATGCCGCAATTTTCTTAAAGATATGTTTGGTTCATGACATGACTATGACGTGTCAAACTAAACTTTCTTAGACATATGCCCCACGTAATGTAGACTTGTTTTGATGACAAACTTTTGCAAATAAATTTGGCACCTAATTCATTAGCCACATTTTTTCTACACACTTTACATATCCATAGTTGTGGCAAAGTTAGGAATCAACAAACAGACACTTACTCTTGGCTTCTAAAGAAAATAGTCCCTGTGTTATATAGTAAATAAGTTTCTAAAATTGTTAGACAATTTCAGGATGTTGGCAAAAGTCACACCTCCTTTTTCTGTAAGATATCTCTTGAATTCAATAGTTATCGTTTGCATGCACTCCTGATTAGCTTCCGCATCAGTAGGTGGGTTCCATATTTGGGACGAATTTAAAACTCTAGAAACTTGTTGAACAAAAGTAACAAAAAAAAAGGTGTGCCCGTGGACTCACCATTTGTTGATAGTTATAATTTGTACCCCCTCCGTACCTATAAAGAAAGTTGTTTAAGGACAACGATACGGTCTCTAAACCATGACCTTGACTTCATATTTCTATAAAAACATTTATTGAAAAGTGAAATATGAATATGTTTATGGAAGTATATTTCAAGACAAATCTAATTATATAATTTTCATATTTCTAAACTCAACAGCTTCAATTTTTTTATCACGTCTAGACGTGTTTTTCTTTAAGCAGAAAGGAGTTTGTTGTTACAAGCATGTAGGGAAGCTAACCCCATGATTAACGAATCCTACACTAAGGCTACGCACACTCTCTGAATAACAGCTTAAACATTATTCATGATATACTATATTGGTTGAGCTGGCCTGCTTGGTTGATATCTAAAATTTTTCATACCATAGATTTAATAAGGCAAGAGTTGGACAAAAAACTTATCATAGATTTGGAAAGCTAAATATGAGACTTTAGTGCATTTTGATAAAATACCAAATGCTAGTCAAAATCATGGCTTGCCAAATACTGAGCATGATAAATTTTGGCAGTCAACCAAACAAGCCCAGCAATTCTACGGCACATAAGAGAGAGAGGCGTTCAATTGCATGTTTTGCTGCACCAAATATCTCACATTCGGAGGGTATACACGCATAAACACATTCCCGTCAGAATTAAACACGCAAAGCTGTTGTTCGCTGCACTGTCCCTGCGCCGTGGGGCCACCCATCCTCCTCTTACAGTAAACACCCTTGGCAGGCACGTCTCCCGACCCGGCGGACCCCTCGTGTCATCCGGGTGGAGGAACGCGGCGGTGGTAGCCTCTCGGGTGCGGCTCTCCCTCCGAGACCGGCGCCGGCCGTTAGACTGTGGCGCTGATTGGACTGCGCGGGCGCCGCTATGCTACGCCCGCGTACACGGGATCTCCCCCTCCTGCGCCGGTCGATCTGACGCCGCGGGGCCCGCCCTCTGCCTGCCCGGGTAAAAATTTGGCGGGTAACGGCAGGCTCGTTCCCGCCTCCTCCACCGCGCGGCGCCGGCGCGCACCGCGATGCCTTTTTCTTTGTTTGTTTGAAAAAAAAAATTGGTACTACTAGAAAGTTGCCGAGCGCGTACTGCCGTACTGGTGGATGCGAAGCGTCAGCGTTTGAGGTGAAAGGAAACTTTGGTGTCGTCTTCGTCAGTCGGTCTGCGTGCACCTGGTACCGGATGGTGCTGTCACTACGTATGCATGTACAGTACGGGACTACGTACGGGTAAACTAGCTCCAACGTGATTAACATTTTATTATTATTTTTGCATTGCAATTAACGTTTTGGTAGTCAACTAAATGTACACCTAATTTTTTTCTCTAACTTTTGGTAGAAAGTTCTTAAACTGAATAATAGAGAAAATTGACAAACTCTAATTTTGGTAGTCAACTAAATCTACACCTAAGTTTTTTCTCTAACTTTGATGGCCTTGATATTGATTGCCATCATTTTGGTTGGGTAAAAGTTGATACCCAACCGATAGGACCCTTAATTAACATTTGGAATCTGTCGGGGCAAAAAGACATTGCATAACAGTGTTGACAGTTTGACACTGCTCGTGCTCAGTGTGCCCAGCCATACTTTTGAGCGATGTTCGAGTTATTGGGTTTCATTTATCCTTATTAGATTGTACTAGTACTACATAGTACCCTAGATGCGATGTAGGATCAACCCATCAATGATATTTGTCGGGTACCAAACTATGGGGTACTCAACTTCGACACAAAATATATCCTCCAGGCAAGGCCTGGCCCGGACAAGCCCAGCAGAGGCCCATGACAATGCTACTTATAAAGGGCCCGTAGGCAACGATGCTGCGCCGACAAGTCACCCCCGCGGGCGCGCGGACCCTTCAGGCCGGATTCTCCGATTCGTCCGAGCCTCCACTACAGGGCTCGGGGAAGCGAGTCCCTCGGGCGATACCTTCCGATTCGTCCGAGCCTACCACCAAATGCAACTGCCTCGGGCAACCGACTACCGATCCGCCCGAGCACCCTGCTATATACAATCTCCCTCGGGCGCAGCTCTCCGATTCGCTCGAGCCCTGCCGATGTCAGCAGAGCAATCTTGCCGCTCAAGGGACCTCCCTGATCACTTTACGAGCACGGTCCCATCGAGTGGATCCCTCAATGCGACTGCGCCTCGCACGCGCACGTCCGCAGTACCAACTGTCACATCTCCTCTGACAACCGATCTGACGGCCCCACTACTTCCACACCGCCACAGGGACAGTCAGCCGTACGACGCCCAGCGCTGACAGAGAGATTCTCCAACTACGACAGCGACAGCTCCTGCCCCCGGCGCACGAACTGCATAGGGGCAGGAGAGGCGACAACTGTTCGGCCAACCCGAGAGAATGAGCAAAACTTACGTGAGGGCCCGCCTACCCCTCGGAAAGTACCGCACATGGGGGGAATGCGCCCGAGGGAGCACGCTTCCACCACTCTGTCCCATCTCGCTCCCGACGGAAGCAGGGACTCCCGAGCCTCGGAAGTCAGTACTCGAAGTTCAACCCGTCTTCTCATCACACTGTGCAGGGTTAGATACGACGCCATGACGTAACGCTACGCAGCAAATCACGTCCCGCACTGTGCTCCACCTTGGAACTCACCAATCAGACAGTGGAAGACTAATCGAATGGCTGTGGCCATACCCGCAAGGTACCAAGTTAGAGCCGTGGCTGACGACAGGCGCTGGTCACCACGGTCGCCGCCATACCGAGCACTATAACCACAGCCAGAGACATGTAATTCTTGCCTCTCCCTTGTAACTATAAAAGGGGAGGAAGAGGCCACTCCCAAGGAGACAGGACGTCAACCCACAACACCCAACTACGATAGAACACACATACGCACAACTCACACGCATAAGAGACTTGGGAGCCTCTCCCTCTCTCGCTTAGGCTTGTAACCCCTACTACAAGCACCCCGGTGTAAGGCAACACGACTCGACTCGCACTGGACGTAGGGCATTGCTAGCCGGAACCACTATAATCCCCTGTGTTCCCCCTTACACACCATCCGTGACCCCAAACGCAAATCACAAGTTTACTAGCCAGTGTTAGCACTCGCTAATCCTAGCACCGACAGTTGGCGCGCCAGGTAGGGGCCTTTTGCGTGTTGATCCAGGTTGCGGATGGCTTCCCGCCGGCGCGGTGCTCTGGCTCGGGAGCCTCGAGTTCGTGGCCACCGGCCGCGGCTTTGAGATGAACCTCCGCTCCACCGAGCCCCGTGCCGCCGTCGCTCCGACCCTAGCCCAGCAGGAGGCTAGGGAAGGAACCCTGGCGATCTCTTCGCCCGCGCCTAGAGGCGGAGAGAACGCTACGCGTCGCTCCCGCCGAGCCACGCTAGAGTGGCATCCCCGGGCCAACCCATGTCCAATCGTGGGAAACACGGCCCGTCTGGCGCCCCGGACGGGGGGGGCACCTCCCCTGCACCAGCCGCTGGCTCAGCTCCCCAGGCAGCGGCAGTTGCTGGCTCGCTCGCTGTCCCACAGAATGTACACCTAATTTTTTCTCTAACTTTTGGTAGAAAGTTCTTAAACTGAATAATAGAGAAAATTGACAAACTCTAGTTTTGGTAGTCAACTAAATCTACACCTAAGTTTTTTCTCTAACTTTGATGGCCTTGATTTTGATTGCCATCATTTTGGTTGGGTAAAAGTTGATACCCAACCGATAGAACTGAAAGGTCCTAAATGGCTAGAGGGGGGGTGAATAGCCTATAAAAATCTACAAACAACACTTAACAAGCCGATTAGTAACAATAGCAAGCTTTACAAAGCACTAGCTCTAAACTACACTATGCAAGCCACCTAGGCAAGTATACTATACTATGATCACTAGTTCACACTCAAAGGCTATGTCACTACTATACACTACTCCTAAGTGAGCAACTAACTAACAAACTACACAAGAGAGTAAGTACACAAAAGTAAAGAGTAAAGGTGATTTCAATACCCCCGGTGTAGAGATGATATGAAGTCTAATATAACCAATCAATCAAATACAAGAGAAATCCTCGGTAGAGAGATGACACAAGATTTTTTACCAAGGTTCACTTGCTTGCCGGCAAACTAGTCCTCGCTGTAGAGATACACCCACTTGGAGATTCACGCGCTAATTGGCATCACACGCCAAACCCTTCTCAAGGGTGCCGCACAACCAACACAAGATGGGGATCCACCAAGCTACGAGCAATCCACTAAAGATGCCTTTCGCGATCTCCCGCGGGGATAGGCTCAAGAACCCCTCACAATACCTTGATCGGAGGCGGAGACAATCACCAACTCCCCTCAACGATCCTCGCAGCTCCAAGCCGTCTAGGAGTTGGCAAACTCCAAGAGTAATGAGAGAAACCGCTGCGAATCACCGCTACCAAGTGCCTCTAGATGATCTCTATCAATGCAATGCACTTGATGCTCTCCAAACTCACCAAATGATGATCACAATCAAGTAGGATGAGTGAGAGTGGAGTGGGAAGGCTCACAAGTATGCTATGATGTTCAGGAGTGCCAAGAGCTACTCCCCAAACCAGCCAAGTGACTATTTATAAGCCACACACAAAGAACTAGCCGTTTAGGCTTTTCTGCGAACCATTGGACTGTCCGACGGCTAGACCGTCGGACTATACCGCACGGTCTGACGCCCCGGATGAACACCACGTGTCACTAGCCGTTTGAAGTCGAACGTTGGATCACAACGGCTAACTTCCCGCGCTAAACGAACCGTCGGATGGTATATCGTCGGACTAAGACAAACGGTCTGACGCCCTCAGCTGACCACCATCGGACTCAGCCAGACGGAGCCGTCGGACTAACGATCGCGGCCGTCCGACGTTTCCAGAGAGCTCCCCGAGCCCTGAAAACCGTCGGACGTTGGTCCGACGCTCACCGTCGGACTATCGCCGAGAGTCCGACACTCTCAGAGCTCGCCACGTGTCATCTCTCGCATGATCTACACCGTCGGACGTTTCGGCTAATGGTCCGACGCTCAGGGACTGAGCGTCCGACGCTCTCGGCAGTGTTAGCCGTCGGACCGAAGACATTGGTCCGACGCTCTGAGACTCTACGGTCCGACGCTCTGTTTTCTTTGGATTTTCACTCAAACCTTTTACCCTTTGTTCCCATGTGCTAACACCAAGTGTTCTACACCTTGTGCACGTGTGTTAGCCTTTTCAAAAGAGTTTTCCAAGGGTTTGTTAGTGTCACTAGCATCTATATACAATGCAATGATCATGAACACCTAGTGGCACTTGATAACCGTATTTCATCAACGATTTCGCTCCTCTTGATAGTACGGCTATCTATCCTAAATGTGATCACTCCCTCTATAGAGTCTTGATCACTAAAAACAAAAGAGCTCCTATGGATTATACCTTTGCCTTGAGCTCCTAACTTTTTCACCATCTCTTGTTGAAGCTTGTGGACTCCTTTTGATGATGGACTTATACCATTTGTATGGATGCCGTCATTGCCCTTCACTTGTGGCCTCCACCGACCCGGTCCTTTGCTCCATCTTGCCATTTGCTAATCAATTCTCATGAAACACTAAGAGCAATCGTTAGCAAACTAGGTTTCATCAATTACTCAAAACCAAACATGTGCTTTCAAGAACCCTTAATTAACATTTGGAATCTGTCGGGGCAAAACGACATTGCAGAACAGTGTTGACAGTTTGACACTGCTCGGTGTGCCCAGCCATACTTTTGAGGGATGTTCAAGTTATTCGGTTTCATTTATCCTTATTAGATTGTACTAGTACTATATAGTACCCTAGATGCGATGTAGGATCAATCGATCAATGACATTAATCTGCTAGGAGAGACAGACGTATAATCAATGATGATTAGCTAGAGAACATGCAGATGTTATGTACTAGATTGTTGCAGGATTCAATCCAGACTTTGCGCGTTCGGCCCGCGGCAAAGCTTTCCCTTTCTCCTGGTCATGGGGTCTCTCGTCAGCTTGCAGAATACTGTAACTGTAACTATGGTCAGCGTGTTTTGCGATGATGTTTGCGTCGTTGGACGGCTGCATGCGAATGCGTCCAAACCAGAGAGAGAGAGAGAGAGGCGGCATTATATTATATACGGGCACGATATGAAGAGTATCAGAGACAAATCATATACTCTATATACGAAATAGAGGCTGATCGAAATTATTGTGTATGGATGGATAGGATAGGCTGGCTAGCTAGAATGCAGCTTAACATGGGTCCAGCGTCATCAGCGGGCACTATTTGGCCCCCACAAGCAAGCTATGTGTCGATTGTTAGATTGATCTCCACATTTTAACGGGACCCAATGGCCTAATTAGACCTTTGATCTGCGTCCTGATTGGAGGCACCCAACCCGCTATAGCTGGAGGACCCCTATCACACTACGCTATATAAAGGGGTGGGGGCTGGCGGCTCTTAGTATGAGGTTCACCTGAGCCGACCCTCTCCACGGAAAAAACCCTAATCCATCTAGAGAGGGGCGCAGCCAGTGACAGGAAAGCCCCAGCCGATCACCATTGCACTGCTCCGACTCCACTGCTCCGACGGTCGCCACTGCGTCACCTTCCCCGAACGTCGTTGCCCGTGCGCAGATCATCATCAACGAACTAGTGATGGCCGGATCTGGATGGTATGAACACACAAACACCTTCTTGCAGCCTTGCTTGACCCCTATAGGCTACTCTCCTCAGTTGCATTTGCCTTTTGCCCGGTTTCAACAGCCCCCTCTCGGTGTCAGACCCATTTTTTTCGTCTACATCCGGTCTAAAAAATCCATTAGAGGATGTGGTGCCTCCTCGTGGTCTTCCCCATCTCCACCATTGTCTCCCCCCCCCCCCCTAGCAATCCATCTAAACCCACTAGATTGTTCAGGTAAATCCTTAAACCTCGAACCTTGATCCTAACCTTGACGGAGCAGAGGATCAGAGAAGACCACATGGAATTTTGGGTTTTGCATATGTTAGAGAAGACCTTAAACCACTCGATCGTGTGACGTTTAGCTTTATTGGCTGTTTTAAGAATGGTGCGCACATAATTCTTTGAATATACGCGTGCACACGTCCACCGGGTTATATATACTCCGTATGGTATGCAGCTAATAGGTAATATAATAGAGATCGAGCAATAGTCTGCCCATGCGTGGCTTATCGCGTACGGACAAGCAAGTAACACTAGTACTAGAAACGGTTTTTGGTGGCAACAAATTTTGGCTTTAGTCCTGGTATTTTATTGTGTTCGGAACTAAAGATCTTTAGTCTCGGTGGACTAAAAGTTAAATATTAGTCCCGGTTGATATTACTAACCAGGACTGTAACACCAACCCGGACTAAAGTTAGACCCTTTAATCCCGGTTGGTGTTACGAACCGGGACTAAAGGGTCATCTGCGGGTTAGTTCAAAAGGCAAATATCCTGTACATGGTCACATGTGCTGTGTAGGTGGAGTGGTAAGATACGCGCATGCTATGCACGAGGTCTTGAGTTTGAATCTCGTGGGACACAAATTATTTTTTTAGTTTACTTTAAAGACCAGTTGTGTACTAGTGAAAGCATGTAGGGCAGGGGGTGGCTTTACCTTGCAGCCAGCAGAGCACATGCAGACGGACGGATGGAGGAGCCGGAGACCGCCGGCCGGGCGGATTGGATATGATCTATGGAGCTAGCTGCGTGGCTTGGCAGGTGGGCTGAGCTGACGCCGATTCAACTCCATCTCCAACAACCACTGGCCAGCCGTCCGGCCGGCCCCCTCTGCCTCGCCTCCTCTCTCTCGTCTAGACGCAGCACGTGTGACTACGGAATGGCGCCTAGCTACCATGCATCACGCAGCAGGTTTTTTTTTTAATAAGGCATCATAGTCTCACAGAGGCTGGCTGGCTAACCAGCTCGTTTGAACCTCGTACACGTGTGCCCTGAGCAACTCCTAGTAGCGCAGACAGTATATATATATTTTTTGTTTTACGTAGTACGTTGGTTCGGCGATCATGCCAACCTGCTTCTCTCTCATGTCTCGTTTCTCACTGACTGCGACGTACGGAGTAGCATGATGCATCATCACGCACAACAGCCAACGTGCTCCTGCGGCTCCTGGTCGGCCCTGGAGCACATGCATGCATCATCATGCATGTCGGCTTCGGCTTCGGCTTCGGCCGGCTTCATCCACCCGTGGCCATGCATAATTCTGCATTCTCCGTGTATACGTAGGGTTGGTTGTGTACTCATTAACTTATTGCTAACGATATGTCGAGGACGAAGAAGACAAACAAGGTGGCAGAAGACGAGACAAATAAATAAAAAAACTTTGGGACTGTTTGGTTCTCATGATCAAAACGTGCCATGTCATGAGTTAGTCATGCTATAGTTTTTCTGACGCCTATTTTAATTTGTTCGTTATTATCATAACTATAGCATACCATACCTTCTTTAGCACCTTGTCCCACACATATATCATCGATTTATTTTCTTCTCAAAATTTTCTACCAACTGTTCAACTACGGCTTGCTAAATTTTTTGTGGAAGCCAAAGGTTATCAAAGATTTAGCGTGGCACGTTCAAGCATGCCCTTTTTCCTCGAGATTCCAGCTCACACAGAGCGCACGCGGTATGCATGCACAAAGTACTCTGAAGTCGTACTGGTACGTACGAGTAGATGGAGATAGTATGGGCCCCGTTTAGATCCTAGTTGTAGTTGCAATTCTGTACTGTAGCACGTTCGTTTGTATTTGATAACTTTTGTCCAATCATGATCTAAGTAGGCTTAAAAGATTCGTCTCGTGATGTACATGCAAAAAGTATAAACATGTAAACATTTCGTCTACATGTAATGTTCCATGCATGTACTGCAACGTTGATATGACTAGTTACAATTGCAATTTGCAATGGATCTAAACAGGGCCATATAAGAGAGACTGAGGGGGCTGTTTGGCATAACTCATAATAGCTTCATGAGCTATTGTGACCTGTTTTTTTTTTTGCTAAACACATTTTTCTAAAACAGCTTCATGAATAAAGCTATTTTTCTCTCCCTCTCACAAAAGGATGAGCGATCATGAGCTAAAAAAAATAGTTTATCCTAGCTCTCTCTCATTTCTCTCTCCCATCTATGTATGAAGTTGTTGATAAAGCTGTTTTGTCGAACAATATTTCTAAAACAACTTAGCTTCACCGAACAAGTTGCTCATGAAGCTATTTTTTAAAAAAGAAATAGTTTCACTTGTGAATGAAGCTATTTTTCAAAAAAGAAATAGTTTCACGAAGGTAGGCTGTGCTAAACGGGTCTGAGTTGAGTAGTCATCAGCTCATCCTTCATCAGTCAGTGGCGTTCACGGGACGACCATGCCATGCATCATCCACGTACGAGAGACGATCAGACGACATGAGACCGAATCTAAAGCCTGCTCCTAGCTTTGGCTCTCGTCCGATCGGTCCGATCAGATCCGGCCGCGTTGGGGCGCGAGCGATCGAGCACGCGCTGCATGCATGCAGGAGCAGGACTACTGCAGTACTAGCTCTTCTCTTGCATTGTCAGCAGTGAGAGGTTGCAGGTGCAATGCTCAGTCTCACATGCATGCTCGCTCTGCTCACATGCATGCGCCCGGAACAGCGTCTCCGGCCCGGCAGGCAGCAGCCTACGAACAGCCGGGAACCGCTTGCCTTTTTGTCTGTCCGGGACCTGTTGTGATGTTGTCTAACAAATTTGCCAATTTGCCACAACATGCCGGGAAGAAGAAGCGTTCCAGCTCAATTACCCCTCTCCCGGCCCCACTCTCCACGATCTGGTTCCCCCGGTATTCATCGATCAGCTCAGTGCTTCCATTATATAGTCTGTCGTCACTCCATCCAACACTACTGACAAAAGAAATTAATAGTAAGGAAATTTCCGCGATACCTCCTACTGATCGGTACGCTCCAGTTCTTGGATGTTGTTGCATCGTGTCTACATTGACCTTCATCAATCCTGGTCCTCCGGGCCGAGGGAGAGGGATTCCTATCTAACAAGGGGAATAATAATAAGTTGATTGATTTGCCTTCTCCATCAATTAGTGGCGCATTTGAAAATTCTAAATGTGCGATTAAATTAGCATGTCTGTCTCTACGGAGCAATGAGTAGTAGACAGCTAGGCAGTGGACTCTGCAACGAGTTTTCAACGATCGTTTTCGGCCTTATTGTATGGAGTGGACGGCATTGATCAGCCTTTTTTCTCTCGAATTTTTGCACATCATTGTATTATTAAGAGAAGAAGTGTTTGACAAGTTGCTCTTGTGGAGCTAACGGCATAGGGTTAAAGATACAACAGCCACGCGCTACCCTAGCCGTTAGACAACAAAGTGATTACTTCCTAACTAGGCAACCAAGCTTCTTCGCTCCTGCAAGTATCCACTGATCGACGTTATACTTGATAACATTCACTTGCTGTGTCGAGGATGAGCACCATCGGAAGCAGCGCGCATTCCTTTCCTTCCAAATCTCCCAAGCGATAAGGCGAATAAGGAGCCGGCTCCTTGCTGCTTGTTGCCCGTCCAATGTTGCCTCCAGAGCTCCCACCACTGCAGCAAGGAGGTGTCGCCGATGGAAGACACATTGGCGCCTAGCGCGTCGAAGATGAACCACCAAATCTGCTTCGAGAATGGGCATGAAGCTATTATGTGATCAATGGACTCCAGTTCCTGGTTGCAGAGGAGGCAAAGAGCGTGCGCGCTGAGCCCGTGCTTGGCCCGGCGGTCGGCGGTCCAAAGCCTCTTACGTAGCGCCAACCACAAGAAGATTTTAACGGGCAGCAGCGCCCAAGTGTCCCAGATACGTTTACAACCGGGTACGGGGTGAGAGCCGTAGTGTAGCGCCATGTAAGCGGACTTGGAGCTGTACGATCCGTCCGAAGTCCATCGCCACACCAGTTTGTCTTCGTCTTCCAAAAGCACTATGTTGTGTACTTGGTCCCAGAAGGCCAGGTATTCGTGGATGGCCGCGACGGAGAGGCCCCCGAAGATTTGGCGGATCCAAGCCCTGTTTTGCAGGCCGGAGGCGACCGTAGTGGTGCGGATGTCTCTGTTGCTCACAAAACTCGAAAGCGTGGGCGCCATTGTGACTATAGCCTGCCTCTGGAGCCACTGCCCTGCCCAGAACATCGTGTTTCTTCCGTTCCCGACGATGGTGAAGGTCGACGACCTCTTTGGAGGTGTCTAGTGGCAGCTCCGTCCAAGCACGCTGTCGGTCTGCTTCTTGCAGCATTGATCAGCCTTTGGCCCAATTCATTCCTTGTCTATCAGTCAGAGTCAGAGTTTGCGCCCAGAAAATATGATGGGCCGCATCCATTGCCGTGCCCAATTCAATCCAGGAATGCATGCGGGTTTCTCAATATAATCCAGTCAGAGTCAGAGTTTGTCTAGCAATTTGCATTGATTTAGGTTGTCCTTGTCACGGATTGGATTGCGCACGGTAATATCATCACCTTTGTACAGAAGCATCATAAATCAATCGGGTTCCAGTACTGCCTCAGTCCAGTTAAGGAGTGTGCTCCTCCTCACTTTCTAAAATGTCAAACATTCTCACCAAAAAAAATAGTAATAACATTTAAAATACCGATTAATAAATATTATTAGATTAGTGATGAAATATACTTTTATAGTGACACCATTTAGAGACATAAATATTGCTGTTATGTTTATAGATAAATTAAGCTTAAAACTAATTAACTGCATCGAAAAAAAAATCATATGATTTTTTTTAGAACGGAGCAAGCAGACGGTATTAGTACTAGTCATCAAACCACACGATACATTTCATTGCACAAATAAACACAGGTACATCGTCGATCGTCAGACTCTTTTCCTGCTTATTGGGCACACAACACACCGTACATACATACGTGTATCCATACTACATACGTACGTGTGTACGTGTACCCCGAGAGGCGGTCGAACCGTGTATGTACCGCATCTCGATCAGGTCCTTGCACACATAACGTACGTACGTATATACGCACGTCGCACGGTATTATAAGGACACAACATATGTATACGACGGAGAATGGCGATATGGCTTATTTATCATTCGACGACGACGACGACATGGGCGGTACGGTGGGCTGCAGGCTTCAGTTGCCGCAGGTGCAGTTGGTGCAGGAGCAGCTGGTGCCGCACTTGCAGCCGTCGTGCTCCGCCACGGTGATCACCTCCTCTTCAACGATCTCCACGTGGCTGCATGCATCCATCATGAATAATTATGAATTAATTATTATTGTGTATGTATATGTATGAACTGCCGTGCCGACGTATTCAGAATTCAGACTTTTGATAGCTATATTCTGATCAGGTTTGCGATTATTCAGTTGCAATAACTGGATCGACGACCCATCTAAGTCTAGTTATTAGTTGGGGTTAAAAATTAGCCAAGGTTAGTCGTCTTGGTTGTTGCTTAACAACTTAATTTGATTAAGTTCATGTTTGGATAGACTAACTCTAAAATATTAACCAGCAAACAATTGGCCCTATACATCAAACAGAGACCGGCGGCGGCCCCATGGTCCATGCATATACGCGTACTTATAATAAGGTGAGTAAAATTGGTTATTTTAGCAGCACGTGGTCTTGACGATGTACCTCTCGGTGTCAACTACGACGGCGCCATAGCTGTCGCCCTTCTTCCTGCACATAATTTAACAATCAGTGGCAAACCCTGTCGTCAGCCCTGGTATATGATGAGCACACATATCATGCATGGATGCATCCCGTACGTCCAAAGTTAGCAACTTAGCACGAGATAGTAGATGCATGATCGATCGATCTAGGTCGGAATTAAATAACAAGTACTCTTTTATTCTAATTTATAAGTCGTTTGATTTTTTTTTACCCTAAGTTTGACCAGTCTTAGGAAATATTACTCTTTTTATTGGCCTGCTTTATTAATAAAAGTTCTTTAAGAATAACTTAAATTTAATTTTTTTAACGCAAGTTTTTTTGAATAAGATGAGTGGTCAAACTTAGAGTTGAAAAGTTCAAAGGACTTATAAATTAGGATGGATTAAGTATTTAATTATTTGAACAGGAAGGTCTCATAGTAAGTACAGTAACTAGCTAGTGTGTAGCAAGTAAGTAATTACATGTGTACGCAGAGATGCAGATGGATCAGGAAAGTAAGCGGAAGCAGTTTTTTTTTGCCCTCAAGGGCACATGCTCCCTTGGGTCTGCATCGTGATGTGTGTATGCACACATCATGATGCAGTTCTACTTCGTGATGTGTGTATGTACACATCACGATACAGATTCAATGGCACATGCAGTGTGAACATGTGTCCTCGAGGGCAGAAAAAACTTTCCCGAAAGTAGGCTGCATGCAGCCAAGGAGGAGCTGGCTAAGCTAGCAGTAATTTGTTAAGCTAGCTAGTGTACTTACGTGCACTGGCTCTTGCTAGCGCAGTCGCAGTTGCCGCAAGTGTCCGACATGCTGGAAGCTGGAGATAGAGAGTAGTCGAGCTTAATTGCGCAAGGCCTGTGTTCTTGATGCTAGCTGCTGTGGTGAGGAGCCATGGCCGCTGCTCGCCGCGGGTTTATATAGTCAAGGGGCGAGGGCGAGATGCCAATAATGCCCAAGGCGCCGGCAGGCAGGCAGGTAAGGCAAGTTGCGCGGGTGGGTGTGGAGGTGGAAGTGGAACCGGAACGAGAGAACGACGATGATTCGGCTGCGGCGTGCACGTCGTCTCCACAGGCGAGTGGTCGGCACGCGCCTCGAGGCCGCCACCCGCGCACGCCGCTCGCCGCACGGAAGGAATCTCGCACACCCTGACGCCCATCACAAACACGCCGGCGCTGCTCGATGCCGTCGCCAGCTAGATATAGTGCTAGTTGCAGCCACCGACCGACGGGTTTCCTACGATCGAGCGCCGCCGCCGCCGGCGCGTCGATGCGTGCGTCCACCATACTCCACCACAGTATAGTACGGTGTGTTTGACTAGAGGTTGAAGTAGGATATCTTGGGTTTGACCCGGATGGCTCGCTGTTTGGTTGGTGAGATAGATGAAATTAGGTCAAACCGACTTGGTACATTTTTTTCTAGACGTGGATTCATCTAATCCCACCAAATCGAGGGGATGATACGGGTTGAGTTGGGTTGAGGAAATGCTGACAAACAGAGACCATGTGTCAATGACACAACCCACTCCAGATATTCTTCTATCCAAACAAAGAACTGAAACCAACCCAACCTTCAAACCAAACAAGAAATGGATTTAACCCAACACATAAAAGTAGGTCAGGTCCAACCCATCCCATATCATCTCCAAACCAAACACATGGATACAGTACGCCATACGCCCACACCATACCACACACTCAATTGCTGCTGCACGATATGCTTCGTCGTTCGTTTCTTGGCATTATGCGCACTATGGCTAACACGGCTCAAAGCATCAGCTAAGGTGCTCCCTCCATCCTAAAATAAATATCATTTTTTTTACTCTTAGACCTACCATTTATCCTATTTAAAAGAAAAAATTGAATAAATATTATTTATTTTCCTATGACTTATTCTATCACTAGAGATATTTTGATAATGACCTATTTGTGTTATTTTTTTTGCAATAAAAAATTAAATAAAACGAACGATCAAATATGAGAACTGGGTGAATAATTTATTTTAGGACGAAGGGGAGTACAGTATTGCTAGGCTTGCTACGCTCTGACTCTGTGGTATCTACTGAAATACTCCATGCGTCCCATAAAAGATGCAATTATGGGATGTGTACCTCGTAAAGTAGTTCACGTTTGATAATTTTTTAAAAAAATAATATTTTTTAATGATTAATTGCAAATCTAGTGTTTGGATTCAAAGAATTACAAAAATAGCATCCTGTCGGCTGCTGGAGAGCCGATAAAGATCCTGTCAGCTACTCAATGGCCGACAGGCCCCTATCGGCATCTCAGCAGCTGACAAGGGTGCCCAGGCAATGAGGTCACGTTAGAAAGGTTGGGCCTGTCGGGTCGATAGGCCTGTCGGCCCTTGGCGACCCGATAGGGGCCTTTTGGCTCGCCGGCAGCTGACATGTCCTATAATATATACGGCGCCTCCTTCTCTCTCCCGGCGCCGCTCTCTCTGTCTCTCTCACCGCTGCCGTTCGCCGACCCGCCGCTCCTGCCGCCTCCCGGGATCCAGCGGAGGGCCCGCTGCGGCCGCCTTCCACCCTCCCAGCGTGGGCGCGGAGGCCCCTGCCGGCGCTCCCCACCGTTGCTCGGGTCTGCTCTGTGTCGATAAGTTTTGTTTTTTTTACTTTACAAATGTCATTAGTTTTATGTTTAGTTAGATTTAGTTAGTATATTTAGTTTTAGGGTTAGGGTTAGGATTAGTTTAAGTTGTAAATTAGCTTAGGGTTAGTTTCAGTTGTAGATTGGTTAGGGTTAAGTTAGTTTATTTAGTTAGTGGATTAGGGTTTAATGGATTTAGTTAGTTAGGGTTAGTTTATGTTTATTTAGTATTTAGAATTAGTTTATTTTTTAGATGTATTAGATTATTTATTAGGATTTTAGGATAGGTTATTTACTTTTATTTATGTACTTAGTGTTAGTTTATTTGTAGTTAGTTAGTGTTAGTTTATTATTTATTTGGGATTAGTTTCGTAACGATCCGTGAGCAACCGGTATATGTAATTAGTTTGTTGTTAGGGTTTAGGGGTTATGGCGATATTGAACTGACCGTGTAATTTTTGCGATGGGAGCAGGAATGTCGTCCGATGTAGTTCCTTTCAGAGTCTACTATGGCAACGGTGAAATCAGAACTGGGGATAGCGATGTAGACCTTAGTCAGTTCCAGTTCTTTGACACACAAATAAATTCACCCGTAGATCATAGTCGGAGACAAGTATTAGTATGGCTGCTTGAATGGTTGGGTTTTCCGCCGTCATAGCAACGTTTGAAGATTAGTATGTTGGTGCCCAGGCGAAGGGAGAACGGATGGAGATGGGAGTTGTACGAGGCCAGTAATACGCATAAATGGAAGTTTCTTGTGAGTAAGGCTTTGGAACGTGGATATGATAACATCATGCTTGTTCAGTTCGTAAATGGTGGCTTGCAAGGAGAGAGTAGCAGCACAGTTCGAGAAGAAGATAACTTAGAGGCCACAAACGTAGATGAGAGCTTTGTTCGTGATTCTCAAGATGTTGATTTTAGCACAGAGGATGCAAGAGAACACGAATATGACGAAAATACTGAGCAAACCTTGGTTTCCAATACAGGGGGGTTGAGCATAGGACGGAGGAAGAAGACGAACACGATTTTCATACACACATGCAAGTTGATGAGGGCGAGGAGGACGAAAGAATCGTCGAGCAGATGGAAGTTGACAATGCGGAGCACCTGGCATTCATGGATGAACATGTTGGCAGGAGGTTCGAAGATGAGACAGTCATCCCTGAGGATTGGACTAAATTCGCAGCAGATGCCATGACAG
Source organism: Eremochloa ophiuroides (assembly GCA_038502445.1). NCBI lineage: Eukaryota > Viridiplantae > Streptophyta > Magnoliopsida > Poales > Poaceae > Eremochloa > Eremochloa ophiuroides. The sequence goes on from JAHLJS010000006.1 coordinate 4,196,070, forward strand.
TGGACGACAGCCATCACTCGGCGTGGGCGTATTCAAGGATGGAGGTGCTGCAAGGGCAGATGTTCCATGATAAGGTCCATCTGCAGCATGCCGTCCGGCGGTGGGCTTTCAGGGAGAAGAAGCAGTTCAGGGTGGTTATTTCGAACCCCACGACGTGGGACCTTAAGTGCGTCACCCCAGGGTGCACCTGGCGTGTCCATGGTCATATGCCACGAACGGAGAGTAGCTTCATAGCAGCTATTGTGCAACCGCATAATTGCTTCTTGGTGGCCACACTAACTAAGCATCGCAACATGACAGCAGATTTCGTGGCAAATAAGATGTATGGGGAGGTAGTTGAGAAACTTGGCATGTCTCCTTTCCGAATAATGCTTGCTATATAGAACCGTTATGGATATGAGATATCTTATGACATGGCTTGGAGAGCAAAATAGTTAACTTTGGAGAAGAGATTTGGTTCATACAAGGATTTATATCACCACCTTCCAACTCTCTTAGCTACTCTTCAAGCTAGGAACCCTGGCACTATATATAATATCGATGACTACATCGATGCCAACGGAGACCGCATCCTTAAGCGAGCCTTTTGGTCCTTTGGGTGCATGATAAGGGCCTTCAAGTATTGCCGACCTTTGCTATGTGTCGACGGTACTTTCTTGATCGGGTGAAAGCCCATGTATGGTTTTGGGTAATTGATGAAACCTAGTTTGCTAACGATTGCTCTAAGTGTTTTATGAGAACAATTAGCAAACAAGATGGAGCAAAGGACCGGGTCGGTGGAGGCCATAAGTGAAGGGCAATGACGGCATCCATGCAAATGGTATAAGTCCATCATCAAAGGTGTCCACAAGGTCCATCAAGAGATGAGAAGGAAGTCGATAAGAAACCGGGAGCTCAAGGCAAAGGTATAACCAATAGGAGCTCTTTTGGTTTTGGTGATCAAGACTCCATAGAGGGAGTGATCACATTTAGGATAGATAGCCGTACTATCAAGAGGGGTGAAATCGTTGATGAAATACGGTTATCAAGTGCCACTAGGTGTTCATGATCATTGCATTGCATATAGATGGTAGTGACACTAACAAACCCTTGGAAAACTCTTTTGAAAAAGGCTAACACACGTGCACAAGGTGTAGAACAATTGGTGTTAGCACATGGGAACAAAAGGTGAAAGGTTTGAGTGAAAATCCTGAGAAAACAGAGCGTCGGACCGTAGAGTCTCAGAGCGTCGGACCAAAGTCTTCGGTCCGACGGCTAACACTGCTGTGAGCATCGAACGCTCAGTCTCTGAGCGTCGGACCATTAGCCGAAGCGTCCGACGGTGCAGATCGTGCGAGAGATGACACGTGGCGAGCTCTGAGAGCGTCGGACTCTCGGCGTTAGTCCGACGGTGAGCGTCGGACCAACGTCCGACGGTTTTCAGGGCTCGGGGAGCTCCCTGGAAGCGTCAGACGGCCGCGTTCGTTAGTCCGACGCGCTGTGTAGTTCCAGTCCGACGGTGCAGTGGCAGTGGGCGTCGGACCGCAGGTGTTAGTCCGACGACCTACCGTCCGACGGTTCGTTTAGCGTGGGAAGTTAGCCGTTGTGATCCCAACGTTCGACTTCAAACGGCTAGTGACACGTGGCGTTCATCCGGGGCGTCGGACCGTGCCGATTAGTCCGACGGTACGCAGTGAAGTCTAAACGGCTATTTCCTTGTGTGTGGCTTATAAATAGTCACTTGGCTGGTTTGGGGAGTAGCTCTTGGCACTCCTAAACATCATAGAATACTTGTGAGCCTTTCCACTCCACTCTCACTCATCCTACTTCATTGTGATCATTTGGTGAGTTTGGAGAGCATCAAGTGCATTGCATTGATAGAGATTATCTAGAGGCACTTGGTAGTGGTGATTCGCAGCGGTTTCTCTCATTACTCTTGGAGTTTGCCGACTCCTAGACGGCTTGGAGCTGCGAGGATCGTTGAGGGGAGTTGGTGATTGTCTCCTCCTCCGATCAAGGTATTGTGAGGGGTTCTTGAGCCTATCCCCGCGGGAGATCGCGAAAGACATCTTTAGTGGATTGCTCGTAACTTGGTGGATCCCCATCTTGTGTTGGTTGTGCGGCACCCTTGAGAAGGGTTTGGCGTGTGAAGCCAATTAGCGCGTGAACCTCCAAGTGGGTGTATCGCTACAATGAGGACTAGCTTGCCGGCAAGCAAGTGAACCTCGGTAAAAAATCTTGTGTCATCTCTCTACCGAAGATTTCCCTTGTATTTGATTGATTGGTTATATTGGACTTCATATCTTCTCTACACCGGGGGTATTGAAATCACCTCTACTCTTTACTTTTGTGTACTTACTCTCTTGTGTAGTTTATTAGTTAGTTGCTCACTTAGGAGTATTGTATAGTAGTGACATAGCCTTTGAGTGTGAACTAGTAATCATAGTGTAGTATACTTGTCTAGGTGGCTTACATAGCATAGTTTAGAGGTAGTGCTTTGCAAAGCTTGCTATTGTTACTAATCGGATTGTTAAGTGTTGTTTATAGATTTTTATAGGCTATTCACCCCCCTAGCCATTTAGGACCTTTCAAGTGGTATCAGAGCCAAGGCACCGTTGATTTGAGGCTTAACAACCTACGGTGTAAAAATGGCTCAACTCAACATTCATATCAACAACACCAAGAAGCCACCCCAATTTGATGGCACAAATTATGCATATTGGAAGAGCAAGATGACCTCACACATCAAGTCAATCAATAGAAAGGTTTGGAGGGTTGTGGAGACCAAGATTGAGATTGCCGAAGCGGCAAACCCCACAACCGCCGAAGAAAGATTGCTTCAACTCAATGACATTGCGGTTTGTGCTATTCATGAGGCCGTAGATGAAAAAGTGTTTGAGCAAATCAAGAATATTGAGAGTGCTCATGAAGCTTGGAAGAAGCTTGAAGAATCATATGAGGGCACCAAGGGTGTAAAGGCCGCCAAAGCATACGTCTTGAAGGACAAGTTTGCAAGCTTCAAGATGAAGGATGATGAAACGGTGCCGGAGATGTTCCATAGATTGCAAGTCATTGTGAATAATCTCAAGGCCGTGGATGAAGAGGTGAAGGAGAGTGACTTCTCAATGAAATTCTTGAAGAGCTTGCCCAAGAGATTTGCTAGCTTGATCACGGTTTTAGTGAAGACTACATTGAGTGAGTTGACACCAAACCAAGTGCTTGCGAAGGTGATGACCGATGATGCCTATAGAGATGATGATGACAAGGAGGAGTTGATCAATAAGAAGAAGAAAGAAAAAGATGAAGACTCCAAAGATGAGAAGAAGAAGAGTGTGGCATTCAAAGCCACATCATCATCAAAAAACAAGGAAAAAGTAAAAGTTGAATCAAATGAAGATTCATCTAACACAAGTGAGAGTGATGAGGAGATGGCTCTTCTAATAAGAAGATTTGGCAAGTTCATGAAGAAGAAGGGCTACCGGGCAAGAAGGAAGAAGAATACAAGAAAATTTGATGGCCCAATAAGATGCTTCAATTGTGGAAGCAAAGATCACTTGGTAGCCGATTGCCCACACTCAAGTGAAGATGATCACAAGGGCAAAAAGAAGAACAAGCATGAGAAGAAGGAGAAGAAAGAGAAGAAGGAATCCTCATACAAGAAGAAGAAGAACTATTCTCATGTGGTGACATGAGATAGTGATGCCTCTTCAAATGATGAAGAGAGTGATGATGACAAGAAGAGCAAGAGGAAGGCACATGCAAGCATTGCCATTCATGACAAGCCTTCCATCTTCGACACTCCTTCATGCTTCATGGCCAAGGGCACTAAGGTATCATCCGATAGCGAATCTAGTGATGATGATAGTGATGATGACCTAACAAAATAAGAATTAATTGAAATGCTTGATGATGCACGTATTCATTTTGATAAACTTAGAAAGGAATGTAAGGGCTTGTGCAAGGATAAACAATCCATTGAGTAAGAACTTGAGGAGTTTAGAGCATCTTATGAGAGTCTAAAGGAAGACCATAAGAAGCTCCAAAAGGTTCACACTAAGCTTGATGAAACTCATTCCTCTCTAGTTGAGCAAAATGAAGACTTGCAACAACAAGTGCAAAAGAAAGAAACTAAAACTTGCAACATAGGTGTAACATGTGATATATCTTGTGAACCTATTATTATTGCCACCACTAACCCTTCTTGTAGCACTTCCACCACTACCTCACCCACTAGTGACCTTTCACTAGTAGTTGAGAACAAGAACCTAAAGGAGGAGGTTAAAAAGCTCAATCACTCCTTAGTTAGGGCTTATGGTGGTGAGGACCGCTTGCTTATGTGCTTGGGTAGCCAAAGGGCATCTCTCCACAAAGAGGGATTGGGCTATACCCCCACGAAAGGTAAGACCGCCTTTGCTCCTCACAAGACTTGTTTTGTGAAGAGAAATGGCCGGTATTGCACAAAATGCAAGCAAGTTGGTCATATAGAGCAAGATTGCAAAAGCAGGAAATCCAATGCTTATGTATCCTCAATTAAATTTGATTCTTGCTACATTCTCACAAAGGGCTCAAACGGTGTGAAGGCTAAGTTTGTTGGTACATCCATGTTAGGTCCAAAGAAGAAGACCATTTGGGTACCAAAGAGCTTAGTCACTAACCTTCAAGGACCCAAGCAAGTTTGGGTACCTAAAAGGAATTGATCTCTTTTTGTAGGTCAATTACAAAGCCGGAGGGAGGCATTGGGTGCTTGATAGTGGATGCACTCAACATATGACGGGTGATTCTAGTATGTTTGGCTCTCTCAACACAAGTGGAAATAGTGGCTATGATGCAATCACATTTGGTGACAACAAGAAAGGGAAAGTTAGAGGACTTGGTAAAATTGCTATCTCCAATGATATGTCCATCTCAAATGTGTTGCTAGTTGAAAGCTTGAATTTTAATTTGCTCTCGGTTGCACAACTTTGTGATCTCGGTTTCCAAGTGCATATTTGGGGTTGATGATGTTGAAATTGTTAGTGTTGATGGGTCAAATTTGATATTCAAAGGGTTTAGATATGACAACCTATATCTTATGGATTTCAACGCTAGTGAAACTCAATTGTCAACTTGTTTAATCACTAAGTCAAGTTTGGGTTAGTTATGGCATAGAAGGCTTGGTCATGTTGGAATGAAACAATTGAACAAACTAGTGAAGCATGATTTAGTTAGAGGCTTGAAAGATGTCACTTTTGAGAAAGATAAGCTTTGTAGTTCATGCCAAGCCGGCAAATAAGTTGGAAATACACATCTTAAGAAGAGCATGATGAGTACTAGTAAAGCTTTTGAGCTCTTGCACATGGACTTGTTTGGACCAACCACATATACTAGCATTGGTGGGAGCAAGTATGGATTTGTGATTGTGGATGACTATACTAGATATACATGGGTATTCTTTCTAGTTGACAAGCCAAAATGAGTTTGAAACAACTATCAAGAAAGTTAGAAGTGACAATGGTAGTGAATTCAAGAACACTAAGATTGTTGAATTGTGTGATGAGTATGGCATTGGACATCAATTCTCACCCAAGTATACACCACAATCAAATGACATTGTTGAAAGGAAGAATAGAACCTTGATAGATATGGCAAGATCAATGCTAAGTGAATACAATGTTAGTCATTCTTTTTGGGCCGAAACAATCAACACCGCTTGCTACTACATCAACCGTTTATATTGCCATGGTATGCTTGCAAAGACTCCTTATGAGCTATTGAATGGTAGAAAACCCAACATTGCATATTTTTGGGTTTTTGGTTGCAAATGCTACATTCTCAAGAAAGGCACAAGATTGAGCAAGTTTGAAAAGAAATGTGATGAAGGTTTCTTACTTGGCTATTCAACCACAAGCAAGGCATATAGAGTTTGAAATTTGGCTAGTGGTACTCTTGAGGAGGTACATGATGTCGAATTTGATGAAACCCAAGGCTCTCAAGATGAAGTTGAAAATCTTAGTAACGTGAGAGGCAATGACTTGGCAAATGCAATGAAAGATATGAACATTGATGACATTAGGCCAAGGCAAGTCAATGATGATGAAGATGATGGTGCAATTCATACTAGTATGCAAGTTGAAAATGAAACAAGTGCAAGTGACTCACAAGATCAATCTCAAGTACAAGATCAACAAGCTAGTTCATCTCAATCCAATGATCAAGTTCCTATTCTCCAACCGGTCTATATTGCAAGGGATCATCCTTTGGATCAAATCATTGGTGGTATTCAAAGTGGAGTTCAAACTAGAGCAAGACTAGCTCAAATTTGTGAGCATTTCTCATTTGTGTCAACCATAGAGCCAACCAAAATTGAGGAAGCATTCAAAGATATTGATTGGGTTAATGCCATGCATGAAGAGGTCAACAATTTCACAAGAAATCAAGTTTGGGAGCTAGTGGAAAGACCAAAGAAACACAATGTAATAGGAACAAAATGGGTCTTTAGAAACAAGCAAGATCAAGATGGCATAGTAATAAGGAACAAGGTTAGATTGGTTGCACAAGGTTACACTCAAGTAGAAGGTCTTGATTTTGGAGAAACCTATGCACCGGTTGTTAGATTGGAGGCCATTAGAATCTTATTAGCCTATGCTTGTGCCCACAACATAAAGTTACATCAAATGGATGTCAAGAGTGCATTTCTCAATGGGTACATCAATGAGTTGGTTTATGTGGAACAACCTCCCGGATTTGAAGATGTGAAGAAACCCAACCATGTGTACAAGCTAAGAAAGGCATTGTATGGTTTGAAGCAAGCACCTAGAGCATGGTATGTGAGATTGAGAGATTTCTTGCTCTCAAAAGGGTTCAAAATGGGAAAGGTTGATACAACTCTCTTCACTAAAAAGCTTGGCAAAGATTTGTTTGTGTTACAAATCTACGTGGATGATATTATCTTTGGATCAATAAATCAAGATTTTTATGAAGAATTTGAAAATATGATGGCAAGTGAGTTTGAAATGTCCATGATTGGTGAGCTTAGCTACTTCCTTGGTCTTCAAGTTAAGCAAATGAAGAATGGTACATTTGTAAGTCAAGGAAAGTACATAAGGGACATGGTGAAGAAATTTGGATTGGAACATGCAAAGCCCATGAATACTCCTATGGCAACTAATGGGCATTTGGACTTGGATGATAGTGGCAAAATGGTAGATCAAAAGCTATATAGATCAATGATTGGAAGTCTCCTTTATGTGACCGCATCTCGACCGGATGTCATGTTTAGTGTGTGCATGTGTGCAAGATTTCAAGCCTCACCAAGAGAAAGTCATTTGAAAGCCGCAAAGAGAATATTGAGGTATTTGAAGGGCACACAAGATGTTGGGTTGTGGTATCCTAAGGGGTCCAACTTTGAGCTTATTGGATATTCGGACTCCGATTATGCCGGTTGCAAAGTGGATAGAAAGAGCACTAGTGGAACTTGTCAATTGCTTGGAAGATCACTTGTATCATGGTCTTCAAAGAAGCAAAATAGTGTTGCTCTCTCAACGGCCGAAGCGGAGTACATTAGTGCCGGAAGTTGTTGTGCACAATTGCTTTGGATGAAGGCAACCTTGAGTGATTTTGGATTGAAACACAAGAAAGTGCCTTTGCTATGTGACAATGAGAGTGCTATCAAGTTAACCAACAACCCCGTGCAACATTCAAGAATAAAACACATTGACATAAGGCATCACTTCATTAGAGATCACCAAATCAAAGGGGATATTGCAATTGAAAGTGTTGACACCGAAGATCAATTAGCGGATATCTTTACCAAGCCACTTGATGAGTCAAGATTTTGCAAGTTGAGAAATGAGTTAAACATACTAGACTACTCCAACATGAAGTGAAAAGCATCCTACATTATATGACATGTCTCTTCTTTGATTAAAGCAAGGTAAAATTGGTTGACATGCCATTCATACTTTGATAAGGATTTGTCTAGTTCATGTAAACATGAAATGCATCTTATAGGCTCATTAATGAAAAATAAAATGCTTTCATGTATATATGGTACCATTTTTGTTCTTTATGCTTGTATGATCAAGTGGTAGCATATGACATAGTGATGGGCTTGCAAATCTAGTGTTGAATCTAGAACATGAGCTCATGATGTGTAACTTAACATGGTCAAGATAACCCTATTAGTGAGGTGTGAAGAAGTTTGTCCTTGGCTCAAACTTAGTTACATATTCTAGGCAAGTGATCTAGATTGAACCAATGTGAACATGAACTAAACCCCATTTATTGACTTGATACTCCCATAATTTGCACCATTTTTGGTGATTGTTGACAAAGGGGGAGAAGAAAGTCACAAAGATAAGAAAGAAAAGGGGTCAGTTAAAATTTGAAAGCACACAAGTAGGGGGAGCAAGCTCATGAGTAAGTTGTTGCATCTGTGTATGCAGTAACATATGAATTATTGCATTGTCAAAACTTCAATTCCTATACTTGTTTGAATTGATGAAATGCTTATAAATAGGATTTGAATGGTGATTTGACAAACTAGCATGCATAGGACTTACATGTCATACAAAGTACCTCTTTTACTTAAATGTTGATCTCACGAGGTATTTTGAGTTTGTGATGCATGACTAGTAAACAATGGTGCTAAGGATGGTATATTTCCGTAACTCCGATGGTATCACGCTTCAAAGGTCCATTCTATATACCTTAGCATCATTTGATAGTAGTAGCTCACCCAAACCTTCAAATTCATGCATATGTGAAAAATTGAACCAAACTTAAGGAATCACATATGTAGGGGAGCTAATACTACCAAAGTGCAAACTTGGTTTTCATTTCATATCTTTGTGAAGGTTGTCATCAATTACCAAAAAGGGGGAGATTGAAAGCCCATGTTTGGTTTTGGGTAATTGATGAAACCTAGTTTGCTAACGATTGCTCTAAGTGTTTCATGAGAACAATTAGCAAAGAAGATGGAGCAAAGGACCGGGTCGATGGAGGCCACAAGTGAAGGGCAATGACGGCATCCATGCAAATAGTATAAGTCCATCATCAAAGGTGTCCACAAGGTCCATCAAGAGATGAGAAGGAAGTCAATAAGAAACCGGGAGCTCAAGGCAAAGGTATAACCAATAGGAGCTCTTTTGGTTTTGGTGATCAAGACTCCATAGAGGGAGTGATCACATTTAGGATAGATAGCCGTACTATCAAGAGGGGCGAAATCGTTGATGAAATACGGTTATCAAGTGCCACTAGGTGTTCATGATCATTGCATTGCATATAGATGCTAGTGACACTAACAAACCCTTGGAAAACTCTTTTGAAAAGGCTAACACACGTGCACAAGGTGTAGAACAATTGGTGTTAGCACATGGGAACAAAGGGTGAAAGGTTTGAGTGAAAATCCTGAGAAAACAGAGCGTCGGACCGTAGAGTCTCAGAGCGTCGGACCAATGTCTTCGGTCCGACGGCTAACACTGCTGTGAGCGTCGGACGCTCAATCTCTGAGCGTCGGACCATTAGCCGAAGCGTCCGACGGTGCAGATCGTGCGAGAGATGACACGTGGCGAGCTCTGAGAGCGTCGGACTCTCGGCGTTAGTCCGACGGTGAGCGTCGGACCAACGTCCGACGGTTTTCAGGGCTCGGGGAGCTCTCTGGAAGCGTCGGACGGCCGCGTTCGTTAGTCCGACGCGCTGTGTAGTTTCAGTCCGACGGTGCAGTGGCAGCGGACGTCGGACCGCGGGTGTTAGTCCGACGACCTACCGTCCAACGGTTCGTTTAGCGTGGGAAGTTAGCCCTTGTGATCCCAACGTTCGACTTCAAACGGCTAGTGACACGTGGCGTTCATCCGGGGCGTCAGACCGTGCCGATTAGTCCGACGGTCTGGCCGTCGGACAGTCCGATGGTACGCAGTGAAGTCTAAACGGCTATTTCCTTGTGTGTGGCTTATAAATATTCACTTGGCTGGTTTGGGGAGTAGCTCTTGGCACTCCTAAACATCATAGAATACTTGTGAGCCTTCCCACTCCACTCTCACTCATCCTACTTGATTGTGATCATCATTTGGTGAGTTTGGAGAGCATCAAGTGCATTGCATTGATAGAGATTATCTAGAGGCACTTGGTAGTGGTGATTCGCAGCGGTTTCTCTCATTACTCTTGGAGTTTGCCGACTCCTAGACGGCTTGGAGCTGCGAGGATCGTTGAGGGGAGTTGGTGATTGTCTCCGCCTCCGATCAAGGTATTGTGAGGGGTTCTTGAGCCTATCCCCGCGGGAGATCGCGAAAGGCATCTTTAGTGGATTGCTCGTAGCTTGGTAGATCCCCATCTTGTGTTGGTTGTGCGGCACTCTTGAGAAGGGTTTGGCGTGTGAAGCCAATTAGCGCGTGAACCTCCAAGTGGGTGTATCGCTACAATGAGGACTAGCTTGCCGGCAAGCAAGTGAACCTCGGTAAAAAATCTTGTGTCATCTCTCTACCGAGGATTTCCCTTGTATTTGATTGATTGGTTATATTGGACTTCATATCTTCTCTACACCGGGGGTATTGAAATCACCTCTACTCTTTACTTTTGTGTACTTACTCTCTTGTGTAGTTTGTTAGTTAGTTGCTCACTTAGGAGTATTGTATAGTAGTGACATAGCCTTTGAGTGTGAACTAGTGATCATAGTGTAGTATACTTGTCTAGGTGGCTTACATAGCATAGTTTAGAGCTAGTGCTTTGCAAAGCTTGCTATTGTTACTAATCGGATTGTTAAGTGTTGTTTATAGATTTTTATAGGCTATTCACCCCCCTCTAGCCATTTAGGACCTTTCACCGGGCAATACAGAGGGACTTTGCTAACAGCCATAGGGGTCGACGGTAACAACCAGCTTGTGCCCATTGCTTTTGCACTAGTAGAATCTGAGAACAACGAGAGCTGGTTGTTGTTCCTAAAGTGGTTGAAACTAGCTTTGGTGGAAAGAAGGGAGAACGTCTGTGTGCTACATGATAGGAATGCCGGTTTATTGAATGCGGTGGAGAAGTTGAAGAACAGTGCAGATCCAGAGGTTCAATGGCCAGATATACAAAGCCGTTGGTGCATGAGGCGTTTAGCAACTAACTTTTATAAGCAGTTCAAGAGCAAGCGTCTTCAGGACTTGTTCCAGAGGCTATGCAAGCAGAAACAGAAAAAGAAATTTGACTTCATTTGGCAACGCCTATATGAGCTTACCACTAGCCACATGAAAGAAGTGTGCAGGCACCCTGTTGTGGCTACAGAGGAGGAGCCGCAAGGCCTTGGTCCACTACCTAACGAGCCCAGAAGCAAGACACGTCGACGTAAGGGGGGCAGATCATTGACTTGTTTCTCTCAATGGATTCAAGAGGAGGACCCCGAGAAGTGGACTTTGTTACATGACAAGTACGGTGCACGATATGGCTGCATGACCACGAATCTCGCAGAAGTTTACAACTGGGTGCTTAAAGGCACATGGTCCCTTCATTTGGTTGCACTTTTGGAGGGTATCCTGAAAGGTACAACGGTTTACCTACGAGAGCGATGTGCAGCGGCAGCCGTAGTTGCGCAGAATCCACTTATGACTTATTCATCGACCATGCATGCATACCTACAAGATAAAAGTGCCAAAGGATTGATGCACACCGTCTTCTATGTTGGCAATCAGGACCTTGTGTTCGAAGTCAGGTTGCGTGAGAAAGGTGGACTTGGCACTAGTCCGAGCGAAATAACTATGGAGTGTCAGCTGTGGCCAGAAGAGAATAAGTGTGAGTGCAGATGTAACAAGCCAAAGTACTACCATTATCCATGCTCCCATGTACTTGTTGCTTGTGGGAAAGTCAACATTCTGATGACGTTTGTATCCCCCTACTTTAGGAAGGAGAATGTGTTCAACACATGGTCTGGCGAGCTACGAGGTTCGAGGGCCATTGCTAATTTCAGTAAGTAGGTTGAGGATTGTGATCGTTACTGGTCTCCGGATCCTGAGAAAAGGTTGGAGACATGTAACACCCCTGGTGTTACGACTAATTAAAACTGGCCATGTCATCATAATTACTGCAAATCATCTATGTGTAGATCACCTTTGCTATGCATCAACTAAAATAAATTTTATTTCATCATGTAATTGTGCATAGGTGCTGTAGAGTGATTTGGTTGTATGAATTGTTGTGGGGGAAGTTATATTTGAAAAGTTAATAATAAATTGATTAGAAAACCCTAAATCAGACCAAAACCCTGATTTCAAAACTAAGTGGAATTGGGCCTTGGTCCCAAAAGCAAAGTTGTAGTTCTTATTTATTGGAGCAACTTTCATATATAAAGTTTTTCAAGTTACTAATTGGAAATTCAAATTAAACACTAATTTCTATTCAAATATTTGAATTTGAAACCACAATTCAAAAACAATTGAGAATCTGAGGTTGGACCTTTAATAAAAGTTGTTAATCTCACTAAATAGAACAACTTTGGTATTTGGAGATTATGAAGTTATTCAATAGATTTTTGAATTTAAATCTAGATTTGCAATGAGCCAATTAGCCCCTTTTCAATAATTCAAAAATTATTCAGAATTTTGAATATCTCCCAAAAACAAAGTTGTTCAATTCAAAATTTCCTACAACATTTGTTTTTACAGATTTTCCAGTTTATATGTAAATTTAAAAGTAATTTTGAAAATAAAACTGGGAACACATTGATATGGCTACAGTGTTTTGGGGAGACTTTCTTCTTCTTTGTTCATGGCGTCGCCGTGGCGACGGCCGGCCGTTCCCGGCCGTTGCTCACTCCGGCCACGTGCCCCTCGAGCTGGACGACTTCGTGAAGGCTCCTGCCACCTCACTTGACCAGACCGTGCCCTTTAAACGAGTAGGCGATGGGCTCTGCTCGTCTTACTCCGACCGGTCACCATTGCCGGCTTCACTGTCCGCGAGCAAATTCGTGACCACCGGTTAACCAATACCAAATTCCTCCTCTCACTAGCTTTGTCACCCTCTAGCGCTTCATTTTGAACCGTTGCTGTAGCCGGTTAGTCGTCAGATCGCCGTGCCGTTCGTTCTTCCTCCCCAGCTCCGGCAGAACGCCGCCGTGAGCAGCTTCAACGTAGCTAGCCTCCGTCGGTGAGGTTCTGCGCTGTCCGTGTCTCGTTCTTAGTTCTCCTTAACTCTGTGATGCTCATGAGCCCGATTGTTTCGTCTTTGGAACACCACAGTCGTCGGAACAGGGACTCGCCGCCGTGTCCGCACAGCCGAACCCGCCATCGCCATCACGCTCGCCAATCCGCACCTCCTCTGCTTCAACGGACCATTGATTTGAAGTCTCGGTGAGCCTTTGGTCATGACTGTGTCAGTCTATCGTGTCGTACTCGCCGGAACACGGCCGTGCCGACGTGCGGCACACCTTCGGGCCGCCATGGCCGCCGGCCTAGCTCCTGTGGAGCCCTAGGTTCCGTCTGCGTAGCCTAGATAGGTCTGCTAGGGTTCGGGTTGCTCAGTGTCGCGCTCACCATTGTCGGAGGGCCGCCGGCGGTGAGCCACCGCGGTTGCGCCGCCGTGCGTGCGCGCGGGGAAGCGCGTTTGCGTGGAGAAGAAGAAGGGGAGAGGGAAAGGGCCAGCTGGGCCGCGCTTGGGCCGAGCAGGATCGGCCCAGCAACGCAGGGCGCGTGCTGAGGGAGCACGGGAGCGCGTGGGCCGGCCTGCGGGCGTTGGGCCGCCTCGGGCCAAAAGGCCGTTTTTCATTTTTCGCGAAATTAAATTAGTTTTTCCATATTCAGAGCAAATGAATAGTATTACATTTTGTTATTTTTGTATGAATAAATCTGTAGGACTTAAAATTATAATTTTTTTTGTGTGAGCTCCCAGTGATATACAGAATACACGAAAAATATGAAATAATAATTTTCAGTATTTCCTGCAGTAAATAAAATTGTGCCTTTTAATTGTTAAAGGCAACTTTGATGAATTATAATAAATTCTACATTAATCTAAAAATCATGAAATTCGTTTTGGTTCTATTTTAGGTCAAGACTTAACTGTAGAAAAAGTTTAAACTCAAATGGAGATAGTTTATTTATTTATTATGTTATGCTCTAGTAATTGATTAATAAAATGAATAGAAAGCCCTAATGAATTAGGAATTGTGTGACTTTGGGATTGATTGTAGACCATGGGTCATTCACTATAATGATCCTCGGCATTTTAATTGTTGTATTGCAGTAGAGGTTGAACAGTTGTGCAGCGGCTTTTAACAACTGTTAAAAAGAAACCCAAATTCGGTAATCAGTAGTTGGTTTTGTTGGCTTGCAACTTTACCGTGAAGAAAAGTTGTACTCAAGGTTCCTAAAATAAACATTTACTTTAGATCTTGTTCATGTTACTTCTGCACCATCATTAAAGCATACATCATTACATTTCGTGTAGTGACCGAGGGTGAGGAGATCAATATCGAGCAGGTAGCCGTTGAAGAAACACCGGCTGTTGTTGGTGGGTTCGATATCTGTGGTTCAGATCCGGATCCTACTCTGTCTGCAACTCAAGGCAAGCCCCGGTGCATTTAAACCTTTCCTTGTGATCTATAAAATTTCTATCACTTTGAGTTAAACTATTGCATTAAGTTGATAGGAGTTGAGTGATAATCCCGTTAATGCATTACCACTCTTTACCACTTGAATATCATCCTAGAAACCTGATTTAAATGAAAATGTTTGGCAAATGCTTAGCACTGCTTAATTAATTTAGTTTTATTTGCATAAAATGCTATTTTCTGAGCTATGGTGATATACTATTGATGAATCATGAAAAATGAATATGGATATGAATCCGTTCGGTTGATTTGTATTTGGGTTAGAGTCCCAATGCATGGTCACCGACGGAAAATGAGTTAGGGACCGTTCGTTGTAGGCCTGCTATGATCACGACTTTGCAACTAGCCACATACTACGGAAAGCCCTGGCTCCGGCAATTCTGAGGCGAGAAGGGCTACCCATGCACTGGGAGTGGAGAGATGGCGAGAGTAGCGTGTACCCTCGTGGCCGGCGTGCTGGATTGGAGGAGTACTGTGCTCTCGGGTGGCATGGAGCCATTCTCACTTAGAGGAGCCGTGGTAGACGGGGTTGGCATATGCAAGCTTAAGTGCTACATATGCAGTGTGGATAGGGATCCCCAGCTGGGTATTTAATCGATTCGAATCGTTATTGCTCCTCAGATAATGGAGACTTGATCCACTGACCATACACTGAAAAGTGGTTCGAAACTAGGATAAGAATTTGGTAAAGTTTTGAATTTGGATGGCAACTATGAATTAATCTAGATTCAGGGCTAATGATTAATGTTGAAATAAAATATTGAAAGTAGGATAAGTTTAGAGAGCTTTTCTACAAAACATTTTGATTCTTGCTAAAGCCTCTCCTTGATTCCCCTCAGCCTGCGTTCCTGAGTCTTCTCCCCACTTTTTAGTCGGGTAAGTCTTGCGGAGTACCCCATATACTCAGGGTTTGTTAACCCCATGTTGCAGGTGAGTAGTCTGAACAAGTCTATCTTAGGCCGTGCTGTATGACGGTCGTTCAAGTGAACAATGATGAGGATGAGTGAAAGTTTAAAACCCTTGGGCAGGGTTAATATTGTAAGATTTGTATAAGAGCTACTCCACTTCTAATACTGATATTATGGTTGTAATAAATCGTACCAATGTTTAAGTTTGAAACAAATGGTTTGTAATATTATTTAATGTAAGACTTCCGCACTTCTACTCTGATATATTTTGTATGAAATGTTGTAATACTGCAATGTCTTCGCAATGAGATCCTTTTCGGAGAATACGGGTTTCCGTGAAAACCCGGCAGACCCTTATAAGTTATTTGGGACACAAGCATGATCATCAGAGGTCTTTGGGACAATGATTAGTGCTTGTGGGCCATATAATTTAGAAGGTTCTGTTAGAAGACAAAGGGGCGTCGAAAGAGGCGTCGTATCAGGAATGATATGGACGCTTCTGAAACTGCGGATAGGCGTCCATACTGTCTTGCGTGCGGTGAAAATCATTTGAGGAAAAACTATGACATGTATCCAACACATAGGCCACCGGATGGAATGGAAGTGCAGCGTATTCCAAAGCGATGATCTATGCAGCGACGTAATTGTTGTAATAATTGACACTTTAAAATGGTGTTGTAATATTAGCACTATGTATTATTTATGTTTCGGAAGTGTTATAATATTTGACTTACGAACTGGTATTGTAATTCTTTTTACTACTTATGTTTCGGAAGTGTTCTAATATTTATTGTGTTAACATTTTTTAAATCTGTTGCTTTCTATTGTTCTGTATAATAGCAGGTATAGAGCTGATCGACCCCGCTATTGACTAAAGGCACCGCTCTCACTTGGTGTATTATTTGCGTGTGGATGGAGTTGGACCGGCACTATGGGTGTAGGTACTTCGGGTGCCCAGATCTGGATGACGACTTCATGGTACTAACAATAATTTCTTTCGTTTCTTGTAAATTATTCACACTTTGATCCTTTACGTCCACACATGTAGCCTTGCAAGTGGATCCAATGGGTGGATCGGGAGATGCCCGCATGGCCACAGAGGCGCCCGAAGGAGCTTGAAGACGAAGCTCAATATCTTCTGAGGATGAATGAGGCTCGTGAGGTTGACCGTAAAATCAGGGAGGACAAAGAGCGACGGATCAGGGCCGATCAAATCCGTCTCAAAGGTAAGGAGGAAGATCTTGCCAGGAGGAGGGAGGAGTTAAACTTGCGTGAAGCAGTCATCAAGCGTCAAGAGGAAGAGGTTAAAGCTCGAGAGGCAGCACTTAAGAATAAGAGGGATGTAGCAGGACCGTATTCACGGCGTGACAACAAGGGCAAACAACCACGCTGCACCCAGTAGAACAATGTAATAGACCCAGCAAGTTAAATTCCCTAAGGCATGTTCACAATAGTCTATGGCCTCTTAGCAGAGTCGCACATATGCCATTGCAAACCACCATTGCGTTCACTTTCCCTAAGGCATGTTAGGATTAGGCTTGATATAACCTAGAGTACCACACATGTCACGAACCGTTCGTTTTATGTATCCCTGGGTTATTTTTCTAAATTGAATATGTGTTATTTTAATTACCTAACTTTTATTCTATTTCTACTACATCACGTATTCTGCAACACACGTTATAGTCTTTAAAGATGGGATTAAATTTTCGGATCGAACCGTGTAACGAATATGAAATAAACAAGAAAAAAACATCAAAATGGAACCTGAAATGAACCTATAAACAAGAAAAAAACATCAAAATGGAACATGAAATGAACCTATCGGATGGGGAGGGCTGTCGGCTTACAGAAAGCCGACATGCTTATCGGTTATCCAAAGGCCGACTGCACCTATAGGCCGCTGGATGGCTGACAGGTCTGCTATCGGCGCCAATACCCTCTGCCGACGGTTGTCGGCTGCCACGCAAGCGACACGTTAGCCTGCCGGCTGACAGACGGCCGACAGGGCCCCTGTCGGCTACTGGGAAGACGACAGGGTGCTATTTCTGCAACTTTTGTTACACGGCTTCTAGATTTACAATTAATCATTAAAAATATTATTTAAAAAATTCCATTTTTGACCAAATTTGTAGCGAATAGTATTCGTATTTATAGTTCTAAATTAATATATTATGAAAATACATTTTATAATTAATCTAATGGTGTTTATTTGACACTATAAATATTTATAGTTTTTATTTATAATTGATCAAAGTTGATACACTAAAACATGCTACTGTACTAGAATTGCATATTTTCTGGGACGGAGGGAGTATACTGTCAAGTCTAGTTTTTTTTTTAAACTTTTTCCTTCTTTAATATAATCGATAGCTTTGTTAGAAAAAGGTAAGATCCATTTTTCACCCTCAAACTTGTGCGGTACTGTGATTTTCAATCATGGACGATTATAATCTAGGTGACATACACAAATTTGGCAATCTACTGGTTTTAAATATGGTTTTGCATTTTTTTTAAAAAAAATAATAAGAAACTGATTTGATCTCTCAAAATTCAATTAATTTATTTTAACTCAATAAAACACAAACAAGTATAGAGTATATTGTTTATAAAAAATAGTGCTAGTTTTATATTTTTGTTATTTAAAATAAATTAATGATTTTTTACATAGTAAAAAAGATTTTTGTTTATTTTTTATAAATAGAAAACCTCCTTTGAAATAACCGAACGGTGTTTGTTCACGGGTTTTATAGTTTAAGGTTCAAAATTAGACTATGACAGCAAGTTCGAGGGTGAAAAATGGACTTGTCTCAAAACAAGGCTTCATATAGGTACTGGTAAGAATATATGTATCTCCAGCCTCCAGGCTTCTAGCTTGGTCATGGTCCCATAGACGACGACGATCCTTTTCATCGGTATAGCCGAATTAAGCCAGGACCAGTATTATTTTCATCGGTATAATATGTATTTCTTTTGCTGTGAAGCCATCTCTAGGGGCTTATTTGCTTAGGAATCTGGCAAAGGTGCCTGGTTCAGGCAGCAAATTCAGACGATCGATTTCGTTGACATGGAGTCTGTTGCGTGGCGCCCCACCCTCCAGCCTCTGCAAGCCTGTGCTTGTCGAGAGCTGCAGCTAGCGAATGGTTTTCGCGGTAAATCGCGAACCAACTCTTGTATCAATGGATCTCGCGCGTTCGATCTGACCTTGTCTTCTCTGAAGATTTTACAGGTGCCCCAATAATTCCAGGAGTCTTTACCGTCCTGTCGATTGGAATTGGAACGGAATCGGGGTCCCCGTCGTCTCCCGTCCATCGCCACTACGCCGGGGATCGGAATATGTAAAAGAGCAAGCACCAGCATCAGTGAAGATGGCAGTCGCCAAACAAATAGCTAGCAGTACCGAATTTACAAGATGCCCTTGTCTCTCCTTTTTTTTTTAGTCGAATTCATTCCTTTCCTTCTTACAAAAAGTATCCCACTAGCTTCTGGCTGAAGCATTTTTTTTTTCACGGCCGTGCATTGCACATATTTTCTGGCTGAAGCATCGTACTCACTCCTTCCAAATGTAGGTGGTTC
Source organism: Eremochloa ophiuroides (assembly GCA_038502445.1). Classification (NCBI taxonomy): domain Eukaryota; kingdom Viridiplantae; phylum Streptophyta; class Magnoliopsida; order Poales; family Poaceae; genus Eremochloa; species Eremochloa ophiuroides. Next base: position 4,215,090 of record JAHLJS010000006.1, read on the forward strand.
AAAACAGTACCACTACTAATAACACTAACAACATTTAGACTTTCAAAATATACAATTTTCAAGCAGTGAAAAGAATTTATCATGGAAGTATTTTTCATGATGAATAAATAACATTGCAAACCTATGTAGCTTTTTATACACTAATGGCCTAGGTCTTTTTTATTTTAAAAGAAGTTTGATCGGATAACAATATCCTAAAACGACCTGCATTATATTTGGAATTTTTCGAGATCGATCCAATCCAAACACGTACAAGATGCCCTCGTCTGCATCGCTTTACCTCCTTTTTTAAATTCATTCCTTTTTACCAAAGCAGGTCCGCTTCCAGATGAAGCATTTGGGCTACATAGAAGATATCTGACCCCTCAAGAAAAACAACACGAATCTTATGGTGTGATTTATTTATAAAAACATATTATTATCTAATTGGATGAAACTGTGCTTCTAGCCTCATATTTCCTCTCGGCGATGGCCTGTTCATCTTCACGGTGGTTTGCAATGGGCTGCAACCAAGGAATGAGGACGAAGACTCTGATGCCCCTACAACAATAGTATCTCTCTCGTGCTTTCATCTCCTGTTTGACAGTGGGAAACAGGAGGGGGGAGAGAGAACATGACCAGGCAGACTAGGGAGCAAATGGCAGTATTAGGGAGCAGATGGCAGTAGTAGGGAATCTTAGGTGGAGCAAGTCTAAAACGACACTAGTTTGGGACACATTTCAAACGCCAGGGCGACCATATTTCTGGGATAGTGGGAGTATAGTTGATCTAGCTCTTGTAGGATATTAGATCGTGGGGTAGCTATTGAATGGGTCTGGAATTGGTAGTCACGTGTTCGAAACACCTACTCCAGTAAAATTCCTATGTTCTTTCGTTTCCTCCGTTTTTGTCATTGTATTTTACCCCGTTTCTAGATTTCTCATGCTCCTCTGTTTTTTCTATTCCTTCGATCCCAAGTTCCCAACAGACCCTGAAAAAAATAAGATGTATGGGTTGGGACGTTGGGTGTCAAATATTAGATTTTTTAAATATGGTAGTTGCAGCAAGGACAATTTGCTTGAGTCCGCAAAAAAAAAAAAGGACAATTCGCTTGAGTTGCAGCAGTAGAGTTTTTCAAGCAGAGAGACGAGCTAGTGCCTAGGGAGGATGATGGTGAACTGGTGGAGGCGGCGACGGCATCGGGGGCAATTTCCTGGCCTCAATGGCTCGTGGATCTCCTCCTCCCCTGTGGGAAATGGAGGCAAGTGGGCTGCAAAATCCACGTCTCATTGTCTCAATGTCTGATGGGTTTGTTATTCCTTTCAAAAACGAAAAATGTCTGACGACGGATTTCAAATGGTGGCAGCGAACTGGCTGGCCCGGACCGGGAGGAGGTTCTTCCCCCGCGTGATTTTGGGCCGGCGGGACACGTCGTCGGTGCGAGGGGCGGCGTTAAAGGCTAGGAGGAGGTGTTGTCCACTTGAGCTATCGGGCCCTAATGGGAAGGTCCCACCTTGTGTCGGGGTAAGGCTCCACCTCATCTTGGGTTAAGGGCGAAGCTTATATATATATATATATATATATATATATATATATATATATATATATATATATATATATTAATATATATATATATATATATATATATATATATATATATATATATGTGTGTGTGTGTGTATGTGTGTGAGCGCGCGCTGCTGCTCCGCCGCCGCCGCATGCAGCTGCATGCTACTGTCGTTCTGGCAGTAGAAATAAATGTCTCCATTCACAGCCACTGCTAAGCATCTAGACAGGCCTGGCATCCAGGTTCAAGCACAGTCAAATGTATCTGCTCAAGTGCCAAAACGACAGTCCGCGCTCGACTTGTCGCCGGTTGTCATGAATTTCTTTTTCTTATTGGCACTGTTAATTATATTGAGTAAGCTGACTTATTGCTTGTTTTCTTTTTCCAGAATCGTCGGTATGAGGTTGATTGGCATTTCTAGCAGGATATGATGGAGGTTGACTTTTGGCTTTTGGTGCTTCTTCCTCAACAATGTAGTTTGCTGTTCAGTTTGCTTTTGTGGCCTGAAATAAACATGTATGGCTGGAGTTATGGTTATCAATTGGAGCATTATGTAGTAACGCATGGACATTCTATTTTATTTTCATGTTTAAAACCTTTGGTTGTACTGGTCGCTTATCTTTAGTTGGTCATGTAATGAAATGGCTTTAGCTGGGATGTTCAGTGCTATCTCCACATAGAGAGGCACAAAGATAATGTCCACAGCATATCCTTTCCCTCTCTACTAAAAATAACAAATAGCTAGTACTATATAGATAGTTGTACGGACTGCTAGCTATTTAGTGCTGAGGTGGATGGCTCCTAGCTAGTAGCAATTAGCTAGGACTGTTGCGGATGGCCTGAACGCTGCACCTGCATCTGCATCTGCAGGCGGCGTGGCTCTGCATTCAGTCGGTCGGCCAGATGCAATGCGTCTCCTGTCTGCGGTGCGCGCGCTGTCCGGCTGCCCGGTGCCCGCGCGCGCCACCGCCACGCCATGCCGGCGGGCCGCTTCCAGTTCTAGCTCTCAGCTAGCTTGTGCTCGCTTGTCGTCAGTGCTTGTGCTTGCTACTGCTACTGCTATTAATGATAATGGCACGGCATGGACAGCCATTTCCGTCGCAGTTGCAGTGCAGTGCATGCATCATGTACGCGGCTGGCCGGAGAAAACTAATAATAATAACACATGCTCAGCGCTCAGCGGTGGTTTCTTCTCGATCGTGAACCATGCATGTGACGAGATGCATGGAGGAAGGCAAGTAGTTACATTAAGTGCTCGTAGTAGTAGTAAACCATGCAAGCGCAGCATCGCAGTCAAGTCAATCTGTCAATGCAACCACTGCACTGCTGCAACATGTATACAGGTCGACTGGGAGTTGAGCGAGATACTGATTTGTGGTGAGAGGCCATCATCGATCGATTGATCGAATCCGGAGGCCGCTGTGCCCGTGACGAGCTGCTGCAAGTACAACTGTACAGCAGGAAGAAGCCAGCAGCCAGCGGCTTTGCATGCATCGATCTGCCCGGACGACGGGACCTTTTCATGACCTAACGCCTAATAACACCAACACACACAAGGATATGCATGCTACAGTCCCTAGTCTAGATTAAAAGCTTTGCCCCATGCCATGCCCGTGGCTATCTTAGTTTGGGTTGGTGCCCAAATTGATGGCCGTGCCCTGAATGCAAAGCTCCCCTCAACTGTTTCAAAGGTGTCACGCGTGTGCATGCATGCAAGTGGTGTCCATGCATATAGGCGACTAGGCGTACTTGTCGTCGATCGTCGTCGTCCCGCGCTTTGCAGCTGTGCTGGGCATACCATTCTCTCTCTCTCTCTCTCTCTCTCTATATATATATATATATATATATATATATATATATATATATATATATATATATATATATATATATATATATATACAGGTTCCAGAGATAGATGTCCGTATCTTAATTTGCTCTCCAACCGCAGCAGCAGCTAGCTCTCCCAATCCTTTTCATCAGTATCTTACCCGCCGACTCCCTTGCTTTCTCTCGTTTCTTTTTGTTCTTTTTTTAAAAAAAAAAAATCAATTAATTAGCGAAGAGTACGTATCCTACCTAACTACCCAACTGTGCATGCGTGTATGCAGTATGCAAAATGCAATGCAAATGCATGCCAATAATAAGGCTCACCGGATCTTTCTCAACCTCTTCGATCCATCTGGTCGTCACCACCGGATTCAGCTCTTGTTAATTATGACCTTGATCAGGGTGTCGTGGCTGCTCATCTACCATACCATGCATACGAAAGATGCGTGATCGGACACGGAGCTGTTGAATTGAATGATGAGCTAGCCGAACCTTGGACGAGTATAGTGTCTGATGCATGCCCTGATAGATAGCTGAATTCCAGTTTTTTGCTAGATTATGGAAGTGCTGTTGGCTACTAAATTAGTTAATTAGTAATTCAATGCGCGTAATCATGCGCAGCGCCGCCGTGGCAAGTGCCAATGCTCGCAAAAGCAACTGATTTTAATTTCAGGCTTGATGGATCGACGCTGACGACGTGGGCAAATATAATGCATGCATGGTTGGCTCGCTCGTCCATTTCCGTATCATTGCGACAAGTATACGTACATGCCAGCAGCTAGCCTCCTTGCCCTTGACTAATTGCAGACGAAATCCTTCAATTGTGCTCTTGCGCATCGCATTGCCCTCCCCAAGCCTGAATTCTAGTCCCTTCTGTGTACTAACAAGTCCCTTTCTTTCCTATTCTGAATTGCGACTACACGCGTGTATGCGTATATATATAATCCTCAGTCCTCACGCTACCAGCAGTGTCACTGTCACCGTCTGCCTGCAGATGCAGTAAAAACGAAGCTCTGAAGGGAAAATGTTGAGCAGGGCCGTTCTTTACTGCTGTGAAGCCTGGAGCACCAACCAGTGCTCCGCCGCATCGATCAATGCACCTCAGCCCCTGCACGCCCAGAGCCCCAGACCCAGCGCGCTCGTGCAGTCACTGGCAGAGGCCGCAGTTACCACCGGCGGCGAAGATCACAGAGACCGGAGAGGAAAGTAGTACTCCACGAGGCACCACCCAGCAGGCAGCAGCCGCTGCCAGCTGCTTGTGTCCTATAGATGTCTATGTAGCCTGAGGCACGACGCCACGGCACGGGGCACGTTTTTTTGCCCAGCCCTAGCCCCGCCCGGCCCGGAGAGTATCGGGCCCGTGCTAGCTCGGCCCGCAGCTACAGGCTGTGCTTGGGCCGGAGGCGAGGCACGCGGGCCAGCACGGGCACGGCCCGAGAATAAACGGCCGGCACGAGCCGGCCCAGCGCCCCGCACCACCCCGCCTCCCCCCGGCCCTCGTATAAAAACGCTGTGGCCGCGCCGTGGCGCGCGGGGACCCCCGACACCCTGCCATAACCCTAACCCTCCGCGCCGCGCCGCCGCGCCACTGCCACAGTGCCACTCGCTGTCTCGCTCACTCTTCTCCGCCCGCCGCAGCGCCACTCGACGTCGACGACGACCGCGTCCTGCTTCCTCCTCCGGTCCTCCCGCAGGCCTTCCTCTCCTCCATCCTTTCCCTTTCCTCCTCCCTCTCTCTCGTCTCCGGCTATGTGAGTTGTTGTTCGTATCTGTTCCTCCCTCCCTCCGCCGCTCGCCGTCCTCTAATCGGTGTGTCGTTGTCGCGGCCCCGTCTTCTCCGTCACCGGGCTCCGGAGCGCAGGTTAGATCTGAAACCCTAACCGTAACCCTCGTCTTCTTCCTCTGTCACTCGTCTCTCTCACTTTTTTTTCTTTCTATTCATGCACTTGCAGGTCGGTAGCCGATGCTAGCTCCTCTAGCTGCGCCTGCAGCCTAGAGCAAAGAGCAAGGCGGCCACTCGCTCCGTCGAGGAACGGCGGTGGAGAGGGCGCTATGGCCGTCGACCATGTCGTCCAACCGGTCACCAACGACAATGGCTTGATCGGTGTGGACGACATCGCCGGCGAACCCGAGAACGACGACGACCTCGTTGAGGATGCGGCTGCCTTGCTCGGCGTCGATCTTGGGGACTCCTCTGTTCCCATCGATCTGGGCGGTGGCGGCGGTGGAGAGCCGACGGCTGCTGGCACCACGGTCGGCTCGTCTACTTCTGTTGACATTGGTAATGCTACTACTCCTTCCTCATCTACGCTTGGTAAGCGTAAATCTCCTGTTTGGGCGGACTTTATTGAGGTATTTGAGACCATAAATGGTAAGCAGGTTTGCACTAAAGCCATCTGTAAAATGTGCAAAAACACTCTCTCTGCTAAGTCTAATGCTGGAACTGGTCACTTAGGCAGGCACCGACGAACCTGTAAGCAAAAAACTAATCAAGCTGCATTAGTTCAGTTTAGGATAGCTTTTAATCCTGACGGGTCTTTACATAACTGGGAGTACAAGCCTGATGTTGCTAGAACTGAGCTTTGTCGTTTGATTGCTAGACTTGATCTGCCTTTAAATATTGGTGAGACAGATGCGTTTGAAGAGTACATTGTTCGTGCTCATAACCCTAGGTTTGTTAAGGTCTTTAGACAAACCACAACTAGAGACCTTAGCAAGCTGTTCACTGAACGCCGTGATGTGCTTTTGAAATGTGTATCGTCTGCTATATCCTCTGTTGCATTGACTTCTGATATCTAGTCTGGTAATGCTAAAGAAGATTATCTCTCTGTTGTTGCTCATTACATTAGTGCTGACTGGGAATTGCAAAAAAAGGTAATTGGGCTTAGATTGATTGATGTGAAGCATTCTGGTGAAAATATTGCTGAAAGAATTGGTTGTGTTGTTCAGAAGTTTGGCTTGATTGATAAGGTGTTCTCTATTACTCTAGACAATGCATCTTCTAATGTTAAGGCAATGGATACTCTTACACCTATCTTTGCTATGTATTTGGGTGTTGATAAGGAAAAGAATTCTTATGTGCATCAACGCTGTGCTTGTCATGTCATAAATCTGACTGTGAAATCTGGTCTTAAAAGGCTTAAACCTTACATCGAAGACTTTAGAACTGCAATTAGTTATTTGAATTCATCTAATCAAAGAATTGCTAAGTTTAAAAAATTTTGTGAAGTTAGGGGTCTCAGACCTAGAAAGTTTGGACTGGACATGGATGTTAGATGGAATGCTACATACCTTATGCTTAAGCACTTGGTTCCTTACCAGGATGTGTTTTCTGTGTTTGTTAATTCAAACTATGGAAAAGAATTGTTGACTAATAGGCACTGGTATATTGCTAATAAAATATTGGAGTTCCTGAAACTATTCTATGATGCCACTGTTGTTCTTTCTGGTGTGTACTACCCAACCAGTCCATTAGTTTTGCATCATATTTTAGAAATTGCTTCTCACTTGCATGCTTGTGAAAATGATCAACTCCTAATGTTTGTTGTCTATCCAATGAAGCGTAAGTTTCAAAAGTACTGGAAGAGCATACCACTGTTGTATTCATTTGCATTTATACTTGATCCTAGAGCTAAGATGAGTGGCTTGTATAATCTTTTGCAATTGCTACAAGAGTGCACTGGTAATGACTATACTTCATATTATGCTGAAGTTAAAATTAAAATGGCAAAACTGTTTGGCAAATATGAATCAAAGTTTGGTGCAGCTAAGTCTCACAGGGCAACACACACAACAGTCCCTTCAGGTAAGAAAAAGCAGGCTTGGAGAAAAATCTTTGGTGGCCGAGGAGGAGCTGGAACTCTTAGTGCTTGCACTGTCCCTGCTCCCACTTCATCATCTGTTGCTTCTGAGCTCTCTATCTATTTGGACAGTGACAATGTTACTGCATATGAGGATGATTTTGATATTCTGTTGTGGTGGCGTGACCACAAGCTAACCTACCCAGTCCTATCTATCATGGCAAGGGATATTATGTCTGTTCCAGTTTCTACTGTTTCTTCAGAATCAACATTTAGCTTGACAGGAAGGATCATTGAAGAGCGCCGTCGTCGCTTGCTACCTGAGCATGTGGAGATGCTTACCTGCATCAAGGTAATGTCCTGTTATTCTGTTCACTTCACAATTATAGTTTCTGACTTCATGTTTCTGTTTGTTATCTAGGATTGAGAGTTAGGAGAAAAGAGGCTGCAACATTCTGTTGACAACACAGAATTGGAGGAAGCATTCAAGAACCTATACCTTGATGATGATGGTCAATCCTCTACTGGTGGTGCTGGTCCTTCTCCTGGTACTTCTTCTGGAAATGCTACTGGTACTTAGGAGGTTCTGGTTAGTGGTGACTGGTGCAGTGGTGCTTTTGGGGATTTTGGTAGTCTCAGTGAGAGAGTGAGACTGTGAGAGTGTTGTGAGTTGAGAGAGACTGTTCTGGGATGTACACAGAATTCTGTATGACTGTATGACTTTGGTATTATGACTGATAAAAAAAGAGCTGTGTTGCACTCTTTTTTCCTTTGTAGGGTTTCTCACAAGGGTGAGTTTTACCTACAAAGGTTTTTAATGAGGCAGCATTGCACATACAGTTCTTTTTGTTATCTCTATTATTTTGTCTTCTGTGTTGATGACTTGTTTATTTTTTTTGTTGCTGACTGGTGACTGCTGAGTACATATGTGAAGTGAATTGTGATTCGTGAAAGAATCTGAATATGTGATAGTCTGCTGAGTTGATTGATGGTTTTTTCAGAAACCGGGCCATGGGCTGGCACGGCCCGTGTTTCTGGACGTGCCCAATGTGCCGGCACGGCCTGAAAACAGGCCCATGGGCTCGTGCTTGGGCCAGAGGCCGGGCCCATGGGCTACTCAGGCACGGCACGGGAGGCACGCGGGCCATGTCGGCCCGGCACGATGCGGGTCGTGCCTAGCCCGTGCCCGGGCCGGGACAGGCCGGGCGGCCCGGTTGGACATCTATACTGTGTCCGTCACTACCCTATCTGTCCTAGTTGGCTGGTTCAGAGTTCAGTTCAGAGTTCAGAGCAGGAACGACACAATGCAATGCAAGATACGGAGTACACGTACATAATCAGCTGGGCCCCGGAGATTAATTAACCAGCTCGTGTCAGCCACGATCATAATTATCAATGGACCGAGGCTTCGCGTTCTGACAAACGGGAAATTTTTTTCGATGGCCCACGCTGCTTGGATCGATCTTGCACTGCTGCACTAGCCGCTAGGTAGGGTTTCGGGTTGGTAGGCCGTGAATGATTTGGCCTGCCATCGGCATCGAGGTTGTATTATCTGTACTACACTGTTGCATGCTGCAATGCTGCATGCAAGAGTGAATGCGTGGCAAGACAACTGTCTCTGTCATTGGGAAGCCAAAGGCCACATGTCCACGCGAACCGCGCATTGCATTGCATTGCATTGCATGGCGACGCTTGACGATCGAGATGCATGCCCCTGCTCACAAATAGTTCGTCTGACTGTCGTCAGAGTTAAATGGTGGATCGATCCGGCGTCAATTATATTTATGGAACATGTTTTTTTTACTTTATGAAAGAAGAAGAGAGATTAGATCGAGCAATCGATGTGGTATCCCCCTCCATGATCTTCAATTCTGTCAGGGTTACCCATGACAAGCAACAGTGCTCCTCCACTGTGTACACGCAGAATAGATATACAGGTGTGGGCACATGACTGCCTGTTGCATCGCCAACCCGATTAGGGAAACCGCGCACTGTGCGTTTTGGCCTGCTGCCTACTGGCTATAGCTATGCATCTGCCGGCTGCATGCCGCGTTCATTTGAACAGGGAAATGTAGGTATTCGTTGTCCGGGCAAAGCTAGCTTTTTTTTTTTTTTGACCTACTCCCTCAGTTATAGAAAAAGAGAGTCGTTTTTATCTTTCAAACATCATGTTTGATAATTTGTTTTATTCAAATTTTTTATACAATTATAAAATAAATAAATTATTATTAAAGTATCTCTAATGATAAAATAGAGATACTTTTTGGGCCGGCCTGTGACTCAACATATGTATGAATGAACTCCTCGTCGATCGATCGATGGATGCATGCCATGTCCCTGTCGGCTGTCGCCTATGCCCGAGCTGTACTGTAGCTGCGTCTGCGTGCCACCCAAATGGCGTAGCATTATAAGTTTAGAACCCCAAAAGATCTGATGCATCTGCATAACGAATATATATACATAGTACATATCTATAATTAATTAACACGGTGGATATCGATACCATAAAAATGAAATACTGTAGTAAAGAGCAGTACAATGAGCACAACAGTGTACAATCGCATGGGCGCGGTGGATGTATGGCGATCGATACGCATGTGTACTGCAGCCAAGCCCCCCCTGAGACTGAGACCGAGACGCGCGCCGGCCGCCGTCGATGGAGGAGATCGCCAATAATCATGCCCATGGCGAGGCCAAGCGCAGCTAGCTAGCTGTCCGCTGCCGCGTCGCTGTTGCCACTACTGTTCGCAGCGTGCGAGCGATATGATCCCTCGATCGCACACCTCCACCACCTGACGCGTCGCCCGCGCGGGTCTCCCATGTCCTCCCGTCTAGCTTCGATCTCCTACATATACACCCCCAGCAACCTCCCCGTCCTCTCTCCACAGCTACCCTACCCACCATTGTTGCATTGCATTGCACCTCTCTTCTCTCTGTCTCCATCTCTTGCTCCATCATACATACACACACCACCTCTCAGCTCGATCGCGCGGGAGAAATGAGCGAGCTCAGCTCGGACACCTCGTCCACGTCCTCCTACTCGTCCGCCGACCCCTCCACGTCGTCCACAAGCCCGCCGCCGCGAGCAGCGGCGCTCTGCTCTGACGCCGCCGCCGTCGCCGCAGCAGCAGGAGGGGGCGGCGGCGGCAAGAATAAGCGCCCGCGCTCAGACGGCGGCTCCAGCTCCACCGCCCCGGCCCCGGCGTACCGCGGCGTGCGCATGCGGGCGTGGGGCAAGTGGGTGTCGGAGATCAGGGAGCCCCGCAAGAAGTCGCGCATCTGGCTCGGCACCTTCCCGTGCCCGGAGATGGCGGCGCGCGCGCACGACGCCGCCGCGCTCACCCTCAAGGGCGCGCGCGCCGTGCTCAACTTCCCCCACCTCGCCGCCCGCCTCCCGCGCCCGGCCTCCCTCGCGCCGCGCGACGTCCAGGCCGCCGCCGCGCGCGCCGCACTCATGCACCTGCACTCCGGCTCCCACTCCGACTCCACCTCCTCTTCTTCCTCGTCCTCCTCCTCCTCGCCGGCCGCGGCGGCGGACGACGGCGACGGCGACGGCCAGAGGCGACCTGCCGCTGCGCACGACGAGCCGGAGCCGGAGCCTGCGCCCGAGCTGGTGTTCGACGAGCTGGCGCCGCTGTGGGTGGAGGACGTGGTGGAGCTCGGGCCGTCGTCCGATCACCCGTGGTCGTCGTCGTGGACGCCGTGCGACGGGCTCGACGCCGCCGCCGGCTTCCTCCACCCTCTCCCTCTCCTCTGGGACTACTAGCTAGCTGCCTACAGTACAGCTAGCCTACTAGCTAGGCTCCTTCGTTTGTACATGGTCTTCAACGGTTTTGGTGATGTTCTTTGCGTGTTTTTTTTTTCCAAGTGTGTGGTTTTTGTTCTCTTTTTCACTTGTTTTCATCTTGTTGGTTTTTTTTCCTGATGTTTGATGATGTGGGGGTAAAAGTAGCTGCTAGCAAGTGAAAGAAAATGCGAGATCCATGTAAAGAAAAACGGTGAGTTTATTTCATCAAGACGACGCATCTCATGACATCTGTTCGGATGGTCTAGTTTCAGATTTTAGTCAGACATAGAACAATATTTTTCTCTCACAATAAATGAGCCATATAATCCAGCCAGCTAAACATCACCGAGCCACATGCTTTTGCAATGCCATGGTGATGGTGATCTCGAAAAAATGAGGAAAATTCACCAGCGGTCCTTCAAGTTGGCACAAGGTGTCACTTAGGTCTCCGAACTTTCAAAGTAATATCTGTGAGTTCCTAAACTTAGCAAAATGTGTCATTTAGGTCCCAAACTTTCAAGGTGATCACCGTAGGTCCCTATACTTAGCAGAAGGTGTCATCCAGGTCCCAAATACTATAGAAAATTTAGGAAATTTTAAAAAAAAAAAAATCTAATTTTGGGTACTGTAGGTATAATCGTAGAATATTTCAAAAATTATATCTTTTCCATACGATCTCAGATAAAGATAATTTTTTATATAAAAATTGTAGTTCTCGAAGAGATCTACAACTTTTTAGTTTTGAGTTTTTTAATTTGAGATCGTTAAAATGCTCAAAAATAATTAAATAAATTTTCAGCAGTATAATAACGCGTACAAGCGTTTGTCGCCTTGAAAAAATCATATATTTGTTATATGCTATCAAATGGAGATACTTTCTATATGAAAATTGTAGCGCTCGAGGAGGTCTACAATTTTCTAGTTTTAAGTTTTTTAGTTTGAGATCGTTAAGATGCTAAAAAAAATAAACCGTCAATTTCAGTTTATGCATAGTTGTTTTATATATTTTTTAATTTTTTTAGCATATTAATGCTTTCAAACTAAAAAAGTCAAAACTAGAAAGTTGTATATCTCTTTGAGCGCTACAACTTTCATATAGAAAGTATCTCCATTTGATAGCATATAAGAAACTTCCTATTGATAGACGCTTGTACGCGATTATCATACTGCTAAAAATTTATTTAATTTTTTTAAACATTTTAACGACCTCAAATTAAAAAAATCAAAACTAAAAAGTTGTAGATCTCGTCGAGAACTATATTTTTTATATAAAAATTATCTTCATCCGAGATCGTATGGAAAAGATACAATTTTTGAAATATTCTACAATTATAACTACAGTATTCAAATTAGATTTTTATTTTTTTCAAAATTTGCTATAGTATTTAGGACCTACATGACACCTTCTGCCAAGTTTAGAGACCTGCGGTGATCACCTTGAAAGTTTGGGATCTAAATAACACACTTTACCAAGTTTAGGGATTTATAGATATCACTTTGAAAGTTCAGGGATCTAAATGACAGCTTATGACAACTTAGAGGACCGCTGGTGAATTTTCACCCGAAAAAATTGCCCATCAAACACAGTTGAGCGAGCGTTCTTGTCACAGTGACTCGATGACTTGAGGAACCGTAATTTATAGAAGAGCATCAGCTCGGTCGGAGAAAGAAAGAAGACATCGTTTCTTGCACTTGTGTACTGTATCTATTCAGATTAATTAATTTTGGCGGGTAGCCATCACTTTTTAACAGGTATAGATAAAGGGCACTTTTATCCATATTGGCCACCGATATGATCGAATCATTCACACGACTAACCAAGGCTCTGTTCGTTTGAACTTAAATCCGTTTATTTTTTAGTCTTTTTATAGTATTTTTTCTCATAAGAAATCAGTATCAGCGTTTATTTTTAGTGGTTTTTAGTTTCAGCGAACAGAGCCCAAGCACCAAAGACTGTTTGGTGTGGCACCTAGGCAACCTTGCCTGACTAGGCGGTTTCTCAAGCTGTCGATCCTAAATAGCGTTTGGTAGCTGGGATCACTGCCTAGTATAGTAATGGCAAGCAGGTTTCTTGCCTAGTATCTGCTGTTCGTGGATTGATACGTCAAAATCACCAGCCGTATATTTCTATTCTCCTTTCCTTTAGTTAGTTTCTCTCAAAAAGGTGAGGAAAAAAAAACATCACTATCGCTTCTCCTCACAACGCAAGGAAAAAAGAATAATCTTATCAAAATAACTACTTAGCTTGTAATTTATTCGTGTGAGACTGTTATGCAGGAAAGGGACTGACCCGATTAGTCTGCACAACTCAGAAACCATTCCTGAACCTCCTTTTGTGTCATTGCGTGCATGAGAGACCATTCAGGAAGGGAAAGCAAAGCATTGACCCGATTAGTCTGCACAACTAAGAGATCCCACAGAGATTTGGTTTGGTCCCCCGAATGATTGGGCTGAACCTGAACCTGACCGGGGTGTTAAAAAGCTTTTTTGAGTTTTAAAGGAAACCCACCAGGTGTGACTAGCAATTCATAGGCGGCACGAACGGATCGGGGACGTGGAGCGTTGCTGCGTTGGCGGCGACGCGTGCTGACTCCCATGTCCATGGACCATGGAGCTGGATGGTGCCTGCTGTTCGTGCGTGGCCATGTCTCTCTCTGTCCCTGCAAATTGCAATGGCCTGGCTGTGCATGCATCAACCCTGCTGGTTTCTGCCGCTCCATGCCATCGCCAGACATGTTCATGTCAATGGACGCGACAAATAACAGATTTTTCCCCCCCTCTCCTCTTTGAGTCGCGACCTCCAAGCGCCACGGTGTTCGATCTGAAGAATTCGGCTAGCGAGCGAGCTGCAGCTGATACAGAGGAGAGACCACACCAAGGGCGATAAGGTCGTCGTCGTTTTCGTGGAGGAGTGCCAAGTGCCGCCCGCCCCCTCTTGCGGCGCTGTCGTGCGACGGACAGACATCGCGAGGACGATTCGGACAGGACAGGACAGGACATGCAAACCACACACCTGTGTCGACCGTGTGTTTAACGGTTTTGAAAACTACTGTGCTGTAGCTGTAGCTGTAGATGTGGATGTAGAGTGTTGTCCAGCCGACATGGCAGATGCTCGACAGAGAAGCTGCCATCTGGGCACACGTGTACGCCGGCCACAGGATTACCTCAAGATTACCAAAGAAACCATGCTAGCTATCTCAATTTCTCAATGTATGTAGGCTGCGTTCGGTTGAGGGTATAAGCGCTTATAAACGCTTATTTTTCAGCACTTCAGCAGTATTTTTCTCTCACAAGATTTCAGCACTTCTACAGCACTTCAGCGCTTATCTACAGCACTTCAGCTTCACCGAACACAGCCGTACTCGTGCTCATCAACGCATGTCTGAGGTGCTATCAATAGCTAGAAAAAACATATATACAATATGACTATTATCTCAATAACAGGAAAGAGAAAAGGGGGATGCTGGGCTATTTCGTTTGGATTTTTTTTATTCCTCATTGGAGATGCAGATGATACAGAGCCCTACATTGCTTTCGTGGCTATTCTGCATAAATCAAGAGCTGCACTGCAGGTTATAACACTTGTTGTGAGGAAACAGGGTCAAGATCGCATACAGCGAACAAGCTAATGTTTGAAAGGTTCCCTACATTTTTTTTGGTTTTTTTCCTATTATTAATAATAAGTAAAATAACATTTCGGCAATGAGTGCCTGTGAGAAATCCCCCCCCCCCATGCTCACTAGAGGTTCCCAAATGTTGACCGTGTTTTCTTATTTCTTTCTCTTTTTTTTTGGAAAAAAAGATTTCTTATATTTCTTCCTCAAGAGATAGAGACTTTCACAAACATGAATTCATTAGGTATACTCCTACTATGTAGCTAGCTAGTTAAATGAACAACTCAACACACGACTTGCAACGAGAAATCAGCAAAGTACATTTTAAATACAAAGGTGTACGTTGACATTGAAAATAAACGGGTAATATAACTTCCATCCTGAATTTGCTTTAATTTGACAAATTTAAAACGGCCGGCATACCATTACATATACTAATGTGTTTATTTTTGAATGGATGGGCTATTTTATTTCGTTGCGCAACAACAAGCTATCAGTACACATGCATGCATCAAGACATGATCAAACGACTACTTGTGGTCTGTTAACCACTAAAATAAATAACAATAACAGGTCGTCGTACACTCTCATGCTCGTGCAAGTATCCACGTCGACCTAATTGCATACTACGTTTTATATTAGTGTTGATCCTGAGTAGGATGTCTCCTAGATACAGGACAAAGCCTGTTTTGTTTACAACAAAAGAAATATTCAGCTTAGAGACATGGATTATAAAGAGTTAAATAAACCTCTAACAATATACAAGCCCCCGCAGAAATTCCTTTATCTATTTTTCTCTCTTTTGATTTCTATAGTTGTGCCTGTGCCATCATCATTTTCTGTCAACTGTGAGCCCATGACCCGGTCAACGATTAGTTGGCCCCGAGGGATATCGGACAAGTGTTGCCACCAGCCGCACTTCCGGTTGGGCTACTAAGAATGTCAACGTTAAATTAATACTAGCACTATGGGCGCGCGCCGCGCCGGCTCTGAACGGTGCGTCCGGTATACCAACCAAAAAAAAAATGAAATGAACAGTAAGAAGTGACGTCATGGGGAAAAAGGTGTGTTACCGTCGCGCTGTTGCTGAACGGTGCACCCAGTGAAAAAATCCGGATGACAAAAAAACAAAGGCATGTTATTGCCGAGCTAGCGCTGTGCTACCGTCGGGCCGGTGCTGAACGGCGAACTCGATGAAAAAATCTGGACGAGAAAGAAATGCGTGCTATTGACGCGTTGATGCTAAATGGCGCACCCGACGAAAAAATCTGGATGGCAAAAGTAAAACGCAAGAAAAACACTGTATGGTAGACGCGCTACCACCATGTTAATGCTAAACGATGGACACGGTGAAAAATATAGACGGGAAAAAAGCGCGCTATCGATGCGTTGGTGTTAAACAACACACCCAGTGAAAAAGGCTGAACGGCAAAGGAAAAAAACACCCTGTGATAAATTTTGAAGGGAAAAAAAGAAAAAATGTATCAAAAATTATGGGCAGGAAAAGAAAAAGAGTAGTATTATGTCTCATCGTGAACAATAATATGTCACCATCGGCTACAGTAGCAAAGGCTCTCTCCGTGCTCTATTTTATTTGCGGTTAAACAGATGTATTATTATGTATTATATTCCCATTCAGCTTTGATAGCTACCTTTTCATTTTCTTTTAGAGTTCCTAAAAAAAATCCTTCAGGGAGGTTTAATGCTGATAGACATTCTTCCCAACTCTATCCCTGGCCCTCGCCCACCGGCGCCAGTGCCCCACACCCTGCCTCACCTCCCCAGATCCAGCGTGCCCCTTTCCATTCGCGCTCCAGGCACGCCTTCACCACCGTCTCCCGTGACGAGGATAGTGCCACCACTGTCAGCTACTGAACGGTTGCCACCGACCACCTCCCACTCCCCCTCCCCCTCCCCGACCTCCCATCCTCACCCGGCCACAAGAGCGGCGGCGATGACCTCTTCGTCTCCCGCATGGCAGGAATCCACCTGCCTCCCAGAGTGCACCTCACAACGGTCCATCAAGCTCGGCAGACCCACTGCTATTGGAGCTGTGCACGTTCGTGGGCACCCCCCACGTGGGTTGACCCAATGCTCGAGGAGCTTTGTCACCTTGTCCGCTGTGAGCCAGCTAGCCGAAGAATCCGCGTCTAGGTGCCCGTCTCCTATGGCGGGAACCTCCCAGGATGTGGGACCTTCGTTGGTGGTTAGCTCTTCCCCGACGATGGATACCTAGAGGACGTCATACTCTCCTCCGTCGTCGCCTGTGCGATTGCCGCACGTCACGTCAGAGCGACAGTCAGATGTCATGGTTGTCGATGCGTCCATGGGCGTAGGCGTAGCCACCCCTTGCTGACACATTGATGAGGCGATCGTGGCCACGATGAGGGACGACGTGCACACGCCTACCTTGGCCGACAAATGTCTCAAGTACTTCATCGAGCGAGTCACAAAGATAAGGCAGCCGCCACATTATGAAGCTTCCAGAAGTCGAGTCCCCCGTCGGAGGATACACATCGTCAGCAGCCCCCAAGGGAAGCATGCGGATCGTGGCCCAGAGCTTGACTCATATCTTGGTTGCCCCGCATGGTGACCACCTTGTCATGAAGCGTTTGGGGCTGTCCAGCATCAGGTTGCCTCCACTGACATCGGCGCATATGACGTACGATGAGGCATTCGATGGGGGATTCTGCTCACATGGAGGTTTTGCATGAGTTGTTTTTATTGGTTGGCAATGTTGGAAGTGAAGTGTCACCGTCGCCGCTCGGCAGCCCAGGATTAGGCCTCTGCTGGCGTCGTGGACTTGGGTTGATCTTTATCCAATGTAATAGCCTAGCTTAAAGTACATCTAAGCTCCGTTGTAGTCCTTTTGACCCTTAGAATGCCGCTTTGGCGCGTTGTATAAACTTTTTTTTTCTATTTTAATGCAAAGACACGCAATCTTTTTACGTGATCGAGAAAAATGCCGATAGATATTGCAATTTGAAACCATCATGGAGCGGGCTCTATCAAGGAGAAAAGCCTAATGATTGTATCTGATGCATACACAAAAGTGTTTCGAATAGTACTACCAACTGTTTGATACTGATAACAGCCTCAAATGCATCCATGCTTAAATTTTGGCTTTACCTTAAGAGTCTCCAAAGTCTTTTTTAATGCCGTTGATCATGCAGATTTGGGCTAAACTACGCTGACTATGTTTCAGTTAGGTCGTTAATTACCACATTTCAAACAATGATTGTTCAGCATTAGTGACCAAACAAACTTGGTTAGGTTAACAACAAAGGCATTTTTTCCCCTTTTGATAATGAGCTCTGGAGTTCTCTGAACATCGTGGTTTCAAGTTGCTTTCTCTCTATTGCTGTTGGAATGTTTGTGTCACAACAACAATTTAATAATGGATATGCCATGCTTTAATAACAGTTTTATTCCTCTGGCGGTACTAAACTATACGACTGAGGTACGTGCTCAAACTGTTTCCACATGTTTAAACAATTGCTAATTATGCATGTACTGGCAACTGGACAAAACATATTATTATATGGATCTATAAAAATACATAGCTGTCCTGTACGGTATCTGAAGACTGGAGAGGGCTAGCTTTATATGTGCAGGAAACTTTTGCTGTCTTCCTGATTAAATAAAGTATTTATTATTTATATATGTGGGAAGTTAGCTTGGACATATGCCTTTTTATTACTGTAATAATAACACTATTTAATTCGATATATTCCTTTTCTTTTCATACAGGTACTCGGGATTCGTTGACATATTCCTTCCGTCCCAAAATATGTTATTCTCGCTTTCTGAGAAGTCAAAGATGTTTTACTTTGACCAAATATATATAAAAAATATTAATATCTATAATATATAATTAGTATCATTAAATGGATCGTTGAATGTACTTTCATGATATATGAATTTGGAGATATAAATGTTGCATATATTTTCAATAAACTCAGTTAAAGTTAAAAAGTTTGACCAGCACGTATCACATGACGACATCTATTCTGGGACGGAGGGGTATACTAGTAATTTTATTTGCAGGAGCAAAGACTGCCATCTAGGGCAGGGTTTGTGACTGTTTAAATATTTCATTTTGACATTTCTTTTGTACTCTATTTGTCGCTGATTTGTCCAAAAAACGTGCTGGAAGCGCAGGACCGTACTATAAACTGTTAATTGCAAGGTGTCATCAACTGAGCGGTTTCATATAATTTTAACAAGCACTTAGACTTATGCACGTTGAGCACTTCAAGACCACATTCGATCGCGGTCAACTTTGACCACTTATTCCGATAATCTGATTTTTAATGCTTACAATTTCAAATTTCATTAAGTCTGCGGAAACTCTACACCGAGCTGACAAAAACAAAAAGGTCAAACACCATCTTTTTGTTCCAGCAAGATGCAGAGAACAGCGCAACAGAGGGCCTAGATTAGTTGTTTCCCCGAGGGGAACAATTCATATTCCATTTCCATTTTGACTTTTAAAACAGCATAGCATTCCCTAGCGGCCTAGCTAGCTCAAATCCTTCATAAAGGATTAAAGGATGCGGGCATGTTTAACTAAATACAAGTCAGTATCATCAGACCCCATTATCCATCTGACATAATTGCACTACATCAATACAACCTTTTTGACCGTTGCTACTCTGCTAGCGTGCAACATCATATCATGGTAGCATGCTGAAAGAATGTGATAAACACTCTGCATTCATACTGAGATCGAACCACATGATCAAGCACAGTAATGTTTTTGCAGTAACAATAAGTGAACCACATTTTCGCCTAGAATTTTCAAAAGGAACAAAAAAAAAGTTGCCACCATTAGAGTGAGCAATGCAACTTAAAGGCCAAACATCAAGTCCATAACTTTGGACAAGACAGATTTTGTAGGCGAAGCAATGGCCCCAGCCGCGCCACCATTGCTCTCATTGCAGCTGCCATTTGGCAGAGAGTTGCTAGGTAAAGGTGCTAGTGCATTCCTGGCTGTAAATCCACTTGGTGCTACAGGTTGCGATGTAAATGTGACTGTAGCACTCCCCTGATAGTTCTCATTGGTGTTCTCGTTCAGGTATTGCCGCTGCCATGGATCCACTGGCTTCACACCAATAATAAGAATACTGTTTAAGTGCTGCCCATGTTTGGCGAGTGCTTTCTGTGCATCATGCCGGCTCTGGACATAAGAAAAAACAGGACACACAAGTCAGCAAAGATACTTGCACTGATAACAGCAAAGATAACTGCCATCTTAAGCAGAGTGAGTCCAACATGTGAACACTATTGCTGGTAGTCAGAAAACTATGGCGTCATAAGGTACCGCTACATAACACAGTAAAATTTGTATAGAATATAAAATACATGATGATACACAGACACAGGCTACATGATGATAAAAAAGGAAAGTATGAGAAAAAAACTCTCAACACATTGAAATTTTATTATCTTGTACACGGAAATCCAAGTGAATCAACAAAATAACTCTTTTGTCAACCCTCTTTTGCTTCAATCATTTAGTTCTAATTTCCTTCTGCAAAGTGATGCTTACAGCATTGCATCCCCAACTACAGGCTAGCCAGAAAATGTGTGTTTAGTTGCTTTTATGATAACAGAATGCCCTACTCTGTTAAAACTATACTATGTTAAAAAATTACTGGGTAGATTCATTGACTTCACTTGCTTACTGGATAGATAAAATAAGTAAAAGAATACTATTTCTGAAGTGAACAAATCCAGCCATAGCATTTTAATTTTGGTGCTTGAATTAACATATAGTGCCTGAACCGTGACAATAGGGGAGCAGGTTTCAATTCTAGCCTATCCCAACTTGCTTGGGACTGAAAGGCTATGTTGTTGTTGTTAATTAACCCATACCCAGTGATCACTTCCAGTAAACAATTTCCCAAATAACCTTAAAAGTCGAGCTAGTTCAATAAATGACATGACACCACATGCTTGTACTTTCGTGTCTCTCTGCAGTCATAGTAAGATCTTGGTTTATTCTAATTTCAAGGTTGGGAATCAAACCCGTATCTTCTCCTTGGCAAGGAGATGTTTAGTTTTACCACTGAACTACAGGTCTTTTTTTTTTTTGGTTTCGTAGTAGTAAGAATTATGCCCTAGCCCCAAACAAAAGTCCTTGTTTTGACCTACTCCATTAGTTTTTTTTTGGTTTCGCTTATTCTCGTGATGACTACCTAAAAGTAGGTAACAAATATCCAGTGAGTTATCAGTGCTCAAACAATAGAGCTGTAAATAGTTACCTGATACAAGATATGCACCCAGTTCGCATCCCTTGGACCAGGAACGTGTCTCAAGACTATCCCACACTTCTCAAATTCTTGCAGCACCATGTTAGTATCACCAGGTGAAAATCTGAAAGAAATAAGACGGAAGACTAATAAAAATGAAATACATTATAACACTAATAACACCATGCGTCAAACCATCACATCCATTCAAGCTAATTAGATGTTCAGAGAATCAAGCACGCAAGGGCATTCTAGTGGTTATGGATAGCATGATTTTTCAAAAACACATGATCAACTAAAGTACTCTCTCCTTTTCGAAATATTGGGTGTATTAGGATTAACAAAATAAACTTTATGATTATGGCCAATGATAAATCAAATTATATGCATGCTTAGTTTTGAAGCAATTGATGACATAATGTAAGAGTAATTGATCATGGGGAAGTGTAGACACCTATATTAGAACATTTAGGCTACTGTATAGTGCAGCACTACATGTAAATGTAGGTGAAAAATTAGAACACATACTAAACCATTACAATCCTAAAACTAACTGGTTAATAATTGCTCGGAATTTCCTCTCCTAAGACTGAAAAATTGTGCACTAAAAAGTTTAAACCTTATACATAATGCATGTTTCCACTCCCCACCAACATGTAGCCAATTTTATCATATAACGATAACAAAAGGTAAGCCTTATCATGGGAGAGCTAACCAATCTATTGGATTTGAGCATTGTGTCACTCTATCACATGGGCTGAGAAAAACATGATCTGAGAGTGTACATCAACAAACACCATCAAATCAACAAAATACTAGCAGAATCTATTAATAAACTACTGCATCCGTTCCAAATTGTATGTCGTTCTGGTTTTTCTAGCTACATAGATTTTGCTACTACCTACATATGCATTATGTCTAGATACATAGTAAAAGCTATGTATCTAGAAAAGCCACAGCAACCTCAATGTATATGGGCCAAGTAGTCCATATGTGCAGCTTTTATGTCAGTGGTCCATAGTTATTGTTGTCTCCACAATGTATATGGACTTGGTAGTCCATATGTGAGAGATGAGGAAGAGAGAGAGTGCAGAGAGAGAATTATTTGTTTATTCCTTATGGGCAGTTCATAGGGCTATGGATACTTTTAGCTATGGACTGCTCTATGAACTACCTCTACAATGTTTCAGCTACCTAGTAGACAATTTTTAATTCCCTATGGACTACTTTCCTGCAACATTGTGGTTGCTTTGGAACAGAGGGAGTATATTAATACCACTTGAGGCCTTATTCGTTTGTCATCCAACCCAAAGGGATTGAGGGGGATTTAATCCCCTACAAGTCAAAATCCCCCTCAATCCATTCCAATCCCCTCCAACCCCCTTGGTTTGGGGTAGAAACGAACAAGCCCTGATGCCATTGCTCTAGGTTTGCATACAACTACATCAAATTTAATCCATCAGGCATGATTCAATTTTCACATGCCACCTTCAACAGTAGAAGGTTAGAAGCAATCAAAAACTTCCACAAGCAACTGTATGAACCCAATGCAACAGATTATACAGCAATCCACAATCCTACAACACCCATTGCATCAAATTAGCTGGGGGCGAGGCCACATACCCAAAAATGGTGACCCACTCCTCCTCGTCGACCCGGCCAGCAGCCGGAGCCGAATCTCTCGGCAGCTCCGGCCGCGCCACCTCCCTGGGAGGCGGCAGCGTGATCAGCGCTACCTTCTGCTGCTGTGACTGCTGGCCCGACGGCGTCGTCGGGGACTGCTGCTGGTGCTGCACGACGCCATCCATCGGTGACCCCTCCCTGGGCTTCTCCTCCCTCGAGGGGGTCCACCAAGCCGATGGTGCCGGCGAGCCGTTGGACCGCATTGGCGAGGAGAAGAGGCCGGCGCCACGCGGGGGCTGAGGCGAGGGGGTCATCGTCGCCTGCGGAGGCGTCGCCTGCTGTGGGGAAGGGGAGGGGTGGGAGAGGTCGTCGAGGGACAGCAGCGGCGGAGGCGGCGGCGGGGTGGACGCCTGCGTCTCGCGCCGCATCGAGGCGGGTGGGAGGCGGAACGACGACGAGATCGGGGTCGACAGGTCCCGCAGGAACGGCGGGTGGTGGCGCCGGTGGTCCGGCCTGGAGGCACTCATGACGGCGGCGGAAGAGACGAAACCCTAGCAGAGAAAGTGGAGTTCCACAGTCGAGTGCCGCCTTGGGTTTTTGGAAGCCTCGCGCGTTTTTTTTTTTTTTAGCAAGCCTCGCGCGTGTGAACGTGAAGAGGCAAATAGAACGCCTGTGCCACCAACATGTGGACCCCAGAACTTTATAGGGCCCACATGTCGGAACATGACGTTTGATTCCCGGCTCGAAGTCGAAGGCATTGAACAGGAATACGCCAAGCTCATACGTCTAAAATGGAGGTCGCGACGGCGACGGAGGCGTCGGCGCCGGCGGCAAGCGGCGGCGCGGCGCGGCAGACCCACCCGTTCCCGTGGCTAGACGCTGCCATCTCGGAGCCCTACTACTTCCTGCACCTCCTCGCCTTCTTCTCTTACTTCGCGGCCCGCAGCGCGGCGCTCTCCGCCGCCGACGGAGCCGGAGGGGAGCTCTACGACCGCCTCCTCCGCCGGGTAAGCTTCGGAGATCTCCGTGTATCCGATCCGGATCGTGTCATTCCGTTGGTTGTTGTTGTTGAGTTGTTGGCTCATCCGAATCGGCGTTGATCTGCTTGGTTTTGCAGGAGATCCAGGCAGTGCTCGTGTTCCTCGTGCTCTTCGTAGTGAAGGTGCGATGATCGACTCCAACTAGAATTCCATTGCAAGCTTATTTTCTGAGTAGTATGCTTGGATTTGGTCTTAAAATTGGTGGGAGTAGCCAGTAGGTACTAGCTGCCGCTGCTCTGTTGCTCTAAAACGCGGATTGCAATGCTGTTATGCGCGCCTTCATATTTGATGGGCAAGTACTTTGTGTGTTTCTTATTTTGCATTGTAAACCAGTCAACCTGCAACTTGAGATGTTGAATTTGATGTCTCAGTAAATTGAAAAAGAAAAGCTTAGGCAGTTACATGAATTGCTTTTGTGGTAGAATTAAATTTGCTATGAGGTTAGACTGCACCATATTGAAGATGCAAGGTCCGTTGAAGTAATGATGTAATAGCAATGCAGGTTGGGATGTGAGAGACAATGGTTTGCTATTCCTTGTGAGATACTTTCCCTGTTGCAAATATGCATATAGATTCGCTTGTGCCTTATCTTTTTTTTGCTGTTGGAAGTCGATTATCCACATGCTATAGGACTGTCTTGCTATTCCTTGTGTGATACTTCCTCGTATTTATGGCAAATATGCACAGTGTTGGGTACCAAAGTATGGGGCACCCAACTTCGATGCAAAAATATACATTCTCAACACGGTCTGGCCCAGGTAAGGCCAGCGGAAGCCCACGAAGGCCGCGCCTACGGAGGCCCATGACGATGATGCATCAACGCAAACCTACCCTCGGGAAAGCGGCACCCTCGGGCGCCAATTCTCTGATTCGCCCGAGCCTCCCCGAGAGAGCTCGGGAAAGCGGTACCCTCGGGCGCCACCCTCGGGCGCCAATCTCCGATTCGCCTGAGCTTCCTCGAGAGAGCTCGGGAACCCTTGGGTGCCAATTCTCCGATTGGCCCGAGCCTCCCCGAGAGAGCTTGGGAAAGCGGTACCCTCGGGCGCCAATTCTCCGATTCGCCCGAGCTTTACCATCCCCCTCGAGCGCAATCTTTCAAAAGCATCCCATGCATAGTTGACGTCAGCAGAGCAATCTTGGACCGCAAGGGACCTCTCTGACCACTTTATAGGCATGGTCCCATCGGATGGGCCCCTCGACGCAACAGCGCCCCGAACGCGCACGTTCGCCGTACCAACTGCCCCATCTCCTCTGGCAGGCGATCTGACGGTCCTCCTCCTCCCACGCCGCTACAGGGACAGTCAACCGTACGGCTTCCCGGGCTGACGAGGGGATTCGCCAACTACGACGGCGATCGCCATACCCCACCCACACGTGCGACACCAGAAAATGGAGGACGACAGTCGTCCGGCCAACCAGGGGGAATGGGCGAGCCTTACTACCGGTCTTGCCAACCCCCTGGAATGTACCTCACAAGGAAAAAGAAGCGCCCGAGGGAGGACACTCCCCCCGCTCTGTCCCATCAGGCCCCCGATGGCACCAAGGCTTCCCGAACCTCGGGGGCTTGTACCCGGAAGTCAACCTATCTACTCGTCGCACTATGCAAAGACGGGCATGACGGCATGACGTATCGCCATGCAGCTAACCATGACCAAGCACTGTGAGGCGTCTTGGAACTCACCAACGGAACAGTGGCGGATCAGCCGAATGACTAATGGTATACCGCCGAGGCGCCAAGACGAAGGCGTGGATGACGATCGCCACCGGTCATCACCAACTCCGCCATGCCGAGTACTGTAACACAGGGCAACACGTGTAACTCTAGCCCTTCTCTTGTAACTATAAAAGGGAGAGCAGAGGCCAGCCTTAGACAATCTCTCACAAGCTCACGCACACGGCCACTCAACAACATACTACAACAAGCAATCTGTACGCACTTAGACACTCGTAAGAGACTTGGGAGCACTTTCCTCTCTCGCTCAGCTTGTAACCCCTACTACGAGCATCCCGGTGCAAGGCAACACGACTCGATCCCACACTGGACGTAGGGCACTCATTGCCTGAACCAGTATAAATCCTGTGTTCCCCCTTCACACCATCCGCGATCTCAACCGCAAAACACAAGTTTACTAGCCGGTGTTAGCACTCACTAAAACTAGCACCGACAGTTGGCGCGCCAGATAGGGGCCTTTTGTGTGTTGACTCAGGTCACGGATGGCAGACACCTCAATGACGCTTCCTGCTGGCGCGGTGCTCCGGTTCGGGAGTCTTGAGTTCGTGGCCACCGGCCACGGGCTCGAGATGAACCTGCGCCCAACTGAGCCCCGCACCATCATCGTCCTAACCCCGGCCCATCGGGCGGCCGGGGAAAGGACCACGGCGACGCTTCCTCCCGTCCCAGAGGACGAGGGGAACGCCGCACGCCGCGCTTCCCGGCGGACCAGGAGGAGGTGCGCCAACCTGCCCCTGGTCGCGGAAGGCGCGGCCAACCAGGTGTCCCCAGCAGGGGACGCCAACCCAGCACCGGCCGCCACCCTGACACCTCCGGCGCCGGCAGCTGCACACCCGTCAACCGCCCAAAGGCCGGGCGGGGGCGGGATCGCGGCGTCAACGGGTCTCTCTCTCCGCCCTCATGGTGGGAGGGGCACGGCGCCGTCATCTCTCTTCGGGCTCCAGAGCGCTGTGGACGCCCACGTCCGCGCGGTCCGCGCTCTATTGTACGATCTGGTGGAGACACCTGTCCACCGCCTCGAGCGTCTATATGACCTCGTGGACGATCACGTGGCCTCCCCACCGTCTTCTCCCGGGAGCAGTCTCAGGGCGTATGACGGGAGGGAGACGGACTCCACTGACAGCCTCACTCCCAGAGAATACTCGGAGGAGTGGGATCGTCGCGGTTGGACCTCGCCGTCACGACGGGGCCTCAGCGACGACGACGACGAGTTTTGGGCGAGCGTGGACTTCACCGTCCACCTCGACGACTCAAGGGAGGACGCCCCGAGCGTCACCACCGACTCCGACCAGTCCTACATCAACCCCGCTCGGGAATGCTACCACCTGGTGCACCCCGAAGATGGACGGGTGGAGGACGTCCATTCTGGGGACGACAACGACGTACCCTCCCCCCGCTTCAGCCACAGCACACCCCGCCTCCGGTGACTCCGTGGCCTGCGCGATCAGCTCCGCCGCAGGACCCGGGGGCTGGGACATCTCGCCCCGCGCACCAGTCTCCGGAGCTAGAGCAGCTCCGGGAACTCGAGGCGCGGATGGACGAGGACTGCCTACGCCTCACCCAGCTGCGAGCCGCGCTCGAGCGCGAGGAGCAGCAGGGCACCGGCGGAGCAGCTCGTCGCCGGGCTCGGGATGTTCAGGCTCGTATCATCACCGACGATGGAGCCGGAACACCAGGAGCCCTGCCTCGAGCAAGCTGCAAGCTCACAGAGGCGGCAATCCTGATCCGGAGCCTGCCTGAGCCCTCCACCGAGGAGGCAAGGCAGCTCCGGAACCAGCTCAAGGACCTCCTGGAGGATGCAGCCGTCCTCCAGGCGGAAAGTTTAGCTTCACGCCAGCGTGGCGCTGAAAGCCACCAACGTGGTGGCGCGGCACGCCACGAGCGCGAGCCCTCGGTACATCCCGAGGTCCCAAAAGCCCCGTCGGTTCACCAACGGCTTGGCAAGGACGTCGATGTCCGAGCCATCCTTCAAGCCCGCGGTCGACGGAAGACCGACGGAGCTGCATGTGGCTACCATGTCCATCGGGGCGGGCGGTACGACTCGGACGAGGACCGCGAACCCTCGCCTGAGCCCTCGGGTCCTCGCGTCTTCAGCGAGGTCATCCGAAGGGCCAGGTTCCCTCCCCGGTTCCGAAAGCCGGCAAACATAGCCAAGTATTCGGGGAAACCAACCCCGAACTATGGCTAGCGGATTATCGTCTCGCGTGCCAGCTTGGCGGTGCGCAGGATGATCTCATCATCATCCGCAACCTCCCCCTGTTCCTCGCCGACTCTGCAAGAGCTTGGCTGGAACATCTTCCCCGCGGTTGATCTTTGACTGGAGCGATCTGGTCAAGATCTTCGTAGGGAACTTCCAGGGCACGTACCTGCGCCCTGGTAACTCCTGGGACCTCAGAAGCTGCAAGCAGAAGCCGGGCGAGTCCCTCAGGGACTACATCCGGCGGTTCTCCAAGCAGTACAATGAGCTGCCCCAGGTCGCCGACTCCGACGTCGTCGGAGCGTTCGCTGCAGGAACTTCCTGCAAAAAGCTCGTTCATGAGCTCGGACGCCAGACCCCCACCAGCGTATCCGAGCTCATGAAGATAGCAACCAGCTTTGCCTCGGGGGACGAGGCGGTGGGAGCCCTCTTCTCCGACCCAAAAGGCAAATGGAAGGAGGAGGCCCCCGAGGGCACCTCTTCCCGGGGCCCAAACAGCAAGAAAAAGAAGGGGAAGGGAAAGGCCCCCCTCCGCGGCGACTCGCTCGTGGCAGCAACCGAGCCCAAGAGGGAACGACCCCCTCGGGGCCGCTTCGACGAGATGCTTAGCAAGCCGTGCCCTTATCACCAGGGTCCGGTGCATCACACGCTTGGGCAGTGTGTGATGCTCAAAAAGCATTACGGCCGGCAGGCGTTCCGGGACGCCGCCGGCAAGAAGCCCGCCGAGGACAAGGAGGACAAGGACGGGAAGGACGACGGGTTCCCGCCCATCGACAAGTGCCTCATGATTTTCGGCGGACCCGGGACCGCTCCCACGCTGCGCCAGCGAAAGCGCGAGCATCGGGAGGTCTACTCCGTCGGATCAGTGACGCCACGCTTCCTCGACTGGTCCCACGACGCCATCACCTTCAGCCGGGATGATCACCCGGACTACGTCCCATCGCCGGGGCGTTACCCGCTCGTTGTCGACCCCGTTGTCGGCAACACGAGGCTCTCCAAAGTCCTCATGGACGGAGGCAGTGGCCTCAACATTCTCTACGCTGAGACCCTCGACTTGATGGGGATCAGCCGCTCTCTTCTCCGGCCGGTGACTTCCCCGTTCCACGGGATAGTCCCAGAGAAGAGCGTGCAACCCCCTCGGGCAGATCGACCTGCTCGTCTATTTTGGGACTCCTGACAACTTCAGGAAGGAGACCCTCACCTTCGAAGTGGCAGGTTTCCACGGCACCTACCACGCTATTCTCGGAAGGCCATGCTACGCCAAGTTCATGGCCATTCCGAACTACACCTACCTCAAGCTCAAGATGCCGGGGCCAAAGGGGGTGTTCACCATCGGCGCTTCCTATCAGCACGCGTACCAGTGCGACGTCGAGTGTTGCGAGTACGCCGGCGCGCTGATGGAGTACGAGGCCCTCATCGCCGACACCGAAAGGCTGGCAAAGGAGGTCCCCGACCCCAAAAAGGTCACGGGCACCTTTGAGCCTGCTGAGGGGGTGAAAGAGGTGCCCCTCAACCCAAGCTCTCCCGACGGCAAGGTGCTGAAGATCAGCGCCACCCTCGACCCGAAATAGGAGGTCGTGCTCGTCGACTTCCTCCGCAAGCACGCCGACGTGTTTGTTTGGAGTCCCTCGGATATGCCAGGCATCCCGAGGGAGGTCGCCGAGCACTCCTTGGACATCCGGGTCGGGTCCAAGCCGGTGAAGCAGCGCCTGCGCCGATTCGACGAGGAGAAGCGCCGGGCCATCGGGGAGGAGGTGCAGAAGCTTTTGGCGGCCGGATTCATCAAGGAGGTCTTCCATCCAGAGTGGTTAGCTAATCCTGTTTTGGTTAAAAAGAAAAATGGAAAATGGAGAATGTGCGTTGAATACACTAGTTTAAATAAAGCTTGTCCTAAGTATCCATTTTCATTACCTCGCATAGACCAAATAGTTGATTCCACTGCTGGTTGTGAGCGACTTTGCTTTCTTGATGCATATTCCGGTTACCATCAGATTCGTATGTAAGAGTCCGACGAATTAGCGACTTCTTTCATTACTCCCTTCGGCACGTATTGTTACGTAACCATGCCATTTGGCCTCAAAAACGCGGGCGCAACTTACCAGCGTTGCATGCTCAAAGTTTTTGGGGACCTCATCGGGCGGACCGTTGAGGCTTACGTAGACGATATAGTGATAAAATTTAGGAAGGCCAGCGACTTAGTAGCCGACCTAGAAAAGGCATTCGACTGTCTCAAGAAGCAAAACATAAAGCTAAACCCCGAGAAGTGCGTTTTCGGGGTCCCTCGGGGCATGCTCCTCGGGTTCATCGTTTCCGAGCGTGGCATCGAAGCCAACCCGGAAAAAATATCGGCCATCACACAGATGGGTCCGATTTGGAACCTCAAGGGTGTGCAAAAGCTTATGGGATGTCTCGCGGCCTTGAGTCGATTCATCTCGAGGCTCGGCGAAAAGGGACTTCCCTTGTATCAGTTGCTAAAGAAAAATGAGCACTTCACCTGGACCACCGAGGCCCAGGAAGCCCTCGAAAGGCTTAAGGCTCTGCTTTCGAAAGCACCGGTTCTCATGCCTCCTACGAAAGAGGAAAATCTCTTGCTTTATGTCGCTGCTAATAACCAAGTTGTGAGCGCAGCGATCGTCGTGGAACGGCAAGAAGAAGGGCACGCATTACCGGTACAGCGGCCAGTCTACTTTATCAGCGAAGTCTTGTCCGAGGCCAAGACGCGCTACCCTCAAATCCAGAAGTTGGTGTACGCAATTATTCTTGCCCGGCGCAAGTTGCGGCACTACTTCGAATCCCATCCCGTGACCGTGGTATCATCGTTAAATGGGCTATCGAGCTCATGGGCGATGGCATCACCTACGCGCCACGCAAAGCCATTAAGTCCCAAGTGCTAGCGGACTTCGTGGCAGAGTGGACCGAGACGCAGCTACCGCCACTCCCGATCCAAGATGAGTATTGGGTCATGTACTTCGACGGGTCGATGATGAAGACCGGTGCTGGCGCAGGCATCGTCTTCGTCTTGCCTCTCGGGGTCCGGCTGAAATACCTGTTGCGGCTGCACTTCACGGCTTCCAACAATGTGGCCGAATACGCGGCTCTGGTCAACGGTCTCCACATCGCCGTCGAGCTCGGGATCCGACGCCTCGAGGTTCGAGGAGACTCCCAGCTCGTCGTGGACTAGGTCATGAAGGAGTCGACGTGCCAGAACCCCAAGATGGCCGCCTATTGCAAGCTGGTGCGGTTGCTCGAGAAAAAGTTCGACGGCCTCGAGCTCAACCACATCGCAGACGGTACAACGAAGAGGCCGACGAGTTGGCGAAAATCGCGTCCGAAAGGGCTATGATCCCAACGTGCGTATTTGCCAACGACCTCCACAAACCCTCGGTCAATACTGATCCCTCGGGGGCCATGGGGAAGAAAACCCCCGAACCCCCGGGAGAACTTGGACCGTCTTCAAGCCTTGCAAGCCCCTCGGGGGCTGCTGACCCCTCTGACAAAGGGGAGCCACCCGAGACTCTGGCTGAAGACGGCGACGAAGCCGAGGCAATGGAGATTGAAGCCGAGATAGACGACGACGAGCCGGACTGGCGCGAGCCGCTGGTCAGCTGGCTTGTCCGAGGAATTTTACCCTCGGACAAAACCAGAGCACAACGGTTGGCATGTAAAGCCAAGTCTTTCACGATGATTGACGGCAGCCTCTATCGACGGAGTCCCTCGGGTGTCCTCCAGCGCTGCATTCCCTTCAGTCAAGGCAAACGCCTACTTGAAGAGATACACGCCGGAGCCTGCGGTCACCACGCCGCACCAAGAACCCTAGTCGGTATCGCTTTTCGACAATGCTTCTACTGGCCAACCGCCGTGGCCGATGCTACCGAGGTGGTACGCTCCTGCTAGGGGTGCCAGTACTACGCTCGGCAGACACACCTACCGGCCCAAGCTCTCCAGACGATCCCCCTCACTTGGCCGTTCGCCGTATGGGGACTGGACCTCGTCGGGCCCCTCCAAAAGGCGCCCGGGGGCTTCACCCACTTGCTTGTCGCCATCGACAAGTTCTCGAAGTGGATCGAGGCTCGGCCAATAGCCCAAATCAGCTTGGCACAAGCGGTGTTATTCTTCATCGACATCGTTCACCGGTTTGGTGTCCCGAACTCCATCATCACCGACAACGGCACGCAGTTCACCGGAAAGAAGTTTCTAGCCTTCTGCGATGAATACCACATACGAGTGGACTGGGCGGCCGTAGCCCACCCAAGAACGAACGGCCAAGTAGAACGTGCCAATGGCATGATTCTCCAAGGCCTCAAGCCGAGAATATTCAACAGATTGAATAAATTCGGCAAGTGGTGGCTGACGGAGCTCCCGGTGGTGATATGGAGTCTAAGGACTACGCCAAGCCGAGCCACGGGCTTCACGCCCTTCTTCCTGGTGTACGGCGCCGAGGCCGTCCTCCCCACGGACTTGGAGTACGGCGCCCCGAAGATCCGAGCCTATGATGAATAGGGCAATCAGACTACCCGCGAAGACGCGTTGGACCAAGTCGACGAAGCTCGGGACATGGCCCTGTTGCACTCGGCCAAGTACCAGCAGTCCCTACGCAAGTACCATGCTCGGCGCGTCCGGGGCCGAGCCTTCAGCGTAGGCGACTTGGTGCTGCGGCTCAGGCAAGACAACAAAGGGCGCCACAGGCTCACACCACCATGGGAAGGGCCATTCATCGTCGCCAAGGTGCTACGCCCCGGCACGTACAAGCTCGCGAACGAGAAAGGCGAGGTCTACAACAACGCTTGGAACATCGAACAGCTACGTCGTTTCTATCCTTAAATTTCCGAGCATTGTGCAATTTGTAAAATCTTGAAATCAATAAAAAGACCCGACTTCTACTCTTTTTACCTGATTTTTAGATTTTCGATCCGAGCCTACACTCGGAAGTGAAATGACTTTTCATTTCGCTGCGCATTAGAAAAGTGAGGCTCGGCCTAACCTACGGAAAGGCCGACCCTTCCTCGAGGGCTAGGACGGGGGGAACACCCGGACTCTCACGAGTCTCAACGATTTTGAAAACGCAAAAATTTCAAAACTCGTTGAAATCGTTTCTCCCTAAAACACGCTTCTCTCCTAAAACCAAGCGAGAACCTATACGGCTCGGAAGAGTAAGAGAAGTCCCAGGGCTACAGCATCTCCCCTTGGCACTCCGCGTCCGAAGGCTAACTCGCGTTCGGAAGAAAACTTATAAGAACTGCGCTCGGCAAAAGGAGGAGGCTTGGGAAGAAACAATTAAGCTTTTTCCAAGGTTTCTTTCTACCAAAGCTCCTAGTACTTCGGCTGCGTCTACGCCACTAAAGCTACGACACCCGAAAAGAGTCCCCCGAGGCTCGATGGCCCGGGCACAGGATCGGCAAGAAAAAAAACGCCTAAGAAAAAAAACGCGAAATGAAACAAACATGCAGCAAATATTTACATAACATAAAGGCCACGAAGGGCCACTTGTTTGTTTCCCCTCAGCCACTCACGAAAAGTTACTTTTACAAGGGCACTACGGCCCGGCTTTTCTTCATGACAGATTCAGAGGAGGAAGCTCGACTTCGGCTTCGAAGAGGCCCGCTAGCGCTTCTCCTGGCTCCTTCATCGAGTCCTCCAGCGCCAGGAGCTCGGCGTCGTCGGCCTCAAGGAAGCCATCGCTGACAGGGCCGGCGTCGAAGTTCCCATAGTGGGACTTCACAACCGCCAGTGTCTTCTGGACACCCGTCAGTAAGGCCTCCTTGACCCAGCCGCCGACGCTGATGTAGAGTGCCTCCAGATGACTCCGGAGCGAGATCCCTGAAGGTTCCCCACCGGTGCCGATGGAGTCACACAGCGCGCGCGCGGCCTTCTGCAGTTCCAGGTGGTCGGCCGCTTCGCCGTCGTAAGCCGCCTGCAGAACTGCGGGAGCA
This sequence comes from Eremochloa ophiuroides, assembly GCA_038502445.1. Classification (NCBI taxonomy): domain Eukaryota; kingdom Viridiplantae; phylum Streptophyta; class Magnoliopsida; order Poales; family Poaceae; genus Eremochloa; species Eremochloa ophiuroides. The sequence continues at coordinate 4,248,440 of JAHLJS010000006.1, forward strand.
AAACATGGAGGTGAACAAAGATGCAGCAAGCAACCAAGACAAACAGGACGAAAAGCACGACATTGCACATACCGCCAGCCTCTTCCCGAGCCTTCTGTGCCTCCTTCCGGGCCGAGTCCGCCGCGCCAACCGCCAGGCGCAATGCCTCCTGAGTATCACTCAGGTCGAGAGCTAAGGCCTCAGCGACAGAGGTCTTCTCGGCGGTGAGCTCTCGGGCGGCGTCGCGCTCCCTTGTCATCTCGGCCAGGGCGCTCTCCAGCTCCAGCACCCGTGTTGCCGAGGCAGCGGCTTGGCCCCTCGCCACCGTGACCTCCTCCTTCAAGATGGTGTTGTCAACACTCGCTTCAGCGAGCTTGGAGGTCACGGCGGCGAGCTCGTTCTGGGCACGGGCAAGGGCTTTCCCCTTGAGGTCAAGCTGCTTCCAGAGCCCGAGCCCGCCGCAAAGGAAGCTGGACTTGTCCCGGGAGGTATGCATGAGGTCCTGGAAAGGAGAGAGGAGCGGAGACGGTAAGAACAATGCTCATACGCAGGAAAAGTTACAAGACACGGGGATTCACATGAAGGTGGGCCGGGAGGTCCTTCTTGAGGACGTCGGCAATCGCGCGGAGACCCGCCGCTGAGCTGAACCCGAGCTCCTGAACGGCGTCCCATTTGGGAGCCTCAAGGTCGTCCCGGAGCGAGAAGACGGGCGGCGCCTGAGGATCCGCTCGGTCCCCCCACTCGATCCGGGAGGTGGTTAGCTCCCAAGGCCGAGGCTCCCTCTAGGCCAGCGCCTAGGGACCCTCCTCACGGGCGGGGGGAGCTCCTGCGCCGACATCCACGACCGACGACCCCGCGGCGGCAGGCTCCGTGGGGGCGGCATCGGCTGACGCTCCCGAGGCGCCTCCAGAACTGACGGCCGAGGCCTCGGGAGCCCTTGCTGGCTCTGCCTCCAGGTCGATGACGGGCGCGACGATGGCGGCCACGGCCGGAGCAACCTCTCCCGAGGGAGGAACCTCGGACGCCACGACCGGACCCGTAGGGGGACGGTTTTCTTCGTTCGTCGACCGGGCGCTCCCCCCGGCCGTGTCGTGGCCCCGCACCTTCAGGACCTTCTGGTGTGACACCTGGAGGTCCGACCCCGAGCGTTTCCTGAAGCAGAGAAGGGAGAAAGGAACGTTCAGAGCGCCAAACAAGATCTCCGACGCAAGGAATAACAGGTAAAGAGACCTACCTCGCCTTCGGCACCACCCTCCTCTTCTTCGCCGCCCCCACGCTCGGCAAAACGACGGACGGCGTGGGCTGCGTTGGCAGCGGAGGAGTGGGCGCCGACGCGGCGTCCGGGCCGGCACCGCTCTGAGGCGGGGGCCCTACCTGGGCGCCAAGGGTCCCCGGCAGTTTCGCCTGGGGGCTTGGGTCACGAGCCCCGGCACTTCCGCCGGCAGGCGCCGACATTGGAGCCTTCCCAGGCTCGTCGGCGCCCACCGCGGGCTTTGTGGCCACAGGGGGCCGGTCCAACACTGTGAAATCAAAATATTATTCTTCTTCATCCTCCTCGTCATCTTCGTCGGAGAGGGTGTCCTCCTCCGGCTCCCCCGCCTCCTGACGGCGACGACGGCGCTGGGAGGATTCCTCCGTCCTCTGAGCCCTCTTCTGCTTCAGCGCGGTCTTCCGGTCCTTCTCCGCCTTCGCCGCCTGGTCCCGAAGGCGGTTCTGGGTTCGCTGAACCTTGTCCTCCGGGACAGGCGGAAGGGAAGGCTTCCCGGTCCGTGAAAGACCCTGCGACGAACGAAGAAAGAAGTCAAGAAAAAGACCGACAGAACTGCAAAATCGACGAAGCGGATGACACTCACCAGCGCGATGAAGCCCGTACGGGGGCGCATGGGTATCCGGTTCACCTCATCCCAGGTCGCGCATGGGTATCCGGTTCACCTCATCCCAGGTATGGTGACCGCCCACCATGTACTTAACCCGGCGCATAATCTCTTGCTGGCCGATGTCCTGGGGCAGCATCGCCGTGCCCTCCCGCAACGACCCGACGAGCATCTGGTTCAGCGCCAGCCGACGGTCCATCAGCGGCAACACTGTCCGCGCGTGGAACTGCGCCGCCACGGCGGCTCCCGTAAGGCCCCGGTCGCGCAGCGTCTGGAGCGCGTCGAAGTAGGCATTGAGGTGCTTGGCCTCTTTCGCCGGGCACCCCCAATCCCATTGAGGGAGGGGAGCGACGAACGCCCCGAGGTACGCCGCCATAGATTCCAGTGCGGGGGTACCCCGAGGTACGCACAGGGCGGCGTAGATTGACGCCTTCGTGATGGAGTTGGGGGTGAGGTTGTGGAGCTCCAGCCCGTTGGCGAAGAGCAGCGCCCGGCAGAAGCGGCTCGGCGGCGACCCGAGCCTGCGCTCGTGGTAAGCGATGAAGCTCACCACGTACCCCTCATCGGGCTTCGGCTCGTCGTGGTCGTCCGACGGCACGACCCACTCCGGGCGCTCCGCGTTGGTGCGGGGGCGTAGGAGCCCCAGCCCCACGAGACGCTCCAGATCCGCCTCCACCTCGAGGCTGCGAGGCCACGGATCCATCCGAAGAATGCCAGCGGCGGCGGCAGCGGCGGCGGTACGAACCGGGGAGGAAGACATGGCGAGCTAAAGGAAAAGAACGGTGGGAAGGCAACGACGTCGGTCGCGGCGGCGCTTCCCACTCGAGCGAGCAACGAAGGCGAAAGGGCGGACGACGAAGGCAAGAAAGCGAACGGTTGCGCGAGCAAATGGCTAGGGTAGAAAGAAAAAACCGTGAGTTTTTCTTATATACCCGGGCGACGGATCGAGGGAGATGCGGAGGATCCGTCGCATTAACTGCGCGGGGCCCGCCACGATCCCCACGTCGCCGCCAGCCTCGCACACGCAACCGCCTCGACTGCCCCAAACCGTCGCGTCCGTCAGGTTGCACGCCTCAAAAGGTGAGCCGAATCATTACGCCTGCCTGCCTCGATTCCGCCGATACATTCCCCTTCTCGATGAAGGAACCTCGGGCTCGGGCGCCCGTTACGTTCCCAGGGGATCGAAGACTGGCCCATAGTGGCTCGAACAGTCGCCCCAAAGAAACCGAGTTAGGGACTGCTAGCGGATGGGTCACGAAAACGGCCAGTATCCCGACGCCCGAGCGTCACAAGGGACATCCCGTGCTGTGTCCAAATCCCAGTAGTGAGTCGATTATGTGGAATCCCTCCATGGGAGGCATCCGGCCCTCGGGACCCATCGAAGGGACCCGACATCCACTAATTGACCCTCGGGAAACATTTGGAGTGTGCTCAGGCCACTAGCCGATCCCCAACGAACGGGGCACGGACCTCCACTTGGACCAACCCGTTTGTAGCTCACCGGAAATGCCGACTCGTGCCCCAGCGGGGAAGTCGAGCAGGACCAAATCTTCCTCTTCCCGAAAAAAGAGCGTGAAGGTCGAATTAAAAGAGACAGGGAAGAGCCCGATCGATCTCCGATACGAAAACGGAGGCTCGGGAACTTGCTCTGCACCCTGGAAAGACCTCCGAACGACCTCCCTAACACGATGGGAGGCTCGGGGGCTCCGCTTCCAAGGAAACAACCCCCCCTAAATAAATCAAATAACACCCGAGGACTAATAATCACGATTTTAAGCCTTTGGAGGGATATAACATCGGGGGCTACACCCGGCGGGTGCGCTCGCGCGCACCCACCGAAAAAAACAACCCATACTTCATCTCCTCGACAAAAAGAACCAGTGTGAACCTGTGGAGGAGTGCCTTCACTCCGCCACAGGCTCGGGGGCTACTGTCGGGTACCAAAGTATGTGGTACCCAACTTCGATGCAAAAATATACATTCCCAACACGGCCTGGCTGAGGTAAGGCCAGCGGAAGTCCACGAAGGCCGCGCCTACGGAGGCCCATGACGATGATGTATCAACGCAAACCTACCCTCGGGAAAGCGGCACCCTCGGGCGCCAATTCTCCGATTCGCCCGAGCCTCCCCGAGAGAGCTCGGGAAAGCGGTACCCTCGGGCGCCAATTCTCCGATTGGCCCGAGCCTCCCCGAGAGAGCTCGGGAAAGCGGTACCCTCGGGCGCCAATTCTCCGATTCGCCCGAGCTTTACCATCCCCCTCGAGCGCAATCTTTCAAAAGCATCCCATGCATAGTTGACGTCAGCAGAGCAATCTTGGACCGCAAGGGACCTCTCTGACCACTTTATAGGCATGGTCCCATCGGATGGCCCCTCGACGCAATAGCGCCCCGAACGCGCACGTTCGCCGTACCAACTACCCCTTCTCCTCTGGCAGGCGATCTGACGGTCCTCCTCCTCCCACGCCGCTACAGGGACAGTCAACCGTACGGCTTCCCGGGCTGACGAGGGGATTCGCCAACTACGACGGCGACCGCCATACCCCAGCCACACGTGCGACACCAGAAAATGGAGGACGACAGTCGTCCGGCCAACCAGGGGGAATGGGCGAGCCTTACGACCGGTCTTGCCAACCCCCTGGAATGTACCTCACAAGGAAAAAGAAGCGCCCGAGGGAGGACACTCCCCCCGCTCTGTCCCATCAGGCCCCCGATGGCACCAAGGCTTCCCGAGCCTCGGGGGCTTGTACCCGGAAGTCAACCTATCTACTCGTCGCACTATGCAAAGATGGACACGACGGCATGACGTATCGCCATGCAGCCAACCATGACCAAGCACTGTGAGGCGTCTTGGAACTCACCAACGGAACAGTGGCGGATCAGCCGAATGACTAATGCCATACCGCCGAGGCGCCAAGACGAAGGCATGGCTGACGATCGCCACCAGTCATCACCAACTCCGCCATGCCGAGTACTGTAACACAGGGCAACACGTGTAACTCTAGCCCTTCTCTTGTAACTATAAAAGGGAGATCAGAGGCCATCCTTAGACAATCTCTCACAAGCTTACACACACGGCTACTCAACAACATACTACAACAAGCAATCTGTACGCACTTAGACACTCGTAAGAGACTTAGGAGCACTTTCCTCTCTCGCTCAGCTTGTAACCCCTACTACGAGCACCCCGGTGCAAGGCAACACGACTTGATCCCACACTGGACGTAGGGCACTCATTGCCTGAACCAATATAAATCCTATGTTCCCCCTTGCACACCATCCGCGATCTCAACCGCAAAACACAAGTTTACTAGCCGGTGTTAGCACTCAATAAAACTAGCACCGACACATAGTCTCAAGAAGCACACCTTATCTTTCTTTTTTTTTCAGGAAGTGGATATTTGCATGCTCAAGGAATGTTCATTGCTGAATTCTTAAGAAAATATTTTTTTCCTAGGTGGATTTTTCTTGTTTTTGTGCTTTGTTCTCCACATGCACAAATGCACAATCAGATCATCGTAACACTTATTTCTGAGTCTTCCAAAAAGGGGGCTCGGGAAGGAATTCTACTTTTCAGCCATCAAATGTGGATCTTATTGTTTGATATGGCATGATGGTAAGAGTTCGTGGTGATGTTTGTTTTGCTAATGAAATTGTTATTTCTGAACAGATTGTTAAAGAGGAAACCTGGGAAGCATTCATTGCTGACTCATTACTTTATGCGAAGGTATGTTGATGTGGGTGATCTTGTTTTCTTATCTACTGTCATTGACCCCAAATGAAAATAATCTTGTGGTTTTCTTTGATAGAACCAGGTTAGTGTAGAGCATCTTGTTTCATTATTGCAGTTAATGTTTGTTGAATTCACAATCTGATTCCTTTTCCTTTTCCCCTCACGTTGTAGGGTTTATTGCTGGCAGTTACTTTGGTTATTGATTATTGGCTGGCATTTGCCTACTTTCTGGGATTTCTTGGTATGTTTGTTTATCACAGGTGACAGATGATATTTATCAATCTAATTATTGACCAGCATATCAGAACTTGTATCCATAGACTGTAATTCTCTCAGTCTTCTCCTGAATAACTGGATCTGTGAAGTCTACCCTGAGGGATGGCTGGGGTGTGGGCTCTAATAATTACCTAATATCCATAATGGACTGTTTAGATTGGAGCTCTGGATTCCCGTCCTGAAATTATGGAAAATTCTCTACCCCATCACTCTGTCAGGAGAGAAGAGTTTGTCTAAGGAGAGCCGGTTCCAAGGTGCTATCAAATTATAAAGATAGTACCCCCTGATTGGGCTCATCTGTAAGCAGGATGGACAATCTTGTCTGTCCTGCAATTTCATTCCCTGAAAAGAAGTTTGTTATATACTATTTAGGTTAATGAGCACCTCAATAGTCCTTTTTTGGCTAGTTCTGATTACTGATTGTTGTTCGTAGTATGGTTTTTCACTTAGTTACTACCACATAATATGAACTGCATGCTTTGTTATAGAAGGTCTTATGCTACACACACTGGAAACTAGGAAGTTCAATAATAGTCTTCTTACAGCTGATGCGGGATGTGCTGCATGTGGATTAGCTACTTGCTCCTCCTTATCTTTCATTATTCATTTCCTTACTTCCTTAGTCACCGACTCATTAATATCTTGGTTATTAGGTTCTGATAACAGAACTCAGAGTACTATGCCCTCACTTTATATCATGTAAATACAGGAACTTGTTGGCAGCATTTGAGATACCCCCTTTAGCTGCTGCGAATGATGCTTGCTTCATTTATTCTTCTTTTTCAAATGTTTATATATTTTGGACTCGTCATAACTTGTGCTTATTTTTCTTTCCTTCTGCAGTTATATATGCTGTAGCTCAACAGCCTCCTTATGACGGCCTAGGTATGGATGCTCATTTGGGTATAGAATATTATAAGTACATATCTTGTATGAATAGAATGTTTATATCAAGTAACTCTTCGACAGCTGAGAACTGTATTCTTAAGTGTTGGACACTATGTTTTTAGTTAATATTTTGTATGATTGTATCCTTGTTTGCGGCCTTGGGTTGCTCATTCTTAATGTGTTTATTTAGCTAAATTTTACTCACCCATCCCATGAGACTAAAGCATATGGAACTTTCGCAAACGAAAAGAAAGCATCTGGAACTTACTAGTTAATGGCTTGTTATGGGTTATACCAGTATAAGAAGTTTTACATTTGGTAAAGTAAGAGGTTGCAAATCAATCGTCAGTTAATAACTGCATATGGCATTTTTATTATCAGTCTTCTCAGAATGTCTCTTGTACAAATCCTGAACTGGTTATGTGATTGAATTAACGAGTGCTTGCATTGGTGCCTTGGTGGTAAGTGGCTCTTTACTGAATGGAACACTGTCCACTGTCCTATACTCAGGGTGGCGTGGACTTTGGCTGGTGCCATCTATCTTATTTGTGACTTTGAGTGCAGTTGATGAGACATATCTGTTCACAAATAGATCTACTAGTTTTTAATGTGATGTTCCTTGACTGGATTGTCGTTGTCCTGAAATAAATTGTTAACTGGGATTACCAATATTGCAAACCTTGGTACTTCACTACTGCAGATAAACTTTGCAGCTGAATAGAGACCAAGCATGTGTACTAATGCTTGGAAATTATGTTTCAGCATTGGTTTTCGTTTGACTTTGCGCGTGACATAATTTTTCCTGTGCTTGTGCTCGTTTATACATTAAAAGCTAAAATGCTGTTGGAGTATGTGTATTAAGCCCATGAGGCCCTTGTATACAGTCTACTTAGCTAGGGTTAGCCCAAATTAATCTAATCACTCAGTTTAGCATGATATCAAGCTAGGGTTTCCCTTTTCTCTCTCTCCTCCCCTCCCTCCCTCCCAGCCGCCGCAGCCGCGCCCCCTCTGGCCACCATGGCCGGCGGCCGGCCGCCTCCTCCTCCCCCCACCTACTTCCACTCCTTCCCACCCCTCCCCTACCCCTCCTGGGCGCAGCGCGCCGCCGGCGGGTAGCCAGCCGCGGCTTTCTTCGCCGCCGGCGGCGCCGCCGCCGCCGCCGCTGGTGCGGGGGCCAGCGAGCCCTTGCCTGGCGGGCCGCCGCCGCCCCGGCCCCCTCCCGCCCTAGCCCCGGCTGCGCCCGGCGCGGGGGGCCCGCCTCTGCCCGCCCCTGCCCTGGCCGCGCCAGGTGCTGGGGGGCCGCCGCCGACTGCGCCTGCCCTGGCCGCGACCGGCGCAGGGGGCCCTCCTCCGCCCGCCCCTGCCTTAGCCGTGACCGGGGCTGGGGGGCCAGCCGGTGGTCTCACGCTCCAGTGCCGAGGCGGAGTACCGCGCCGTTGCCAACGGCGTGGCCGAGGCCACTTGGCTCCGCCAGCTCCTGGCTGAGCTTCACCGCCCTCTCGCCAGGAGCACGCTCGTCTACTGCGACAACGTCAGTGCGGTCTATCTCTCCACCAACCCTGTGCAGCACCAGCGGACCAAGCATGTAGAGATCGACCTGCACTTTGTCCGCGACCGTGTGGCCATCGGCGACGTCCGGGTCCTTCACGTCCCGACCACCTCCCAGTTTGCGGACATCTTCACCAAGGTCCTCCCTTCCTCGACCTTCTCCGAGTTTCGCTTCAGCCTCAACATCACCAGTGGCTAGTTGTGACTGCGGGGGGGGGGGGGGGGGGGGGGGGGGGGGGGGGCCTGTGTATTGTGCTTGTTTTCTTTTTTGTCCAGTATTGCACTCCGCTGCGCCGGTAGTCCAGACTGGGGGGGGGGGGTGTTGGAGTATGTGTATTAAGCCCATGAGGCCCTTGTATACAGTCTACTTAGCTACCCTTCTAGGGTTAGCCAAAATTAATCTAATCACTCAGTTTAGCAAATGCGACAGCATCAAATATTCTCTTTAATATCATGTGACAGTATGAATGTGAAAAGCACATCTATTTGTTAAAGAAACTGCTTATTATTTTCTTGCCTAGTCCAGAAGCATTTGTATCCATCCTTTGTTTTCTTCCACAATTTCAAACATTGCTTTTGTTTCTCTCAATTGCACTGATATTTTACTTTTCACACAGGCCATTCAAATCACTTGACCCCATTGCAACTCGAAAGTCTGCTAACTGAAGAGCCCACATCTCGATTTTGGCTGGTAATTTCTTACATGTTTTGAAATCTAATTCCAATATCATTATCTCCCTAATTTCCAGTAAATTCATGCCCTCTTAATTATTTGTTCAAGGCTTGCAGTTGTAGGTACCTACAACTGTTACATATGTATCACTCTCTTCTTATGGAAGGATTAGGAACCTGGGAAGAATTTCATTTAGTTTGATGGCAACTAGTTGAATTCCTTGCCCAACTGTGCAACTAAATTTAGAGACACAATTGCTATATAACTTTAGTGCCTATGATTAAAAATATAGTTTATCTACTTTGACAGCCACAATGTCAAAATCTGACCACCTTAAGAAGTTTGGAGTCTTATCATTTTCTTTTGGTTAGTGAGGGAACTTTTAGGAATTCCTTTTTTTTTAAGAATTACCCCAGAAGTGTCTTGCCCATAAAGTTAGGTGTCTGTTTTAATTTCCCTGGTTCTTTGATGACTGGATATTTTTTTATTCCAATGCAAACAGGTAGAATTCCGAACTTCATTTTCAGCAAAATGTATACAAGCAAGCAGCGTTCTGCCCGAACTTTCTGTTATGTAAGTATTTATTGAATTTTCTTATTGTTTACTACCTTGTGGAGTTTCCATTCTGTGCTCTAAGGTAGTATTAACTATTAAGATGCTACAACAAAATCTCCTTGCTGTGATGGCAGTTTGAGACTCAACTGAAAGCATTAAATTTTCTGTGTCATTCTTTCTTGCAGTTACATGGCACTGACCATTATTTGCTCTTGAAATACGCTATTTAACTGATCTATGCTTTCCCAGTATCTCCAAATTATTTTAAGAAACTATTCAGAGTACTTTCCTTCAGGACAACTGTCCTGAACATAGCATGGCTCATGTTTTTCTATCAATTGCATTTTCACATTCTATTAATGCAGGTACTCCAACAAGAACATCTCTTTTGGAATAATTGACCTTGGGCATTTCCCAAATGCAGCAGCAAAGTTCGGGATATCGATGTGGGGTAATATTTTTTTGGCTTTATTTATCTGCTTCATTATTTACTGTTATCTGTTTGGGTTGGAGATTTGGAGTTCTTGCATTTGAGTCTTATATGCTCTATTAACTCTTGATTCTTTGAACAGATCATCTTCCCACTTACATATTGTTTGACAAGGTGACTGAAGTTTCTCGGTTTCCGGAAATCACAGGTGAATCAAAAGTATTTGTGCCAAAAGTGACTAAGGTTATTTTCACCACCTTTTGTTCTTATGGTTTATTGTATTTCTCATTTTATGGATCGACCTACATGAGTTAAAATTACTTTTGACGTTTTGATCAACATCTCCTTCGGTAAGGGTTAATGCTACTTGAAAGTTATACAACTATATGCCTAAGTGTAAATATATTAGTTTTCATATATGTTATTTGAAGAGGTTATGGGTCCGTTTAGTTTCAGAACACCTAGGGATGGGATGATCCCGTCCCTAGTATTTGGGGTGGGGTGATCTGAATGGCTTGTTTGGTTCTAGGGACAGAGTCATCATTGTTTCTTGTTTGGTTGAGGGAGCGAAGAGGTACACAATGAGAAGCTGTCAACCAATGGTTAGCACAATCGTTGTGTGGCCCAAGTGTCAGTGGCCATGCCCAACTTGGTTCCACTGCACCCCCCCACTACACTATCTCCATGGCAATCAACTTCCTGAAGCTTGGCGGCCAATGGCCATGGTCACGGTAGATCGGTGCCACCTCTTGTCTCCTCCCTCTTCGGCCGCCCTTGCTAGACCACCCCATTCGGTTCCTCCCTCTTCGTCCGCCCCTACTCAACTCAAACCGACCCCGCTCTGCTCCTCCCAGGTCGGCCCTCCCGCTCAGCTCTGGCTGCCTCGGCATTGTTGTTTCTATGCAGGGTAGGATGGGGCCTATGTTGGGTGCAGCCGGGGCGAGCGGTGGGGCATGCAGTGTCACGGTGCAGCGTTCGGCGTACATGAAGGAGGAAGGACTGAACCAGGTGGAAGAAGAAACATGAACGGAGCAATGACGGCGAGGAGTGGTCAAGTTGGTTCGACCAATTCTGAGGGACGCATAGGGATGGGAAGGTCCTGTCCTTAATTTTTTGGGGTGGGGTGATTCGAGTAGCTCGTTTGGTTCTAGGGACAGAGTCATCCTTGTTTCTTGTTTGGTTGAGGGAGTGGAGAAGGACACAAATAAGAAGCTGTCAACGGTCAACCAACGGTTGGCACCATTGGTGCGGGGCCCAAGTGACAGTGGAGCATAGCATCTCCATGGGTGGCACAACCACTCCAGCTTGGCTCCACTGCACCTCCACCGCCTTTTCTCCATGGCCGTCGTCTTCTTGTAGCTTGGCTGCCATGGCCGCAGCAGATTGGTGCCCCCACTCGGCTCCTCCCTCTTTGGCTAGGCTTCTCCTGCTTTGACCGCTCTGCTCGGCTCCTCCCTCTTCGTCCGCCCCTACTCAGCTCTGGCCAACCCCACTCCACTCCTCCCAGATTGGCACCTCCGCTCAGCTCTGGCTGCTTCAGCATTGCTGTTTCTACGCAGGGTATGATGGGGCTAGCCTGCGCTGGGCGCAGTCGGGGCGTGCGGTGGGGCATGCAGTGTAATGGTGCAACGTCCAGCATGCACGGAAGAAGGACCAAAGCAGGCGGAAGAATAAACATGGACGGAGAAATAACGGTGTTGAGGGGACAAGTTGGTTTTTCGGATTGTGAGGGATCCCTGGGGACAACATCTAGTAGAATATACCCTCCAAGGGATGGTTCCATCCACATGTCCCAAAACCAAATACTCTGTCCCACCCCCAAACCAAACACACCCTAAGCATTTTTTAGCAGTATACTATTGGTGTGGCTGGTTATTCTAATTGGCGGATAACAGATAACCATGATCCTGTAATGGAAAAGGTAGCGGGGAGATCAGATAAGCTAGTTTGGATAGTGGGGTAAAGGAAACACAAAAGCAATAGGTGTAAGTTAAGTAATGAAATATGGCCATAACCTAAAAAATGGCGTGTAAGAAGGCAACAAGAAATACAGTTTTACACTCCAGTTCACTTTCATTTAGTTTTGATATTACATCTGGGTTGATGATCTGGCTTTCAATCAAATTACTGTAGTGAACAACTTGTTGACATACCAATGGTCGAACTCCTGAAACTTCAGTTAGCTATCGAGTCATTCTCAATGGCCCAGCATGAAAATCAATTATGTAATGGTTAATATTGTGCATCTGTATTTCTTGCAGAAACTTCTTTGCCAGCATTTTGATCTTGACAGACGATTGATTGGATACCTATCTACCTGTAAGTCAGCCAGAGATGACTTTCACTGTCTTTTTCACTTCATCATCTATGAAACATATGTTGATCAAATACATCCTTTCACAGGATGTCATCTATCCCAGATGTCTCAAAGGATGGGGACATTTCCTTTTTTGTCGCTGAATCGGACATCTGTGTGGCAGCAATCACTTCAGGGGTATCTTGAGCCTTGTATTATTATTCGATGAATGACTTATGCCCTTTTAATCAAGGCCAGTAAACTTTGTGGTGAAAAAAGAAACACCTATTTTTGACTAATCTGTCAGCTACTGAATTATAGAATTTCACTACCATGCAGAGATTTCTGTAATGATTTGCCGACTATATGTTTTGTGACTGCAGCAGCAGTCAATTCAGACACCATTCATGTCCACTGAGCAGGGGTGTCCCGGAGTTTGTTCGGCTCCGCTCCTTTTCCATGTGTTAGTGGCCTGCACGGTAGGTCTTCCTGGCTCCCCTCACATTCCATTTCATTATTTTCCATGCCTGATGCTTTTCCTAGCCGATATATGCCTTAAATATGCTTAGTGCTCTCTGATAACCCTAATTAAAAATCCAAAGCATTCGATTTGGCCACCACCATTATCAAGTGGAGGAAAAGTCTGATTTTGGTAGTATTGTTAAAAAGCCTGAATGCCTGATTGCCCAGTAAAAGGATGGATTTGTGATGCGTTGGAAAATTTAGAATAATACTACTGTGCAAAAGTGGGGTTAGGTTGGGTGTTCAACACTTGGGCTCGTCTTGCTAAGGTCACCTTGGGATGATATTAGCAAATCTGGGGAGACCAAATTTGGGGTTTGGGTCGGGTTGGATGGTTGATTGGTTTAGAGTAGTCATAGAGAATACAAAAGGCGTGCATATCCAGGCCATGACACGTCAGACCCAGGTAAGTGGTTGGTAGTGGGATAGGACAAGCCCTAGCTTTTTAGCTTTCGCCAGCTTTTCCGTTTTCTTATGTTTGCAAAAGCATGGAGTATCTCCCCTCTCATCACAGGAAAGAAGAACATGGAGGATCTCTTTTTGAGTTTTGATATGAGAGAGCGTGGTCTTGGCAAGTGCCATGTGGACCAGTATTGAATAGTGGGTTGGCTTGCAGCTGTCAAGCTGATAGACTGCAACTTTCCTCCTTCCAGGGTCCAGGGTCTAGGGTCGACTCTTGAGGCCGACCACACGTAGGGTACGCTGTATCCGTATTTCTAGTACCAATACCTCATCATTACCTAGTGAAGTATACTTGCTCATGTGGAAAATAATAAATGACTGTCAATTTGTTTTCTGTTAGATTCAAACAGAATTGTCTAGTGCTTTTTGTCAAGAATTCTGGAGACGACTATAATCATTAGGCTCACTTAATGCTGTGAAAGAAATACGTATTTTTGTGCATATATATATTTTTTTAAAAGCATTAGCCTATATTGGTTGAATGCTCCTACAAAAAGAACTAATTATTGATTCCTTGGAAAGGCACTGACGTGCCAATTGATTCCTGGTTAGAATCATAACATGTAACCACATGAGTTGTAGATTAATAAGAACAAAATAAAACCATGGTCTTAGGCTCTGTTTAGATCCAGTGCAAATTGCAACTGTAACTAGTCACATCAACGTTGCGACACATGCATGGAGCATTAAATGTAGACGAAATGTTTGCATGTTTGTACTTTTTGCATGTGCATCACGAGACGAATCTTTTAAGCCTACTTGGGCCATGATTGGACAAAAGTTGTCAAATACAAACGAACGTGCTACAGTGCAGAATTGCAACTGCAACTGGGATCTAAACGGAGCCTTAGTGTCTGCCACAAGAGGCTATATACGCTGTTCCCATGTATTGGAGGGGCCAGGAGCTAACCGCCGAAACAAGCACTGAATCATGCCATGCGGTGTACAAAAAGGAATCGCAACCTCATAATGAAATTCGTTTGCATATTCATGTGTCCTTGGGAGGGCCGTGCTTGCCTTTGATTTGTTGCAGTCCTAATATCAAACGTGTTTGTGCCAGTGTTACCATCGAAAACATTACATCCGTTTTAGAAAAAAATGTCACGGCCACCAGCGTGATCATCAGAGTGGTTAGGTCACATGGATCGATTGGCAATCGAGTTCCATGGGTAGTTACAGGCACACAGGATGGCTAATTTTTTAGCCAAATCTTTAATAGCTAATTAGTAGCCAACTAGCTAACCAAAATCAGGACTAACTTTTAGCCCCTACTGGTAACTAGTCATTATATCAGTGCTGAGTTTTAACATCCTTAAAAATAAGCATTGATTTTAGCTGACGCTGATTTGTTGTAAGAAAAAAAACTACTCCGTGGTTGAAAATAAACTGTTATTGCTCAAGGTTCAGGAACGAGCCACCAGTTCAACTGTTAGAGGCTCGACTTAGCACCATGGTGACTGGTGAGGTCAGGTGAAACGGTGAAACCTGGGTCAAACTGAGTCCAAACGACGAGCAGTTTATTTGTCAGTAGGAATAGGAAAGAGGAAAAGAGAGAAGGCTGGGCTCTTTTTTCCACCGATGGGCGCGGCCGGCGTGGCGACGCGGAGATGTGCGTGCTTGCCGGGTGTGGGTGTGCAGGGTGCGGATCGCCGCCTTTAATCGGGCTCCAAGTGCCGATAAAAAATCCGCTTTCACCCAGGGTCTTCGACCCGAGAATTTTTAAACCTGGCTTTGGCGCGCCCCTGTTGCCGTGCCTCTCAAAATCCCAAGGCAAAGAAAGAAGAGAAGAAAGAAACCTGCTGCCTTGCCTGCCCTGCAGCAGCCTCCAATCTCGAGGAACATCCTCCTGGTCTTCGGTCTTCCCCAGGTCTCCCTATATCTGTAATCTCTAATCTGTCCTCAGTCCTATCTTTTTAGTGCGTCATCCTTCTCTAGATTTGAACAAAATAAAAATTTTCTTAAGTTCAGTTATGTTAATAGATAATAATATTAGCATTTACATCTCCAGATAATTTTTTTAAAAAAATATATTTCATGATTAACATAATGATATTTATTCGGTACCATAGATGCCAACGCTTTTTTGCGTGTATAAATTCGCTTGAACTTATATTGTCGGATTTCTGGAAAAATAAGAATGACACTCTTTTGTAGACGTGGAGAGTATTTAATTATTTATCATATTGCTATTTATTAATTAATCAGCATATCCTGACCAACTTGCAAATAAGGAAGAGTAGACTTCCAATTTTCATGCTGGAACACGGTAATACACGTAAAGAAAATTTAGTCGGCAAGATAAAGAAAAAAAAAAATCAAGGGACAGCTCGTGCAAGGGGCAATATGATATGGTCGAACTCACGAAATTCAATGTAGGTTAGAGAGATAGATATCTTTAGATTAGGGGATCGAGAATTCACGCCCTGGGCAGGGGGGGAATGTCTGGAGTACAGCGCTGGTAAGTAATAAAAATATTAAAAGGAGCGAGAGCTAAAAGAAAAAGGAAAAGAGATTCCTTTAAGCACTGCACTGCTCCCCTGCCAAATTTTTATTTTGGTACCCTCCCCTCTTTCTTTCTCTCTATCGGCGTGACGGGAAAAAGGAAAAGATGCAGGTTGTATTCTAGCGATATAAAAATAAGCAAGGAAAAAGAAAAGCTCGGAATCTCTCCTAAAGCATGTGCAGAAAGCCATCAATTATTTGTGGTATATATAAACCAGCAGCTCACTCTGCTTCATTTCATTTCATCGGCGCTAACCTCACCCTAACCAGCAATGCCAATATAAACCTCATTTATAATACTATACGATATTTCTCTCCTATAAAAGTGAAATGGATTTTTAAAAAAACCAATTGCTCTATAATTCTCGTCAGAAATTAAATATTATGTACCTGAAATATCGAAATCACTCTTGGGTGAATAATGATTTTTTAAAAAAAACCAATTGTTATATAATTATCGTCAGAAATTAAATATTATGTACCTGAAATAGTGAAATCACTCTTTTGGGTGAATAATAAATAAAAAAAAAACTTGACTGGGGGGGTAAGACAGCCAATGCTCGAAGAAGGAGACTGGGTGAATAATAAATAAAACCAAGCACGCAAGCAAATTGAATTGGAATGTAGGTACGGGACCACTGCTTTCGGCGAAATATTAATATTGATTATTATTACCAGAGAAGCGATGGCAGGACTAAACAACAAGGTTGCAGGAGGCAGCACGGAACCATCGTTTTCCGAGGAATTATTACGCCGACCGGCGAGCAGAAGAAGGTGCAAGTGCAGCGGGGCTCCACTCCACGGCCGCCGATTCGATCGCCTCCCGAGCTCTCATCAGTTTTTAAAGTACCCCACCACCAGTACCAGTAGGGTGAAGCACATCGATCGATCAGCTGGTAGTGGTAGCTGCTATAGCCCTTCCTTCCTCCTTGTGCATGTGTGGCAGCAGCAGGCTCCGGCCCGGCTCCAAATCCTCCTCGTGCTTGCCGATGTCCGGGCATTAGAGGAAAGCGGCACCGGTGCTCCGGCCATGGCCTCTCGCCCCCTCCGCCCTTGACCGACCCCACCCCCATTCTTCTACTATACTCCGGCTCTACACCCACGCACATGCCTCCCACCCTCGAACACTTGCATTGAGCACCACGCGTCGTCGATCGCTCGCCAGTGCTTGCATGCCACGATCGACCCACCACTACCTTCACTCGCTCGCTAGCTAGGATAGAGCTCTGACTATCTGAGCACAAGTGCTATATCCACCTGCTATAGGAGTACCAGCTATAGCTTCTGCTGCCAGCTGCCTCAGCTAGCTAGCTGCCAGGAGGAGTCCGGGTGTTGGCCTAGCTAGCTAATCGAGTAGTTTGTTCTTGGCTGTGCCATTGCGGCGGGCGGCGGGCGGCGGGCCGAGCGAGAGAGCTTAAAGTACTTTGGTTGTCTACACACTTCTAGGGTGCAGTGCAGCACAGATAGATGGTGACGGCGAAGGAGGCCGCGGCGGCGGCGGCGGCGTTGGACGCCAGCAAGTACGTGCGGTACACGCCGGAGCAGGTGGAGGCGCTGGAGCGGCTCTACTACGAGTGCCCCAAGCCGAGCTCGCTGCGCCGCCAGCAGCTCGTCCGCGACTGCCCCGTCCTCGCCAGCGTCGACCCCAAGCAGATCAAAGTCTGGTTCCAGAACCGCAGGTACGTTTGCTTGCTTGTCGTCTTCCTACCTCTTTCATTTCATTCTCTCCCCGTTCCTCCTGAACCTCCGATCCATCCGCATGCAGGTGCCGGGAGAAGCAGCGGAAGGAGTCGTCCCGGCTGCAGGCGCTGAACCGGAAGCTGACGGCCATGAACAAGCTGCTCATGGAGGAGAACGACCGCCTGCAGAAGCAGGTGTCGCAGCTCGTCTACGAGAACGGCTACTACCGCCAGCAGACGCAGAGCGTACGCGCCTCGATCTCATCACCTCACCTTCTCGATCTGATGCTCCCCTTCAATCCCACTGCTGTGCCTGTGCCTGTGTGTTCATCTTCATCCCTGATCCCTCTGCCGTGTCCGCTTGCAGCAGGCGGGGCTGGCGACCACGGACACCAACACGAGCTGCGAGTCGGTCGTCACCAGTGCTCACCAGAACGTGGCGGCGCCGCCGCAAGCCCAGCCGCGCGACGCAAGCCCCGCTGGGTACGTACGCGAACGCCATCCTTCTCCTTCCTTGCCAGCCAGCCCATGCGGCGCGCTTTTGCCTTTATTTTGCCACTTCCATGCTTCTTTGGCTGGCCTACTACCGTACCTAGCAACCACCTGTATCTGTAAGCGACATGGACGACGTATCCTTGTCTCTGCAGGCTCATGTCCATAGCGGAGGAGACACTGACGGAGTTTCTGTCCAAGGCCACCGGCACCGCCGTCGAGTGGGTCCAGATGCCCGGGATGAAGGTTGGCTACGGTTGCGGCCTCTGAATTACTACTATATACTAG
Organism: Eremochloa ophiuroides; assembly: GCA_038502445.1. NCBI lineage: Eukaryota > Viridiplantae > Streptophyta > Magnoliopsida > Poales > Poaceae > Eremochloa > Eremochloa ophiuroides. The sequence goes on from JAHLJS010000006.1 coordinate 4,266,634, forward strand.
CATATTTCTTGTTCGTTTCCGATTCGTACCTTCTTCCTTTGATGAATTGAGCGAGTGAGATTATTCCTGGCGCGGCTTATCAATTGCTCAATCTTTCTTGTCTCGCCATGGGCACCTGCAGCCTGGTCCGGATTCCATTGGAATCATTGCCATCTCGCATGGTTGCGCGGGTGTCGCTGCGCGAGCTTGCGGCCTCGTGGGCATGGAGCCTGCCAAAGTAAGCTCTCTTGATGATTTGCTTCACTTCCCTCCCTGCGTGTACCCTAGTGTGGCTCCCTCCTGAGTATACATAACTGAGTGCTGAATGGTGCCTATTCAGGTTGCTGAAGTCCTCAAGGATCGCCCGCTGTGGCTACGTGACTGCCGATCTATGGAGGTGGTCAATGTTCTTCCTGCCGGTAACAACGGCACAATTGAGCTTCTCTACATGCAGGTTCAAACTGCTTATTATTACTCTATAAAAACTGATTGATTAACTCAAAGGGATTAGCTTCCTTAGCTATCATGTTCCCTTTTTTTTGGTATCGTCTTTAGCTCTATGCCCCCACAACGCTGGCGCCAGCTCGCGACTTCTGGTTGCTGCGGTACACCTCCATTCTTGATGATGGAAGTCTAGTGGTCAGTGTCTGAGCGTCAAACATACAAGTGCGATTATATATGTGCATCTATATATCCATCTGCCAGCCACTTGACCTTGCTTGCTCTAAAGGTATGTGAGAGATCACTCAGTACCAAGCAGGGTGGCCCAAGCATGCCTCTTGTCCAGCCTTTTATCAGGGGCGAGATGCTTCCTAGTGGGTTCTTGATTCGGCCTAGCGATGGTGGAGGCAGTGTTATACACATAGTAGATCATATGGACTTGGAGGTAACGGAGTCCAGATAATAATTGACAACAGTTGCTGATATTTAATTTTAGGTTCATCTGCAGCAGAAATTTGAGCTACTTATGTGTGTTCTCAGCCTTGGAGCGTGCCTGAAGTCGTGCGGCCACTCTATGAATCATCCGCAATGGTTGCTCAGAAGATGTCAATGGCGGTACAACACCATGAACTTCAATCTCTGCTGTTGCTCTTACATAGCACATCAGATTTTGTGGACTGATATTTTTTTTGGTTGCAAAATCCAGGCTTTGCGCTATCTTAGGCAAGTTGCTCATGAAGATACCCATTCTGTAATAACCGGATGGGGACGGCAGCCTGCTGCTTTACGGGCTCTGAGCCAAAAGCTCACCAGGTTGGGTTCTTGAACAGTACCGACAGGATGCTGATGGTTCTTGTCATGAATCTTCTTTAGTGACAATTGTAGCTCTTTTTTCACCTTTTCAGAGGTTTCAATGAAGCTCTCAATGGGCTTGCTGATGATGGATGGTCTGTGATTGAAAGTGACGGAGTGGATGATGTTTGTATCTCTGTTAATTCGTCCCCGAGTAAAGTGATCAACTGCAATGCAACTTTCAATAATGGATTACCTGTAGTCAGTAGCAGTGTCCTCTGTGTCAGTAGCAGTGTCCTCTGTGCAAAGGCATCAATGCTGCTGCAGGTTAGTTTCACCTTACAGTTAGAATTTATTTTTATTTGTACACTGTCAGAACATTCCACTTTATTTGTTTTACATGAGTACTGCTATTTGTTAGGATGTTTCTCCGCCAGCACTCCTGCGCTTTATGCGGGAACAGCGGTCGCAGTGGGCTGACAGCAATTTAGATGCATTCTTTGCTTCTGCAATGAAACCAAATTTCTGCAATTTGCCTATGTCTCGCCTCGGAGGATTTAGTGGTCAGGTCATACTTCCTTTAGCCCACACGTTTGATCCTGAAGAAGTAAGCTCCTATTCTACTGTGAACTGCAACTAATCTCTCCAATTGAACAAATTTCTTTTGCTTAATGTGTTCATTGCTTAATTTCTTATGTCAGTTCCTCGAGGTTATAAAATTAGGAAATGCCAGTAATTATCAAGACGCACTCCTGCACCGTGATCTGTTTCTGTTGCAGGTAACTTTTAGGTTCACATATACATCTGTATCATTGACTCTAATTTCACCATGAGCAAGATAGCTTGAGTTGTAAGTTTGATCTCTGTATAAGTTGTGTTCTCCACTGAATTGGCAGATGTACAATGGGTTAGATGAAAGTATGGTAGGCACTTGTTCAGAGCTGATCTTTGCCCCTATAGATGCATCATTCAGCGATGACTCTCCACTGCTCCCATCTGGTTTCCGCATCATTCCGATCGATGCTCCTCTTGTAAGTCTACACCACTCAAACAGCCAGTAGCATCTCAGCTTCAACTACAGATGAACTTTACTTGATTTGTTTACCCTGCAAATACATGTCAGGACACATCCAGCCCCAAGTGCACGTTGGACCTTGCCTCTACCCTTGAAGTTGGAACTCTCAGAAGCAGGATAAACGGGAACGGTCCTGGAAATGCTGCTTGTGCTGGCTCAAAGGCTGTGATGACGATCGTGTTTCAGTTTGCTTTCGAGAGTCATCTGCAGGACAGTGTTGCAGCCATGGCGAGGCAGTACATGCGAAGCATCATAGCATCAGTTCAAAGGATTGCGGTGGCTCTCTCCTCCTCGCGCCCCGTTCCTCATGGCAGCAGCATCAGTCACGCTCCTGCTAGTCCGGAGGCAACCACGCTTGCCAGATGGATTAGCCAGAGTTACAGGTCTGTGGTCTGCATGTACCGTGATAGCTAGTTTGCGTTCCAAATACTTGGATTTATGCTGATGCTGCTTGCTAGTTCAGATATCATTTTGGGGCTGAGCTCATCAAATCCGCAGACGGTAGTGGCTGTGAAGCAATGCTAAAAACCCTTTGGCATCATGCCAGTGCTATACTCTGCTGCTCTTTGAAGGTTTGCCCTATCGCATCTGAAAATTGCTTTGATATTGCAAGTTGACAATTATACTGTCCCGTCTGCAAACAGCATTGGATTTCAGAACTTACCTTGAAACTATTTCACAGAAACAAGTCTCTGAATTTCAGATATAACATTCTAAAACGTTGCTGTGGAGTGAAACTTTCACCAATCTGGGATACTTATGTCTGAAAGTGAGGAAACGGTGACAGCTCAACATTTCCATGCATGCAGGCATTGCCAGTGTTCACGTTCGCGAACCAGTCCGGCCTCGACATGCTGGAGACGACCCTGGTGGCGCTGCAGGACATCACCCTGGAGAAAGTGTTCGATGACCAAGGGAGGAAGACCCTGTGCGCGGAGCTGCCCGGCATCATGGAGCAGGGGTTCACGTGCATCCCCGGCGGGCTGTGCGTGTCGGGCCTGGGCCGGCCGGTGTCCTACGAGAAGGCGTTGGCGTGGAAGGTTCTCGACGACGACAGTGGCGCGCACTGCATCTGCTTCATGTTCGTCAACTGGTCGTTTGTGTAATGCATTTGCCAGGTCCGTCGCGCTCACAGGAAATCGGTTCGAATCGCCCTTTAGTTATTGGGATGTAAAACGGTTTCGGTTTTGAAGAAAAAAAAATGTGGAATGGTAGAAGGACATGAATAGCAGTATTGTACTTGTACACAGATGGATGATGTGATGTCAAATTAAACAAGAAGAATGACTTTTTGTTTTTGATGATGAACCTAACATGGCCCCTCCTTTATGTTTTTCGGTATTAAATGGCATACATAATTATGATATGATTAACATATATGTGTCAAGGGCCACACATATTGACATATATGTGTTTGAAGAAGAAAGGGGGCGAAGAAAGGACACATTGTCCTGTCTTGGTGGGAGAGGAATGCGAGATGTTTCAGGGAAGTGTGCTCCTCCGAGGCCCAGGTGCTCAATGTCGTCCAGCAAGCCGCCGATCTTTGGATCGATGCCAGGGCTTGCAATTTGAGTTGTCTAGTGCGTGAGTAGTCGAGATAGGAGCTTGGGGGGGGGGGGGGGGGGGGGGGGGGGCTGTGCTTATTGCAAAATGTGTAATACCTCTATGTAATCATCTTCTTCTTAATTACAAAGATATGCAAAGTTTTTGCGTATTCGAGGAGAAAAACATATGTGTGTCAGAGATGTGTTGACGGGTATGTATTTTAGAAAAAAGAGGGATTTTTCACTCAAAAAAAGAAAAAAGGGATTCTATTTCGTCTTATGGAAGAATTTTGCGCTCAACCAATCTGTTATTATAATACAACCTTTTGTTGGATTCAAAGAGCTCACAAAAAACATAAGAAAAAGAAGACCAGCAAACCAAAAACTATAAGTCTATTATAGTAGAAGACAATCACCCATACTCAGACGTTCGACAAAAATCTCTATTGCTGTAATTTCGAACATTCGATACCCGTTTCACCGTATGTATGTTTTCCTGTAAGATAAGATAGATCATGAGCGCGTCCAGTGAATAACCTTACGGATGCTAAGAGATAATGAAGGAAGAACAATCAAGATCCGAGACAAAAGGCAGAAGAAACAAGCACTAGATCACGTCGTCAATAGATATTGGATCATATGGTGAAGTGGTTAGGGGAAACTAAGATGGGTCTATCTATAATTAAAATAAAACGTGTAGAACCAATAGAAAAATAAACAAGTGTCTGGCCTAGCAAATTCTTCAAAAGGTGCCCTCAGAGAAGGAATTAGTCGATTACAGCATAATGGACTTTGTGACAATCACTACCGCAATCCATCCGTTACTCTAGAATTTAAATTCCTTGGGAAGCTGTTTCAGAGCCTTTCCCTAGTATATATGTAAAAAAGTTTTACATAGTATAGAGAGAGGAGAACTATTTTCAGTTGTTACAGTAAACAAACGAAAACTATCCATGCTATTTGCTGGTTGATTCAAAAGGGACAGGGCTTCTAAAACTATCCATACTATTTGCTGGTTGATTCAAAAGGGAAAGGGCTTCTAAGCGTGTGGGAGAGAAATGCGGCCCATATATAAAGCATACAATTTATTGGCACTCTGGGCCGTTGAGCGCCGACGGCCTTCAAGCTCGATTTCATTCAATTACACAGCCTATATAAAAACGAATTCGATGGCATATATAAATCAAAGGTTCAAATTTTCAATTGCTCGGTTTATTCACTGACAGGTAGGCTAATTTTATAACCGAGCAAGATCACCGCCAATTCCAGATCGATATATCATACACTGAATGTTATGGATGACCTGACCAAATACTGAATGACGAAGCGAAGACAACACAAGTACAGTACTGTACACACACATACAAACATAGAAGCATCAAAATGCTTGAAAGGTGAGCTGCAAGTGAAATAAATATATACATATATATATACACAACAAGGTAGGAGCATCCAAATGGCCAACGAGGTAGTACATGCATGCATGCATGTGCTCGATCGATCACCTGCAGCGATCGCCGGCAGCAGCGCCGTTGACGACGTCGCCGAGGAACTGCGGGTCGCAGCTGGCCGACCTGGAGAGCGCCACGGCGCGGGCCGCCGACGCGTCGAGGCTGCTCCTCCGCTCCTGGCACGACGCCGTCCTGCGGTCCAGGCTCCGGCGCGCGATGCGGCGCATGGAGCCCGCCAGCGACAGCGTCGGGTTCAGCCTCGTGGTGGCGTTGAAGTCCCGGCACTCGGCCTCGTGGGCGCCCAGCGCCGCCGCCACGCCGCCGCCGCCGCCGGCCGCCGGGTCCTGCCGCCGCACCCGCTCCTTCACCGCCTCCGCGCACAGCCCGCACAGCCAGTTGCCGCAGAAGGACGCGCGGACGCCGCGGATGTACGCCGCCGTGCACTCCTCGCCCACGCCGCAGCACGCGCACCGCACCGTCTCCACCTGCTGGTCGGAGCCGGCGGCCGTGGCGGCGCTAGAGGCCACTACGTCGGGGCGTGGATTGCTGCTGCCGCTGCCGCCGCCGCCGATGATGACGAGTTTCTCCAGCTTGCTTGCGATTTCTGAGCAGGCTCGTCGCAGATCTTGGCTCTCCATCTTGTGAAAGTAGGAGAAAACCCCGCGCGTTGCTACGGGAATCACCGGTGAAAAACTAAATATATATTAGTAAATGATGTGGTTTGCAAATGTGAAAAGTTTGAGTGAAACATAATGACATGCGTTAGTTGGATGTGTTAGTGGATGATGACGAGGACATTTTGCATGGCAAGATACAATGTGTCAGTGAGATTTTGAGTGGATGCTGATGTGGACACTTTGCATGGCGAGAGAAATAACTAGTGGGGTTTGTTTATATAAGAAGTATAGATAGGGTTATTATTAAGCACGTATGCTAATTATTATTGCATATATTATTTATTCATTTTAATATGCATGTACGTAGTAGAACTTAATCTGCAATTGCATACATAGCAGGGAATGATCATATATTCATACATCTTGTGACCCCACACACAATATGTTTTATAAAAAATATCTCTTTATTTTGACTCACTCCATGCTATGTCCATTAATTATACCTTCGTGGCGTCTTAGAATATACTCTCACCATTCCAAAATACAAGTCATTCCATAAATCTTGGAGATCGGCAAATCTCAAACTTCTTAAGTTTGATCAAAATCATAAAAACATACAAACATTTATAACATCAAATGTATATTATAAAATTATAACTAACAAACAATCTAATGATACTTAGTTGTATCATAAATGTTATTATCTCATTACATAAATTTAGTCATATTTAAAATGTTTTAACTCTTTAAAATTTTACAATGACTTATAATTTATGATGGAGAGAGTATGTAGCAGGGTTTCTAGCTCACACGTTACTATCAGAAGTACCCCCTCTCGGGCGTTTCATTCCAAATTGCAAGCCATATTATTAGCTTTTCTATTAATGTTACTACTAAACATAACATATATGTAGGTGTGTAGCAAAAACTGTATACCAGAATAATCAAAACGACCTACAATTATAGAACGACGAAGTATTTAATCAGTGGTACATTAATTCGTTGAATGATGATAGAATTTACCTTTGCAGGGAGCTCACTGGCTTTTTTTTGTGGGTCTCGATGATATAGTTCTCTCTGTCTCTCTCGCCCCTAGGATGGAATGAAGCAATATATGGTAAGAGCATGCGATCCCTATACGGTATTTATAGAGTCTAAGATGCCACGGGCACGCCCCCACTGCCACACAAGTAGTTTTTTTTGAAGTGACTGCCACACAAGTAGTGCCCAAAGGAAGCACAACTTGGATGACCTTTTTCTTGCAACTCGTACATGATCGATCGAGGTCACCGGCAGCACACTAGCTATTCCAACAAGCATCTAGTTGCACCACAAGGTAGCTAGTTAAAGAGGTTCTCCTAATCTAGGGCATGCAACATCTTGCATGTGAAAGAGACCAACTGGTGCAGACAGGACGGGCATCATATATGGCGCCAACAACACAGCACACCAACTAGCTAGCTAGGGCGGTGGCGCCGCAAAGCAACAAAGAGATAGTATACTCGTAGCTAGACGGTGTTCACGCATCCCATGCAATTTCACCAGCCGTTTTCATCACTAGGCAGCAGTTAGCAGCTAGCTAGAGGAACGAGAGAAATCATGGATCTTGCAAAAAGGAGTAAAGAAAACTTGAAAAGGGCAAAAGCCAGCGTTTGTATTTTGCTAACGGATGATATGGATGTACATGATGCCGATCGTCGGACACCTCTTATTTGTGCTCCAGGCCCGTCTCTATTTATGATCACATGGAGTACTTAAAAAGTATTTCTCATGGTGTGAATCTAAAAACATGAATCTTACGTCATGAACTTATATTTTTTTTAAAAAAAAAACTTGGTCCAAGATATAAATGTTTGTCTTAGGCCAAAACTAGGACATGCAGAGAGAGCAAATGTTTGCACAATTTTTTATAACTAGCCAAAAACAAAACAAATTTTGAAAATGATCCATATTTTGAATCCGCATGAGTTGGATCATCAAATAATAACTGAATGCATGCACTCACTAGCCACCGGCTCTTCCATCGATATGATCTCTTTCCCAATTGGCGATCAATCAGCAACAATTAAACATCAACGAGTGTCGTTGTCCGAGAGTAAATGAAGTACCCAAATGGAGCTAAGCAAGCAGCAATGCACGATGCCCTCGTGCAGGCTACGCCCGGAAGATATATAGGTAGATGTGCATGTGTTACTATAAAGTTGTGTCCACACCACACCACACCACACTCTTGATCCAGACAGTGCTAGTAAAGCAATGTCAGGCATGCCATAACACGTGCACTAGCTTGGACGCCCAAAATACAATGCAATGCAATATTGCACAGCAGCCAGCAGCGGTCTCGGAGACGGAGGCCTGCACACCAAGAACAAACTGGAGAACCCCAAGAAAACAGTGGAGATGAAGACCTTGGAAGACAAAGGCCTGCATACCAAAGGGCCTTATTAGAGACACACTGGTACACAGGAGCTCTGTAGTGGCGGTTCAAGAGACATTTTCGCTAGCGTTTCACAGGGCCGCCAGTGGAAGAGGCCAGTGAAAATAAATCTTTCTACTGGCGGTTGCCTGTGAACCGCCAGTGAAAATACATTTCCACTGGCGGTTGGTTAAGTGAACCGCCAGTGTAAATCCTGTTACCACTGGCGGTTTACTTAAGCAACCGCCAGTGGAAATGTATTTCCACTGACGGTTCACAGGTAGCCGCCAGTAGAGATTGCCACCCAGTTTAGGCAATTTCAGCCCCCCACCCCCATATATATATTTATTTATTTATTGTATATATTAAGCTGTATTAGATCATGATCAAATATAGCAAAATAAAAATTAATTATTATACAATATATTTATATACATCAAAGGATTGTGCTCATAATATTTACACATATATGTTCATCTCAAAGTTACATGTGATAACCATCTCAAATTTACATATCTAATTAATAACCCTCTCGGATAAGTCCTATCATGGAGACTTCTGTTAGTTCTCTGAACTCTTCGCTTCCTAGAGCGTCGTGCTTGTCGTGATAATTCCCGTTGCTTGGAATAACATGTTTCATGATGAACGAGCACATGTCCTCAACTATATTGTATAAAGTTTGCGTGCTCATGTTCTGCGCCTTGAGTTTTTTATATTTCTTCAACTGTAGTCAATGTATAAACATCATATATACATTTGTAACTTTAAGGGTATAATTTCATACATGAATAATACTTACCAAATCAACGTTCTTGATGTATCGTCCGGACTCCCTCATAAATTCACAGATATAGAATCCGCAGTGGACCGATTCGGGTGGTTGTTTGTGGCACTATATATATAACAGGTAAGAGTGAATATTTAATTAGTTGCAACATCGTCTTATGTGTTTGTAACAACCCTAAAAATCCACACAATCTAAAAATCCCAACCAATTAAAATTTTTCATTTATTTATTGTGAAAACCTATTTTTCTTGTGCAAGCATATAGGTTTCATTATGGATTTGGTAAATAAAGGAGTATAGTTTACATTTTAATTCCATTCACATAGAATAATAACTTATGCATCACATTTGGGATTTATTGCAATTTATGTTTGTATTTACTCAATATTTAAAATGGGCAATATATGTATATATACACTGAAATGAAAATAGAAAAGGAGAAAGAGAATTGGGCCAGCCATTCGGCCAGCCGGATCGCTAAGCCAGCCCAAGCCAGCCCGACCTTCCTCTCCTCACCTCACCCGCGCGCGGCCCACGTTGCGGCTCGGCAGCGCACGCGCACGACCGGCACACACGCGCTCGCGCTCGCGCTCGCTGCCAACCCGGCCCCGCCTGTCAGCCGCTCTCGCCCCCCACTGTTCTTCTTCCTCATGAAGGCGACGCGCCTGCCGGGGGTGTCACGCGAATGGCGTGACCCCGGTCCCACAGCCGACAGCATGGCAGAGCCCTGACCCCGCTGTCCCCCTCCTGTCCCCTCCTTTCTTGGCCGCCAAGCGAACCCGCGCCCATCCGGAGCCCTAGATCCACTCGAGCCACGGCCCTTCGATCGGTCGAGCGCGATCAAGACCGTTCGCCATTGGAGCTGGCCAAGCTCGCCTATAAAAAGGAGCACACCCCGAAGCCCTACCCTCATTTCCCCTCGCCGCCACCGCAGCATAGACCGGCACACTGCACCAGACCGAGAGAGAGAGAGCGTAGGAGAAGGGCGGAGCAGAGGAGGAGAAGCTGCCGGAGCGCCGCCGCCGCGGAGCACGCCGGAGCCGGACACGGAGGAGAAGCCTGAGCTGCGGACGAGGAGCGGCACGGCACTGCGATCGCTCTGCACGGCTCCGACTCGCCACTGCACCGCCATCCTAGCTTCACCGACACCACGGTGAGCCATCGCACGCCACGTCCGAACCTTGCCCTGCTTTTGCCATGACGTTCCACCCTCGGGACGCGCAGGCACGAGCCTTTACCGGCTCGGGAAGATCACCTGCACCATGCACTCATTCGACCGGCCGAAACCCCCGGACTACAAGCTTGCTAGACCGAGAACGCAGCACGACGCGTTCTCGGCGGAGCGCGCTCACCACCGACGCGTTCCGACGCCGAATCACCCGTTCCGAGCAATCCGACTAGCACCCGTATAGGTTAGAGCGTCGTGGAGCACCGCCACGACCCCTTGAGCTAGCTACGCGGATCTAAGCGCTAGAGAAAGCCTGAATCGCCTTGGCCGCGTGCGCCGCGACCTTACCGGAGCGCCGCCGCGAGCCGTCGCCAAAAGAAGGTCATGCCATGGCTAAAGTTCGCCACCAGAGTGTTGTATGCTTCTCTGGCCTCACCAATTTGACGAGACCGCATTCGATTGAACCAATACTTGGTCGTAGCCGCGTTGCCGCCTTCCGCCGTCGTCGGCGACACGCCGCCGCCACAACCGAGCACCTTGGGAATCTCGGTAGCCAAAATTGGTAGTTGGTATACCATCGCCATAGACCCTGGACGCGTATACATCTCCTGGAAGACCTCCTTAGCCCCGCCAGAACCTCACAGTCGCGACGACATCGCCGCCGACACGTTCCGCCTCGCCTAAAATCCGTTCCGAGAACCCCCGGTCGCCTCGCGCTGCGGAGAAATGCCGCCGAGGTTCGCCAAGTCTGCCTCGGCACCGCCGCTAGATAGCCGATCCCTGTCTTGCCGAAATATGGTCATCGCCGCCCTGTCATCGTCCGCCGCACCGGAGAGACACCGCCGCCTTGAACAGACGCCCTGGAACCCTGGTAGCACCAAATCTCCGATTCGCCCGAGCCTCCCCAGGAGAGCTCGAGAGAGCGGCACCCTCGGGCGCCCAAATTTCCGATTCGCCCGAGCCTCACCGGGAGAGTTCGGGAGAGCAGCCCCTTCGGCGCCCAAATTTCCGATTCGCCCGAGCCTCTGCGGGAGACCTCGGGAGAGCGGCACCCTCGGGCGCCCAAATGTCCGATTCGCCCGAACCTCCGCGGGAGACCTCGGGAGAACGGCACCCTCGGCGCCCCGAATCTCCGATTCGCCCGAGCCCCGCCGAGCTAAGCCAAGCCCCGCCGAACTATGCCGAGCTCCGCCGAGCTACCCCCGACCACCGCCGAGCTCCGCCGAGCTACCCCCAACCACAGCCGAGCTACCCCCGACCACCGCCGAGCCACGCCGAGCTACGCCAACGCCGGCAACTCTCTAGGAACCAGCATCGAACACCTGGTGAGCGACCATCGGGTCTGTGTTCTGATGAGGCGCCACTTGCCGCACTACTGAACCCGCGCGCCACGTGGACCAATCCCGAGCTGCCCCTGATTAATCGGCCATTTTCCCATTTTCAGAAAATAGGATAATCTTCGGAAATTCATAACTTATTCATACGATATCCAAAAATTGCGCACCATATATCAAAATTCTCAGAATAATGAGATCTACAATCTAAGACTATGTTTGTGTGCATTTGGATTTTTATTTTATTGGATTTTTCTGAAATACTCTATAGGAGTCGCTGACGCGACTATTTCGTGTTCGATTTCAGAGCCGGAGGAGGATCTGACTAAGGAAGACGACCACGAGTACTTTCAGGAGCTAGGAGATGACTACGAAGGTACCACGGCCCACCAAATCCTTAGATCCTATTACGCATTGCAAATGACATTGTTGCTATTGCTTTATGATTATGTATGGATTGGTTGCATGGTAGTATATTTGAATTCCCTGCCTTGATAAGACTTTACCCTGCTGTCCGCTGCTAGGTTAGCTGCTGCTTATTTTACTGTTACTCTTCCACTACTTACTACTTGCTATATGCTATGTGGTGGAATTGGGACGGTGTATAACTGATTATAACTACTGGGAGAGAGTGCTGCGTGCGTCTTGGGTGCGTGGTGAGGGTTGATGTCGACCAAGTGGGATGTGAGACAAGCCCATGGGGCAAGTCGTGCCGGGGGTGCAACCTGGGCATCCCCAAGCGAGATACCTGTGGCGGGTAAAGTTGTTGAGGAGGTTCCGGGTGGGATAGCCTTGGTGGTTTGAAGCCCGTGGACGGAGGTGCTGTGATAGCACGGGGAGAGTATCCCCTAAGTGGAGATGCCTGCTTGGTCAAACCTAGGATGGACTAGTTTCAGGTTCATGGGAATCCTTTTCTACTCACTCGCTTCTGATGGGCGGGAGACGGCTGGACTACTTGGTAGGACGGTGCCACTACTGCTAGGTTGAAAGGTGATAAGGGTGGGCGGAGACGGTCGATGGGTTCCCGTTCCGTTCTAGATGCACAGTACCACTGGATGGGCCCGGTACTGTGTCTCCCAGTCTCAGCATAACGGTGTAGGATCCGAAATATCCCAGGGCTGAGTGGTAGGGTGGCATCGACCTAGGCAAGCAAGCACCCGGAATTCTGCCTAGGTGTTTGCGCAACACCTATGATGGCTAATCTTATGAGTAGTGAAACCTCTGCAGAGTGTACGGTTGATCGATCGATACATATGCCAACTCGTTGGCTATGGACCTTTCCTGTGAAGCTTCTACTAGTGTAGTGAGTGTTCTCTTCTCCCCCTGGATGACATTTTTCCGGCAGTGTACCCGTTGTGGTAGTGTGCCGCTGAGATAGGCCCGAGAGGGAGTTGGGCCTGTCGAATGAGAGCGAGGTGTGGGTAAGAGAGATGTGGTGATGGGAAAAGGATGATGTGTTAACTGGTGATAAAACTTGACTAAATAAACATTGATTACAGCTGCATAGGAAAACCTCAGCCTATAGGTCTGCTTGTATAGCCTTGCATCCACTTTCCACAAAGCAAATGCTGCATAGGTGGGCTCCGTGGCCAGTACAAATCGTACTGATAAATTTGCTGTCAGGTGACGAGAATGAGTACGACTTCGAGGAAGACGATGGCGAGGAATAGGGTCACGTGCTACACTCAAGTTGGCCGTGAAGAATGAATCGTTTCCGCATCTTCTAAAGCTTCTCTGATTGTTGATTCTGCCAGTGTGGCGATGTAATAAATGTTTATGTAAGACCTAACTACCGTTGTATGGATCCTGGTGTCAACTGAGATATGGGTAATTTCATGGATTGTTCCAAGCAATCTGTTGAATTACAATTCGAGCCTGTGGATTTCCCTTCGCGGAAATCGAGGTCGTTTCAGTGTTGTACATGTATGTGATATATATGTACTCATAAATATCTAACATACCGGCCACTTGTAATTTATTGATAATGGCCCCGTTTTGTTCTCGTGCTTTCCGTCTTGTATTTTATACCACCTATGTGCCCTATGATTTCGATAGAATCACCAAGTTATATATTCTCAAACTCTCATCAAGGAAAGAATGCAAGCATTTCTCGGCTTACCTCTCTAAGAAGGTCAAGAATGGCGCATACGTAGTGGAATCATAATCTGCGGAGTCAAAGACAAGCACCCTTCCCCTGCCTTGGATAAATATAAAAACAAATCTAATGGTCCCTGCACGAATGAAGTTCGTGATGCATGGGTCGGGGCCACATATATATGGATTAGACAATAACATTGCTAAAAGAAACTCGAGCATACCTAAAGTTGTATGAGGCCATTATGACTTGCCTATCTTGAAATTAAAGCATTGAATTTTCTAAGTATAGGCAATATTTGTCCTCCATCTCATTTTTTAGCTTAGTTATAATCTGCTGAACTTCTTTCTTAGTCTTGTCCTTCAATTTATCATTGTTCTTTCCGATCCTGAATGTGTGCTTCTCCTCGGCTATTTCGGTTGGGTCGAGATAGCCAATCCTCTCTTCTACGTGTGAACAAGGATCGATACCAAATCTCTCCTCCTGCTGGTCATGTTGTAGTCTGTAAGGCACATGTGTAAGTGAATCTCTGAGACTGAAACGTGATACATCAAAATAATAATCAAGTGAGTCTGAGCGACACTTACAATGCACACACTGTTACGAGCTAAACGTCGAGTCTCTGGAGGTTCATCATCAAGTGCATGTCCTTGAACGTAACCACAGCTTTACTTCGCCCGTTCATAAAAGCTCTTGGTGGTATAGATATGCTTAGAGAGTCGATGCCAACATAAGCTACTCTCATGTACCAGTCATGCAGTCTTTTAATTAAAGATGGGATTTGGGTTAGCTTTTCCCAAGTGAGAAGCGGCCTGCCCGACACATATCTATCAGGGACATTTTTATAATCCTCTTTCGTTGGCTTCCTGATCTGTATGGTCCTCGAAGAAGATTTCCCTGATTTCTCAGCCTCAGCACAGTCGACGACACGACCTGTGCAGCTGCGTGCTATTCTTGATAACCACAGAATGGTCCTAGCAGTTTTTTGCTTTGGCCGGTGTGGCGAGACCATTTTGGGAACAACTTTCCTCTTCTTTGGTGGTGCGGGTGTTTTTTTCTTTGTTTTGTGGGGCTGACGGGGTCGATGTTTGCTCATGTTGTTTCTCTTGTGGGCCCGTTGGGATAGATGTTTCCTCAGGTTGTTTCTCTTTACTTGCTGGGGAAGGTGGATTGTTGATAGGAGATGTGGTGGCGGAGTTTCTGGAATTGGATGGACATGCGAAATTGGTGAGCTAGGAAGAGGTCAGTTAGGTGATGACGACGGCGGTGGGTCATTAGGAATGGTCTGCTCGGTAGATGGTGGTGGCCCACTCAACCTGATGTCTTGCCTAGGCCAAAGGATGAAATACTTGATGGCTTGTCCCAATGTCTCAATGCCCTCGGGTGCAAGGATGTCCATCATGTCGTCCTCGTGTCCTTGCACTATGGTCACCACTTCGACCCTGCAGTACTCATCTAGGATGTGTGCACCATGGAATGTCCGTCCAGGGATTGCGAAGCCAGTGCCTACTTCCCTAGTACGAACATTGGTAATGCCATAGCTTATGACTAGTGAGTAAGGAGTTGGCATGTCAATGCCATCAACTGGATAGCGAACCTTTGTCGTAGACACGACACTGCTTGGAGCATTTGGAGACTGTGCTATCAACTGCTGAGCTCCCAAGGGATGTGTCACCGGCACGAGTTGTATCTGCGGAGACTGCTGGGTGTTCGTCCTTTGTTGAACAGAAGACATGACACCCGCCAATTGCTGCATAAGTTCGTTATCAGGATTTGCTACTAATTTAGTCACCATGTCTTTGAAGGCTTGCTTTGCCTGTTCCTAAAAAAATCTTTCAAGTCTTTCTTGTATCGATCACGCTTCTTATACATTCCGGCCCACTCCTCGCCGAATCCTTCTTTCCATCCTAGCCTTGACGAGATGCCTCGTACACGACCAGGGTGCTCGGGGTTACCAAGACCAAGAGTAAGGATGTCCCGCTCCCTTTGTGGCTTGATACTTTCTTTCTTCACATGAGCTGCCGCCTCATAAATACTCTTCGCAGCTTCTTCAACCATTGGATCAGAAAACGATGCACTTGACTCAGATATTTCTCTTGGTTTGCGAGCACGAAGCCAGTTCGCGCTCCTTTCGCCAAGTTGCTCAGACAACACTGGCAACCCTGCTGCCTTCTTTGCAGCCTCTTCTTCTCTCCATTTGGGAACCTGGCTTATGTAACCACCTGTGCCAAGGTGGTGGTGGTACTTGTTCTTCTTAGCAAGTGCTGAATTTGCTTGGCTCCGTGCCAAGAATTCTGGGTTAGTCTTCTGCTCTTTGAAAACCGCCCATTGACCTTCTATAATGTTGTACTTGCTGGTAGGGTCCAACCCTGTCTTCACATATTTGCTATTCAATTCGGACCTCCGGTTGCGAAACGTGATCGCCAACTGCCTCATTGCATAACCCTTTACGAGTTCCTCTGAACCTCAAGGCAGAACAAACTTCTTTGACAACTTTTGCCACAAGTTTGTCTTGACCGAATCTGGCACATCTTTCCACTGAGATATTGTGATATCAAGATTATCCCTAACCAAGAAACCAATCGCGTTCCGGAACTTAGCTTGCACCTCTTCTGAAGTTAGGGGCTCTCCTTTTACACTTACGTCTAGAACCCTATATGTGTTATTATCCCACTTGTTTGATCCTCTGTCACCTCGTTTTCGATCAACCAGTTTTCTCTTCCGTGATCCCTCAGTGCTCGTCTCAGTAGGTTCTGGCGCCTGGTCTTCGTGTTGCAATTCTTCTTCTCCTAACTGTCGCATTTGAGACAAGACCTCCTGTTCATATAATTGAGCGCACACATGAAATCATGGACGGGTGCATATATAGATAACGTGAAAGGATTCGTTGAACTCCGTGTATGTTACCTCGTCTTCTCGTGGATCGTAAGTAGGGTCGCGCTCAATTTCACGACGAGCCTTTCTATCTACGCTGGGACACGGGTCACTTGGACTTTCATATTGTTGCTCACTTGGCTCCTTCTGTTGAGTCAACTCTGATGGCGAAGTTGTCATCGCGGTAATCTAACATGAAATATAACTCTGATTAAACTAAATTTTATGAATGTGTTGAAACAAAGTTAATCGAGCTTGCATATATATGACATCAAATATATCACTCTTTATAAATTTTTCTTTTAGCATTTTACATCTGAATTAAGAGATGACATATATATCACATCACATATAATAAACTAAAACCCTAATTAAACAATACAAAAACCTAACTAATAAGCTAAAACCCTAATTAAACAATATAAAAACCTAACTAATAAACTATATAAAAACCTAATTAAACTAAAACCCTAATTAAACAAAAAAAACTAATTAAAAGAAAAACCTAAAGTAAACTAAAACCCTAATTAAACTATAACCTAACTAATTGTTGGTATAAATTAACTGCACTCTACTTAAATAAGTTTGTATTCACATTATCCGCAAGCACATAGATAATATACCGCTGTCACATTTCACCCGGAGGTTTTAAATATCGAATCCACAAGGAACAGTAGGTGATAATGACCAAGCCGATGAACTTAACCCTACAATTAGGCTAGATAATATCAAGAAAGAGGAAATAGTTAATGATTATCTAGTTCCAACTACCGGTAAACTTTGAATAATTTCGTTCTAACTGGGCAGTGACACGAATAAGAGGCGAAATCAGAGTTCCCTCCTACCAGACACTTATACACCTATCGATCCTATCAACGGAAAGTGGACTACAGAGTACTCAACGCGGCTGTCACCTATGCGATCTACCACTATCCGGCCAATCAGGGGACATTCACAAGTAAACCTAGTCTAGGCACCACGCCTACACTACGAAATACTACTTCAATCAAGTAATGACCAAGATCAAAGCACTTAATATGAGTTGCAAACTTAATAACGAATAAGAACAAATGCTTACTTGAATTAGAAGTTGAATATAAAAGTACCTCAGAACGCAGCTCCGGGCGAGGAAGCTGAATCCAGATGAATACAGCCACGAAGAAGCACCGACAGGCCGGAACTCCTCCCGAATCTCTACTCTCATACTCTATCTCTCTAATCTCTAAATAAGACTAGATCTAGATGAACTAGTCTCTCCTAACTGCTACAACTAGATGAACTAGAACTAGATGAACTAGAACTAGATCAACTAGAGGGATCCTAACCCTAATTTATGTAGAGAATATGAAGCACCCGGGTGTAGAGTGCCTTCTGAAGGGGGCCTGGGGCATCCTTATATAGGCCGAGGTGGAGTAGGGGGTAAGGAACCGCCACGTCATCGATCCGCGTCTCATGTTATGTGCACCGTCGGATCAAACTGACCTTAGATCGACGTAGGGATGCTTTACTTGGGTGCCAAGGAAGCGTGGGAGGAACATTCTAGAAGGCGGGGCCAGACTCAGCAGGGGGGCGCCGGCCGGCCCCACCCTAGGGCCGGCCGGCCCCACTTTGTGGGTCCGGGGCCCCGGTTGCTCGAGTGTCTTCTAGATCCTTCCCACGTCCTGATGACGATGTTTCCTTCGCGGTTAAGTTTCGTGTCTTTTACGCACTTTAAGCCCTCTTTTATGCTTTTCTGGAATAGCCCCTGAAAAATACAGAACATGCAAAACTTGTGGAAATTGTCAATTAAAACCCTAGACTAGTGTGTATTCATGTGTCCTTTCATGTCTAAATTTCTAATAAAAGTTGACGTTATCCACCGTCAACACTAATAAACTAAAAAACCTAATTAAACTAAAACTCTAATTAAACTAAAACTCTAATTAAACAAAAAATTAATTAAAAGAAAACCTAACTAAACTAAAACCTAAATAGGAAACCTAATTAAATTGAAAAATAAAATTGAAAACCGGCCCACTAGCAGGCCGGCCCGCTAGCAAGCGCAGCGCCGCCGCCGACCGCGCGCTTGCCGCCGAATAGGCACCGGCCGCCACCATTTCCCCCCACCACGCGCCCGCTGCCGATGCCACCGGAGCAGGGGACAAACCACCGCGCGCGCGCCCACGCCGCCGTCCACTGGCCGCCACACGCCACTCGCGCCGCCGCGCACCACACCGAGCCAGTCAAGG
Source organism: Eremochloa ophiuroides (assembly GCA_038502445.1). NCBI lineage: Eukaryota > Viridiplantae > Streptophyta > Magnoliopsida > Poales > Poaceae > Eremochloa > Eremochloa ophiuroides. Next base: position 4,285,434 of record JAHLJS010000006.1, read on the forward strand.
AGAGAGACACCTGCACATAATATACGGAGGGAGCTCGGTGGCTTACCGATCAGTTAGCTTGGCGGTGCGGCGCGGGACGACAGCGGCGCGGCGTGGGGCGACGGGGCGTGGCCGTGGGGAGCGGGCACGGCTGCGGCGAGGCGGTGGGGCGAGCGCACGGCTGCGGCAAGGTCACAGCAGCAGCTAGGGCATGCGCGCGGTGAGGGCACGGAAAAATCCGGCAGCCTGACGGCGTTGGGGAAGAAATGGCAGGCTCCTCCGGACTTAGCGAAATTTCGGATGGGGAACGCGCGTTATATACTGGGACGATTTCTACTGGCGGTTGTCCTAAGGAACCGCCTGTGTAAAGTTTACACTGGCGGTTCACATTAAGAAGTGTAAATTGTTTATGTTAACCGCCAGTGTAAACAATTTATACTGGTGGTTACTTAGGTCCACCGCTAGTATAAACATTTTTAAATTTAATTTTTCAATAAAGAGTCTGTATGTTTTATTAAGCTAGGGTTTTAGTTTACGTAGGGTTTAGGGTTTAGGGCTTAGCCAGGGTTTATGGTTTTTTAGGGTTTAGGGTTTAGCTAAGAGTTTAGGGTTATTGGAGAAATATAAACATGTTAAAATAGAGAAATATAAACATGTTAAAATAGAGAAATGTAAACATGTTAAAATAGATAAATATAAACATGTTAAAATAGAGAAATGTAAACATGTTAAAATACTTAAATGGTAGCATAGGATACATGTTGAAATAGAAATGGATTACATGACAAATGAGAAATAGAATCTAGCCAGCTACTGTTTTTCCTTGTCCATCGTGGCGTACCCATGGCAATAAACTTTGTGGGATGCTTCGCTCAACGTGTCTTATCTTCACTGAATGGTCTATAAAGAGAGACATGTCGCTGAATTGGTTAAAATCCTCCAGATCAGTTACACCATCAACTCCTAGAGCTTGTTGCTTCCCAGGGAAAACTATATGCTTCGGCTTGTCGGAACTTTTCTTCTCATTTTTAGAAAGGATTTGTTCAGCATATAAGACCTATGTGGCACGGTTAGCAAGGATCCACGAGTCATCTTTGTAACCTACCTTACTTAGATCAAGAACTCTGAGCCCATAGTTGTCCATTATGACATGTTTGTCTTCAACCCATTGGCATCGAAACACAGGTATCTGAAATGTACCATGGTCTAGTTCCCATATGTCCTCAACGAAGCCAAAGTATGTACTAATCTCACCAGTTGCATCATCTATGGCCTCGCATCGAACACCACTTATCGGTGCTAGGATTAGCGGGTGCTAACACCGGCTAGTAAACTTATGCTTTACGATTGATATCACGGATGGTGTGCAAGGAGGAACGCAGGAGTTATACTGATTTGGGCTAAGAATGCCCTACGTCCAGTGCAGGTCGAGTCATGTTGCCTTGCACCGGGGTGCTTGTGGTAGGGGTTACAAGCCTAGGCGAGAGAGGGAGGAGCTCCCAAGTCTCTTGTGAATATGTGTATGTGTGTGTGTGCTCTTATGGTTGTAGGGTGTTGTGAGCGACGCGAGGTCTTGCTTGAGATCGACCTCTGCCTTCCCTTTTATATTTACAAGGGAGAGACTAAAGTTACACGTGTTTTGCTGCGGTTACAGTACTCGGCATGGTGGAGACTGTGGTGACCGGTGCCTATCGTCAGCCACGCCCTCGTCTTGGCGCCTCGAAGGTATGGCCTTAGTCATTCGGTTGATCTCCCACTGTTCGATTGGTGAGTCCCGAGGCGGCACACAGTGCGGGGCATGGTTTGCTGCGTGGTGCTACGTCATGACGTCGCGTCCGACCCTGCACAATGCAACGAAAAGATGGGTTGACATTTGAGTATTAGCTCCCGAGGTTCAGGAGTCCTTGATGCTTTCGGGGGGGAGACGGGACGAAGCGGTGGGAGTGTCCTCCCTCGGTCGCGTTCCCCTCCCACGTGCGGTACTTTCCAGGGGGTAGGCGGGCCTGGTCATAAGCCTTGCCCATTCCCCCGGGTTGGTTGGACGGTTGTCGTTCCCCCTTTCCCGGCGCCATACATACGGCTGGGGTATGGGCAGTCGCCATCGTAATTGGAGAATCTCTTCGTCAGCGCAGGGGATCGTACGGTTGACTGTCCCTGTAGCGGCATGGGGGAAGTGGGACCGTCAGATCGGTTGCCAAAGGAGATATGGCAGTTGGTACGGAGGACGTGCGCGTGCGGTGCGCAGTCGTGTCGAGGGATCCACTCAATTAGACCATGCTCGTAAAGTGGTCAGGGAGGTCCCTTGGCCGGCAAGCTTGCTCTGCTTACGTCGGCAGGGCTCGGGCGAACCAGAGAGCACTAGTACACAGAAGCTCTATAGTAGCGGTTGATAAGCCATCTTCACTGGCGTTTCATAGGGCCGCCAGTGGAAGAGGCCAGTGAAAATAAATCTTTCCACTGGCGGTTGCCTGTGAACCGCCAGTGGAAATATATTTACATTGGCGGTTTGCTTAAGGAACCGCCAGTGGAAATATATTTACATTGGCGGTTTGGTTAAGGAACCGCCAGTGGAAATATATTTCCACTGGCGGTTTTCTTAAGGAACCGTCAGTGGAAGTATATTTTCACTAGCGGTTCACATGCAACCGCCAGTGGAGATTGCCGCCCTTTTTAGGAAATTTCAGCCCCCTACCCGGCCATATATATGTATTTATTTATTTATTGTAGATATTAAGCTGTATTAGATCATGATCAAATATATCAAAACAAAATTTAATTATTATACAGTATATTTATATACATCAAAGGACTGTGCTCATAATACACACACACACACACACACACACACACACACACACACACATATATATATATATATATATATATATATATATATATATATATATATATATATATATATATGTTCATCAAAGTTACATGTGATAACATCTCCAATTTACACATCTAATTAATAACCCTCTCGGGTAAGCCCTAGCATGCTGATTTCCGTTAGCTCTCTGAACTCTTCACTTCCTAGAGTGTCTTCATTGTCGTGATAATTCCTGTTGCTTGGAATAACATGTTTCGTGATGAATGAGCACATGTCCTCAACTATGTTGTATAAAGTCTCCGTGCTCATGTTCTGCGCCTTGAGTTTTTTATAATTCCGCAACTATAGTTATATATAACTATATTAATTAATATGTATAAACATCATATACACATTTATAACTTTAAGGTTGTAATGACTATTACTTACCTTATCAACGTTCTTGATGTATCGTCCGGACTCCCTCATAAACTCACAGACATAGAATCCGCAGTGGACCGATCCGGGTGGTTGCTTGTGGCACTATATATGTAAACAGGTAAGCGAATATTTAATTAGTTTCAACATTGTCTTATGTGTTGTACATGGATGATAAATATGTAGTCATAAATAACTAACATACCGGCCACTTGTAATTTATTGTTAATGGTCCAGTTTTGTTCTTGTCGTGCTTTCCGCCTTTTAGTTTATACCACCTATATGCCCTATGATTTCGAAAGAATCACCAAGTTATATATTCTCAATGCAAACTCTCGTCGAGAAAAGAATGCAAATATTTCTCGGCTTACGTACCTCTCTAAGAAGGTCAAGAATAGCGCATACGTAGTGGGATCATAATCTGCAGAGTCAAAGACAAGCACCCTTCCCTGCCTTGGATAAATATAAAAACAAATCAAATGGTCCCTGCACGAATCAAGTTCTCGTGATGCATGGGTCAGGACCACATATATATATGGATTAGACAATAATAACATTAATTGCAATAAGAAACTCGAGCTTACTTAAAGTTGTATGGGGCCATTATGACTTGCCTATCTTGAAATTGAAGCATTGAATTTCCTAAGTATAGGCAGTATCTGTCTTCCATCTCTCTTTCTAGCTTAGTAATAATCTGCTTAGCTTCTTCCTCAGTCTTGTCCTTCAATTTGTCATTGTCCTTTCCGATCCTGAATGTGTGTCGCGCCTCGCATATTTCGGTGGGGTTGAGATAGCCAATCCTCTCTTCTGCGTGTGAATAAGGATCGATACCAAATCTCTCCTCCTACTGGTCATGTTGTAGTCTGCAAGGCACATGTTCAAATGAATCTCATAGACTGAAACATAATACATCAAAATAATAATCAAGTGAGTATATGAGCAACACTTACAATGCCCACACTGTTACGAGCTGAACGTCGAGTCTCTTGAGGTTCATCATCAAGTGCATGTCCTCGAACGTGACCACAGCTTTACTTCGCCCGTTCATAAAAGCTCTTGGTGGTATACATACGCTCAGAGCGTCGATGCCAACAGAAGCTGCTTTCATGTAACAGTCATGCATTCTTTTAATTAGAGATGGGATTTGGGTTACCTTTTCCCAAGTGAGAAGCGGCCTGCCCGGCACATATGTATCAGGGACATTTTCATAATCCTCTTTCGTTGGCTTCCTGATCTGTATGGTCTTCACAGAGGATTTCCCCGATTCCTCAGCCTCAAAACACTCAACGACACGACTTGTGCGGCTGCGTGCTATTCTTGACAACCACAGCATGGTCCCAGCAGTTTTTTACTTTGGCCGGTGTGGAGAGACCATTTTGGGAACAACATTCCTCTTCTTTGCTGGTGGGGGGTTTTTTTCTTTGGTTTGTGGGGCTGACGGGGTCGATGTTTGCTCATGTTGTTTTCTCTTGTGGGCCCATTGGGGTCGATGTTTCCTCAGGTTGTTTCTCTTTGCTTGCTGGGGAAGGTGGATAGTTGATAGGAGATGCTGGTGGCGGAGGTTCTGGAATTGGATGCACAGGCGAATTTGGTGAGCTAGGAAGAGGCCGGTTAGGTGATGACGACGGCGGTGGGTCATTATGAATGCTATGCTCAGTAGATGGTGGTGGCCCACTCAACCTGATGTCTCACCTAGACCAAAGGATGAAATTCTTGATGGCTTGTCCTAGTGTTTCAATGCCCTCGGGTGCAGGGATGTCCAACATGTCATCCTCATGTCCTTGCACTACGGTCACCACTTCGACCCTGCAGTACTCATCTGGAATGTTTGCACCATGAAACGTCCGTTCAGGGATTGCGAAGCCAGTGCCTACTTCCCTAGTACGAACATTGGTAATGCCATAGCTTATGACTAGTGAGCAAGGCGTTGGCACGTCAATGGCATCAACTGGATAGCGAACCTTTGACGTAGACGCGACACTGCTTGGAGCATTTGCAGACTGTGCTATCAACTGCTAAGCCCCCAAGGGCTTTGTCACCGGCACTAACTGCATCTGCGGAGACTGTTGGGTGTTCGTCCTTTGTTGAACAGTAGACATGACACCCACCAATTCCTGTGCAAGCTCGGTATCAGGATTTGCTATTAATTTAGTCACGATGTCTTTGAAGGCTTGCTTTGCCTGCTCCTCAAAAAAATCTTTCAAGTCCTCCTTGTATCGATCACGCTTCTTGTATATTCCGGCCCACTCCTCGCCGAATCCTTCTTTCCATCCTAGCCTTGATGAGATGCCTCGTACACGACCAGGGTGCTCGGGGTTACCAAGACCAAGAGTAAGGATGTCCCGCTCCCTTTGTGGCCTGGCACTTCCTTCGTTCACATGAGCTGCTGCCTCATAAATATTCTTCGCGGCTTCTTCAACCATTGGATCAGAAAAAGATGCACTTGACTCAGATATTTCTCTTGGTTTGCGAGCACGAAGCCAGTTCGTGCTCCTTTCGCTAAGTTCCTCAGACAACACTGGCAACCCTGCTGCCTTCTTCGCAGCCTCTTCTTCCCTCCATTTGGGAACCTGCCGCTTGTAACCACCTGTGCCAAGGTGGTGGTGCTACTTGTTCTTCTTAGCAAGTGCTGAGTTCGCTTGGCTCCGGGCCAAGAATTCTGGGTTAGTCTTCTGCTCTTTAAAAAGAGCCCACTGACCTTCTATAATGTTGTACTTGCTGGTGGGATCCAACCCTGTCTTCACATACTTGCTGTTCAATTCAGACCTCCAGTTGCGAAATGTGATGGCCAACTGCCTCATTGCATAACCCTTTACGAGTTCCTCTGAACCCCGAGGCAGAACAAACTTTTTTGACAACTTTTGCCACAAGTTTGCCTTGACCGAATCTGGCACATCTTTCCACTGAGATATTGTGATATCAAGATTATCCCTAACTAAGAAACCAATCGCGTTCTGAAACTTAGCTTGCACCTCTTGCGGAGTTAGGGGCTCTCCTTTTACACTTACGTCTAGCACCCTATATGTGTTACTATCCCACTTGTTTGATCCCCTGTCACCTCGTTTCCGATCACTCAGTTTCCTCTTCCTTGATTCTTCAGTGCTCGTATCGGTAGGTTCTGGCCCTTGGTCTTCGTGTTGCAATTCTTCTTCTACTAGTTGTCGCATTTGAGACACGACCTCCTGTTCATAAAATTGGGCGCACACATGAAATCATGGATGAGTACATATATAGATAGAAGGCATTCGTTGAACTCCGTGTATGTTATCTCGTCTTCTCGTGGATCGTAAGTAGGGTCGCGCTCGACGAGCCTTTCTATCTACGATGAGACACGGATCACTTGAACTTTGATATTGTTGCTCACTCGGCTCGTTATGTTGAGAGGACTCTGATGGTGAAGTCGTCATCGCGGTAATCTAACATGAAATACGAAATAAGACCTCTCAATTTGTATATAAACACATATATAAGCATGAAATACACACATATAACCATGAAGTAGGGTCGCACATTTGTTTCCTTAGAATTGGAGGAATTAAAATACACATATCACATATACTGTCACATATCACATATATCACATATATTGAAATACACATGATAATTAACACTATTTAGCTTTGGAACCAAACTCTAAGGGCATATAACAATAAAAAGAAACAAAAACTAATATGCATATAACAAAAACTCTGCTAAAATAAAATAAAATAACCTATATTGTCACATATACATATACACTTAAAAACCCTCTACAAAATCTTAAACCCTAATTAAAACAAGACTTAAACTAAACCCTAAACCAAAATCTAAAATAAACCTAACTAAAGAATTAAATCCTAATTAAAACAAAACCTAAACTAAACTCTAAACCAAAATCTAATTAAACTAAAAACCTAATTAACCTAAAACCTAATTAACCTAACTAGCAGGCCGATCCGCTAGCAAGCCGGCCCGCCAGCAGGCCGGCCCACTAGCAAGCGCAGAGCCGCCGCCGACGGGAGCCACCACCACCGGCCGCGCGCCTGCCGCCGACGAGGCACCGGCACCGGCCACCACTTCCCCCACTGCGCGTCGACTGCCGACGCCATCGGAGCAGGGGACAAACCACCGCGCGCGCGCCCTCGCCGCTGTGCCACTGGCCGCCACACGCCACTCGCGCCGCCGCGGACCACACCGAGACAGTTAGGGAGGGAGACACCTGCACATAGTATAGGGAGGGAGCTTGGTGGCTTACCGGTCAGGGAGCTCGGTGGAGCGCGGTGCGGCGCGGCACGACGGAGGCGCGGCGCAGGGCGACGGGGGCGTGGCCGTGCAGCACGGCGGCACGGCTGCGGCGAGGCGCGTGGTGGGGCGAGCGCACGGCTGCGGCAAGGTCACAGCAGCGGCTAGGGCATGCGCGCGGTGAGGGTACGGCTGCGGCGAGGGCACGGAAAAATCCGGCAGCCTGACGGCGTCGGGAAAGAAATGGCGGGCTCCTCCAGACTTAGCGAAATTTCGGACTGAAGCGCGCGTTATATACTGGGAAGATTAGTACTAGCAGTTGTCCTAAGGAACCGCTAGTGTAAATATTTGTACTTACGGTTGTCCTCAGGAACCGCCAGTGTAAATTATTTACACAGGCGGTTCACATTGTCATTTACACTGGCGGTTCCTGAGGACAACAGCCAGTACAAATATTTTTAAATTTAATTTTTCAATAAAGAGTCTGTATGTTAGGATTTAGAGGTTAAGATTTTTTTAGGGTTTAGGGTTTAGCTAGGGTTTTAGGGTTAATTTTTAATTAGCTTGGTTTAGCTAGGGTTTAGCTTGGTTTAGGTAGGGTTTAGGGTTTAGCTTGGTTTTTAATTAGCTTGCTTTAGCTAGGGTTTAGGGTTTAGCCAGGGTGGTATCCAGAAATGTTTAGCTAGGGTTTAAGGTTTTTAGGGTAAACATGTTCAAATAGATAAATGTAAACATTTTAAAATAGATAAATGTAAACATGTTAAATGTTGCATAGGATACATGTTGAGATAGAAAATGGATTACATGACAAATGACAAATAGAATCTAGCCAGCTACTGTTCTTCCTTGTCCATCGGGGCGCACCCATGGCAACGAACTTTGTGGGATGCTTCGCTCAACGTGTCTTATCTTCACTGGATGGTCTACAAAGAGAGACATGTCGCTGAATTGGTTAAAATCCTCCAGATCAGTTACACCATCAACTCCTAGAGCTTGTTGCTTCCCAGGGAAAACTATATGCTTCGGTTTGTCGGAACTTTTCTTCTCATTTTTAGAAAGGATTTGTTCAGCATATAAGACCTATGCGGCACGGTTAGCAAGGATCCACGGGTCATCTTTGTAACCTACCTTACTTAGATCAAGAACTCTGAGCCCATAGTTGTCCATTATGACATGTTTGTCTTCAACCCATTGGCATCGAAACATAGGTATCTGAAATGTACCATGGTCTAGTTCCCATATGTCCTCAACGAAGCCAAAGTATGTACTAATCTCACCAGTTGCATCATCTATAGCCTCGCATCGAACACCACTGTTTTGTGCCATGCTCTTTTTGTCCTTGGACTTGGTACAAAATGTGAAGCCACTGATGTCGTAGGTTTTTCATGTTATGACCTGGCGTGATGGTCCACACGACAACTTCTTGATGGTTTGTTCCTCAAACGTTTCCCCATCTAGAATGTCCTGCTCCCTTAGCCATGCGATGAACCGACGCTTGTGTTCCTGCTTGACCCAATCGTCTGTGTGCCCACCATTATGTTGGCGAAGATCATTCATGTGACGCTCGATCAAAGGATCCATTATCGAGAGCTGATGCAGGATGCTATAGTGTGCTTCGCGGACTACCTTGTAATCTGACGGGATAAAAGATTTCCGTCCAGTCCTCCCACTTCCATGTAGCCTACCATCGTGTCGTGACGGGGGCAAACCTATTGCAATCTGGTCTTTTAGGACACTATTGCAGAATGGGCCACCAGAAACAATGGCCTCTTCGGTACAGTACCCTTCTATCATGGACGCGTCAGGACGAGCACGAGTTGATACATAGCCTTTCAGTACTGACATGAAACGCTCATAAGTCCACATCTCATGCAAATACATGGGCCCCAATGCCTCTATTTGCGGCACCAAGTGCTTCACAAGGTGAACCATTATATCAAATAATGATGGGGGGAAACACATCTCAAGTTGTGACAGAGTCTCCACCGTGAATTCTTGAAGTAACGGCAGCTCATCGCGGTCAATAACCTTCTGTGTGACCTTGTTGAAAAAGTAGCACAACCTGGTGATTGCCATCTTTAAGAACACCGGATTTATAGCCCTGACGGCAACAGGGAGGAAAGTAGTCAGCATGACATGGCAATCTTGTGAGTTGTAATTGGTCAGTGTAAGGTCTTTCATTGACACAATACTCCTTATGCTAGAGCAGAATCCAAATGGAACTTTCAAATTTTTCCACCACACATACATCGCACGTTGCTCCTCTGTGTTGAGGTTGTAGCTTGCTGCCGGGAGGTGGTACTTCCCATTTTCTAGAAGAGCAGGGTGCGGTTCCTTTTTTATGCCTAAATTTACCATGTCCATACGTGAATTGAGTCCATCCTTAGTCTTGCTCTTTATGTCAAACAACGTGCCAATGACGCTTTCAAAGACGTTCTTCTGAACGTGCATACCGTCGATCGCGTGCCGTATGTCTAACTCTTTCCAGTATGGCAAATACTTGAAGAAAATAGACATCTTCTTGAGTGTAGCCCCTGGAGTTGGTTTCACATCCTTTCTTGATTTTCCGTCTTTTGTCTTCTTCCCAAAAACAAATTTTAAGTTGCTGACTATTCTGAAAACTGTTTGACCTTTACTGTTACCCGATGGAGCAGTAGAATGCAGTTCATCATTATTGTCGAAGTACTTATCCATCTTTCGCAAGCGGTACCTGTGCCCTTTCGATAAGAACCGTCTGTGCCTCATGTACACTATCTTCTTTGATGCATCAAGGAACACGTAAGCGGTTCCATCTATGCAGATTACGCATCCAAGCTTTCCCTTGAACTGCCCTGATAATGTAAAGAGAGAAGGGTAATCGTTGATGGTCACAAAAATAATTGCATATAGTGTGAAAGTTTCTTGGCGGTACTCGTCCAATATTTCGACTCCTGTTTCCCATAATATTTTCATGTCCTGCATTAACGGCTCTAAAAATACATCTATGTCAACGCCGGGTTGCTTAGGTCCAGAAATAAGAATGGTTAGCATAAGGTATTTACGCTTATGCATCAACCAAGGTGGAAGGTTGTAGATGGTGAGGATCACTGGCCATGTGTTGTGCTTGCTGCTCCTCTCGGCAAATGGATTCATTCCGTCCGTACTCAGAGCGAACCTAACATTTCGTGGCTTCTTAGCAAATTCTAGATGGTTGGCATTGAAATCTTGCCATTGCTTGCCATCGGCTAGATGTCGTAACTTTCCATCGTTTTTATGCTCATCTGAAGCATGCCAGCTCATAAGTTGGGCATCCTCAGCGTTTGCGAACAAACACCTCAATCGATCAATCACGGGAAGGTACCACATCACCAGATCAGGAATTTTCTTCTGCGCGTTGTAGTCTACTTCTTCTTTATCTTTCCTGGTGGGTTGGGTCTTTTGTTGGGTCTTCTTTCGCTTCTTCCCCGTACACACGGTGGTGGCACAATCTTCCTCTCGATAGTCTTTATTCGTCTTGTATCTACTTGCACCATAATTAGGACAACTATCCAAGTCTTTGTATTCATCACCTCGATATACCATACAATGGTTTCTACATGCGTGGATCTTTTCGACACCCATTGTAAGCGGACTGATTAGCTTCTTTGCGTAGTATGTGTTAGCAGGAACTCTATTCTCCTTTGGAAGCATGTCTGCGAGAATACTCAAGAACGCATCGAAGCCAGCATCGCACAAACCATACCGGGCTTTTACCATCAATAACTTTAGCACTGACCGCAACATCGTGAAATCTTTCGTGCAACCCTTAGACTCATCAAAAAAAGGCTCTTGTGCAGCCTTCCTCATTTCCTCCATACCTTTCATGAAGAAGATAGATTGATCTAGATGACTACGCAATATTGCATCTAAGAAGTCTGCATCTTCCTCAGCACTAACATTGGGCAGACCATCGGCATTAGGCACAACAGGTTCACTCTGAGGACAAAGTGTTTGTCTCTCGTGTATGAAATGACATCCGTCAGCAAGCATATCTGCACCATCGACACCGATGTTCACAGGAGTACCAGTTGTGTAAGCTGTAGAGCTACCCTCTCCATGCTTTGTCCAAATCAGGTAATTCTCCATAAATCCTCGGCACACGAGATGAGAAAATATTGCTTTCGTGTCATCAAATACGATAACATTCTTACAGTCTATGCATGGACAATATATGTGCTTCGTATTTGACCTCCAAGCATGAATCTTAGCGGCATCGATAAACCTCTGCACCTCGGGTATGTATGATGGATCAACTCGTGATAAATTGTACATCTAGAATGACCTCTCCATCATTAACTGTAAAAATATAATGAGTTTATTATGACCAATGCAAAATAAAAATAATTGTTTATAGATATTATTTAATTAACGAACCTTTTTTCCAGCAACCTTGTTCGAAGAAATACAGATGAAAACCGTTCACTTGAGAATTTTTGAATTTATAGACCTTTGGAACCTTAGTTCACTAAAATTTAGAAGAATAATGTGTGTTAAGACTCATTCTCAGTGTCAAAAATTGAATATTTTGCAAATAATAAAGATAATTTATAATAAACAAAATAGAAAACTAATTAACAACCTATTAACATAATTAAAAAATAGAAGAATAATGTGTTCTAACAAAGGATTGAATATAGACACCCAATTAAAAAAATAAAAAAAAACTAAAAAAAACTAGCTCTCCCTACATGAATACACAAGAGTACACACCATTCATGGAAAAAACTAATATAACCTAAATTGAGAAGTAATTATGAAAAGGGAAAGAAGAGATACACTATCTAACCATCATAAACAACCTAATTTGAATAAATAAAGGCAATAACCTACCAATCATTCTCTCTAACTCATGGCAAACCCTAGATCCAAAAAGTGTGTTAAATTGAGCAAAGTAGATTAAATAGAGACAAAAGATACATAAACTAACCTTTCTTAGCAACCTCTTCCAAAGAAATGAAGAAGAAAACCTCTCCCCTTGTATTTTGGCAGATCCGGACCTCCATAAATGCTTCCAATGGTGGCTGGCTGCGAGTAACTGTTCGGTCGGGGGGAGAAGAAGGGGTATTTATAGCATATTTCACACTGGCGGTTGGCCTAACGAACCGCCAGTGAAAATCAATTAACACTGGCAGTTTTCTTAAGGCAACCGCCAGTGAAAATAGTACCTTAACACTGGCGGTTGGCTTAGCTCAACCGCCAGTGTAAATGGTGTTTACACTGGCGGTTTTCTTAAGCCAAGCGCCAGTGAAAATAGTACCTTAACACTGGCGGTTGGCTTAGCTCAACCGCCAGTGTTAAGTTACGATTTTCATTGGCGGTTGGCTTAAGAAAACCGCCAGTGTTAATTTGTTTTCACTGGCGGTTCTTAACTCTGGCCCTCCATTTTATTTGCACTAGCGGCCGGTGAATGAAACCACCAGTAAAAAAATGCCCGGCGCCACTGTAGAGCTCCTGTGTACTAGTGGAGGTGCGCCCGAGGGAGATTGCATATAGCGGGGGGCTCGAGCGAAACGAATCGGATGGTGCCGCCCGAGGGTCCTGCTTTCACGAGCCCTGTCGTGGAGGCTCGGGCGAATCGGAGGATTTCTCCCGAGGGGTCCGCGCGCCTGGAGGAGGCAGTGTGCTTCCGCGCGGCTCTTTCTTAGGCCGCGTGGGTCGCTCTCGCATGGGCCTTGGTTGGCGCCTTTTTGGGCCGGACTTGATTTGGGAAGTGTGTTTCTGCGTTGAAGTTGGGTACCCCATACTCGGGTATCCGACACCACTGTTTTGTGCCATGCTCTTTTTGTCCTTGGCAAACCTAGCAATAACCTAATTTGAACAAATAAAGGCAATAACTTAGCAATCATTCTCTCTAACTCATGGCAAACCCTAGATCCAAAAGGTGGCTCAAATTGAGTAAAGTTGATTAAATAGAGGCAATAGATACATAAACTAACCTTTCTTAACAACCTCCTCCAAAGAAATGAAGAAGAAAACCTCCCCCCTTGTATTTTGGCAGATCCGGACCTCCATAAATGCTCCCAATGGCGGCTGGCTGCGAGTAACTGTTCGGTCGGGTGGAGAAGAAAGCAGACTTCACACTGACGGTTGGCCTAACGAACCACCAGTGCAAATCATTTAACACTGGCGGTTTTCTTAAGCCAGCCGCCAGTGAAAATCGTAACTTAACACTGGCGGTTGCCTTAACCCAACCGCCAGTGTTAAGTTACGATTTTCACTGGTGGCTGGCTTAAGAAAACCGCCAGTGTTAAGTAATTTGCACTGGCGGTTCTTAACTCGGGTCCACCATTTTATTTGCACTAGCGGCTGTTGAATGAAACCGCCAGTAAAAAAAAGGAATATTTGTGTTTCTGCCCCTACTTCAAAGTCCAACTGTGATTTTACCCCTGTTTTTTTAACTTTGTGATTTTGCCCTTCACTACTTGCAAGTCAACGCGATTTTGCCCCTGGTCTTTGTGATTTTGCCCCTGTTTTAACCGTTGACTGGGGGCAAAATCGCATTGACTTGCTTGTATGCAAGGGCAAAATCACAAAGTGAAAAAAAGAGGGGTAAAATTACAATTTCGATGGAAAACAAGGGTAAAAGCGCGTTTGCCCCAAAAAAAAGCCGGGCGCCACTGTAGAGCTCCTGTGTACTAGTGACAAAGGCTTGCGCACCGAGAAGATACGGTACGCAAGGGCCTTGGAGATGAAGGCCTGTGTATGGAGAAGGTCTTAGAGATCAGGACCCGTGCGCCGGCCGAGCAAAGCCGATGAACCATGTCACCAAAGCGGTAGAAGGAGTTGAACCCCAAAGATGATGTCGCCAGGAAGAAAAACGTCAACCACTCTTAGAGCTAGAAGCCTCAAAGGTTCTAATTAGTTAGATTAGGGTGAATAGTTTAATTTAAAATTCTATAAACTCACTAGAGCAACTGGTTAGTAAGAAAAACGGCGATATGTGATTTTGCTCTACCTCTACTAATCACCCAAGCAAGCCACCTACCACAAGCTAGTTGCTATGATCACTATAAGGTGAGTTGTAGTTATGCTCACAATAAAAACAAAATAATAAAACACTAAAGCCGTGTTCATGTATCTCATTTTTTTTATGATAGAATAAAACAAAGGAATAGAAAACTCATCCGAGTTGGATTGCTAGGAATGGTGGGCTACCCAAAAGGAAGGGGAAAATGAAGGCAAAGAAAATACATCCGAGTTTAGAGTTGTGCTTAGAATAAAACTATTGTAATAACTGAATGTAAATGAACAGAGATTTTGAGAACAATTGTTTGCTTCATTGATCTCTCTGGAATATACAAGTGAAAGGTTGTATCCGTATAGATACAACTGTTGTCTCTTTATAGTGAATAACTGTTTGCAAGAACAGTCACCATCAAAGGGACATGCCTCCCCCCCCCCCCCCCCCCCCCCCCCGCCGCGCGGGATGGTACACTAACTACTAACACACTGATGCTTTCACTAATGGATAAGATCCCTGAAGAGGAGGTGTCTTCTGAGAAAGACACCGTCTCGTAACGAAAACAACTGTACATGGTTCAATTCGTATAATAATAATAATTGGTGGATAGTCAAATTCGTCCTTAAACTATCACCGAAAGCTCAGTTTAGTCCCTGAACTATAAAAACGGCCGTTTTAGTCCTCAAACTTTCACAGCCGGCTCAATTTCGTCCCTAAACTATGAAAACTACCGTTCTCGTCCTCAAACTTTCGCAGCCGGGTCAATTTCGTCCTTAAACTAAGAAAATGACCGTTCTCGTCCTCAAACTTTCGCAGCCGGCTCAATTTCGTCGCTGGTCCGATGTGGAGCGCCACGCTGGCTTGTCTCGTCATCACCCAGTCAGCTGGAATCAGTTTTCGAAAGCCTGTAACTGATTTATTCTTATTCCAACTTATCGCAACTAGTTGTAACTCTTCAATACAAAATGAGATGAAGATGATTTTTTCATAAAAATTATAGATCTCGATAAGATCTACAACTTTCTAGTTTTAATATTTTTTATTTGAGGACATTAAGATACTCAAAAAGTTCATATTATGGTGCTAAAATTTTATATTAACTTTTATATTAATTACAAGCAGTAGCAAGTAATTATTATGGTGCTAAAATTTTATATTAACTTTTTGAGCATCTTAACATTCTTAAATAAAAAAAGTTAAAACTAAAAATTTGTAGATTTTATTGAGATCTACAATTAAAAATCATCTTCATCAATGTTGTATTGAAGAGTTACAACTAGTTGCAACCAGTTGGAATAAGAATAAATCAGTTGCAGACTTTCAAAAACTGATTCTATCTAACTAGGCGATGACGAGACGAGCCAGCGTGGCGTTCCACATCGGACCAGAGACGAAATTGAGCCGGCTGCGAAAGTTTGAGGACGAGAACAGTCGTTTTCATAGATTAAGGACGAAATTGAGCCGGCTACGAAAGTTTGAGGACGAGAACGGTCGTTTTCATAGTTTAGGGACGAAATTGAGCCGGTTGTGAAAGTTAGAGGACTAAAAAGCCCGTTTTCATAGTTCAGGGACTAAACTGACACTTCGGTGATAGTTAAGGACGAATTTGACTATTTCGCCATAATAATTTGGGCCTTCTAGCGCGGCACGAAGACACGGAGTTCAGACACACAATCGGGTTTCCTTGTAAAGCAGTTTAGAAATTTTACCTTTTATTATTAGATATAGAAGTATAGATATAGATATAAAAGATTAGAGATGTTTTATGCTGCTTGGGAGGAACTACCGGTTCCTCTTTATGATAATTTTCTTAACTCGAATTTCAAAATAGACTAATTAAATTATAACCTAGGGTTGCCTAGTAATTGCAACTTAATTCCCTTCCGGAGCACCAATTCGCCCGGTGCTCGCTGCTAGGCTCCCAGAGCCTCATCGGCGTCTCAGCGATTGGCCCGCCTCGCGCTTCTACCCTTGCTGATCCACCGCCATCTCGCTCATGTGCTTCCTCGGGCTCTGCACTTCATCTGCCTGCAGCCGAGCAGAGTACCCCCTGCATGTCTGATGCGGAACAATCCACGCTGCCACCAATCTGCTTGTGATGCCTGGTTTTCGGGATCCATGCATGAATTGTTGGTATGGAGATCACAAGCGATTCACCAGATAGGCTTCCTACCGAGTTCCATGATTGTAGCATTTATTTGCTAGAGATTGCAAGGCACGGCAGCCCAACATGGCTGACGGGTGCCGCCGAGAAGACAGCTTTTCTAATCCATTGCTACGCGAAAGTATCACTTTACCCTTGTCAATTTAATTTGAGATGGTTCTGGACCCACTAAATTTTGGTTCGGGCCCACAGCTTAACTTCCTCTTAGTAGGTTCTTTCTATTTCTTAACTATCCAATTTAGCCAAATGGATGGCTCTCATTATTCCCAAGCACTGTAAAATTTCTCAAAAGATTATGAAAAGCTTTGCGCAAAATGACCGATTTTTTTCACTGGTCTGGTGCCCTTATTAAAACTATGATGAACATTTATTACGAATGAGTTGTCAAATTCCTAAGATAGCACAATTACCAAAAAGAATTGTGAGAAAAAAGAACGGCAGCCCAGACTAATAAAGGATTTCAGGACCACTCCCAATCTTGGACCATATCCTACTATCCGCTTTGATCAACGCTGAATGAAAATGAACAGGGAGCTATGGCCGTCCATGTATATTCCTCCCAGCCAAGGCTTCAAGCGGTCAAGCCATTCCCTTCAGAAATTCCTGTGAACCTAGGTCCTCCAGCCTTTCTGCTGTCTCCAAAACCATGTTCCTCAGATCATTCTGGTACTTAGTTACTCTGCAAAAAAAAAAAAAAAAAAAAAAAAAAAAAAAAAAAAAAAAAAAAAAAAAAGTCACAACAGTATAGTGTAACGGCCTGGAAACTTTCTAGAGATACTACTATGCACAGTGTCAACATGAAACAGGTATGGAAAGCTGAAAGGGAAACGTTGGTTATAGAGATACTTGGCAACCTACCCGTTTTTTCTATCTGAATGAAAAAAAAAAACTTACGAGTGAGTTTGGTTTGTCTTACGAGTGAGTTGACACGATATTTTAAATTGTTCTTGTAAAACAAACAATGCAAAAAAAATTGGCATATTTTCTTCACTTCATTGATTAGCTTGTTCCTACATAAACCAGCCATACAAGCAATCAACTGGAAATCACTAGTGACTCCACCCCGCTCCGTCACTCTGCCGCTGGACCAGGAGCACAACCCGCACCTGAGCACGAACATGGCAGTCACTACAGACACCCACGCCACCGCATGGACCTCCACAGCGAGCTCAGAATCTCAGCCACGGGAGAAGCTACGTTGTTAGCTTGTGGGTGCCCATGCACCCACGGAAATTTGAAAAACCAGTGTAAGGAATAAATTTTCACCATAGTAGTGGATCAAATTTTCGCACCAATAAGAGAAAGGCACACCAGTTTTGCCTTAGGAGTTGACTCGTCCATTCTGATTACGTGGCTATCCTTTTGATTGATCAGATATTACTATGTTATGCAGTTACACTTGCCCCATTCAGAACTAAGAATTCGAATGCAAAAGTAACGCTAGAAAAGAACCATACCTGTCCAAAAGTTCAGGATCTCTTGCGGCCAGAATCCTAACTGCCAGCAGACCTGCATTTTCTGCATTCCCAATAGCAACAGTTGCAACAGGAATACCTTTCGGCATCTGTGTAAAGGTGAGAATACCAACACAGCAATAAGCTTCATCCATGAGAGATCAATGGCAAAAACAAAGGGCCATCATGCATACATTGATGATGACATGATGAATTCATCTATAGAGCTAAATAACGGACATTTCATCTCTGTGGGTGCCCTGTAACGCTGTTCAGTAGCAAAACATGCATTGTAGTTTTTGTGCTTACATTGTGAGTGTGAGGTGATTATCATTGTTGTAATGGCTGAAAAGTGCAAGATGTGCCAGTGAGGCCACATACGTGCCTCAGTGGAAGCTTCAAAACATCACTCACTAAACAGTCAGATAACAGAAGATTGGTACAGTTCTAGCATGCAGCTTACCAAAGAAAGTATCAAACTTGAGAAATCCATCATATGTCATCATGACGGGAATCCCCTAGCAGAAATTATTCTAGAATGCAACTGCCACTAAAACACTATGCTTGCACTGATAAAGGGAATTTGTCCATGTAAAGAGCAATGAAAATGCAAAAACTGAAAACATCAATGTCACCATTGAGAGAAAAAAATCCAGGCAAAAGCAAATGCAAAGGACTGAAAATGAACAAGACTAGCCATCGAAGAACTGCTAGGATTAATATTAAATGTCATACTACAATCTGATTTTCAAATAACAGAATCGCTTAGAACACTAACTTGCACAATAGATAGGAGGGAATCAAATCCTGATAGTGTTGAAGTCTTGATGGGAACTCCAATTACCGGAAGAGAAGTCAATGAAGCTACCATCCCTGCAATAAACAAATGATGTTATCCTCAATTAAAACCCAAATTTGTTAGTTGTCGTGTTCCACAAACTTTATGCACATATATGGATCTGGCCAGCAGTTTAAAGTTGAATCTATTTCATGCAGAAACACTGTTCTGTTCAACATCACGCTACATAAATTAAACTTGGTCGTGGTGGGATAGAAAACAATGAGATGATATGGATACATCACGAAAATGAAGTGAGTATTAAATCCTAAAAATTAAGATGCTTCTAAAGGGTAAATTGTCTCAATATCGATAAAATAAAAGTGTACTGGCACACACGCAACATGACCTGAACTTTACACTGAAACACGAAATCAAGGTTAACCCATTTGTGTGTTTTTATACTTGCCTGGTAAATGAGCTGCTCCACCTGCGCCTGCAATTATGACCTCGAAACCCCTGTCTTTAGCAGAGTTCGCATAATCATACATCCGCTCTGGTGTACGATGTGCAGAAACAATAGTTTGCTGAAAAATTCAGGCATCCAATGTTACACTCAACTCAAACTTGACTTGGCACGCGAGCAGGCCATAGCTTGTCAAGAGAAAGGTTTCAGATATCAAACCTCACAAGGTATGTTGAATTCTTTCAAAACCCTCTCCGCATCTTTCATCACAGGAAGATCAGACTGGGATCCCATTATAATAGCGACACGAGGGCTAACTGCAGCAAAGATTACATCATTTCAGCATCTCCACAAATCAACAGAAATGGGAAAAAAAAAAGTAAAGTACTGTTTCAAATAAAGATGAGAATCAGGTCAAAAGCATGAATAGTTTCACAATTGCAGGTGTAAATTATAAACAAATTAGCATGTCCACCAAAACCGTCAACAAAAGCAGCAGCAGTGATGACGATGACAATAACAACAAAATGAAGTCTTTTAATCCCCCAGAAAGCTGGGGCAGATAACACAATAGCAATGAACTGTTATATGATTCAGATCGACCAAAAGATTTGCTGCAAGCATGGGCATTGATCCAAACAAATTCTTTGATAATACTTCATAGTGAATGCAATACCTTCCTTGCAATCAGACGAGTTTCTTTGCAGCAAATTGTCCAAGCGTGATTTTACGCTTATCTTAGAAGACCCTACAATTGTAATATGACCCATCTTCCTTTGCTTCCGCATATCTGAAAGAGAAGTATTCTAAATGATGTTTTCTGACACAGGGAAGCAAGAATGTTTTGTGTGGAGTAAGCTAACCTGGCTTTGCATACCAATGGACTGATGCGCCTGGAATGTTTAGTGCCCTCCTGATAAGCTGATGAGCTAGAAAGAATCCTGCCTCACCCTACAGCACAATCAAGTTTGATACATTAAACTGTAACTGAATTACTACAATAAGTAAAATATAAACACGAAGGCATGTCAATAAAACCCGATATCAGCACAGCTATTGCATTCAGTATATTCCAAATATAATCATATGCACCAAAGAAAATGGCATTCGTTACCTCATCCTCTCCCAGGATGTTGTACATTATTGCTGCAGGTGTTTTCATTGAGGGGTCACCAAGAGGAAGGCCAAGAATAGCACGTAAATGCTGCTCATATTGTGAGGTGTAGCATGACTCTATTGTGTGATGCCCACTGTTGTGAGGCCTTGGGGCTACTTCATTCAATAAAATCTAGTGAAATAACAACACGAGGATAATAAGTAAACACCACTACAGGAGGATTAAATTTTAAAAATAAGTAAATGGTCCAACAAACCTGATCATCTTCTGTTAAAAATAACTCTACAGCAAAAACACCAGCTCCTTCTAATGACTTGATAGCTTTTTCAGCCACCCCAGTAGCCAACTTCTTTATTTTTTCAGATACCTCAGCAGGTGCTTCAACAACATGACATATGTTTTCCCTGAAGGTTCACACATATTATTTGTATTTTCAAAATCTAAAAGTACAGAGCAAACTGTAATTCAAAGAAAGAAACAAGAATAAGTAACAAATTAATAACAAAAAAAGCCTTACTTGTGAATTGTTTCAACAACAGGATAGCATACAGTAGAGCTGTCTCTGCTCCTTGCCACAATTACAGAAAGCTCCTATATAAGGATAGAGAATACAGTATAAACTACAATTATAATTGATTGAAGTACCTAAAAGGTCATCATAACAGTATAAGACGACGAAAAATAGTGATCACCTATGAACCATGGCTAAAAAAGCATTACACCAGTCATTCTCATACAAACAGGAAAATTATAGCAGACTTTTTTAAAAAACAAAAAGAGCAAATATCTTCTAGTAAACTTGCAAAACACATCTTATATTCATATCAGCTACATAAAAATATCTGGAGCACAAGCATCAAGAATAATTAACAGAATAGGTAGCAGAGGCCACTAGCATGATTTTATAAAATGATTACGATAAATAAAATTGATACCACGCCTAATAAAAATGTCAGTTTATAGAACATGAAGTTGAAGCAGGATATCAAAATGAAAAAAGAACAACCACAGGATTTGAACCTAAAATTGACAGAGTAAAAAGAGTAACTTTGTGCATACATATTAAAGTATATTTTAACTAACCTTTACGAAAGGAGTCCATCTCTCAACATACAAGCCACGCTCAAACCCACCCAGTGCTGCAAGAAGTAAGAATGTGAACAAAACATTAAATTCGAAACTATGGACCTCAGTGTAGTTTGTTTTATCTAATTATTGCAAGCTAATTAGCAGTCTCCAGAAAAACCGTGTAATTTTACAAATTCAAAGAGGAAACCTAAATCATTTTCCAATCTACTTACAAGCAACAACAGAAGGTAGCTCTTCTTTGTTCTTGGCTACAGCATTGCCTCGACCGTCATATGCTAATCTCTTGCTTTTTACCATTAGGGGATAGCCAAACTTTTCCCCAGCTTCCTCTATACTGTGTAAAGTATCTACCTGCAAACCTAAACTATCAAATTGTCTAGATATACTTAAAAGATACAATATTAGCCCACAGGTTAGAAGATTGGGCATTACTTCCATGAAGTCAGGCAATGGGATCCCGTATTTTGAGAAATGCCTTTTCTGCCTGTATTTGTCCTGCAATTGAGTGTCAATACACAAGGAACTATCAGTGATTACCATAAATGAAGTAACTGAAAGAGGTATAATGAAGATTTCAGGAGACATGGTCTATGAAATTAGAATTGCACTTTATCTAAAATTGGTTCTGCAGGGTCAGAGATTGAGATAGTCACGAAGCTAATAATTTGTTAAAGTGACAGTTGGCGTAACAAAACCAGTTGAATAAGTAGCTGTGATCTGATTTCTCATCTCTGGCAAGCTAGATGCAGCATTTCAAGAAAGTAGTGCATATACAATTTGTGTTTATGCCTCAAAGCGGTAAAACTGAGACAGCTGACGAAACAAAACCAGTTGGATAAATGGCTGTGATCTATTTGTTCATATCTAACAAGCTACATGAAGCATTTCAAGAGAAAGTATTATGTTTATGTATACATGTTGTATTTACACCTGGAAGCAGTCACGGCAGTAAAACTGAGTAAGTGCTTAGCACAAAGAGGGAAAAAAAACTACTTCAATAATCATGGCTAGTGGTTGGCATAAGGATGGAAAAATAAATCATGGTTGTGGCACCAGGAGGGAAAAGTTGGAGAAGTGCTTCTGGTGGTTGGCAGGAGTGAAAATTTTACCTGAATGATCATGATTGTCGAGGCTTTAGGCTCGCAGTCAACACCCTGCTTTTCCAGCCTCTCAAGTGTGGCGGCATCAACATGCTCAATCTCTACTGTTAGGACCCCACACCTAATAACAGAATTAAAAAAATGAACAGGAGCAGCTGACGGATTGCATATGTATACGGCCTCCAAACAAACAAGCGTAGAAGGATTGCGACTTAGGGTACCTCTTGGCGAACTCCCGGACCGTGTCCCCATCAGTGAAGCTCCCGACGACGTGCTCATCGCAAACCAAGCTAGCGGGGCAGCCCGGTAGGGGGTCGAGGATGACGATTCTAATCCCCATCTGGCTCGCCGCCTGGCATAGCATCTTCCCGAGCTGGCCGCCGCCGAGGACCCCGACGACGGTGTTGGAGACGCCGTGCACCGGCGGACCACCCTGCCTGGAACACAAACACAACACAACACAAGCATCCCATCAGGCCGGCCCGTCAAACGCCCTGGGCATCGCAGTCGGCTCGAATTGGTAGGATAGGGAGAACACGGAGAGATTCCGCTCGGTGCTCACCCGTCGTGCGGCTGCGCGGCGGCCTGCATGGATGCCCGGGCGCGCAGAGAGAGGAGAGGAGAAGGAAGCGGCGGCGGCGCGGACGCGGGGCCCCGCGGCTTCCAGGACGCGCGGCGCGGGCGGGCGCCCGCGGACGCGGAGGGGATGTACGGGGAGGAGGAGGAGGAGGAGGAGGGGGCGGTGGAGGCAGGGCACGGCGCGCTGAGAAACCTGGCGTGCATGCTCTCTCACTCCCGGAGGCGGCCGGTGGCTAGAGCTCAAGCAGGGTTTAGCAAGGGGGGACAGGACAGGTGCGGCGCGAGAGGTGAGGGGCGGTCGGTCGGGGCGCGGCGGCGCCGAAAGCGACTTGTGCTTTTGAGCGTGGCCACCGCTCGCTACGCTATGCAATGGGAATCCGCTTTTCCGCGCTCGCCCATGCCGGGGCAGGCTATACGGGCCGTGGCGCAAGTTGCGACACAGAAGAATCTTTGCTCTGAATGTGAATATGGGTTGAACCCGACCCAATTTTAGCTGTTCTTGATGAATTTCTACTCAAGATGATTATTACCTCCGCTATAAATTGTAGATTTTTTTCAGTTTAGTTATAAATTCATTTTTTATTAATTTCACCAAATTTTTTGAAAAGTATAAATTGTAGATTTTTAAAATTCTGTTCTAAGTAATATTTTTATTAATTTCGCCAAATTTGTTAGAAAATCACCAGCATCTACTACATCAAAATAAGGGAAACACGCAAATGGATTTCGAATATTTTTTATACGATGAAAATTCTGCGTTCGAAAGGACCCTTCTTCATTGAAGTTATCCCATGACACAAACATGGTACTCGATCGTGGACCGTGCATCCAGGCCATCTGGCACAGCTGAGGGCCGACATGAAAGAAGGGCCCAGAGCCCCAGACAGTAAAGAAGAAAGGGGCCGATCGGCTATGGCCTTCACTGGGTTCTGCTCGACCCGCCAACCAAGTAGTTATAAACTTTTTCCAGTGGAGTCCCAAACAGGCCCATATTATATTTTCAGGAACTTAACCCAAAAAAAACAATTTCAATGGGCCTTCTACTCAGACTCTCATTTTTAGAGAACTCCCAAAATTTAGTTTCAGGCCTCCAGGAACCAGGGGTTCCTATCCGCTCGTCCCGATGCCCCGACACGTCGTTCCCCGTCGCCACCCCGCCGCCGCGGCCGCGGTCGCCGCCCTCCGCCACCGTAGAGTACCCTGACGACGAGACGGCGCGCAGCGCGTGCCGGAACCTGCACGGCCACCTGCTGTGCGGCCGCGAGCTCTGCGTCGGTCTCGCGGGCCGGGCAGGCCACCGCAGCGCCGGCGCCGTCGCGTGGGGCGAGCACGAGCCCGTCACCCTAGAGGACGCCGTCCACGCCGCGTCGCTCGTCGCCGAGACGCCCCCGTCCGATTCCGTCACGCGGTACCTGGCGGCGCGGTCGGCCCGGGAGTTGCGGGTGATGATGGGCGCGCTGGAGGGCATCGCCCCCGACGACCTTAGGCTGCTCCAGGAGCACGTCCCGGGGCTGGCCGCCACCGTGGAGCTGGCGCGTCATCTGATCGACATGGCGGCCTCGGACGCCGCCGTGGAGGTGGCCAGGAACAAGAAGCGGGCCGGCGTGGAGGGGTCCGGTCCCGACGACGAGCAGGCGGCGCGCGGGCGGGGCGCCGGAGCAGGCGGCGTTCTTGGGCTGGAGCGGTAGCAATAGGGTCTTGGGCTAGAGTTGGTGTTAATTTTGGGTCTCTATTTTTTGCAGGACAGCATGCAAATGAAAAAAATAGGGGCCCAATTTGCATGCTGGGCTAGAGTTGCTCTTAGCCTAAAAAACGTGATTTAGTTTCTTGGTATTTTTTTATCAAACCTTATTATTTGACCTCAAAATAAAATTTGTTTAATTTTTTAGCTCTTTAGTCCATTCCTTTAGTTAATTAGCACATGAGGAGTGATAAAAATACTAAAATACTCTTTAAACTAAAATGCTTCGAAAAAATATAACTCTTAGATGATTTCTATACGTGGTGCAAGGTTGAGAAAAATCAGACGCTTGGTTTATAGCAAGTCCCCGTGGGAAACCCCCGCAAGTTGAGGTCCCAATGATGGGTGCCAACCTGCCAGGCCACCAATGATGAGACCAGCAGCAGGAAAACGAGAGGGCGAATCCTAGCGGCACAGTGAGAAAGGAGGGAGGGGCAAGAAAAGCGCGACGCGCATGGCATGGGATGGCCGCCCGAACCGGCGATCCGCAATCATCCGCATGGGCTGGGCCGGCGTGCGTCGATCGCGCAAACAAACATCCCGTGACCGACCCCGGGCCGCCGTCTCTTTCATGGCAATGATACGGCTCGGAGAACTTGGCGCAGCGCCGCCGCCGAGTCACCAACAGGAAGCTTGTGGATCTCGTTTCGTTTCCACTTGCACAGTGCCACGGCGTATGGACACAGCAGCAGCGCCCGTGCTTCATCTCGAGATCTTACCTTTTTTTCTCGTTCTCTCTCTTTTCTTCCGAGCCTTGCTGTCACCGCCAATCTTTACTGGATCTAATTAGGGCACGTAATACTACTAATACTAAGGGCTTGTTTAGCGTCCAAAATTTTGGACAAAAATACACGATAGTACACGTGCTAATTTTTATAATAAGTGTCTAATCTTATTTTAAGTAGGCTTAAACATATAAAAGATCCATCTACATTTAACGTTTCATGCATGTGCCCAAACATTTGATGTGATCAGGATTTTATAATTTGGATGTGACCGGGATTCATGAAGTGTGGTCGGAGGAGATCGCGATGAAGTCGGGGATACGTGCGTGATGGAATCAGCGTATTTTTACGCGCAAAGCGGGTGAAGTTTTCCAAGTGCCAAAAGATTGGGAGGCGGTATTGAAAATTGTTGGAGCCATGTTTTTCTCAATTTTGCCAAAAATCAAAGACTGAGAGAATGTTTTGGGTACTCTTGGAGATGCTCTACATAATACTTATCTTTTAATAGAGAACCATCGGCCTTCTAATTCTAACAAAATATAAGTTGCATTGTAACAAGTCATGGCTATGTGGTCATAAAATGGTTGTTTGTTTTGTAGCTTGACAAGATTTGGAAACGGTAGAAACAGAGAGCAACAGAGGGAAACAACGTGCCTAAGAGCAACTCTAACGATTTTGCAAATCGGCTTAGCATTCTTATTTTTGCAAAAAAAAAAGTCTGAAAATCTTCTTTCCAATGGATTGGCAAATGGGCTTGGTATTTTTGTTAATTTGGCAAAACTCTAAGATGGACTCCCATATATGCAAGCTCATGAATGTTTTGGGTACTCTTGGAGATGTAGCAGGTAGTTACTACTCTTCCTATAAGATAATATGGATGAGATCCTATACATATGTATGAGACTTCTAGGCAACAGAGCAATAGGCATTGCCCGAGTACTAAATCAAGGCTCCCGCATGAAGGTAGGAAAGGTTGCCGTCAAGATGATGATCCACAGTAAGAAGATAGTATGTAACTAGAGGGCGAGAGTTGTAAGCCAGTAGGGGGAAGTAGCATGCTCAGGTGGGAGGAATCCAAGCCTAAGCACCGGATAACTCGTACAGAAGGATAGAGGAAGAGAACCGGGTGGCTTGACACCTGTTGATGTTAGAAAGAGGACAAGTGCTTATGCTTATAAGGAACCCCAAGGTTAGCTTTTAGCTCTTGAGTCTTATCTTATGTGGAAGCTCCAGAGAAAGGAAAAATAGAGTTCCAACAAGGCTGGCCAGTCCACACTTCTCATCACTCTGCCTCCTTCGGTAGATAACCTTGACACCTAGGAAAGAGTTGATGGCATCTCAACGCAAGAAGGTAGAGAAGAATCCTCTACACAATACTTATCTTTTAATAGAGAACCATCGACCTTCTAATTCTAACAAAATATATAAGTTGCATTGTAACAAGTCATGGCTATGTGGTGATAAAATGGTTGTTTGCTTTGTAGCTTGACCAGATTTGGAAACGGTAGAAACAGAGAGCAACAAAGGAAACAACGTGCCTAAGAGCAACTCCGACGGTTTTACAAATGGGTTTGGCATTCATATTTTTGTAAAAAAAATCTAAAAATCTCCTTTCCAACAGTTTGGCAAATGGGCTTGCCATTTTTGTTAACTTGACAAAAAACTGAGATGAACTCCCATATATGCAAGCTCGTGATCGGCTTGTCATTCCGTCTCGCGCACTACTCCTGCACGCGCTCTTCCCTCCCGCGCCGTCGGGTTTCCTTCCCGCAAAACCCCACCTCGCGCCACCAGACCTTCCCGCGAAGCCGCAAAAGGACCTCGAAGAGATCGCGACCTGGAACCCGTCGCTGCCTTCCTGGGCTTCTTGCAAAACATGGAACGCCGGCAGGATCGACAGAGGTCACGGCCCAGCAACGGCGCGGTGACCCTCCCGCGACGCGCGAAGGAAGAAAAGGCGCGTGAAGGAAGAAAAGGCGCGACAACGGAACCGCGGCACGAAGTGGAAAAAATTACGGGAAAAATATGTGGATCCACAAATTTCATTTTTTGCCAAGCGAATAATGCCAAACCGTTGGAGATTGACTCTTTCTACCTTTTCCATATTCATTTGGGACTTGGCAAACTCCTAATTCTGCCAAACAAAATATGCAAAACCGTTGAAGTTGCTCTAAGCCATGATAATTTTTAATGTTGTGTGTAAGCCCATGATGTTTCTAAATTCGTAGAAGCGTAATAATATTTAGAGTAAAGTGCGCCAGCGATCTCTAAACTTGCGTTGTTATGTCATCCCAGTCCCTAAACTCTTAAATCGACCGTTTAGGTCCTTAAACTTATCCATCTGTGTCATCTCGGTCCCTAAACTTATTCAGTTGTGTCATTCCGGTCCGTAAACCTACAAATCATCCGTTTAGGCCCTCAAACTTGTTCAGTTGTGTCATCACAATCCCTAAACTTATTCGGCTGTGTCATCTAGGTCCAAACAGGACGATTTAAAAACTTAGAATAAAAAAATAATTCATAACTTTTTCATATGAACTCGAATGAAGACAAACTTTATATCAAAATTGTAGCCCTCGATGCGATCTACAACTTTGTAGTTGAAAAGTTTTTGAATTAAAATTGTTTAGGGTCTCAAAATATTTTTGTATGTTTATAGATTTTGAAATTTAAAATTATCAAACAAACTTGAATATTGATATGGCCTATATAAAAGTTATAGTTCTCAATATGATCTACAACCTTGTAGTTAAAAATATTTTTATTTGAAGTCATTTAGTATCCTAAAATTTAATTTTAAATTCTAAATTTTAAAATCTATAAACTTACAATAATATTTTTGAATATTAAACGACTTCAAATAAAACTTTTTTCAACTAAAAAGTTATAGATCGCGTTGAGTGCTACAATTTTAATATAAAGTTTGTCTTCATTCGAGTTCATATGAAAAAGTTATAAATTATTTTTTAATATTAAGTTTCTAGATCACCCTGTTTGGACCCAGATGACACAACCGAACAAGTTTAGGGACTGGGATCACACAACTGAACAAATTTGAGGATCTAAATGGGTGATTTACAAGTTTAGGGACCGGAATGACACAATCGAACAAGTTTGAGGACCTAAACGGTCGATTTGAGAGTTTAGGGATCGGAATGACACAACAGCGCAAGTTTAGGGACCGCTGGTGCATTTTACTCTTTATGGTCTATAATTGTAGAAAATATTTGGATATATCCATATTATCCGTTATGTCGTTGAGACCATAGCATTTTTATAAAATAGACTTTCCTAAAAAAAATATAAAATAGATCGACGCATGACTATTAAAATTGGAATTCCATTAATATTAGCCTTGGGACCATTGGGCCGGGTCCAAGCCTCCAAGGCCATGGCCGGGTCGGCCCATTCCCATTCATATCAGCAGGGAACTTCACTGTCTCGCTCACGAGCGTGCGCATGCCACGCTGGCGTGGAGCCGTGGACACGACGAGAAACACGTCCCGGAGGCCGGAGGTCGGAAGAACCAGCTAGCCGGGCAGCCGCCGACGGTTTGATCCCAGCCACAGATCTAGAGTGATCCAGGGTCATCAGGCATTCATCTTCCAGGTCTCTCCATCCATGGACGCATCATATGTCACGAGCTAACGACGCATCTGCTCCACTAATTAATCTACACTACACTTTTTCTCTGCAAGCCTGCAGAGTCACGTACGCTTGGGGCTGCTGTATATATAAAGTACGTACCTCCTGTACATTACCACACTCCACATTCGAGCAAAGATCGAGTTAATTAGTTGCTACCAAAAAAACATAGAATTACATCTCTCTCTCTCTTCATGGCGCCTAATGGAGAAGCAGCGGTCGTCGCGGCCGCACAGGCGGCGGCGCGGCGGCAGTCGTCGTCGTCGAAGCCGAGGAGGATCTCGATGGAGGGCCTGCAGCGCGCCATGTCCGACCTGGCCATGGAGCTGTCCAGGGACAGCAAGACGAAGGCCGCCGCCGCCGCCGACGCCGCCAACAAGCATCATCAGCAGCCGCAGCAGGAGCTGCCGGCGATCGCGGAGCAGCAGCAGCAGCAGGCGGAGGAGGAGCAGCTGGCGCGGTGCGAGTGCTGCGGCATGCAGGAGGAGTGCACGCCGGAGTACGTGCGCCGCGTCCGGGACCGCTACTGCGGGCGCTGGGTGTGCGGGCTGTGCGCGGCGGCCGTCAACGACGAGGCCGAGAGGGCGGCCACGACGGAGGACGCGCTGGCGGAGCACATGGCCGTGTGCGGGCGGTTCAACCGCGTGGGGCGCGCCAACCCCGTGCTCATGCAGACGGAGGCCATGCGGGAGATCCTCCGGAAGCGGTGCAGGTCCAACAGCCCCCGGGAGCACGGCGGCCCCGCCGGCGCCGGCGCGCTCACCAGGAGCTCCAGCTGCATCCCCGCCATCACCAAGGACGTCTTCAATTAATTGTCGAGATATCGATGACATCTTCAATCTGAAAGGCTTCAGCTTCATTAGCGAGCTAGCTCGGCATGGGTGGCCGCATGGATATTATGGGGCAACGGGCATGTATGTTATGTATGTATGCTATGTACTGGAAATAATTATAGAACTATAACATATATTAATTAGTTGTAGGTAAGTCCGTAGTTATTTGCGTGTTGCTAGAGTTTGCTGTGTCATACGTTTTGGTTGTACTAGCTACCTACTAGTACTCCGTAAAATTGTGGATGTCACATTTTTTTTTTTTCCTCATGGCTAGTTCAAATGTAACCAAAACCACTATGGTCTCTTTTAGCCTTATCACCTGAATATATGTGCACGCAACTTTTTTGGATTAAAATTCCATCATCGTCACGTGAGAACATTGCTAGGGTCGATTAATTCTATGGTTTCGAAAACTTCATAAGTTAAAAGATCCTAAATAATATACCTGGTTTCCTTTTTTTAAAGAAGAATATACCTTATTTTACCGTTTGGCACAGCTCAGCTTCACAAGTGAAATTGTTTTTATAGAAAATGGCTTCATGAACAACTCTTTTGGTGAAGCTGACCTGTTCTGAGAATATTTTTTGGCAAAATAGCTTCACTAACAACTTCATGCATGATTGTGAGAGAGAAATGAGGAAGAGAGATATGAGAAGCTACCTTTTTCAGTTTCATCCCAACTCATCCCTTTGTAAGAGAAGGAAGAAAATAGCTTCACCCATGAAATTGTTTTTTAAAAAGTGTTTAAAAAACAACTCACAACAGCTCATAAAGTTATTATGAGTTGTGCCAAACACCCATTACACTGCCAGAATTCACAGTCCTGACGTGGCTCCGCTACTCTCAGATGTTCCCGCATGATGAATTCTGGACTGAACTGAACACGTTCACAGAAAACAAGAAAAAAAGAAATAGACTTAGTGTCCTCTACCGCGAGTTTTGCAGGTAATCGTCGAAATGGCCGTTTTGGGCTACGTACATGATGAAACCAGTGTCCTCCTCTACCGCGAGTTTTGCAGGTACTATGTAATCGTCGAAATGGCCGTTTTGGGCTACGTACATGATGATACTATGGACCGAGGATCGCAAGCCTGGTGAGCCCGGCTCTGCACAATTCCTAGGGAAATGTGCGAGTGGAAGTTGGGCCGTTGGCCCATGTACTTATGTCACCAAGCAACTACCCGCGTCGTGGCGTCGGCGTCGGCGGTGGCGTGTCAGGCTGTCAGCGTGTGCGGCGAGCCGGCGAAGAATGGACGCGGGAGTGGAGACGCCGTGGTTGTTGAGCGATTCAGGCTAAGACCAACCGCACTCTTTATCTTTTAAATCTATTCTCTAAAAAAATATTTTATTTTAATCATCAAGATTCTCTCTATTATATCACTTTCTTCCACGTTCATCATCCTCTATATCTCTACTCTATATTAAATGGGGTCCACATATTTGTAAATAAATTTTATCAAAATATATCCATGTGATATCTTGTTTTGAAAGATTTATAGAAACGAATTTAATGGTCTAATCGAAATTTAATTTAACTTTTTGTTTGTGAGTTATAATAATTTTTTAGTTTATTGAATAATGAGGCCCACATGCACTGTGCTCTCTCTCTCTTTTTCCTCTCTCGGCGCCTAGGAAGCGTGAGGACGCGCGGGCTGGTGCTTTTCCTCCCACGTGGTGGCCCCCACAGCGGTGGTAACGGACGACCGCTACCATGCCAAACTTCACGGACGTCCGGTGCGTAGCGTAAGCTTTGCCGTATGCGCTGCAGCTTCTCAATCCCCTATATCGTCCTACAGGGAGAGGTAGAGGACACCGGTGCGGTTGGTCTAACTTAGGCCGGTTCTAAAAACAATTTAGTTTCTAGTTCAAGAAGTAATTATTATATTTCAAAATCTAAAAACATTACTCGTCCTCCATTAGTAGTAGTTTTCAAAAAATATATATATATATATGAAAGTATCATGTCACATTTCTTGCCGTGCGTTCCTCGTTCCAATAGGAACCAAGGCATGCCTAGCCTACGCCTCTCGCTCTCATCCGAGCCGATTATTGGGGGACGGAGGGAGCTGCACATGCGCGGCGGGGTATCGATCGGCCGGCCGGTGCAGATGTGGTCCCCCGGTCATATGTTTATGCTGCGACTAGCCAACTATGCGTTCGTCGTCTCATCTCCGGATCCCCTCCACACCTCGGATGAACGACGACCACGATCTTCGCAATCCTGCTCCTGCAAGGAGACGTACAGTACAGTACGTCGTAATAACAATAACATCACGTCACCTATTCCATTCGATCGAGGCTTGTGTGTTGTGTCATCCCACTGTCCCAACCATACGAGGTAACCAGCTGCTTGGCACAGGCAGCTTGGCCATGACGGTGTCGACGTTGTGGTTTACTGTACGGGAGAGTGCGCCGGTGGGCTCGCTGTCACCGTCTCATCTGCTTGTGCTTGGATCGATGATCGATCGCTACGTCGCCTGCGCAACTGGGCAACAGGCGGCAGAGGTAAACACACACCCCCAGCCCCCGCGTCGCTCTCTCCCAGATAGTGGCGGAACCAGGATTCAATATCAGGGCATTCCAAAAATATTTTATTTCAAAACAACAAGAACTGCGGACACTAACATAACTATATATTGTAGTGTAAGCAATACATATTCACTGTGGTACAGAAAACATGGGTATTCCAAGGAATACCTAAAAATACCCCTAGCGCCGCCCCTGGTCCCAGAGCGGCACGGGAGGCGCTCCCTCCGCCGCCGCAAGCACCACCCCCCCACGCCGTCGCTCCGCCTGGCCGCCGCCGAAGCTCAATGCCGGTGACCAGTGGAGAGCGAGGACGGCGGCGGCTAGGCGTTTTCCCCCCTCCCTCCCTCCCTCTCTCTCTCTCTCTTTCTCTCTCTGGAGCTCTCGTTGGGCTCGCCGTTGGCGGCCGGTTCCGGGCTCCGGCAGTATGGATCCGGTGCCCCACGACCGGATCTACGTCGGGGAGGTGGCAGGTGCCCGCGGTGCCCTTGGCACGTGGGGCGCGGCAGGGTGGCCAGGCGACGGCGGCGACAACGACGTCCCGCGAGGTGGCTCCCTTGCTTCCGGGCGGCGACAACGACGTCCCGCAAGGTGGCTCCCTTGCTTCCGCGCGCGGATCCGTCGGCCCAGGGCCGGATCTGCCGGCGGCGGCATGCGCTGCGGCGTCGGCCCGTTCCAGTGGGACTCCGGCCTCTGGTTGCGATGCTGCCTGCAACTCCAGACGGTGGCGGCGGCGGCGGCAGCTCTTCCCTTGGCTCCAGACTTTGCCGTGGCAACGGTCTGGTGTGAAATGGGAAGGTGACGGGCCAATGGTGGCGTGGTGGCACGGCCAGGCATCGTCAGACAACGTGGTGGTGTGGGCGGCTGCGCTGGTTGTGCAGCATCGGCGTCGTGGTGGCGTGGACGGTGATGGCCTACCCGATTTATCGCGTCTGCAGCGCCATGGCGGCGAGGCAGGTGACAGTTGAGCGGGCTACACCAACTGCTACATGCGGCCTTGGAACTTCGGCCGGTCGCTGTCGTGCTCGTGCATAGGGTTGAGGGCCATGGCGAAAGCTTTGCCCAACCTTTGGGCCGATGACGGCGACGCCTTCGGGCGCCGTTTACTTCCTTGGAAGCATCTATCGAAAGGCCCTCTCTCCTTGCATGGCGCGTCTGGGGCGGTGACCGGAACTGTGGGGAGGAAGGTGGAGGGCTAGCTGAGGATTCAAGTCTACAATGTCCACTATGGCGGAAGGCGGTCATGAGGAGGGTGTTGGCGTGGCGATCGAAGGGCCTCGCATCTGTTTGGAAGTTGGTGTTTGTAATACCTCTGGTATTATTGCTTAATTAAATTGCCATGTCATCATGTTATTATTAATCATCTGTATATGATTGTGCTTAGGGCCCCTAGAGTGATTTGATTTCATTTTGTATTGATTGTGTAATTTAGTCGTCAATCAAAAGTCAAAAACAAAAATTAAATAAGAAATCAAATTAAGCCCTAAAGTTGACCTAAAACCTTAATTTAAAATTTATAATGAATCTGATGAAAGTGTCTTAATAAAAGTTGTAGAACTTTTAAAATGGAACAACTTTTATATTTAGAGATTTTAAATTTATATCATAGAAATTCAAATTAAACTCAAATTAGTATGTTGATATTTAAATTTGAAACTTCAATTTCAAAAATATTGAGAATCTTCCAAAACTCCCTTAATATAAGTTGTCAACCTTACTGAGTGGAACAACTTTCATGTTGACCATTTTTCAAGTTGTTGAGAAAAATTAAAAGTAATTTTAAAATTTCAGTTTGAAATTCAGACCCGACTTTTACCCCCTTTGCTGTAGTTTGAAATTTTGGCCAAATTTGAATTTCATGTCAAAAGCAAAAATGATCTACACAAAATTCTCTACAACTTTTGTATTCATCACTTCCTCGGATTCTGGCTGAATCAGATCGAATTGGAACCAAATAGCTGTTGACCTATTGAAACTAGCACAGTAGCTAGAGGGGGGTCCCCCTGTTCATCTTCTCGCCGTACGCGCACGTGCCGCGTCCGGCGCCGAGTGCCGTCCGGCCGGCGTGGGCACGCCGCGACGCGGTCGAGCAGCCGAGGAGGGGGCCCCGGATGCCCCGACCTTATCCCCACCTCTTCCCTGCCCTTTAAAGACGACGAGCCCTCCAATTTCCCATTTCTTCCCGAGTGGCCGCCGGCAATCACCTCGTCGTTCGTGGTCAAATTCACAGCCACCGAGCCATCTCCACCCTCTCCATCTCCCAGATCGGTAGCCGAGCTCGTGGCGCATCGATTGGTGCCCATCGCGTGAGCCGTGGTACCCTATGTAGCTCGCGGTGAGAGTCTTCGTCTTCGGGTTGTCACCGGAGCTCCGCCGCGACCATCCTCTTCCCGTCCGGTCGGTTAGGGTGAGTGTCGTTCTCTCGGGGTAGCGTTCTAAGCTCCCTTGGTGGTGTAGTTTCTGATGCGCATGGCGGTTTGTGATGTGGTGCACCAGGTTCGTCGGAACAGACCTTCGTCGCCAACGGCCGAGCCGTGTCCGCTGCCGTCGTCGTCAAGCCATCCTCATCGCACCGCCTCGTCGTCATCTAACTCGCCCGTTAGCTTCGTCGTGAGCCTCTGATTCTCCCTGCTGCTTTTCCCGTGACCTTACCGTGTTCCGTCGACCGGAACGGCCTTGCCGTGCAGCCACCGTCCGCCGTGGGCGAGCTCCTGCTCGTCGAGGGCGTCTAGGGCTAGGGCTAGGTGCGTAGGAGTGTGAAAGGTCCTAAATGGCTAGAGGGGGGTGAATAGCCTATAAAAATCTACAAACAACACTTAACAAGCCGATTAGTAACAATAGCAAGCTTTGCAAAGCACTAGCTCTAAATTACACTATGCAAGCCACCTAGACAAGTAAGCTACACTGTGTTCACTAGTTCACACGCAAAGGCTATGTCACTACTATACACTACTCCTAAGTGAGCAACTTACTAACAAACTACACAAGAGAGTAAGTACACAAAAGTAAGAGTAAAGGTGATTTTAATACCCCCGGTGAAGAGAAGATATGAAGTCCAATATAACCAATCAATCAAATACAAGAGAGATCCTCGGTAGAGAGATGACACAAGATTTTTTACCGAGGTTCACCTGCTTGCCGGTAAGCTAGTCCTCGTTGTAGCGATACACCCACTTGGAGGTTCACGCGCTAATTGGCATCACATGCCAAACCCTTCTCAAGGGTGCCGCACAACCAACACAAGATGGGGATCCACCAAGCTACGAGCAATCCACTAAAGATGCCTTTCGCGATCTCCCGCGGGGATAGGCTCAAGAACCCCTCACAATACCTTGATCGGAGGCGAAGACAATCACCAACTCCCCTCAACGATCCTCGCAGCTCCAAGCCGTCTAGGAGTCGGCAAACTCCAAGAGTAATGAGAGAAACCGCTGCGAATTACCACTACCAAGTGCCTCTATATGATCTCTATCAATGCAATGCACTTGATGCTCTCCAAACTCACCAAATGATGATCACAATCAAGTAGGATGAGTGAGAGTGGAGTGGGAAGGCTCACAAGTATTCTATGATGTTTTGAAGTGCCAAGAGCTACTCCCCAAACCAACCAAGTGACTATTTATAAGCCACACACAAAGAAATAGCCGTTTAGACTTCACTGCGTACCGTCGGACTGTCCGACGGCCAGACCGTCGGACTAATCGGCACGGTCCGACGCCCCGGATGAACGCCACGTGTCACTAGCCGTTTGAAGTCGAACGTTGGATCACAACGGCTAACTTCTCGCGCTAAACGAACCGTCGGACGGTAGGCTGTCGGACCAATCCTCACGGTCCGACGCACTACACGTATCCACCGTCGGACTCTAAAACAGCAGGCCGTCGGACTAAAACTCACCAGCGTCCGATGTTTCCAGAGAGCTCCCCGAGCGCTGAAAATCGTCGGACGTTAGTCCGACGCTCACCGTCGGACCAATGCCGAGAGTCCGACGCTCCTCTACTCTCCACGTGTCACCTCTTCGTCGCTCTGCACCGTCGGACGCTTTGGACAATAGTCCGACGCTCCGAAACTGAACGTCCGACGCTCTCAGCAGTGTTAGCCGTCGGACTGCACGCAAAGGTCCGACGCCTGCGAGTTAGCACAGTCCGACGCTCTGTTTTCTCAGGATTTCCACTCAAACCTTTCACCCTTTGTTCCTAAGTGCTAACACCAAGTGTTCTACACCTTGTGCACGTGTGTTAACCTTTTCAAAAGAGTTATCCAAGGGTTTGTTAGTGTCACTAGCATCTATATGCAATGCAATGATCATGAACACCTAGTGGCACTTGATAACCGTATTTCATCAACGATTTCGCCCCTCTTGATAGTACGGCTATCCATCCTAAATGTGATCACTCTCTCTATGGAGTCTTGATCACCAAAAGCAAAAGAGATCCTATGGATTATACCTTTGCCTTGAGCTCCTAGCTTTTTCACCATCTCTTGATGAAGCTTGTGGACTTCTTTTAATGATGGACTTATACCATTTGCATGGATGCCGTCAATAGGGCTTTCCCCTTTATTGATGGGCTTACACCATTTACATGGACGCCGTCATTGCCCTTCACTTGTGGCCTCCACCGACCTGGTCCTTTGCTCCATCTTGCCATTTGCTAATCAATTCTCATTAAACACTTAGAGCAATCGTTAGCAAACTAGGTTTCATCAATTACCCAAAACCAAATATGGGCTTTCAGAGTGTCAGTTAGGGTCTAGGGTAGGCGCCAGGTAGCTAGAGACCGCCGCTGGGGTCGCCGGCGGAGAGGTCCGCGCCTTGCCGCGCGCACGCGCGTGCGGGAGCTTCGGCCCGAGGTGAAGAAGGAGCTGACAGCAGGGGCCCAGCTGTCAGCGGCCGAGAGAGAGTGAGCGCGGGGGCTGACGACTGGGCCCGGTCTATCAGTGCCCGGTTCGAGTGTGGTCGCGCGCGCGCGTGGGCTGAGTGGGCCGGCTCGGGTTGGCTGGGCCAACTCGGGCTGATTTCATTTGGTGAATTTCCCGAGTAATTAAAAGGACTTTTCTATTTATATTTTCAATGAATAGTACTCTGAATTTATAATTTTGTGTAGATTAATTTACTGCATGAATAATTGTGAAAATATTTGTGTATGCTCTCTGGAATGTGTATTATTTTATAAAAATGTTAATCGTATGTTTTGAGCACTTTCTTTGTCCACTAAAAATCAGCACATTAATTGATAAATGGAACTTTGATGATTTTTATTAAATTCCATGTAAGTCCAAAAATCATAAAAATTTATGTCATACTGTTTTAGGCCTAGAGCTATCTGTTGGTGAAATTTGGCATCAAATGGAAATAGTTTGAATATTTATTAAATTATATGTTTGTTTAAGTGATTAATAAAAGCGCTAGGAAATGAAATAATTATTGAATGGTGTGATTTTTTGGATTGGTTGAGATTCTAGGTCAATCACCTTTATGACCTAGGGCGTGATGAATTAGAATAATCATGGTTAGCCTATGGTAGGGTCTTGATCACGTGTGTGCATTATTTATTATTGAATCTTATCTGTCATTTCATGTGCATCGTACTCATGCATACAATATTGCATACGTGTAGTGACCGAGAACCCTGAGGTAAAGGCCGAGGGTCCAGTTGAGGAGGTTGCTCCAGAAATTGTGCAAGGTTTTGATATTTGTGGCACTGACCCAGATCCGACACTCTACACCATCCAAGGCAAGCCCGGTGTATTTGCCCCTCCTTGCTATTTTAAAATGTTTATCACTTGAGTTAATCTATTGCATTAGGTTAATAGGAGTTGATTGACAACCAATTGATGCATTATCATCCTTGACCACTTATCAATACTTGAGAACCTGATTTATTTAAAGTATTGAAAATGCTTAGTAATGCTAAATGATTAGATTTGTAAAAATGCTATTTTCAACTGTGATGATACAAAATAAATGAATCACTTTATGGGACTGGTTATGTCCTTGTTGGTTGGCAGTGTTCCTAGTTAGTTCATTGTCATCAACTGGGATGGGTTTTTTCCTTTTGGTTGGCCAACTGTTTGGGTTAGAGTCCCAACTTTCGTCGCCATCGGGAAAGGGATGTGAAAACCGGGTAGTTACCCGTGTATTTGGGTTAGAGTCCCAATGCATGGTTTCTAACGGAAAAATATTAGGGACCGTTCGTTGTCAGGCCTGCTGTGATCAAGACTTTGCAACTAGCCACGTACTACGGGAAGCCTCTGACTCCGGTGGCTCTACTGCTGGAACCGACAACCACGCACTGGGAGTGGAGAGATGGCGAGAGTAGCGTGTACCCTCGTGGCTGGCGTGCCTGGAGACTAGAGGAGTACTGTGCTCTCGGGTGGTGCAGGACCGGTTTCGGGGTATGAAAAGCCGTGGTAGGCGGGGTTGGCATATGTAAGCTTAAGTGCTACATGTGCAGTGTGGATAGGGATCCCCAGCTGGGTATTAATCGATTTGAATCGTCGTTGCTCCTCGGTTATGGAGACTTGATCCTCACACCTACAGTGAATAGTGGTTCGGAACTAGGATGTTTTCAAAATGAATGAATGTATATTGAAAGAATGATGATGGATATTGGAAAGTACTTGAAATATGGTAATGATTAACAATATTATGTGAATAAAATATTGAAATATGACTAGTAATGCTTTTCCGTAAAACTCTTGAACTCTTGTTCAAGCCTTACCTTGACTCCCCTCAGCCTGCATTCCTGAGTCTAATTTTACACCTTTTGGTAGGGTAAGTCTTGCGGAGTACCCCAGTATTCAGGGTTTGTTAACCCCGTTGTAGGTAGTCAGCAGGAGCCTGAAGTCTGTCTTGCTCCGTGCTGTGTCACTATTATCTAGGAAAGCGAAGAAGAGTAAGGTTGAACCCGTGGGCAGGGTTCGTGTATTATCTATCTTGTTATACTATTATTTTACCGCTACTGCTACCTCTTTAATTATGGTCTGTAATAACTGCACCTAAATTATATTTGAACACCGGTTTATAATATTAAGTACTATTTAATCTTCCGCACTTCTACTCTGATGTATTTTGTTATGAAATGTTGTAATCCGGTAATGGCTTCGCAATGGGATCCTGTCGGAGATAACGGATGCTTATGTAGCCCGGCAGAGCCTGTAACAACCCTAAAAATCCACGCAATCTAAAAATCCCAACCAATTAAAAATTTTCATTTATTTATTATGAAAACCCATTTTTCATGTGCAAGCATATAGGTTTCATTATGAATTTGGTAAATAAAGGAGTATAGCTTGCATTTTAATTCTATTCACATAGAATAATAGCCTATGCATCACATTTGGGATTTATTGCAATTTATGTTTGTATTTACTCAATATTTAAAATGGGCAATATATGTATATATACACTAAAATGAAAATAGAAAAAGGAGAGAGAGTTAGGCCAGCCCAAACCAGCCCGGCCTTCTTCTCCTCACCTCACCCACACGCGCGCTCCACCCCGCCTCCCCGCACTGGACCGGCCCAACACCGCGCGCACGCGCGATGCCGACCGCACGCGCGCAACCGTTTCACCCGCTTCCCCGCAGCCGCTGACCACCCGGCCCCGCCTGTCAGCCGCTCTCGCCCCCCCCACTGTTCTTCTTCCTTGCAGAGGCGACGGGGACGAGTGCACGCAATTCGCGTGACCCCGGTCCCACAGCCGACAGCATCACGCCCCGCAGAGCTGTCCCCCTCCTGTCCTCTCCTTTCTTGGCCGCCAAGCGAACCCGCGCCCATCCGGAGCCCTAGATCCACTCGAGCCACGGCCCTTCGATCGGTCGAGCGCGATCAGGACCGTTCGCCATTGGAGCTGGCCAAGCTCGCCTATAAAAAGGAGCTCACCCCGAAGCCCTACCCTCATTTCCCCTCGCCGCCACCGCGGCACAGACCGGCACACTGCACCAAACCGAGAGAGAGAGAGAGAGCGTAGGAGAAGGGCGGAGCAGAGGAGGAGAAGCTGCCGGAGCGCCGCCGCCGCGGAGCACGCCGGAGCCAGACACGGAGGAAAAGCCCGAGCTGCGGACGAGGAACGGCACGGCACTGCGATCGCTCTGCATGGCTTCGACTCGCCATTGCACCGCCATCCTAGTTTCACCGACACCACGGTGAGCCATCGCACGCCATGTCCGAACCTCGCCCTGCTTTTGCCATGGTGTTCCGCCCACGGGACGCGCAGGCACGAGCCTTTACCGGCTCAGGAAGATCACCTGCACCATGCACTCATGCGACCGGCCGAAACCCCCGGACTACAAGCTTGCTAGACCGAGAACGCAGCACGACGCGTTCTCGGCGGAGCGCGCTCACCACCGACGCGTTCCGACGCCGAATCACCCATTCCGAGCAATCCGACTAGCACCCGTATAGGTTAGAGCGTCGTGGAGCACCGCCACGACCCCTTGAGCTAGTTACGCGGATCTAAGCGCTAGAGGAAGCCTCGTCCGCAGTGCGCCGTGACCTCGCCGGAGCGCCGCCGCGGACCGGAGCCAAAAGGAGGCCCTGCCCTGTCACTAGTTCACCACTAAGCGGACGTATGCCCGTTTAGTCACGCCAATTTGACTGAACCACGTCCGGTTATGCCAAAACGAGACCGTAATCACCTTGCCGTCGTCAGCCGCCGCCGGCGACACGCCGCCGCCACAACCGAGCACCTTAGGAATCTCGGTAGCCAAAATTGGTAGTTGGTATACCATCGCCATAGACCCTGAAGGCGTATACATCTCCTAGAAGACCTCCTTAGCCCCGCCGGAACCTCCCAGTCGCGGCGACATCGCCGCCGATGACTGGAGCATCTCAATACCGCGACCAGGAACAAAAACCGACCACCTCGGACAAGCTTAGTTGCGGAAGATCGAACCTCCATAGCCCGGAACACCGCGAGGTGCGTTCTCGGGGAAACGTGATCACCGCCGACACGATCCGCCTCGCCTAAATCCGTTTCGAGTACCCCCGATCGCCTCGCGCTGCGGAGAGAGGCCGACGAGATTCGCCAAGTCTGCCTCAGCACCGCCGCGTAGATAGCCGAGCCCCGAATCATGTCTGTCGCCTTGGCTACGTGCGCCTCCACCTCGTCGGAGAACCGCCGTATGCCGAGGGAGAGAAGAAGGCCATACCACGACTCTAACCCGCCACCATCTGGTCGGACGACTGCCTGAGCACGCCAATTGGGGAAAGCCGAGCCCTGTCTCACCGAAATATGGTCATCGCCGCCCTGTCATCGTCCGCCGCACCGGAGAGACACCGCCGCCTTGAACAGACGCCCTGGAACCTTGCTAGCACCAAATCTCCGATTCGCCCGAACCTCCCCGGGAGAGCTCGGGAGAGCGGCACCCTCGGCGCACCAAATCTCCGATTGGCCCGAGCCTCCCCGGGAGAGCTCGGGAGAGCGGCACCCTCGGCGCCCGAATGTCCGATTCGCCCGAGCTACGCCGAGCTACGCCGAGCCCCGCCGAGCTCCGCCAAGCCCCGCCGAGATACGCCGAGCTATGCAGAGCTCCGCCGAGCTACCCCCGACCACCGCCGAGCTCCGCCGAGCTACCCCCGACCACCGCCGAGCTCCGCCGAGCTCTGCAGAGCTACGCCGACGCCAGCGACTCTCTGGGAACCAGCATCGAACACCTGGTGGGCGACCATCGGGTCTGTGTTCTGATGAGGCGCCACATGCCGCACTACTGGACCCGCGCGCCACGTGGACCAATCCCGAACTGCCCCTGATTAACCGACCAATTTTCCCATTTTCAGAAAATAGGATAATCTTCGGAAATTCATAACTTATTCATTCGATGTCCAAAAATTACGCACCATATATCAAAATTCTCAGAAAAATGAGATCTACAATCTAAGACTATGTTTGTATGCATTTGGCTCTTTATTTTATTGGATTTTTCTGAAATACTCTATAGGAGTCGCTGACGCGACTGTTTCGTGTTCGATTTCAGAGCCGGAGGAGGATCTGACTAAGGAAGACGACCACGAGTACTTTCAGGAGCTAGGAGACGACTACGAAGGTGCCACGTCCCACCAAATCCTTAGATCCTATTTACGCATTGCAAATGACATTGTTGCTATTGCTTTATGATTATGTATGGATTGGTTGCATGGTAATATATTTGAATTCCCTGCCTTGATAAGACTTTACCCTACTATCCGCTACTAGGTTAGCTGCTGCTTAATTTACTGTTACTCTTCCACTACTTACTACATGCTATATGCTATGTGGTGGAATTGGGACGGTGCATAACTGATTATAACCACTGGGAGAGAGTGCTGCGTGCGTCTTGGATGCGTGGTAAGGGTTGATGTCGACCAAGTGGGATGTGAGACAAGGCCGTGGGGCAAGTCGTGCCGGGGGTACAACCTGGGCATCCCCACGAGAGATACCTGTGGCGGGTAATGACTTATGAGGTGGTTCCGGGATGTGCATTGAAGTCCCGTGAGCGGAGGTGTCGTGATGGCACGGGGAGAGTATCCCCTAAGTGGAGATGCCTGCTTGGTCACAATCTAGGATCTGCAGAGTGTATGGTTGATCGATCGATACATAAGCCAACTCGTTGGCTATGGACCTTTCCTAATGTTTCTGCAA
This sequence comes from Eremochloa ophiuroides, assembly GCA_038502445.1. Lineage (NCBI taxonomy): Eukaryota > Viridiplantae > Streptophyta > Magnoliopsida > Poales > Poaceae > Eremochloa > Eremochloa ophiuroides. The sequence goes on from JAHLJS010000006.1 coordinate 4,328,698, forward strand.
CCACTATTAGATGAGAGCATATTCTTTTCTCCCCCTGGATAACATTTTTCCGGCAGTGTACCCGTTGTGGTAGTGTGCCACTGAGATAGGCCCGAGAGGGAGTTGGGCCTGTCGAATGAGAGTGAGGTGTGGGTATGTGAGGTGTGGTGATGGGAAAAGGGATGATGGTGTTAACTGGTGATAAAACTTGACTAATTAAACATTGATTACAGCTGCATAGGAAAACCTCAGCCTATAGGTCTGCTTGTATAGCCTTGCATCCACTTTTCACAAAGCAAATGCTGCATAGGTGTGCTCCGTGGCCAGTACAAATCGTACTGATAAATTTGCTGTCAGGTGACGAGAATGAGTACGACTTCGAGGGAGGTGATGACGAGGAATAGGGTCACGTGCTACACTCAAGTTGGCCGTGAAGGATGAATCGCTTCCGCATCTTCTAAAGCTTCTCTGAATGTTGATTCCGCCAATGTGGCGATGTAATAAATGTTTATGTAAGACTTAATTACCGTTGTATGGATCCTGGTGACAACTGAGATATGGGTAATTTCATGGATTGTCCCAAGCAATCTGTTGAATTACAATACGAGCCTGTGGATTTCCCTTCGCGGAAATCGAGGTTGTTTCAGAGCCCGCCTAGGTCATCTGGAACACGGGCCCGGCTGTCAGATGTCATTAGTGGCAATGACAGATGCCTGTGGGCCACTTAATTTAGGCGGTTCTGTTACAGTGTTGTGACCACGAAGTTGGCGAGGAGGTCGGCGTGGAAGGCGCCCACGGAGTTGGCGAGGAGGCCGACGTGGGAGGAGGTGACCAGCAGATTGCGTTGCCGAGGTGAGCTGCGTGGTGTGGCGGCGGGCGGTCCTGCTTTGCGGCGGCTGTTTCGGCGTAAGGAGGCTCTCTGACTGGCCGCCGGAGGCCGTGTGGGGCACTTCTACTTTGATGAGACAGTTAGGCTACTGGAGGCTGCAGTATGGATCTCGGCATGCGAAGTCGGTTGAGTGTGCGCCTGAGGCAGCTGCCCTCGCGTCGATTTGGCGGCTTGCAGCTGGCTGCGGCGGTTAGCCATGCTTCAGTGGCTACACTGGTGTGGGATAGCGTCTTGTGAGGCGGCGCAAGCGGAACTGATTGCAGGAGGGCTACACGGCTTGCAGCGACCTACGACGGGTAGTCCTGCTTGGCAACAGGCTAGCTCGGTGTGGATCATCGTCGATAACGATGGCGCGAGCAGTGATGACGGTGTTTCCGTCTCGACGTCCTTGGTCGTCCAGGGACTGTCAGTGGAGTTTGGTGGCTGGAGTTGGTGGTTTTTCTTTTTCTTTCTTTTGTGTTGAGTTAGGCTTCGGCTTTGTGCAGTCCGCGTCGATGTCCCAATCTAATCGGCTAGAGTTGTTCTTTTCTTTGTTAAGTTGGTTCTTCGGCGTGGTTTGTTATCGTTGTTGTATCGTTGGTATATTTTGAGCTTTCTTCTTTTTAATATAATCGGCAGCTCTCGATTCGTTTTTTTTTAAAAAAAGCAGGCGGCAGAGGTGAGAATAGAATGAAACAGATCGATCGAGCGCATGCGTATGCATGCATCGTTCGCAGGCGTCGCGTTCCGCTGTGCTGTAGTACATATTAACATATACACATACGTACGTGCATCCATCGGTGTGGCGTTGTGTGCGCCCATCAATAACTACGACAGGCGCGCGCGCACAACGCCTGAAAACGACCTCTCGCTTGGATTTTTCCTCTCCCTTTTAATTTCTCGTTAGCTCGTAATCTCGTACTGATACTATACTGGTATCACTACAAGGAAAATAGTGATTTGCCGAGTGCCAGAGTATTTGTCAAGCGTCAAATATCGAACACTCAGCAAAGGTTTTCTTTGCCAAGTGCCACACTTAGCAAAATAAGGCACTCGGCAAAAACTTCTTTACCAAAGAAAGTCTTTACCGAGTGTTTCTTTTTTGACACTCGGCAAAAAGCTCTCTTTGCATAGTGTCTTTTTTGGCACTCGGTTAAGAAATAATTTTTTTTCTCTGATGTCTTTCAAACTTTTTTCACTCTTTACAGACAACATGTAGTGTTCCATTTTAAAATTTGGTAAATTTTTGGATCTATTTGCTATATTTAATTAATTAATTACTTTTCAAGTAATTTTTTGAATAAATCAAATTTGAACTGCAAGTGATTGAAATAATAGAATACTATGAGTAGAAAAATTATATTCATGTTATTTAACTCATTTTGAGGCCTTACCCATGAAATGAAAATAAATTTTGAATATCTTGTTCAGAAAACATGACTATGAACGTGTGGCCGAATGGTTTTAAAATTCTAAAAAAAACAAATAAAGTCTAAAAGTTATAAGATTTGGCATGATGTAATGGTATCATATGTGAAGGCTATGATAAAAATCTGAGAAGGTTTCGAGTAAGTTTTCACGTATGCTGTTCACGAACTGGAACATCTGAGAGAAGTTTCAGAGATTTGAGAAGGATCCGGTAAGGTTTGTAAATAATGTACGTGATAACTTGCATGAAATCTTCTCAAATTTTTTTCACAACCTTCACATATGATATCATGGTCTCTTGACAAGTTTCATGATTTTCGGACTTCGTTCGGTTTCATAGAATTTAAAAACAACTCGTCCGCAAGTTGATGGCCAACTTGCGTGAAGAAGATTCTCGAAAATTCCTTTCGTCTTCGGCATTTTAACATTATTCTAACCTCAATAACATGAATATGATTTTTTCATTCATTTTTTTGCATTATTCGAATGACTTGCAGTTCAAATTTGCCTCAACCCAAAAAAATTCAATTAAATGAAATAAATTAAATAAATATAGCAAAAAGTCCGAAAAAATACCAAACTTGGAGAACGTGTACCAAATACAGTAAGAGAACTATACAAAAAGTTTGAAGTTTAAAAATGAAAAAAAATAAAAGTTTGCCGAGCTCGGCAAAACAAATCTTTGCCGAGCGCCGCGTTGGAGGCACTCGGCAAAGGGATGCGCGGCCCATGCGCTCGTCATCCCGGTCCATGGCCTCCTCAGCCCAGCCGGCCCACCACCACCTCGCATAAATACAGACCGGCCCCTAGGGTTTTTCCCGCGGCCCCTCACTCCCTCACTCTCCCTCCTCACCCTCCATCCCTCAGTCTCTTCCTCCCTCACTCCATGGCGATGGCGGCGCGAGGCGCAGGAGCGCGAGCCTACCGGCGGCGCCCACGCGGTGCGAGGCCGGATCCGCGGCGACCGTCGCTCCCCTCGCGCTCCTCCACGACGGCGACTTACACCGCCAGATCCGGCGCGGGCGAGGCTGGATTCGTGCGGCCATGGCCGGATCCACGCCCTCCACGATCGGATCCGTGGCGGCGACTTGCACCACCCGATCCGGCGCGGACGAGGCCAGATCCTTGTGGCCACGGCCGAATCCGCGACCTCGACGACCGGATCCGTGGCGGCGACCGTCCTTTCCCTCACCCTCCTCCGCGGCGGCGACTTCCACTGCCCGACGATTCGGCGCGGGCGAGGCTGTTTTCATGCGGCCACGGCTGAATCCGCGACCTCCACCACGGCCTCCTCCACGGCGGCGACCTCCACCACGGCCTCCTCCACGGCGGCGACCTCCACCACGGCCTCCTCCACAGCGGCGGCGGCGCACCTTCACAGCGACGGCGGCGGCGTTGAACCCTAATGGGCTCGACGGGCCCATGTGGATAGGCTCGTCGGTGGACCCGTGGTGTTTTTTTTTCAGAATTTTCTTTGCCGTGTGCCTAGCACTCGGCAAAGAAACCTTTGCCGAGAGGTTCTTTGCCGAAGGCACTTTGCGGCACTTGGTAAAGGCTTTGCCGAGTGCAATAAGGTCTTTACCGAGTGTTCGGATCACTCGGCAAAGAACCTATATCCTGTAGTGTATACAGGAGGTAGGAGTAGGACCGTAGGAATATATGCCACTACTAGACACTACTCCACGTAGGCCTACTAGCTAGCTAACTGCACGCCACACATCGATCGACAGGACAGATCGTGGTCGCCGCCAAAAATATATAACTCCCGACCACGACGAGTTCTGCGACGCCACGAGACCAAAGAGCCAAAGACCAAGACTAAAAGAAGTCACCCGCATGCACACTTAGTTAACTTGATTGCGTTGTTGATGAGAATTATCAGCTACAGTGAATAAACCACCGCATTAATAACAACAAGACATCAAATCTAGCCATCTAGTCTAGGGTTTGATTAATTCCTTAGGCCTTGTTTAGTCCAAGTAAATTTGGCAAAAATAGCTAGCTAACTCTAGGTGAGCGCATAATAATAAGTTCTATGTCCCTGTGTTGCTTGTTTGTTAATTAGAACAGTGGTGTGTTTTATTGTGTTATATTTTCAGAAGTGTGGCATGTGGTTAGTTGTAGCATCTCTACGATATACAGTTATGTCTCACGGTTTGAACTGGCTAGTCACGACATTAAATAGTTACATGGATTCGTGTTATAATGTGGCATGCAAACAATGTAGGCTACTGGTAATATTATCCAAATTAAATGCTAGAATAAAAAATGTTCACCAAAACTATGATATAAAATATGTATATGTAGAGTTGTATGTGTAAATAAATAATTATAATTAGGAACATGATTTAGGAGTCACGGCACACACATACTCCCTCTGTCCCGTTATAAATGTCGCTTTAGCAACATCCGAGATGCAAGCAGCAATTTTGAAAATCTGGACATGGCCTTTGTCTAGATGCAGCTACCGTACCATGTACCTGGACCTTTCAATCCACTGCTAGAACGTCAATAAAAACGGGATAGAGGGAGTAGTAAGGATGTAAAATCCATGCGAGATGGCCCATTGCAACTTAGGCCACTAAGTTGAATAGCCAAATTCCTAGACAAATCAGGAAGACTTATGTTAGCCAATTCGGTCCTATCCACCATATTGATTCACTTTATGAGATTGTCTTTGCACCGAAGAAATGGGGTTTGAAGAAAATTGACAAGGTTAGAAGAGCTTTCTTACGGAAGGGGTCAGAAAATGCAAATGGAGGGCAACGTCTTGTGAAATGGCAAAATGTGATGAAACCAAAGAACATTGGAGGCTTAGGAATTCTAGATTTCACTTGGATCCTAGTACAAGCATAGATCTTTACAATTGCTACGCTCGAAACTAAGAGAACTGGTCGTGCAATCCAACATGTGCTTTGTGTGATCAAGAGCCAGAAACGGTGGCCACTCGTGAAGGAGGTTTGTTGTATCTTAACTAGCTACTTCCCTCCATCCCTAAATTATAAGTCAGTTCCAAGAATCTTAGAGAGTCAAACCATTTCAACTTTGACCAAGATTATATGATAAGATAATAATATTTACAATATCAACTAAGTATCATTAGATTTTTCACCAAATATATTTTCATAATTCACTTATCTGATGTCATAAATCTTTGTATTGCTCTCAATAATTTTGGTCAAACTTGAGATGGTTTAACTCTCCAAGATTCTTAGGAATGACTTATAATTTGGGAATGGAGGGAGTAGAAATTAAGCTGGTCAGGGAGTTTTGAATTTTGATCGCTTTGTTATGGACCCTTTCGCTCAAATTCTGGTACGGGTGTGCTGTGACAAGGGTACGTGGGCCATGTCTCCATACTCCATGGGTCGTGACATGAATGAGCAGGAGCCGTGACGTGGTGGCATATGGGGCCCACCGGCCAGCTGAAGCCTTCAACGACCGGCTCCCACGAAAGAGGAGACGAATGGAATGGAATGGGCAGAGAGCCAGAGAGGCCAGAGCAGGGGAGACGGCAGCCGACGCCAACCCACCAGGTCCGCAGCGCAGAAGGCCGAATCCCAGCCGCGCGTCGCCTCCTTCCACACCTCATCAGTCCTCCTCCGCCCTATAAATACGCGCCACCGCGTAAAACCGCGAAGAAAAAGTAAAAAGGGTGGAAAAGGAGGCGCAGGGCAGAGGGAACAGGGAAGGGAAGGGCAAGGGGCCCCGGCGGCGACGATGGAGAGGGGCGGCCGAGGAGGGGACGAGATGATGATGACCTCGGGCGCGACGGGGCGGATCGTGCCGGTGTTCCGCTCCGTGATGTCGCGGCGCGCGCTGCTGCGCGCCGCCGTGGCGCTGCACTCGCTCTTCCTCTGGCTGCTGCTGCTCCTCGCCCGCGGCCTCCGCCTGCGCCGGGCGGGGTCCGACGATGCCGACGCCAACGCGCCGCCGGCGTCGTCGGACGCGGGCGCCGGGTCCGGGTCCTCCTGGAACGCGCGGCGGCGGCGGCGGCTGCAGGCCGCGGAGGAGGACGACGTGCGCCGCCGCAGGGCGCTCGCCGAGGAGGTGCCCATGGAGGAGGAGGAAGACCGGGCCACCAGGTGGGCCACGTTCCTCGTCACTGGGGCCAGGAGGAACGCCCTCTTCTGCCGCCTCTGGGCGCCGCCCGCCGCCGACGAGATGAGGTGAGCGGTTCGCGCGCCGCCGGCGTTTGCGATTAATTGTTGGTTGCTTGGCTTTCCTTGGAGGCTCCGTCCGCCGGTGCGAAGTATCCGCTTCTCTTGTTTTTTCAAAAACCAAAAAAGTTTGTTTGTTTCTGGAGATTTCGTTTTCAACGTAGTAGGCATTTCTGAATTATATATTTTGCTACTTTGTGGCTGTGGTTTCATCATAAGTGGCCACATTTGCGTAAATACTTTCCTTTTTTTGGTTTTTTTTAGTTGCTCCTGTCGACAACTTCTTTGGAATTATGGTTCGTGAACGATGATCGCCGAGAAAGTCGAAACTTTTAATCATTTGTTTTCAAAGATAAAGCAACGACTTTTGTTCAACACACACCTTGTTTTTCGGCCTTTGATGGCGACTGTTATTGCGGGCCTCGACCTTTTTTTGCCGATCTGTTCATGCAAAATTAGCAACGCGCGAGATGTACACCTATCTTGGGTTTTGATCACCCGAGGAGAGTGTTTTTACACGACGGCAGATGCCATTAGCCAACCCAACCCAGGAGCGCCCTGCTGGGGTTAGGCCTGTTTAGATGCACTGTAAATTACAATTATAACTAGTCACATCAATATTGCGGTATGTACACGGAGCATTAAATGTAGATTAAATGTAGATGAAATGTTTGTTGTACTTTCTACATGTACATCATGAGACGAATCTTTTATAAAAGTTGTCAAATAGAAATAAATATGTTACAGTGTAGAATTGTAACTGTAACTGAGATCTAAACATAGCCTTACACAGCCTACAGTCTTAGGCTGCGTTTAGATTGGAAAAAGTTAGTAAAAAGTGCACTGTAGTATTTTTGTTTGTATTTTGTTTGCATGTGACAACTTTTGTTCAATCATGATTCAAGTAGACTCAAAAGATTCATCTCGAACTAGTCAGATAAAAAGTATAAACATGTAACCGCTGCTACTTTATTTAGTGTTCTATGCAGACAAAAGGTACTGTAATTGGGAAAGAGAAAACTTTTTACGAACTAAACACACCCTTAGTTCTATCCTAGCCTCGCAAAAGTCAGAACAAAGACGTGCCGTGCAATTCACGTCGAGTACATCCGCTTTGGCACAGCGTCAGTGCTCTCGCATTCATCGCACCGCCTGGGGAGTTGCATTGGAGATCGTCACCACGCGATCTTTGTCTTCAATCAATGGTTCTGCTTGCTGGTTGTGAGGTCAAATGGAATTGGCTGTCACCCTGCTGCACACGAGTTGTCATTTTAAAACCGAGCTGTTTGACTATGCCTGTCACGGATTCTTATTCCCAGCAGAGCATATATGGGTTAATCTTTGTGATGACGTTGAATTCAGATGGTTTTTTTTTTTGTGTGAATACTGAAAACCATCTTTTGTAGTTTTTTTTTTTTAATTCATCTTTTACAGTTTATAGATGGCCGACTAAAGTGCAATGGATTAGCATAAAGCAGTGCCCTATCTGCAACTTTTGTTCCGTTTATCCCTCTCAATTGTCCACGAGGGAAAGAAGAATTTTTAAGTGCCAGTGGATCAGAACAACTTGGCTTTAAGAAACCTTGAGTCGTTCAACCCAAGTCTGGATGATGCTATCCTTTATCCGCATCATCTTCTGGACTTGTTCTTGTGATGCCTCTGTGACTAGTTGCGTGGTCTCTGTTCTCAATTTGACATCAGCGTAGTCAAATGTCCACCAAAAAAAAATGAAAAAAGGGCAGGAAACCAGTTTAGGTAATCCGCCATTCCTACCGCTTCTCATTAAATGTAAGTTAGGCATTGGTTTACACTTTCTCAACATGTGGTTCTGTACAATCTTTATCCTCTTTGTTGCACATTGGAAATCTTGAGTATAATTTGGATCTTTGAATATGCACTTCTGATCTAATTCAAATATCTGCTTTGACACTGTTATTCAACCCTGCGAAAAACTCACTGATTTTTTCTTCCTACTTCAGGGGCATTTTGCTCATCATACATGGGTTAAATGAGCACAGGTAAGGAAATTCAGTTAAGATCTCCTCCCATCATTGTTATTTTTAGGAATGTCTAACAACTTGTTCATGTATTTCTATGCACTTTATCCTGCATTTCAGTGGAAGGTACTTGCACTTTGCTGAGCAGCTGACAGCATGTGGTTTTGGAGTATACGCAATGGATTGGATAGGTAAGAGCACTGTTTTCGGTTTTCTGAACATGCATATGTTTCCTGAAATATGTATATATAGCTTGGTGAAAGAATTGCACTGCATTTAGAAAGGAAGAATGGAACATTGATCTTACCTAATTGTTTCACCAAAACCCCCTCTTGTTTCTCTAAAAAAAGGATTAACACAGCAATTTATATCGACTTTAAGTTTTTCATGTTATTCAAAACAAGTGTATTTTATCTCTTTTTTTCTTGACCGTGCCATAAGGCGCGCTTTTCATTAAGAAGCAAAAGAGGCAGCCACAAGCAGGTTACAGGAACGGGTCACAGGAGTGTATTTTATCTTGTGGATCATGTAATCCAACTAATAGTGTGTTAGTTATTCGGCATGGGCAATGTCCATTATCAACCTATTTACAGCCAAATATTAGCTTTTAACCGTGTTCAGTATAGTTATTATCTGTGTTTCCATGTGAGCATGTCTATTTAGTGTTTTTTTTTTCCCAATAGTCAAGAGGCTAACTCTTGTTTCTTATGCATGGCAGGGCATGGCGGAAGTGATGGCCTGCACGGCTATGTGCCTTCACTAGATTACGTCATCGAAGACATTGTGAGTTTATAATTCTGAAGAAGATTAGTTCTTCTTACGGTTCCCCATGTAATGCTTGATTGACATTATTATCTGGAAAACAGGAAGTGCTTCTTGACAAAATTATGATGGATAATCCAGGGGTCCCATGTTTCCTCCTCGGTCACTCCACTGGTGGGGCTGTAGTCCTGAAGGTATGCAGTGTGAAGCTAGATAGCTTTTCATCAGCCTATTCGGGCAATAATATTTAGACACTGACCCTACTTCTCTGGGCCTGTGAACAACGGATACCCTGACGGGGCAGAGAAATGGTGCAAAACGTTAACAAAGTAGGCTGGTTGAAACTTGAAAAATGGTTTGGCTGCAAGCTCATTTTACATGCCTGCCTGATGGCCATATTCTGTTTTTTGTTGTGCTCATTCAGTGGCTTACAACTTGGCAGGCATCTCTGTACCCTCATATCAGAGAGAAACTGGAAGGCATTATCCTGACATCACCGGCGCTGCGTGTGAAGCCTGCACATCCTATTGTTGGGGTAACGCAACTACTCTTTGTCTCCTGCTTATCATGAACAAGTTGGCCATTTCCCCCAAAAAGAACAACTGAGCATACACATCATTGAAGAAGAAGAAGAGGGAAAAAAAAAGTCGATTTAGGCACATTCCCATTTCATTTCCATGAATGATGAAGCCTTTTGCGAAACAGCGACCGCTGCAGTTTGTATTGATTGAGGCCGAACCTAATAGCTAGCTGATGAGGCTTTCTTCTCTGATCATGTTAACAATGCAGGCTGTGGCGCCGATCTTCTCTCTGGTGGCGCCCAAGTTCCAGTTCAAAGGCGCCAACAAGAGGGGCATCCCGGTTTCGCGCGACCCGGCGGCGCTGCTGGCCAAGTACTCGGACCCGCTGGTGTACACGGGGCCGATCAGGGTGCGGACGGGGCACGAGATCCTGCGCATCTCCTCCTACCTGCTGCACAGCCTGAGGAAGGTGACCGTCCCGTTCATGGTGCTGCACGGCACCGCCGACCGGGTGACGGACCCGCTGGCGTCGCGGGAGCTCCACGGCGCCGCGGCGTCCAGGCACAAGGAGCTCCGGCTGTACGACGGCTTCTTGCACGACCTGCTCTTCGAGCCCGAGCGCGACGAGGTCGCCGCCGAGATCATCGGCTGGATGGACGCGATGCTCCGGCTCCGGCGGCAGCAGAGACTGGATGGATGAATGAATGGCGCGGCCGTGTTGGGTTGGGTCTCTACGGCTTGGTGGTGTTTCTCCAAAGTGTGGTATTGTTCTATAGATAATAATAGATTTGTGTGCCAAGACAAGATTGGATGCCTTTGTGCTGTTGTGTAACTTCGTGTCTATCTATCGATAACAGCAGGAGGAATTGTATGGATTGTTTTGGTTTGGTGTCGTTTTTTTGTCAGTTATTAATTTGCTAGGGTTTATTGGGGCTGTTCTAGCAAACTGTCAGTGTCAGGTGTGTTGGGCTGGTGACCATGGTTGTGTTGGGAGCATTATGGGCAGATATGAACTGATGACTTACAGGTAGTCGAGGAACTCTGGCAGATGACCATCCCATTCAGAGTTTGAATGGCAGTTCCAAATTGATTGGGACAGCCAAGGCTGCACGATCCAAAGTTGGGCCACCTCTGCTTCACCAGGCCCATCGAGCGCGGTCCGCCTGACCAAGTCTATTTCGAGCTGCCCGCCCGCGGCGTGTGTGGCCGGCCTCGCCGCCATTGCAAGGCCAAGCAGAACCATGCACGCGAGGAACAGCCTTGGCATGTTTCTGGTTGCTACGGGCGCCGCTGCTACTACCACTAGCTAGTGTCAGTTTAAGTTGTAGTAATTAACGTGGCCTAGCTTGGCGTGTGGTTTTGCCGAATGGATGACTAGGCTTATGTAGGCATCGTCGTATAACAAGACAAAGTTGCTTTTTTTTTTTTTTGGAAAGGAATCTTCATTCCATTACTCGACCGTGTCGGCTAAATCGCCTGACACCAGAACCATCATACAACTCGGCACTCCCGGCAAAACCTGTTGGCGCTAGCCCATTACTTCTACTTCCTATGGAGGCAAGCTCATGAGCTACCAGATTACATTCCCGAGGAGTGTATTTGATACTAAAAGAAGCAAAATTCAAATCCACCATCTCCTTAAACTCATGGAGTACACCTCCCACCACTGCAAGTCTGTAGTCGTCACCCTGCACTGCCCAAACCATCAATTGCGCATCAGTCTCCAGGATGACGACTTTAATGCCAAGTGCTATTGCTGCCTTCACACCCTCAACACAGGCGATGATTTCCATATACATTGGATTGATTGCAAAAGGCACCCTGCCAGATCCTGATTGAATGACATCTCCACGATCGTCACGTATGATATAGCCCCAGCCCCCACTTTTGTCAGACTCCCTGAAAGCGTCATCCACATTTAATTTCAGCATGGCCGGTAGGTGGTTTCTCCCAATGCTTTCTTCCACTTCGCACCTCTGTAGATCCTGCCATGTTTTTTTTTTTGAAGATTCTTGATTTCCGTTGTTTGTCGCCCGCACAGGATTTCAATCTCATCAGCCGTTCTTCTCTTTTCGCCTTGTCTGATTCGATTCCTTTCATGCCACCAGTTATTGAGTAGGAGGCCCGCTTTCAACTGTAGCTCATCACTTATTGTTAGCAGTTTTCCTACTACTTCCTTTGCATTACTGCAGTCGGCCAGCTCCTGTCGAAGCATATCCATCCCCGCTCTTCTCCATACTGCTTTGACATACTTACATTTCAGAAACAGGTGCCCCCCATCCTCGCCTACTCTGTTGCAGAAAAAGCAACCATCAACATCAACTTTAACACCACGGCGTTTCAGATTCGAGCACAGTGGCAGTGAGTTGTGAGCTAGTCGCCACAGAAAGTGTTTCAGCCTACTTGGCGCTTGCATACTCCAGATCGTGCCCCAAACTTTTTCAGTAACACCTCCATCTCGTGAGCTAGATGCTGCTGAATCATGGATGCTAGTTCGATTCTGATCATCACAGAAAACTCTATAAGCTGTCTTAACCGAAAAAATTCCTTTTAGATCATAGTGCCAAGCTAAAACATCCTCCATTTCCACATGTACAGGGATTGCAAGGATTTTTGGCACATCCTCTGGCCAGAAAGTCGACTGTACCAGTTCCTTATCCCAATCTTCAGTTATGGGATTAATTAACTCAGTGACTCTGGTCAGTATATTCCCCCCCTTTGGTGTGATTGGTCTTCTGGTAATCCCATACGGAATCCATGGCCCATAGCATACGTGGGAATGGCCTGAGCCACCGCTTTTATCATGATTTCTTTTCCGGCATTTGACAGCAATCTTTCCTTCCAGCCTTGAATCCTTTGCCACACCCTTTCCTTAAGATAATTGAATATGTGCGATTTATTATTACCAACATGGATCGGTAGCCCCAAATACTTGTCATTAAAAGATTCCCTGCTAATACCAAGTTGTTGCATCACTGTTGCCTTACATTCAATGCTTGTGTTTTTGCTGAACATCACTGTAGATTTGTCCCTGTTAATCACCTGCCCTGAACACTCCGCATACAAGTCCAGGATACTCTGGAGCTTTGCTACATCCCCCCGTTTGCACGAACTAAGATCAAAGAATCATCGGCAAACAGCAAGCGAGAGATGCTTGGAGCACCATGACAGATTTTCACTCCAAATTGGCCCTCATTTTCAGCTTTTTGCAAAAGCGCAGAGAACCCTTCAGCACATAACAAAAAAAGGTAAGGTGATAAAGGATCACCTTGCCTCAAACCCCGTTCTGGGATAATTTCTTCTGTAAGTGATCCATTTACCTTCACTTTGTATTTGACCGTACTCACATTTCATAATCAGCTCTACCCAATTCTGTGAAAAACGCAGTCTAACCATCATATCTCTCAAAAAATGCCATTCTACCCTGTCATATGCTTTACTCATATCGAGTTTAACAGCAGCATAACCCACATTACCTCTCCTTTTATTGCGCATATAATGTAAAATCTCATAGGCCAGAAGGGTATTATCTGAAATCAGCCGACCAGGCACAAAAGCACTTTGCGACGGAGAAACTATATTTGGTAGGATAATTTTCAACCTATTTGCAAGCACTTTCGACACGACTTTGTATAAAACATTGCATAAACTGATAGGGCGAAGATCTTTCACCTGTTCAGGGACCTGGACCTTCAGTATAAGAGCAATTGTAATGTCATTCCACCCTTTTGGGATATCTCCTCCAGCCAGCACACCAAGAACTTCTGCTGTCACCTTATTTCCCACCAGGTCCCAGCATCTTTTATAGAAGATAGATGGTAAAACATCGGGTCCTGGGGCTTTCAAATCTCCAATGTTGTCCAAAGCGTACTTCACTTCTTCATGTGAGAAGGGCCGGGTCAGTTTCTCATTCATCTCTTCAGTCACCAAGGGCACGACAGCATCAAGGAGTTGCTGTCCCCCACCATTTATATTCGAGGACCTGAAAAGATCATTGAAATGGTTAAAGATCACCGCCTTCTTCCCCTCCTCTGTCTCCTCCCACCCGCCAGCTTCATTCTTCAGTTTCCCCACTCTATTCCTCCGCTTCTTCTCCGAACAAGTAGCATGAAAAAAACCCGTGTTTCTGTCCCCCTTCTCCAGCCACTTTACATGTGCACGTTGTCGCAAAAAAATGTCAACTTGCTCCTCTAATCGATCTAACTTGAAGCGTAGGACCTCCTCTCTAACTACTGCTTCTCTACTTAGACAACCCTTCCTACAACCCTCCAACTCCTCTCTTACCTTTTTTATTCTTTTTTCTAAATCTCCCAGCACATTATGACTCCAATAACTAAGCCCTGCAGCAACACCCTTTAAAGCACCCATCACCTTATCACAAGGTGAGGCATTTGCATGTGAAACGACCTCGATTTCTGCGAAGGGAAATCCATAGGCTCGAATTGTAATTCAACAGATTGCTTGGACCAATCCATGAAATTACCCATATCTCAGTTGATACCAGGATCCATACAACGATAATTAAGTCTTACATAAACATTTATTACATCGCCACATTGGCGGAATCAACATTCAGAGAAGCTTAGAAGATGCGGAAGCGATTCATCCTTCACAGCCAACTTGAGTGTAGCACGCGACCCTATTCTTCCCAATCGTCTCCATCGAAGTCGTACTCTTTCTCGTCACCTGACAGCAAATTTATCAGTACGATTTGTACTGGCCACGGAGCCCACCTATGATGGCAGTTGCTTTGTGGAAAGTGGATGCAAGGCTGATCAAACAGACCTATAGGCTGGGGTTTCCTATGCAAGTGTAATCATTATTTCTAATAGTCAAATTTATATCCCATCCAACTCCAACCATTTCACCCAACCCATTCCAATCCCATCCCATACACCACCTCTCGCACACCTCGCTCTCGTTCGGCAGGCCCAACTCCCTCTCGGGCCTGTCTCAGCGGCACACTGCCGCATCGGGCACACTGCCGGGAAAATGTCATCCAGGGTGAGAAAAGAATATGCTCACATCTAATAGTGGTTCCAGAAACATTAGGAAAGGTCCATAGCCAACGAGTTGGCTTATGTATCGATCGATCAACCATACACTCTGCAGAGGTTTCGCTACTCACAAGATTAGCCATCATAGGTGTTGCGCTAACACTTAGGCAGAATTCTGGGTGCTTGCTTGCCTAGGTCGGTACCACCCTACCACTCAGCCCTGAGATATTCCGGATCCAACACCATCATGCTGAGACTGGGAGACACATCACCGAGCCCAACCAGTGGTACTGCGCATCTAGGACGGTACGGGAATCTCTGCATCCGTCGCCGCCCACCTTTTCACCTTTCAACCTAGCAGTAGTGGTACCGCCCTACCAAGTAGTCCAGCCGTTCCCCGCCCACCAGAGACGAGTGAGTAGAAAAGAAGTCCAGATGTTTCCGGTCACTAGTCAGGTCCTAGGTTTCGACCAAGCGGGCTTCTCCACCTAGGGGATACTCTCCCCATGCCATCACAGCACCACCGTCCACGGGTTTCAAACCACAAAGGCTATCCTACCCGGAACCACCTCTTAAAGCATTACCCGCCATAGGTATCACACGTGGGGATGCCCAGGTTGCACCCCCGACACGACTTGCTCCTCAGGCTTGTCTCACATCCCACTTGGCCGTTTGACACTCACCACGCACCCGAGACTCACGCAGCACGCTCTCCCAGTGGTTATAATCAGGTTCATATATATACCCGTCCCATTTCCACCACATAGCACATAGCAAGTAGTAAGTAGTGGAAGAGTAACAGTATTAGAGCAGCAGCTAACCTAGCGGCGGACAGCAGGGTAAAGTCTTATCAAGGCAGGGAATTCAAATATACTATCATGCAACCAATGCATAACATATAATCATAAAGCAAATGGCAACAATGTTATTTAGCAATGCGTAAATAGGATCTAAGGATTTGGTGGGACGTGGCACCTTCGTAGTCGTCTCCTAGCTCCTGAAGGTACTCGTGGTCGTCTTTCTCAGTCAGATTCTCCTCCGGCTCTGAAAACGGAATCGAAATAGTCGCGTTAGCGACTTCTATAGATCATTTAGAAAAATCCAATAAATAAAGATCCAAATGCACTCAAACATAGGCTCAGGTTGTAGAGCTCATTTTGCTGAGAATTTTGATATATGGTGCGCAATTTTTAGACATCGTATGATTAAGTTATGAATTTCCGAAGATTATCCTATTTTCTGGAAATGAAAAATGGACGATTAATCAGGGGGTGACACGTGGCAGCACGGGATTGGTCGGGGCACTGTTCACATTGACCGAGTCAACGGTTTCGGCGGCAATGGCTCTGCTGACGTCAGCATGACGTCATTGCTGACGTCAGCGTTGACCGGGTCAACGCTTCCTCTGACTAGTGGGGTCGGGTGACGTCATCATGACGTCACCGGGCTTGACACGTGTCGGCACGTGGGCGTGCCACGTGGCGCATCTGGCCCGCAGCGTGGCTCGGCGCACGGCACCCGGTCCACGGTGGACCTGCGGCTAGGTGTCCAGTGCACCGCTCTCACGGGTGCACGTGGACTGCGTCCATCCCACCCATCTTCTCTCTTCGGCTCATGGTGGACTCGGTTCGCGGACGAGCCGCTAACGGGAGCGCGTGCACAGGTGCTGACGCCCGGCGCACGTCAGTGCCCCCCAGGTGCTCGACGCGGGTTCACAATGAATCGCCGGCGGCGGCGAGGTACGGCGGCGACCCCGGCGAGCTTGATGATGGTCGGGGATGGTCCCTACCACCAACTGATGGCCTCGCATGGTGATTGTGGAACTAAAAAGGGGCCGCTTGTGCTCTTGGCCACGGCCTATGGCAGTATGGTCGCCGGCGGCGATGAGCAACGGTGGGGCGGCTACGGTCGCGGTTTGGCTCGATTGGTTGCATGTCACACCCAATTTTAAGGATAAAATTGAATGACCCAACTTATATGCGCCCAGAGATCAATCACACACATAAGCGACAAATTACATAGTAACATCACAAGGTTTAATATATAACGAATAATATCACAGAGTCTTTACATAAATAGTAGCGGACTAATAATTATAATCTCTCGCGGAAGCTCCAATTCACAGGGAAGTAGTTGACTGGTGAACCACAATCCTAGTAATCCTCAGAAGAATCATCATAGTCATCTGTTACCCATCCGGGATTTTTATCCAAATATAAAAAATAAAGCAAGCGTAAGTACATGTCGTACTCAACAAGAATAACATGGGTTTATGAGGCTCAAATAAGGCTTGACACTGGTTGACAGCGGTTGCTTTTAGTTGATCACATTTTAGCAATTGAGTAGTAGCAATAGAATATACCAAGGAAATAAGATTCGCATGATCATATAAACATGATAATTAATATGAAATAAACATCAATAGAAACTCCCAAATAAATAAATATTAAATTAGTTAAGTTCTTGTAAGACGTCCAAGGCCGCTCGTGACCGTGAGCGCGGCTGATATATCAGTTTTACACTCTGCAGAGGTTGCACACTTTCACCATGAGTCGTGATTCCCATATGCCAAGGGTCATGACTCCCATGTCACCTCACCAAGGAAGTGCGGCAGGGTACACTATGAAGTCTTTCAAAAGCCTTCCTAACATGCCACTAATCAATCCGGGCGCAATGGCAAGGGGTGGTAGAGCCCTCCTTCTAGTGGCACACACACGCAGCAGTACACACAAAGACAAGAGCCGCAAAACAACCAGCTCGGCAAGGAACCTTTCATGACTAACAACATGATAGAAAGTAACTTCATACTTAACTAAAGTCAGAGCCATATGACCCTCATGGTTGCGCTGTAAGTCCCGGTGTCATACTTACAGTTAAGTCCTTAGTCCATGTTGCTAAAAAGCATCTTTTAATCTTTATTTCATAATCAATTATTCAAGTTCATAAGATCATGACCCATCAAAGCACTAGCATCACTACTCAAATGCAATCTCATAGGTAACAAGGATCAAGTCATCAAAACTAGGAATAAACACTATAGGGTTGCCAAGGTAGACACATGCATCATGAATTTAATGATTAAGGTGAATAGGCAACAAGGATGGTCCATGCTATACTTGCCTTGATCAAAGTGCTCTGGAGAACTTGGATCCTCCGTGTACTCTTGATCATCAACGTACTGCTCACCGTCTGAACTCGATCACAAAATCACCACACAATCATCGAGGCAATCATACACGAAGCAAACAAAATCTATATTAGAAACAATACACCAATAGTGGAAAAACAGATTGAAAAGTGTATAAAAATAATCTACGCGTCGCTACGATTCCAACGATATAAAGATCACGAAAATCGGAGTTCAAACGGGAAAGTTATGAAATAAACAAGTTTTACTTTAATAAAATAATAGATTAAATATAATCTTGAATTTTAAAAGTTGAAAACATGAGTAACAGTAGCATCATTAGGTAGATTACGAAATCATGAATCTAACGAGACTTGAACGGATCAAATCGGAGCTAAAACGAATAAAATATGGCCGAAATAAACTAAGTGGCAAATCTGTAAATATTGAAAACGCCTTTTGAATTAAAACCGAGGAAATACGTTTTCTAAATAGGAAAGCGTAATCAGAGAAATACACCAAAGGATCGCGGGTTAGAACATTAAAAAGCTCAGGGGCTCTTTTGCAAAAGTGCCGGCGAAAGGGTATCTCTCACTGTGAGCCGTTGGATCGGCCGTGGACGGTGCAGGTAGCTCGGGGGAAAGAGGGGCGGCCCTGGTCGCCGGAGTCGGGCGGCGCCCGGCCGATTCCTCGCCGGCAAGATGGCCAGAGACGGCGTTTTCGGGGCGAGGAAGCTCGGCACACCTCGGGATCTGGTCGGGAAACAAGAGGAGCTCAAGCCAAACCTATCTATGGTTTCGGTTGCCACAGAGGTAGCTCGGAGAGGATGCGGCGAGCTAGGTGGCGGAACTATGGTGGCGGCGAAGCTCGGCATCATGGCTATAGTGCACAAAACCGAGGGAGAAGGGGTCGGGAAGGTCCCTGACCTTGCTGCGAAGCTTGGAGAACAACCAATTTCGACGGAGAAGTCTTCCCGAGGAGAAATCGACGGCGGCGGCGGAGCTCGGGGCGGCGGCTAGGGCAAGATTGGAGGGCGTGGCTTGCTCGGGAACTTGTGGGGAGGGACGGCAGAGCTCGGCCGACCTATATAGGGGCGCAAGGGAGGCGTAGGAGATCCGGACTTCGGGAGATTCGGTGGTTAGGATACGGTCGGAGGCGGCAGTAGTGCTCGGTTCGGGCTCTGTCCGGAGGAAGGGGACGGCGCTGTGCCGTGGCCCGACGCGTCAGTGCCAGTAGGAGGGGGGAAGGGGGTCGCGGCTTCCTTTTCTGGGCCGGTGGGGGCGTGCTCAGGACGGACTCGTCCGAAAGTTCCGGCGGCGGTCGGTTGGACATCGAGTCCTGCTCGGACTCCAGAGGGTGGAAGGAGACAACTCTGCGTAGCAGGCCCCGCATGGCAGCCAAAGAAAAAAGGCGCCTGCGCGAGGAAGATGAGCCGGCCTGCCGACGCTCGGGTGGTCCTCGGCCCAAGCGGGTGAAAAAAGGAAGAGGGGAGGTTTCCAAATACATTTGAATATTTTCAAATCTCAATAAAGTGCAAATCAAACAAAATATCTTTGAGCAGCATGGATGCAACAAATCATGTTTCTAATTCCTATGATTTATTTTAATTGCTAAAAATTATTATTTGCTAGGTTAATATGCCAAACAATCATAAATAAATCAATTTGTCCCTATTTTAATAAATGCAAATTTTAGGGTGTTACAATTTTACCCCCTTAAAATTAATCTCGTCCTCGAGATTAGATTAGCTTACTCAAATAATTAGGGATACGACTTTCTCAATTCTTTCTCTCTTTCCCAGGTTGCCTCATCCTCTGAATACCGATTCCACTGAACCTTGCACATTTTTATAACTCTGCTCCATGTGACTCGCTCTGCTGTTTCCAATATTTTAATTGGGTATTCCTCATATGTGAAATCTTCTTTAACAACCAATTCCTCTAATGGTATTTGCTCTTCGGGCACTCGCAAACACTTTCTAAGTTAGGATACATGAAACACATCATGAACACCCGACAAACTTTCGGGTAGTTCTAGCTGATAAGCTACTTCTCCGCGTCTTGCTAGAATCTTGAATGGGCCAATATACCTTGGTGCCAATTTACCTTTCATATTGAACCTTTTTACACCTCGCATAGGTGATACTTTTAGGTAGACATAATCTCCTACTTCAAATGTCAGTTCTCTTCTTCTTGTGTCTGCATAACTCTTTTGTCGCGACTGAGCCACTCTCAAGTTTTCTCTAATTTTCGCAACTTGTTCCTCTGCATCTCTCAACACTGCTGATCCAAACACTTGAGTTTCTCCGGTTTGGTTCCAAAATAAAGGTGTTCTACATTTACGACCATACAAAGCCTCGAACGGTGCCATCTTGAGACTCTTTTGGTAACTATTGTTATAAGAGAACTCTGTGTATGGTAAACTCTTATCCCAACTATCACCTTTTTGCAATGCACAGGCTCTCAACATGTCCTCTAATATTTGATTGGTCCGTTCTGTTTGTCCATCTGTCTGAGGATGATAGGCAGTACTAAAATTCAGCTCGGTTCCTAAAAATTCATGTATTTTTTTCCAAAAGTGAGGCGTGAATTGAGTACATCTGTCAGACACAATTTTCTTAGGAACCCCATGCAGGCACACAATTCTAGCCATATATAATTCAGCTAGCTTTGCTCCTGCATAGGTAGTCTTAACCGGGATAAAGTGAGCAACTTTAGTTAAACGATCAACAATTACTCAAATAGAATCATACCCTGTCTGAGTACGTGGCAAACCAACTATGAAATCCATACCAACTTCATCCCACTTCCATTCAGGTATCTTCATAGGTTGTAGCAAACCTGCAGGCCTCTGATGCTCAGCTTTAACTCTCTGACAGGTGTCACATATTGCTACATATTCTGCCACATCTCTTTTAAGTCCAACCCACCAATACCTTTCTTTAAGATCTAAATACATTTTCGTACTGCCGGGATGTATGGAGTAGGCTGAGTCATGAGCTTCTTGGAGTATCGCGTCGTGAATAGATCTTATCTCGGGTACACACAACCTTTTTCCAAACCATAGAGTACCCTGTTCATCTATTCTAAATCCGGGTGACTTACCAACCACTACATTTTCAGCTATCTCTCTGAGCTTCTCATCTTCCAGCTGCCCTTTGCGTATATCCTGCTCTAGTGTAGGTTCAACCACTATATCCATAGCATTAGTAACCAAACTTAAATTGAGACGCTCAAATTCAGCACATAGCTCCTCTGGCATAGGGGTTACTCGCATCTCATTAGCATAGCTCTTTCTACTAAGGGCATCAGCGACAACATTCGCTTTCCCGGATGATAATGTACCTCCAAATCATAATCCTTGATCAACTCTAACCAGAGACGTTGCCTCAAATTCAGATCTGACTGAGTAAAAATATATTTCAAACTCTTGTGGTCGGTGTAGATATCACACTTTTGCCCAATAATATAGTGTCTCCAAATTTTTAACGAATGCACAACTGCAGCTAACTCAAGGTCATGAGTAGGATAATTCAATTCATATTTCCTCAGCTGTCTTGACGCATAGGCCACAACTCTTCCTTCTTGCATAAGAACACAACCCAAGCCTTGACGAGATGCATCGCAATATATAGCAAATCTCTTGCTCAAATCCGGCAAAGTCAACACGGGGGCTGTGGTTAATCTTTTCTTCAATTCTTCAAAATTCTTTTGACATTTTTCCGACCAAACAAACTTAGCATTCTTTTCTAATAAAGCAGTCATAGGCTTAGCAAGCTTTGAGAACCCTTCAATAAATCTCCTGTAATACCCTGCTAATCCCAGAAAACTACGAATCTCGCTAACAGTTGTTGGTGGCTTCCAATTTAGAACATCTTCTACTTTGCTAGGATCAACCGCTATACCACCATTGGAGACAATATGACCCAGAAAGGCAACTTCCTTTAACCAAAATTCACACTTGCTCTGCTTAGCATACAACTTATGCTCTCGTAATTTTTGTAGCACCAATCTTAAATGTTCAGCATGTTCCTCCTCATTTTTCGAATAAATTAAAATATCATCAATAAATACCACAACAAACTTGTCTAGGTACTCCATAAACACTTTATTCATCAGATACATAAAGTAGGCAGGTGCATTGGTCAATCCAAAGGACATCACGGTGTACTCATATAATCCATACCGTGTAGTAAAAGCTGTCTTAGGTATATCTGTAGCACGAATTTTTAGTTGATGGTAACCGGAACGAAGATCAATCTTGGAAAATACACAGGCTCCTCTCAGTTGGTCAAACAAATCATCAATTCTAGGCAATGGATATTTATTCTTGATAGTAACCTCATTAAGTGACCGATAATCCACACACATCCGCTGACTTCCATCTTTCTTATCAACAAAAATAACTAGTGCTCCCCAAGGTGAAGAACTAGGCCGAATAAAACCTTTGTCTAATAATTCTTTAATTTGTTTCTTAAGTTCTTCTAACTCATTTACTCCCATTCTATATGGACGCTTAGCTATGGGTGCAGTTCCAGGCAATAATTCAATAATGAATTCAATGTCGCGGTCGGGTGGCATA
This sequence comes from Eremochloa ophiuroides, assembly GCA_038502445.1. Classification (NCBI taxonomy): domain Eukaryota; kingdom Viridiplantae; phylum Streptophyta; class Magnoliopsida; order Poales; family Poaceae; genus Eremochloa; species Eremochloa ophiuroides. The sequence goes on from JAHLJS010000006.1 coordinate 4,351,118, forward strand.
CCTGGCAATTCATCAGGAAATACGTCCGGAAACTCATCCACAACGTGATCTAGCTGGCTGTCATCCTCCTGGAGTTGATTAACTGTCACTACAGGTGGTGGTTGCATTACTACATCAACACTGACTTTGTCTCCTTTAGGCGTAGTTAACACAACGACCTTCTCCTCACACTGAATAACTGCCTTATTTTTCTTCATCCAATCCAGACCCAATATGACATCAATCCCAGCTGTTCTTATTACGGTAAGGTTCACTTTAAAGTCTACCCCCCTTAGAGCAATATTAACCGAAGAACAATAATATTGAGCTTGCATAGCCCCACCCGGTGAATTTACTAATATTGGGTTTTGTAGAGCTAAAAGTGGTATACTCCGTACTCTAACAAAACTTTGCGATACGAAAGAATGCGAAGCACCGGAATCAAAAAGAACAGTAGCGAGGATGGAGTTGACGCTGAACGTACCCATCATAACTTCTGGTGCTTCCTGAGCTGTCTCTGTGGACACATGATTCACCCTTCCTTGATTAGATGGTGGCTGGTATCTGCTCTTTGGGTTGCTCCCCTGGGGAGTCTGCTGGTTCTGCTTCTTGGGGCAGTTGTAGGAGAGGTGTCCAGTTTCTCCACAACCAAAACACTTGATGGGGGTGCCCGGTGTATTAGTCCTCATGGGAGTCTTACTCGGGGTAGCTTGCTGGGGTGTTTGAGAGGGAGTCTTCTGCTGCTGCTGAGGATAGGGGGAACGAGGTTGGTTCTGATTACGGTTCCACTGACTAGATCCCCCTTGGTTCCACTGGTTGGATGGCCCCTGGTGTTTCTGCTGAAATTTTTGCTGCGCGGTATTGGGACGCTGACGGTTGTTCCTGGAAAAACCTGGTCCTTACTTCTTCCTCTTGTTATCAGCCATCTCTTGGCGCTTGTTGTCAATCACGATAGCGCGGTTCACAAGCTCTTGGAAATTGTGGTAGGTGGTGGTCATGAGTTGGAGTTGCAATCTATCATGAAGTCCCTTGAGAAAGAGACGTTGCTTGTCCTTGTCATTAGCAACATCATCAGGAGCATACCGTGACAATTGAACAAATGATCACGGAATTCTGGCACAGACATCCGTCCTTGCTTCAGAGATCTGAACTCTGCTTGCTTCAGCTCGATCAGACCTTCAGGGATATGATATGACCTGAAGTTTTCACAGAACTCTTGCCAGGTGATAGCAGGTGCATTGTTGGGACGACCATACTAGAATGATTCCCACCAGTCTTGAGCAGCTCCTTGCAACTGTCCAGATGCATATAACACCTTCCCTTGATCATTACACTGCGCAATGTTGAGTTGCCTCTCCACAGCGCGAAGCCAGTCATCAGCATCCAGCGGGTCAGCGGCATGGTTAAACACAGGTGGACGACCCTTCAGAAATTCTCCTCGCTTATCTCTAGCAGAAGCTTGAACAGGCTGCGGTCCTCCAGCTGGTTGGTACTGAATGAATTGCATCATAGTTTGCATCAGCTGGTTCTACGAAGCGATGAGGTCTTGAATGGTAGGTTGCGGTGGTGGTGGTGGATTGGCATTCCTCCTGTTACCGGCCATCTGTTTTTCAACACATAAATGAGTTTTAGTATTTTTACCATTATGCAATCACTTATGAATAACGAATCTGAATCTTCTGGGCGAGATCCGATAACAGCAGTGAAGAAAAATGATCATATCTGGAGTTTCCGAAATCAAACAGAGACGTTCTCTATACCGTTGGAAAGATCAGAAAATTCTCTACGGCTTCCATGTTGATCACTTCTCTAGATTCAGAAGTTAAATTAACCAAAAACAGACATAAACATAAACTGTCCAGGCTACCAGACTGTGCAGAAACTTCAATTTGCAACAGTTACATCTCTCAAACCATAATGGATATTAACTTGATTCTTGTGGCAATGAAAAGGTCTGGAAGTCTACTATTTCCCATTTAAATTGTCATAATTTTTGAAATTACAAAATTAATTAAGAATAATTAACAAGATAGAGAGGTCTGAAAAACAGATTTGGTGAAACACAGATTTAACCAAAACAACTATTGATTCAATAATTCTCAAATCTTAGACCCTAACTAAGAGAGTTGTAGTCATGCCCACAATTCTCAGCACTCATTAGAAAGAACCAAATCACAAATATTTCATAAGAACAAAGCAACTAACACATAGAGTTTCATACGCACACAAGACTCGACTCAACTTAGCGCTACTAGCGTCTTTTATTGCTAAGGGAATTTTCTAACCCTATGGAGCGGAATCCTTGAATGGTGGAGGTGTGGGAATCTCCTGGAATAGCTTTGGTTGGTTGAGTCTTGCTCGATATCCATCAATCTCTTGATCTGCTTGTGCGTTGGCACCCTTAGCTCTTGCCAGATCGCGTTCCAAACCATGGACTCTTCCCATAATTGCCCAAGACAATCTTGCTAGAGCTCTAAGAGCGGGCTGATCCACTTCGGGCATAGTCATGGCGACGTCACCTTCTTCAGTCACCACGCGAGGGTAGAATCTATGGACATCTCCTTCCATATCTTCATAGCGGCGACCATGGTAGTAGAGATAGGCATGAGTAGCGGCATCTTCCATGCTCTCTTCCACGGTCCTACGTGGAGCGGCGCTTTTGTGAACATATTCCGTCTTGTAAGCTCTATGCTGTGCATCCCAAACCTTGATATTCAATTCTGTGGTCCAGTAGGTGTCTCGTAGAGGATGCGTGTGCTCCATGCTATAGTAGTTGAGAGTAGGTTGCAGGTCGGCGTAGTAGAGGGTCAGCATGTTGACGAGCGTTGTGTGGAAAAATGCATCTTCTTCTGGATACTTAGTATATTCCTCCTGGATCCATCCCATCCTCCTGGGCGGTTCACCTCTGGCGGGGGCTTCGGGTGCGGATGGTGTAACAGGCGGTGGAGGTGACGGAGTAACAGACGTCGGCGACGGAAGGATCTCTTCAACATCTTCCATGTACATAGCTTCCTCTTCACTTTCATTTTCCGGGGCGATCACCACGTCGTCTTCAGCTGGAATGTCCAAAGCTCGCGGTGGGTAGTAGCCTCTGGTGCTCATGCGTGCAGTTTTGCGACCACAAACCATCTTCTCCAATATAGATCAAGACAAAGTTAGATTTAGAATAGACTGAATATTTTTATAATGGAATAAGGATAAGAGAAGCATAAAATTTTTAGCAGTTAGCAAGTTAAGGTTGAAAGCATGAATGAGGTGAGAAAAAAACATCTCTAGAATTTCTAGGTTTGCGTCCTACCGTCAACCTATGCTTTGATACCAATCTGTCACACCCAATTTTAAGGATAAAATTGAATGAACCAACTTATGTGCGCCCAGAGATCAATCACACACATAAGCGACAAATTACATAGTAACATCACAAGGTTTAATATATAACGAATAATATCACAGAGTCTTTACATAAATAGCAGCGGACTAATAATTATAATCTCTCACGGAAGCTCCAATTCACAGGGAAGTAGTTGACTGGTGAACCACAATCCTAGTAATCCTCAGAAGAATCATCATAGTCATCTGTTACCCATCCGGGATTTTTATCCAAATATGAAAAATAAAGCAAGCGTAAGTACATGTCGTACTCAACAAGAATAACATGGGTTTATGAGGCTCAAATAAGGCTTGACACTGGTTGACAGCAGTTGCTTTTAATTGATAACATTTTAGCAATTGAGTAGTAGCAATAGAATATACCAAGGAAATAAGATTCGCATGATCATATAAACATGATAATTAATATGAAATAAACATCAATAGAAACTCCCAAATAAATCAATATTAAATTAGTTAAGTTCTTGTAAGACGTCCAAGGCCGCTCGTGACCGTGAGCGCGGCTGATATATCAGTTTTACACTCTGCAGAGGTTGCACACTTTCACCATGAGTCGTGATTCCCATATGCCAAGGGTCATGACTCCCATGTCACCTCACCAAGGAAGTGTGGCAGGGTACACTATGAAGTCTTTCAAAAGCCTTCCTAACATGCCACTAATCAATCCGGGCGCAATGGCAAGGGGTGGTAGAGCCCTCCTTCTAGTGGCACACACACGCAGCAGTACACACAAAGACAAGAGCCGCAAAACAACCAGCTCGGCAAGGAACCTTTCATGACTAACAACATGATAGAAAGTAACTTCATACTTAACTAAAGTCAGAGCCATATGACCCTCATGGTTGCGCTGTAAGTCCCGGTGTCATACTTACAGTTAAGTCCTTAGTCCATGTTGCTAAAAAGCATCTTTTAATCTTTATTTCATAATCAATTATTCAAGTTCATAAGATCATGACCCATCAAAGCACTAGCATCACTACTCAAATGCAATCTCATAGGTAACAAGGATCAAGTCATCAAAACTAGGAATAAACACTATAGGGTTGCCAAGGTAGACACATGCATCATGAATTTAATGATTAAGGTGAATAGGCAACAAGGATGGTCCATGCTATACTTGCCTTGATCAAAGTGCTCTGGAGAACTTGGATCCTCCGTGTACTCTTGATCACCAACGTACTGCTCACCGTCTGAACTCGATCACAAAATCACCACACAATCATCGAGGCAATCATACACGAAGCAAACAAAATCTATATTAGAAACAGTACACCAATAGTGGAAAAACAGATTGAAAAGTGTATAAAAATAATCTACGCGTCGCTACGATTCCAACGATATAAAGATCACGAAAATCGGAGTTCAAACGGGAAAGTTATGAAATAAACAAGTTTTACTTTAATAAAATAATAGATTAAATCTAATCTTGAATTTTAAAAGTTGAAAACATGAGTAACAGTAGCATCATTAGGTAGATTACGAAATCACGAATCTAACGAGACTTGAACGGATCAAATCGGAGCTAAAACGAATAAAATATGGCCGAAATAAACTAAGTGGCAAATCTGTAAATATTGAAAACGCCTTTTGAATTAAAACCGAGGAAATACGTTTTCTAAATAGAAAAGCGTAATCAGAGAAATACGCCAAAGGATCGCGGGTTAGAACATTAAAAAGCTCAGGGGCTCTTTTGCAAAAGTGCCGACGAAAGGGTATCTCTCACTGTGAGCCGTTGGATCGGCCGTGGACGGCGCAGGTAGCTCGGGGGAAAGAGGGGCGGCCCTGGTCGCCGGAGTCGGACGGCGCCCGGCCGATTCCTCGCCGGCAAGATGGCCGGAGACGGCGTTTTCGGGGCTAGGAAGCTCGGCACACCTCGGGATCTGGTCGGGAAGCAAGAGGAGCTCAAGCCAAACCTATCTATGGTTTCGGTTGCCACAGAGGTAGCTCGGAGAGGATGCGGCGAGCTAGGTGGCGGAACTATGGTGGCGGCGAAGCTCGGCATCATGGCTATAGTGCACAAAACCGAGGGAGAAGGGGTCGGGAAGGTCCCTGACGTTGCTGCGAAGCTTGGAGAACAACCAATTTCGACGGAGAAGTCTTCCCGAGGAGAAATCGACGGCGGCGGCGGAGCTCGGGGCGGCGGCTAGGGCAAGATTGGAGGGCGTGGCTTGCTCGGGAACTTGTGGGGAGGGACGGCAGAGCTCGGCCGACCTATATAGGGGCGCGTGGGAGGCGTAGGAGATCCGGACTTCGGGAGATTCGGTGGTTAGGATACGGTCGGAGGCGGCAGTAGTGCTCGGTTCGGGCTCTGTCCGGAGGAAGGGGACGGCGCTGTGCCGTGGCCCGACGCGTCAGTGCCAGTAGGAGGGGGGAAGAGGGTCGCGGCTTCCTTTTCTGGGCCGGTGGAGGCGTGCTCAGGACGGACTCGTCCGAAAGTTCCGGCGGCGGTCGGTTGGACATCGAGTCCTGCTCGGACTCCAGAGGGAGGAAGGGGACGACTCTGCGTAGCAGGCCCCGCATGGCTGCCAAAGAAAAAGGGCGCCTGCGCGAGGAAGATGAGCCGGCCTACCGACGCTCGGGTGGTCCTCGGCCCAAGCGGGTGAAAAAAGGAAGAGGGGAGGTTTCCAAATACATTTGAATATTTTCAAATCTCAATAAAGTGCAAATCAAACAAAATATCTTTGAGCAGCATGGATGCATATGCCAAACAATCATAAATAAATCAATTTGTCCCTATTTTAATAAAAGCAAATTTTAGGGTGTTACATTGCGGCTCCCTTCGATTCGCATGGTCAGAAAGGCCTACGGTTCATCGGTGGCGGCTTTGGGGTCACGTCGGGGTCTCCTCATGGCTTCGGCACGCGGCGGAGCTCCGGTGAGGTCGCGGCGCACACGAGCAGGGCGGATGAGGCTTCCTCTAGCGCTTAGATCCGCGTAGTTGGCTCGAGGGGTCGTGGCGGTGCTCCACGACGCTCTAACCTACACGGATACTAGTCGGAATGTTCGGAACGGGTGAATCGGCGTCGGAACGCGTCGGTGGCGAGCGCGCTCCGCCGAGAACGCGTCGTGCTGCGTTCTCGGTCTACCAAGGCTTGTAGTCCGGGGGTTTTGGCCGGTCGCGTGAGTGTGTGGTGCAGGTGATCTCCCTGAGCCGGTAAAGGCTCGTGCCTGCGCGTCCCGTGGGCGGAACGCCATGGCAAGAGCAGGGCGAGGTTCGGACATGGCGTGCGAGCGGCTCACCGTGGTGTCGGGGTCGAGAGGATGGCGATGCAGTGCCGATTTGACGCCGTGCCGTGTGTTCGCAGTGCCGTGCCGAGTCGCGATCGCGTCACCGGCTTCTCCTCCGTCCCCGGCTCCGGTTCTGGCTACCTCCGCGGCGTCGGCTCTCCGGCGGACAGCTCCTTCTCCTTCCTCCTTCCCTTTCCCCTCTGTTTCGTAGTGTGTTGTGGCGTGGTTGGTGCCACCAGAGGCGGCGGCGAGCGGGATGGGGCTAGGGCTCCGAGAGGGGGTCCTTATATACCACCGAGCTCGGTTCGATCCATGGCGAGCGGCGGAGATCCACCGGGCAGCATCCAAGGGTCGTGGTGACGTGGGCTAGGGTTGGTGTGCATTCGACGCGGACTTGGTCGCCAAGGCGAGGGGACAAGCAGGAGACAGGCTCTGCGGGGCGTGGTGCTGTCGGCCGTGGGTCCGGGGTCACGCATTTCACGTGCTCTCCTCTGCGCGAGGAAGAAGAACAGGAGAAGGGGGAAACGCGGCAGCTGACAGGTGGGGTCGGGCTGGCAGCGGCTGCGAATGGCGCTGTGTGCATGTCTGGGCTGCGTGCGCGTGTGCCTACTGGGCCTCGCGCTGGTGGGCCGGCTCGGTTCGGCGCGGCGCGGGTGAAGGGGAAAAGGAGATGGGCCGGTTGGGTTTCTAGGCCGGCTGGGCTGATTTCCTCTCCTCTCACCTCTTTTCCTTTTTCTTTTTCATTTCTGATTTTCAAATTATTAACCATATATTCCCATATGCTTTTATATAATACATGAGCAAGCATAAAATGCAAATAAACCCAAATATGCAGTATGAATTAATGACACAATTCAGAAAGTAATTAAGGGCATTTTGCACACTTCTACATTTATTGCAATTTAGATATTAACATGCATGCACAAGAATGAATAAATAAAATCAAAAATTTTAATTGGTTGAGATTTTTGGTGTGGGATTTTAGGGTTGTTACAGCATGCTCCCACGATTCCTCCACTACCTTTCTAAAATCCTCCTCCTCCAACCAACAAGCTTCAAATTTAAAGCCCCCTTCACTTCTACCTCTCAACGGGCGACATCTTCTTTCCAAAGTGATGATCACCGGCCTGTGGTCAGAGTGTCTAGGGTCACCATTGAAGACCCTAGCAGCTGGGAACAAACCACGCCATTGTGAATTTGCTACAGCACGATCGAGACGCTCCCTTATATACCCCTCTACACGATGACTATGGTTTCTCCAAGTAAAAATATCTCCATAAAAACCAAGATCTTGCAGTTCACACGCTTCCAACGCCTCTCTAAATTGGTCCATGCAAGACTGTGGTCGACTTCTCCCTCCCTCCTTCTCATAGTTGTATAAGGTCTCATTGAAATCCCCCGCACATACCCATGGATCATCATTTGGAGTAGTCAAACTCCTTGGCATCTCCCAAGTACGATACTTGTGATTACTACAAGATTCTCCATAAACTCCAGTAAAGCGCCATTTTCTTCCATTTGCATCCTTAATGTCAATGTCAATGTGAAGCTTCGATTTACTCCTTAAGCTCACATCGACCCCCCGCCTCCACAACATAGCATTTCCCCCCCTTTTCCTTCCGGGTCCACCACCTCCATGTTACCCATTTCCAGAATGCGTTTAAATCTCTTCATGCCTTTCTCATCTTGCTTTGTTTCTGACAAGAAAAGCACATCTACCTCCTCAGCTTTCTGGAAGCCAAGGAAGCCTCGAACTGCCAGGCGGTTGCCCAGACCCCAGCAGTTCCACACTCCTATCTTCATGTCTGTTCGTGGGATCGTCCCTGCAATCCCACGTTCAAAACATCAAACAACTCCGCTCCTGCACTTTCTCTTTGAGCCCTCTTAATCTCCCCTTTTGTGTCCAGCTCCATATCAGTGACACCCCTTTTTCTCTCCATTCCACTCAGCATATGCTGCTGTTTCCCAGTCTTCTTAGTCCTTGGTTGGCGCTTAAAGGTACGCTTCATTCCCGCCTTCTCCTTCATGCTTGCTTCTTTCTTAGTTTCAGCTTTTTCTTGGCCACCCTCAATTTCTGGCATCTCTGGAATTTTTGGGGAGGCCACTATAGGAACCTCAGAGGGTTCAGCCTGCTGTTTTGCACCATCTCCACCCACATCCTCACTCGTTGGTTCAAAAGGGAGCATCTTTTTTCTGGTCCGATCACCAAGCTAGGAACAGACGGACTTTTTAAAAGGCTCTGAACTTTCTTCTCGTCTCCTACTCCATTGCCATTATTATTTCCCTCCCCCACCACTTGCTTCTTCCACGTCAGTGCATCACTACCTTTTTTTTCCCATTTATCTCTACTTCCATCAGATAACCGTGGCCTCCCTCCACCACCTGAGGAATTCTAGGACGAAGCCCTCCTACCACCCGAGCCACCACTTCCCCACTCCGTGCTACTCCTCCTTTTCTCCGGTATGAATCTAAGGGATCGATCATACTGTAAATTTGTCTCACCTTCCTTCTTTTTTTTCACATAGCTTATCAACATGGCCAATCACACCACATGCAAAACAGAACTCTGGTAAAAATTCATATCGTATCGAACACCATCTCTCAATGTTACAATCCTCATCCAGCACCATAATCCCTCAACTCAATGGTTGTGTGATGTCCAGATGCACCTTCACACGTAAGAAACATCCTGCGTCCGACACATTATCCCCCAAATCCACATCCATGAACTTTCCAATCTCACTTCCAATGATTTTCCCGACCTCCTGATTGATCATACCCAAGGGTAACTTGAAAAATCCTAATCCAGATAGGAATAGTTGTAAAAGTGATCTCCTCCAAGGTTTTGGATGCTTCAAATTCCGCCACAATCACCAACTCCTTCAGATCCCTCCCCACCATCCATGGTCCATTCTCCATCGCCTTCTTTTTACCTGAAGCTTGAATGAAAGTTACCAGGAAATGATTATCACCAAGATCTTTGCATCCGATTCCCTTCATTGGGCACCACACCTTCCCCAGGGATTGCTCAATAGCCATTGGCGGCATAAATTTCTCTGAGAGAACTTTTACAACTGCCTACACCTCCATTGGAACCTCTACCTCCTTTGATCTACTCCCTCCTCCGATCCTCACCCCCTTCCTTTCTACCTCCGACAGCCTCAGCTTCCCTAACAACCCTTCTACATCCTCCATCTTGACTGCTCCTCCCAGAAAAAGCAAGAGAGTGGGAAGGTGGATTCTAGATCAAATCCCGTGGAGGATTCAATCAGACAGAGAAGAGAACGAAGAGAAAACCAAGTCACCAACCAACCCTAACCTGCTGGACGTTCTTCACCCTAGGCAAACACGGCAGGGAATTTGAAGACAAATTTGATGTCTCCAGGAGTGCCAGCTCAAACTCGGTTGTCTACCACAAATTTCGAAATCACTAGGCGTGCCAGCTTAATCTCGGCTGTAACCAGAATCGTACCAGCTCAATGTCGGTGGTTGAAGGCGGAGCGCCGGAGTCGACGCGGATGAAGAGCGACGCTCAGCTGGGTGACGGCGCCGTTCGCGCCCTGCAGGTTGGAGCTCGGCGAAGATGCTGACGAGGTGCAACCGCTGGGCTGCTGCCTCTACGCCGGCACGGCACCAGGCGGCGGTGTGTGGAGCTGGGCTGCTACAGTCGCCCCCTCAAGGCCACCACGCCGTAGAAGCGCGGGCGAGCTCGGAGAACGACAAGACGCGTGGCTGCGGCACAGGCTAGCGTGCGCGGAGGCCGCGCCAAGCAGGTGCAGCCGGGGCGACGGACTCGGCGACGACGACGACGACGAGGTGAGGCCGCTTGGCGTGTGCCGCTACGCTACAGCTGCCCGCTCAAGGCCGCCGCGCCACAGAAACGCGGGTGAGCGTGCACGGAGGCCGCACGAAGCAGGTGCAACCACGACAACGGAATCGGCGCGACCGGCGCGGCGCGGCGAGCGGGTCCGACGAGCGCGACGGATGCGGCACGGAGGAGCTCCTCGGGGCAGTGGAGTACTGTTCCATTGGTGAGGAGCCCAAATCGCCTTGGAACCGGCTCGAGTCGCCTAAAAGGCGCCGAGACTATCGGGTTCGGTGATTTTAAGACAAAGTTGCTTTTGATTTACCGCAAGTTCAGCCGTCCTGCACCGGCAAAGCACAGATTGGAGGTACTATAGAAAAGAACTAGTAAAAGAGGCGCGTCCTCGCGCGCGGTGCGAAACTATATGTAGATGTAATTGGCATGTTTGCAAGATACTGTGTCGAATCGTCATATTTTTTTTGTGGAGTATGTGAGTGGTAATTTGCACATGAACTTAGTATTAATGTCGTCATAAGTTAAGTGGTATGGCTCATGAATATGATTTTGAAAACTGAATGACGATAATATAGGTAGCTGCAATTCATACCTAAAAAAGCATGAGAACTTCATATAGTTCATGTGTTCACCATCGCGAGTATCACACAGAAGTTGATGCGTCTGGGAACTATGTATGGAACAGGCATTGGCTAGAAGTTTGTTGAGCCATAGGTTGTGTCTGAGAATATTATACAAGGAATAGACACTGGCTCAATGTTTATTCAATCATAGGGTAAGTTTTTTACATGGATAAAACGCTAAAACAAATGGAGGGTCAGAGTCTTCTGCTTTAGTTCCTTGGGCGTGACAAAAGTCTTTTATTGGCGACAACAGCAGTTGGTTTACCTGGATCATAATAAACATAGTTAGACAGTTGGTGTAATCTATTTATATATTTTTTTTGTTTACGAAATTGGGAACAATTTGTAATGAAAAATTTTGTTGAATATTAGTCAAACTAATATTATTTGGCATCATCAGAATTTAGTGTCGATAATGATGTGTATAATTCGAAGTGAAGGATAAGAAAAATCTGAAGTTCTGTGGACACAGTATTGTGTACTGATATTTAAGGAATTAAACAAATCCTCATCAATCAGTAATCATTAGGAAACTGAATATAGATTACTCAGGTATAATGGTAAGGATTGTTTCTATAATTCTTATTAATAGTTTTGACTATGTACTTGTTTGATATTTGTGCAGAAGGATTATTTTATAAATTGTGGTTTATAAAAGTAAACTGTGGTTTATTCTATATTCTGCAGATATGGTGTTTATAAGCTTCAAAGTGTTGTGAAGGTCTTAATTTTGGTGAGCTTGAGTTAAGACATGTTCAGTGTAGTCAGTGGTTTGGGAGCTTGTTTTTCTGATATGGTTTCCATGTCATCTCTATATTAGGGAACTGTACTTACTTTGGAGGAGTAGCTGATGAAGACTTGCATGGTTCATTGTTGGTAGTGTCCTTTGCACCATGTGATTTTATCCTGGCATATTAATATTTTGTACACTTTTTGAATATGAAATGGTATAGTGGCTAACCAAATGTGGTTTGGCAGAGTACTGTTTCATACCTTTTCGCCTTGGACTGTGAAGGTTCATCCTTTGTTGCTTCACCTGTACCAAAAAAGTTTTTGCTTACGTCGGTTATGGCTGAGGATGACCTGTTTGATGTAAAAGAATCATAGTTTCTTTAAAAAGGTGTAGTGTAGACAATGGCATTAATGTATGATACAACATTATGTTTTCTATAGTTGATGTGAGGTTATCACCTAGCAGTATTGTCACATCCAATTTTAAGGATAAAATGGGATGCATAATCTTATGTGCGCCCAGAGATCAGTCACACACATAAGCCAATAAATTGCATAAATTATATCATAACCAATGTTTAATACATAGCGAATAATATCACAGTCATTACACAGCGAAAAATAAAGATAACTCTCGCGGTAGCTCCATAGCACAGGGACGTCGACTGGTGAAGCACAAGTCTAGTAGTCCTCATCACTATCACCATCTGTTACCCATCCGGAATTTTTAACCAAGTAATAAAAAATAAACAAGCGTAAGTACATGTCGTACTCAACAAGACTAGCATGGGTTCATGAGGCTTAAAAGGTTGACACGGGTTTAACAGCTGTTTGCTTTTAATTAATCACCTTTTATGCAATTGAATAGCAACAAGTTAATAAGCCCATTCTCATGATCATAGTAAATATAATTAATGAGTAGCAATAAATAGACTAGCAACAAGTAAACATCACCCCGAAAGATAACTATTCCGTGAGTTTTCCTGGCCACTCGTGACCGTGAGCGCGGCTAGTATACCAGTTTTACACTCTGCAGAGGTTGTGCACTTTCACTATGAGCCGTGATTCCCATTTGCTCGGGTTAATTACTCCCATAACACTACCAAGGTGAGAGAGCAGGGTTTCACTATGAAGTCTTTCAAAATATTTCGTCTAACATGTTAGGACCGCTAGGAACCCGGCAAGCAGATGTAGAGCCCCCCTTCGTCGTGGCACAAGGTCACGCAGGTTATACACACTCGGACAGGAGCCGCACTATACCCGAGTCGTCAGGCCCCATCACGCCTTTTGGTAACCTCTAACAAGCTAGAAAAACGACCTATACTTGACTAAAACCAGAGCCATGTAGCCCTCATAGTTGCACTGTAAGTCCCAGCTTTTGCTGACAGATCATTACCAAGGGGGAAGGATATGGTGCATCACAAAACTATGCTCCAATCCCCTAGTTCCATGTTGCTAAAAAGGCATCTTTTAATCCTCATTGCATATTCAGTTAATCAGTTTACATGATCATGATAGCAATAACGCACTAGCATCAATTACCATATGCATAATCCCATAGGTTGCAAGGAACAGGATAACAAAACTAGGTAATAACTATGGTTAACAAGGAAGACACATGCAAATGCAATTATTTATTTGGTGAATAGGACAACAAGGATGATCCATACTAATACTTGCCTTGATCAGCAAACTCCTGGTGATCCGGGTTGTCGCAGTACTGATCTTGATCACCCACGTAAGGCTCACCGTCTATACTCGATCCATCATAACAACACACACGCATACAGGGGCAATCATGCATACAAACAAGAGTTTTCATTAGAACAGTACACCAACAGAGAGAAAATAAATTAAAAAGGTTATAAAACAAATCTACACGTTGCTACGATCACATCGATATAAAGTTTGTGCAAATCGGATTTAAAACGAGGAAGATATGAATTTTACAAGATTTATAATAGAATAATAATAGATTAAATATAATCTCAAATTTTAAAAGTTGAAAATATATGAAACAGTGGTACCATCAGATAGATTATGAAATTATGAATCTAACGCAATTTGAATCGTTCAAATCGGAGCTAAAACATGGAAATTATAAATGAAACAATTTTGAATTCAAATCTGAAAACACATAACACATTTTTATATATACCGCGGGGAAATACGTTTTCTAATTCGGAAAACGTAAACCGGTGAATGCGCTTTGGACCGCGGCCATCAACATTAAATCTTACGGGGGCTCTTTTGTAAAAGGGATGGCCGAAGGGGTACGGGCTTTTCTGATCCGTTCGATTCAACACCGACGATTGAGATTAGAAGAGAGAGAGGGAGGACGGAGCTCCGGCCGGAACAGGGGCGGGGCGCGGTGGCGCCATGGCCGGCACATCGCCGGAGAAGGCGATTCGGCGCTGCAGTGCAAGAAATAGGTCGGGAAGGGTACCCATAGATCGGGAAGAGCATCGCAAGCTCACCTAGGGTGATGGGAAGGTCGGAAATCGACTCGGAGATAGCTCTCCACGTGTTCCGGCAGGTGACGAGTCACTGCGACGGCGGAGGGGCGGTGTTAGAGCACTAATCAAGGAGAAAAGTGGCTCGGTGTGTTCGCAGATTCAATACAAACCTCCGAGAGGTGCTTGCGGGGACGATACCACGACGAATCGGCCGAATTGCTCACGGCCGCGGAAAGGCTTCAAGCGGCGGCTCTGTTCGTGCGTGGGCAGAGAGGCGGCAGCTACTAGGGTTGCGTGGTGGTGGCAGTAGGGTTCGCCCAAGCTTATATACACCCGAGGCGCGAGTAGATAGGAGATTGGATACGGCTGATTCGTAGGAGATTGAATCGGAGACGATTCCTCCATCGAATTCGGCCCCGTTCGTTTTCGGGAGCGGGCTCTGCTCGCGGCAGAGGGGATTGGGGAGGGAAGACGCCGACCAGTGGGGTCCATGCGGCAGCGAGTCAAGGCACTGGGTCTCGGCTGTCAGTCTCGCAGGGCGGAGAGAGGGCGCGCGCGCTCGGCCGCGGCGGCCCGTCTCGCGGCCGTGCTCTGCTGTGAGCATTTCGGGTGAAGGAGAGGGAAGGGGAAGAGGGCTGACGTGTGGGTCCCGGTTGTCAGCCGCAGAGAGGGAAGAGAGGCACTGCGCTGCTACGGCTGGGCTGGCTTGCTAGCTAGGCCGGCGCGCTGGCTTCGGCCCAACAGAAAGAGGAGGGAGGGAGCAGGCCGAAAGGAAGAGGAGGACTGGGCCCTCGGGCCAAAATCAGAGAGGGGAGGGTTTTTCCTTTTTCAACTCCTTTTCTATTTTCTAAACACATTTTCAAAAGGATTTTCAAATTGGGTTTTGAAATATTTGGACTCAATCAAAAACCAAACAATACAAAAATACATGCTCCAGCATGAATGCAACAAACATGTATATGGCCTAACATTAATTTTATATCTCAATAAATATTAATTTCCCTATATTGGAATGATCAACTAATTGCATAATAAAATAAATTCCCACTATTTAAAAGAATGCAATTTTTCGGGTGTTACAAGTATTGTCTTTGATAGTGAAGTCTTCATCTTCAATAGGTGGAACTGGGGTCTGCAAATTAGATAGGCACATATTAAGATTAAAAGGTATGAAATAATATGAAATGAGAACTGATAATAGTGAGGATCTGTTTTACTGATTGTGTGCCAGATTCTGTGGCTAAGATTTGATGTCCAGGCTCTGGGCTTTGTATAGGTGTAGTGGAAATTCCTGGTAATGCTGGGTGAAGGATTTGTCCACCTGATGTGGCAGCATTGTCTGTAGAAGGTAGTGCATTGGCTTGAGCACCACGCCTTGGAGGTTTTTGCAATATTGCTTTGACTACATACTGCCTTCTTATATCATCTTCAAGGTCAACAGCGAAAATATATGTTTTGTTGATAGTGTTCAGGAGTGGCTGAGGTAGACCTCCTGCTAATCCAAGTGGATTCATGGTTGCTTGACAGTCTTTGCCAACAATAATCTTGGCTTCATCATCATATGCAAAGAACAGTGCTTCAGCTGTGTCATCTCTAGCTGTGAAGGACAGTAAATATCTGTGGATTTAAAATTTTGATCAGTGCACAAAAGAAATTCTTTTATTGTAAAGCAAGGTAAGGGTAAAAAAGAAGAAAAATCTTGTATATCAAAAATACAGTACCTTGGAACAATTTTAGAGCCTTGGCACCTTGGACATCTATAGGTCCGATCGGGCTGCTCTATTGATTTTTTGTTGCACATGGTATTCTCACAAGAGATGTACCACCATGGAGCATTGTGTAGTATAGATGTTATTGTCACAGCACATTTATAGGTTCCATCCTATTGACAAGGTGCAGGCACTTAGTTGTTGATATTTTTTATAGAGTTAGTTGTGCTATATGGTAAAAGAGTAGTAATTCAGGTACAATGAGTAGTCATGTAAGGCACTGTAAGTGTGTACCTTGAATTCGAATGGATCTTCAATAGCATTCAATTCAGCCACAGTTTTTTGTTCGAGTGGTGTGTCCTGTACTTGGCCAGGTACTGCCTCTTCTGTTGGTAATGGTCGCTCTATGAAAATAGGTATGCCTTTGAACCTATTATCATAAGAAATATTTAGAAACTATATTGGTGAATATGTTTTGTTTAGAACTGGCATGGTTAGGTGATTTACTTAGAGTAATAAGGCTGTGCCTCTGCAATTTGGGGGTTGAAATAGTAAGAGAAGGCTGCACCACTACTAAGAAAAGTTTTTCCTGCAAAAAATTGAATGCATAATCATGGAAGTAAATAGTTGATACTTATAATATATTTGGTGTATGCTGTTTTCAGTTTACTGTGTATAGGTTATTTAATTTTTCTATGCCTCATTTTTTTCCATATGCAATGCTTTAATCATGAAGGAAAGTATGATTTAGAAATACGTACGAGGGTCTTTGAATTCCTTGTGTGGAATACAACCAACAAGGAGGCACAGAACAATGTTACCAGCTTTTTCATCATAGACATCATCAATACCAAAGTTTGCTGCATGGTGGCCCCATATTGTTACTTTGAGCTCATTGTCCCTAGATAGAAGTAACATTGTAGTGTGTAAGTTGCTGATGAGTGGATTTGACCTTTTTTTTTGGTGGCATGCGTACCTTAGATCTTTTATATGAAGGTCTCGTTTCATTTTAACTTTCTCTTGATTTTTTGGTACGAAGGTGTCCAGACCAGTGTATTTGATGAGGTAGCCAATGACATCTGAAAGGTGACGAGGGAATAGTTTAACAATAGAAACAATCATAAGCAATATAAGTAGTTATGTGGATTTGTGCTTGCCTGTGTATGTAGACACGATCCTCTCTGCAGGTACAATTGCTGAGAAGTGAGTGAGCTTATATATATATTGTGGAATAGTGTATGGTGGATTCCTTGCAAGTTCAATTGTTGTGTACTCTGATAACTCTATCATGACTTGTTTATCAACAACTTTATAAGTTGTTTTGGCATTTGAGACCTTGAACTTTCTGATGATGTATACCTTGCCGACATCGAGCAAATACTCTTTCTTAGGTATGACATCTTTTGGTATCTCAGCATACATAGCTTCTCCCTTGTAATATTAAAATGCATAGGTGTAATTGTAGCATTATTTTTGGAAAACAAACAAATCTAGAAAGTGCTTAATATTTTAGTCTTTAGTTCTGTATGTGTTTAATAAATAAGTATGATTTCTGCTGTAAATAGTATAACCATAGCAATGGTAAACTGATTTGTAGAGACTGTAGGTATGGCTATTTTATTCTTTACTTGTTGAGCATAATGTTGTCAACTACTATAGATTTGAACCTTGTATTTAACATGTAACTAAATAAGATATGCAGTTTGCTATAGCTAAGATGGTAGTAACTGATTTGTTGTTACTTTGTCATATATGTGGTAATTTTTTGCGTAATATTTACCTGAGCATCTGTGAAGATCATACCAACGTATAGAGGTTCGCCTTCACCTGCATTTTCTCTCATAGTCCACTTTCTGATAATTCGCACAGTGAGGGCTCTTGTCTCTCGACCTCTTTTGGTTAAGTTTCGAAGGTGAACTGTTTGATCCATCCTTGTAGTGGTATTTGAAATCTGTACAATGTAAAAAATTTTAGAAGTGTTGGTTAGTACAGTATCATGCATAGAATATACTTGTATATGCCAAGTATGTAGAACTTACTGTAATGTATCTCTAAAAACAGTACAAAGATGAAAATGCAGAAACCATATGTTGTTAAAGAAACTGTAGCTATGCTGATGGCATGTTTTCTTTAATTTTTTATTTGTCTCATTCTGTGTGGTTCTTTGTTGTTTTTCATCTGGTTGCTTACTCTCTTTTTTTAATGCACGGTATGCTCGCTGCAGGACATTTGCAAAGGCTCTGTAACAGATTAGTCTAAACTCTAATCTTTTTTGTATGATGATGTTTGACTTAAGCCCGAAAAAGATTAGTAATGATGAGGACTTTGAAACAGATTGCATGAGAAAGCTCTGTAGCAGTAAATCTTGCAGGAAAAAAAGAGGAACTATAAAAAAATGGAAGTTCATGTTTCTGGGTCTATGCTGGTTAGGATCGTCTAAGTATCTGCACTAATGAGGAAGCCAATAACTACCAACGGTTATCTTACCTGCAAATGCAATAGTGGCATATTTTTTTCAGAGGTAATATTAAGAGCAAATCTGATTAGATGGAAATAGAAGCATGGCCAATTCCATTTTTCAGTAGAAAGAGAGCTCGATTTATTGAAATTTCAGAGTAGTCATAATGAGGAACGTCAGAGCTGAAATGACTGGACAAAATGTTGTTGTACACAAATGATAAATCTAGATTGGGTTGTTTAATTTTTTTTTCAAGTGTGGACCTTTTGGCCAAATCCCAAGGTTGGTTTGCAGGAGTAAAGAAGTCAATGCATGCACTGCTTAATGTGACACTATTTTGACAGAAAGGAGCTCTGTGTATTGACTAAAGGTTCACTTCAGAAGCTCAGCAGTCATGGCCATGTCAAGATGATGAACATAATGAAGTCTAGAAGATAAGTATCGATTATGCAGCTTAAGAAAGGCAAAAGTATTTACAGATACTCACAACTCTACGGTTTGGATCAGTATCAGCATCAGCTTGGTGCTAAATAATTGAACCGATATGTTCGATAATTCTAGGGAGCTAATCTGCACATGTAACATCTGCAACCAGATGAAACAGCTTACCTTAACTTGCTCGACACTGCCTTGTTTGATGTTCAATCTATAGATTTTAAAATTATTGCTGGCAGTGGAAACAACTAAATTATGCATGTTAACTTCTATAATGCATTTATTAGAAAAGGAAAGGAAAGGAAAAGAAAACATAGCATAGTTCTGGCAACCTAGAATTTATTTTTTAAAGAAATGTGATGACAGTAATTATATTCTATGAATTAATCATCCAATGTCTAGGAAGATAAAACCCAGATAACCAAGTTTCTAAATGCATAGCATCTTTAGTACAACATAAAGTAAACTGGAAGCCTAAAATCTGAGATGAGCTGAATTGGAGAACATAGGGACATGGTAGTTCCTAATTCAGCTGGCTTACCTTATTGCTTTAGCCGCTGAACTTGAACAGAGATCCAATGAACCTGAAGATAAATAAATATAAAATGTGTCAAGGTGAAGACTTGTAGTAATACAAAAACAAAAGTATTTCATCACTGCTGCAAAGATGAGTTTTGCTTGAATAGGAAAAATGGAGAAATGAATTTTTAGGTAGAGTGAGCCAGGGGCTTTGGTACAATTCTGACAGAGCAGATCAGAAATGGTTGCTGGCTGCAGCACATTTGCAAAGGCATATAATGAATACAGAAAGATACAAATACTGTCAGTTAGTGAACAAATATAGTAATATAGTAGCATGAACATTGATAGCCATTTTGCTTTGGCAACTAAAATATTATGTACAATGATTTCAGCGAAGCATGGTAGACATGTAGACTTGAGTACAAAAGCTGCAACTGTTTCAGCACTCCTAACTCTTAGTCTTCAAAATACATGGAAGAACCGAAGGAGCAGAAGCTTGGTCACTATGATTGCAATTCTATTGAGTTGGTAGGAACTGCAATACTTCTTTGTACACTATATTTCTAGTTTCATCAGTGCAGTTGCCTTGTTCATCTTCTATAAGGATTTTGAGGCCTTGTTTTTTTTGTGACACGTGAAACAGCAACATAGAGCTGTCCATGTGTAAAAACAGGTCTCTTGAGATAGATACCCACAGATGATAAAGTTTGACATTGGCTTTTATTTACTGTCATTGCATAGCAAACCTTTATAGGAAACTGACGTCTGCGAAGCTCAAATGGCCATCTGTTGCTTTTCAAGTTTAAAGTAATCCGAGGTATTGTGAAACTATGATTCTTGAAGCGGCCATTCATTATTTTTGCCTCAATCGCCCAATCTCCTAAGGATGTAACAATGAGCCTAGTACCATTGCAGAAGCCTGCTGTTTGATTGAGGTTTCTTAGTAGCATAATAGGAACCCCTTCTTTGAGTACTATGCGATGTTGTGGGAAGTTGTTGCCACCAAGTGAATTCAGGTATTCAACAGGATAATCATAGGCTTCGTGTGGGCCTTTGGATTTTTCAATGCTGTCGGAGGTCAAGTATTCTTTTTCTGGTTTGTTAATTAATGATATAACATATTCGTTCACCATGTCTGCTAATTCATTTGTTGGTGTCAATATAGCTCTTTCTCCAAGGTATGATACATTACAAAAGTTGTTCTCAAAGTTTAGATAGACTGCAGAAACAATGCATGCAAGCTTATTTTCATCAGTAGTCAGTAACAAATCTGCAGGAATTTTGATCCAGCTTGGTTCAGACTCTCCCTCTTTCGCTATACATGGTAATTTTCCTTCACCAACTTCCAATATCCATTTGCTGAATTCGGCAATCTCTTGCTGATGAGTGGGATCAGTTGTGGGACATGATAATCGCATGTTTTGGTTGAGGCTTTGTATTTCTATGTTTGACCACAAACGTGACCTGATTATAGTTGCGTTAAGAACCTCTGTCTTGCTGCCTCCTTCAACAACCGGTAGTATTTGTCTTAGATCTCCACCTAAGACAATTACCTTACTACCAAATGGAATATTTGCTGCAGCTGGATCTATTGCTTTTTGAACATCTCGAAATGATCGATCCAGAGCTTCGAAAGCCTTTCTATTAGTCATGAGTGCCTCATCCCAAATGACCAGGCTGGTAGCTTCTATCAATTCAGATAGCACTGTACCACGACCTATGTCGCAATTTGTGTCATCCTCTATATCACAAGGAATTTTGAATCTTGAATGGGCTGTGCGACCACCGGGGAGAAGCAAAGCTGCAACACCTGAAGAAGCAACTGTGAGAACTATTTTCTGCTTTGCTCTTAAATATGCTACTATACAATTCCAAAGGTATGTTTTTCCAGTTCCACCGTAGCCTGAAACGAAGAAGAGTCCTGGTTGCTTATCAAGTACCCTCTGAACAATAGTGTTGAATGCATTTCTTTGATCAGCATTGAGAGAAGTTGTAGGATTTTCCAAGTCTAGTGATGGATCTGGAGGATAGGCGAGTTCCTCTTCAATAAGACGATTATACCATTCAAGGTAAGTATTATGCGTCTTTGGAGGCAAGTTCAACTTCCTGATGTCTTTGCCATTTTGAGCAAACATTGTTGCTAGTTCATCTAGTAGATAGTCTCTAGCAACATCATCAGGTAGTTGATAATTAGGATTACCAATCATATCTCTGTATTGGTATTGTATATCATCACACAACTGATGCCACACTTTTTCGAAGAATGCATTTTCATCTCCGACTTGACAGAAGAGTACCATTGTGACAAAAAGATTTCGCAAGTGAGCTGAGGTTGCCCAAGCAGCAGCCTCGTCAAATGCACTGTACCATTCTTGATCATCGCCCAGAAGGCCACGTGATCTACATGCTTCCTTGAATGTTGGATGGTACATCCGATTGTGAAATCTGAGATCTTTATAGCTTGTGCTTCCTTTGACTATTAGCAGCAGCATTCGAAGGTAATATCGTTCACCAGCAGAAGGGTGAACATAGTGTAGGCGCCCTATTTTACCATATTGGTTCCTGCATTTTTTCCACTTCCTTTCTTTGTGCTCCCATAACCATTTCGAAGGAAATTGCTGGTCTGTTAAATCTCTGGCTTCAGGATTGAATTCATTGCAGACAAACCATTCAGTTAGCATTGTCTTTCTCAAAAACTCATCGGACACTAATCTATCCATTCTCTGTTTAGCACTAAAGGTCACATAGTTTTCATTGGGCAAGTGAACAGGCATTCTCTCAACAGCCGGATGGTGTCTATGAATATCATAACCAAATATTCTCCAACATGCATCTTGATCACAAATATATCTGCAGTCAAGATATTCTTTAATCTCATTTGCAGTGTTAGTTTCGCTGTCATATGGCACTGGCTCATGTCTTCTTACTCTTTCTATGTACACCTTGCTGGAATCTGCTCCTTTTGTGACATACTTGAAGAGATACTTTATGAAAGTAGTTTTGTTACACCATTCAACATTGATGTGTGCTTGATATTTTTTGAGCAAATTCATATTGTATGTGACAACCCAGCTGTTGTCCATTTTTAATCCACCCTTTTCAATGTATATATCAGTTTGTCTTCTTCTGTATACGGCAAAACCACCCGAATTAACTGAAGTCTCGTCTTGATATGGTTTAGGGAAAAATTTGGAGCATTTTCCCTTTTTCATGCATGGGCACCTAGGATTGTCCTTGCCACAAGGGCCATGCATCATGTGCTCCGCAACAAGCGCATATCCTAATGGATCTATCCTTGGGTCTGGAATTTCAGCAGATATGTATTTATCAATCATTGTGGATGTCGTATTTGATGTGTCTGCTGTCAGCCAGAGGACTATATGTGCATGTGGGAGACCTCTTTTCTGGAATTCTACCGCGTGTAGAGCTGCAGATTTGGAATCAGACATGGAAATAGTGTCAAGATCAGGAAATTTCCTTTTTTATAGAAGACATGAATGTGTTTCATGTGATCTAAGCTAAGAATGGATAGATTGGGTAAGAAATAAAGAGTCTATGTGTGAATTTGTTATACCTGCACTGCATGATCCAAAGATAGTGCCACTGTTGATATCATGAAGGAGTTCCTCTAATTTCATGTTGAAGACTCTCACAATAACATCAGATCTGTCATTTGGCCTCTGTCCACCTTCAAATATACCTTCACAAATTTCTAACCATTTAGGATTGCAGGTGAATGTAACAAAAAAAATCTGGAGGCCCATATTCTCGGCAGATAGCTATACCATCATGGTAATTTTGTATCATGTACCGTCATCCACCTGTGAAAGAAGCTGGTAGGATGGTAGCTTTTCCCATTTCGCTGCCTTCTGTTGATCCTCTGTCTATGGCATCGCAAATGCCCTGGATACTCTCCATACGAATATCTTTCTGATTTTTCATTAGGTATGTGAGTCTATTTTCATCAATACAAGCTCGTGCATCCACTCTGGCCTGGCTAGACAAGGCTCCATAGCAAAGATACGGATTTGGCTGGTTCTTTCTATAATGGAGCATGTAGCAAAAATAATCTTGCATGATAACCTTTGTGTATGCACTATCTTCCCTTGGTGATAAGCCAGTGTAAACTACTCCGGTTTGGAAGGCCCGTTCAGCGAATGGGAATAATAGTGGATACTGAAGAGCCATAAAAGCTGGATGCAGAGCTGATATCTGCTTGAGCTCTCCTGCATGAGTTTCCACAATTATATCGCGCTCAAATGACTCGCAGCTGAAATCATCGACCACAAGCATAGCTAGATCATCAGTGGTTGGCAAGCTGTACTGGGGTGGATCTCCATCACGAGGACCTACAATCCGAATCACTAAGTCTTCATTATCGGCACCGGTGAGTCTATCTCTGGCTGTCCTAAATTGCTGAGCCAAAGGATTTTATTCGTCAAGCATAGCAACCAATGACTGCACTATGGATGGATCAATATCAAACTGCATTTTGTTCTGAACTTCGTTTGAAGTATCGTAAATATACAGCTGAATAAATTTAGGCGGATCTCCTTCATGAGGTAACATGGATCCTATACGATGATGAATTTGACCACATATTTTGAAGACAGGAGGGCCTCTCCCATCATTGATGGTGTGGTCAATGTTTGCTCCCATCGACGTGAAGGCAAAAAGATAATTGTATTGCCTTATGTTGCGAATAAACTTGTTACTGACAGGGCCGCCATCAAATCTTGCTAGTGATGCCAATAGTTCTGGACGTGGGCGAAATGGTGGGATGACAACCTTGCCTCCTCTGCAACATTTGTTGTAAATTATGTTCCCTGAATTTTGGCGTGATTCCCTGCCTACTTTTTCAGCATACCAGAAGACTGCATGGCAGCTGGAGCATTCATGGGAAGGTGCTCCGTAGTAAGATCTTCCCGGATAAGAAACTGAGAATATAAATGTAGATGGCAAATCAGGATGAGGTAACAATAAGCGATTTTTTTTTATGATATCCAAAATGGTCTCTATGTAGGGCATGTGGTTTGGGCACATGAACAATGTATACCTTTGAGTGCAGCCACGAAGGATTCATCAAATTGGCCGCAGCAAAGGTGTGCACTACGAAGAGAGGCTGCACCTGTATGCAATTTAGGCTTTACAGAAATATCTTTTGGAGAGGACAAAGGAAGCTGAGGGAAGGCAACAACTATAGTTACCTCCCCAAACCATACGATGTTGTTCCAGTAATCTTTTCCTTTTTTGTCTTGAAGTTGATGGATCAGTATTTCGGATGATAATAGAGGTGTTGTTTCCTGGTAAGAACTTTCAGAAGATAAGTCTGAATGAAATAGGCTGGATATAAACACGTAAGCATATTGGCTTAGGCGCTGGACAATACTCACGTCCTGTAGCACGACGCCCTGTGCTTGTGCTTGCAGCAGAAGTGCGTATAAGCACTGGAGTTTCTGCTCGTAGTTTGAAATATAAAGTGTTAATATATATCTTTATTCGTAAAATACATAACCGAATTAGCCTACACGCTGAGCGATACTCACGCGCTCTTATGCGCTGGCCTGTGGTTGTGGTAGCAGTAGGAGTGCATATAAGCACCGAAGCTTCAGCTGGCAGTTGGAAGTAGAATCTATTAGAATATAGTAGAGAACACATCCAACACAATTGAAATATGTTAGGGGACATACTTTGAAGCTGGCCGGCAGCTTCGGTTGTAAAGTCCATTAGTGAAGGTGCAAGTGCATCTTTGCATAGGAATTTAAACACTAAAATGCTGTTTCTTAGAAGGAAATCCATGGTGCAAAAAGTGTATCCATTTTGATTTGGTTGGACTGCAGCAATCTCCGTTGGACCCCTCTTCCCACACCAAACATATCATAGACAATATAAAGGCAAGATTCATGGGCATAAACATGAAATGGTGCCACCAGCTTTTTTTGTTTGATTTAACATAGCAGACATTGTAAAGCCTACCAATAATGAACTGTACAGGAAACATTTTCTAGGAAACCACGGAAGATCTAATTGATATACAGTAAACAGTAAAGTACAGAGATATGATTTTATGAATAGTAGCAAGGTAACAATTGAACCCAAAGAATTTTTTAAAAAATAGACATAATGATGTACAATAATTGCAGCAGTTCATCTGGTACGGTCATCATTTCATCAATAAGCTGCTGAGCAGATGCCGTTAGCGGCGAGGAGTATATACCCTGATGGTGTGAGTCTGCAATAACAAGCATTGCAAGTTGCACACCTCTATTTGCAATGGTAAAAAGGCGCCGTGCCAAGGTTCTATATAGTAATAGACCATGAATACTATAATCTATAATCACAAAACCAAATATACTCTGCAAAAATGTCGAAGCCTGAAGGGAAGCTGATTCATATGTTGCAGTATGATCTAAACCAGGAGGTGCCCAGAAAAAAAGTGTGGTGGAGGCTCTGTCTGCGACCTGCGTTGGTAATTCGATCTCAACACCATACAACTGAGTTCCATCATCTATTGCCTGCCGTATAGTCGAGATATAATGGAGGCGGCAGTGTTCACCAACAGCCTGTAAAATAGTAGAGTACGGTATACGTACTGAAGACATGGCTGCCCATGAAGTGTTTGAAAAGCCTAGAAAATATTGTTTTATGATTTGCTTGACCTCTGTGCTCCAAAAAAATGCACCCAATTTTTTACCCGTTTCGTAAACAATGTGTTTTTTTTGGTAATACACCTTTGGCAAGCAAGAAACCTCAAAAAAAAAAAGTAAACTTGTCCCTATGATCTAAACAGCAATGGAGAAAGACAGCAAACAAGAAGCACAAAAAACAGAGGTGTATTAGTTACATCAGAATTGGAAAGCAATGTCCATAAAAAATTACTGAGCAAAGCATGTGAAGCACACCTGGAAACCCAATGAGGAAGGTTGCTGATGATTGGACAATCGTTGTAGCAAGCACTCGTCAATAATCTGACAACCAACTGAGCCGCCTATACCAAAACCTGCATGGTAGAACAACTGAGATGGAATCTAGTAACACACGATAAACGATATTCGCGCAGACCCGGTGACACACGAACACTGGGAGCATAGTTTTTTTTTTAAAAAAGGGACGAACAAGCATGAAGAGCAACACAGGAAACTGGCGTGAACCGTATAGTTAGGAACACCACTAATGGAATCGAAACAAAATCATATAGGGAGCAGGAAAGGACACAAATTAGCACACAGAGACCTTGAATCTCCGAAAACGACGACGATGGCAAGATTCCGGTGAGCCCGATGTCAGCCAACTGTTGAAACCACAGCGCCAGCAAGCTGCGCCCCTCCCTGTACCCGTGCGCTACACGTCGGCGCGATTGGAAAGGAGGGGTGCCGGCACTGCAGAGGTAACAACTATTAAGATATATATAAGTAGCACAGAGGAATAGGTAGATGACTGCAAAGCACTGAAGTGTAGCAAAATTATGAAGCAGAGCCCATTTGGGCATTTGGTCAAGCACTTGGAGGGTACGTGACATCAAGAAAAAAGGAAACAACAGATGGGAGCTCGCGGTGAGATCCTGCTCAGAGATGAAGAAGAAAAAACAATGGAAGACGCAGGGGTTGAAGGCCATGAGACAGGAAATAGCAGTTTACCTCGCCGTGGACGGGAGATCAGAGCTCCGGTGTTATTCGTGCGCGCGTGGAGCAGGGGTCGCTGGGTCGTCCTTCGCTGCGCCAGCAGGGAGACGCGCGTGTGGAGAGGTGTCCGCTGGGGCGGACTACGTTGCACCGGCAGGGAGAGCCGCGGGCGCGCTGGGAGATGCAATGGCGATGAGCAGATGAATGGAGGAGGCGACGGTGTGAGAGAGGAGGCGCGTACGCGAGACGGCGGATGAGCCGAGGACGAGGCTGAGAAGGAATTCCGATCGGGGGGAAACCGAGGTAGAAAGGTAAAAGGCAGAAACCGGTAAAAAATTAGAATCTGTAACTAAGGTAGATTAGTAGTTGGATAGAATGAGTCTTAAGAGAATCTGGTACTGTAGAAATCAGCTCCGTAGAATCATAGTTGTTCATTTTGAAATCCAGCGGCTGGAACAATTCGGGTGACGTGCATAGCGTTTCTTCTTTAGGAGCTAACGTTCCTTTTATCAGTTAAATTCGTCAGAGCCGATGATCACGCTTGACTTGAGTCTGGACTCTGGACGCTATACTACCTTGGTATGATCCCCATCATGCATGCTAGTGCCGTAATACCATTGATACGTTCATACGTATGACTTAACTAATTCCATGGCACCAGATAAATATCTAATATTCTGAAATATAGAGTGTTTTGTTCGCGCAGAGAGTGAAGAGTACTGGAGTTATTCACCATTGTATTCACAGAAAATTAAGGATGCCATTGGTTGCAAAAGTGGTGGTGAGCCAAGATGAAGAGCCGGTCCAGAATGCTAAGATGCAGGCTCAAACTGTGTAACTAGCCATGTTTGATTGTTTTTGTCTTAGCATGAGATGGGGTTTTATTTGGTTACATGCATTTATTAGAGTTTTGGGTGTATGACATATATGGGCCTGTGTACCATACATGTACCGCATCGTTTGGGATGGACAGGGAAGGAGATTTTCAGCAGACGATGCCGTGCGGGATGGAGATGGGCGGGTGAATGAGAGGAAGCAGGAAAAGAATACGAGTAGGGCAACCAAACATGAGTTAAATGCACGAAACCGTGCCGGACGATGCTCAGGATGACTCGAGGAGGGCTACCAATCAGCACCTAATATTTCATCTCATCTAGATAGGAGTTGAATAATGAGGAGGAGGGGTACCAAGGATTTCGTAGATGATGTATGGAGTTTGTGTGTATATATAGAGATGTATTTGGGGAGCATCAAGAGAGAACGATTATAGTCAAATAAACAAAGTACGATTTTTTTCCAAAAAACAACATGTAAAAAACCTAATAGCTACAATGAAAAAAAGAAAGGATATATATAAGCTACCAACGCTATTTGCGCAAGTTATCTTGCTAATGAGAACATATGGCGATGGTTGAATAAAACCTCAAGCTGTAAATCATGGATGTGATCACACAAGAAGTTGTACGATCCATTACGACGTATGATTATAGACACATTTCCAAGTACAAGTATGGGGGCACAGTTACTAGTAAAATTCTAAAAGTCATGTACTATCTTCGTTCCCAGATTAATATTGTTTTCGCTCTTTACTTGAGAGTTTCTGTTGCTATCTAAAGTGAAGTTCTTATTTTTGGATGGAGGCACTACTTAAAGAATGGATTGACTGTCAAACGGGTGAGAGAGTTGAGCTCTGCCACACACTTCCTCACATCACATCGTAGTGCTCCAAAGAATCTCATCAACGACACGCTTCAAGGCCGCAGCATCCGAGACGACGCCGGCGTGAGACGTGAAGGCAAGCTTGATAGACTTGTAGTACTCCTGCCTGGGGTCACCGCCGATGACCGTATCGAGGGAGAGTATGCTCGCCACGGGTAACAAGCCGTCGCCGTCGCCGTACACCACCCGCGGCGTCTCGCTGAAGTTGCCGTCCCAGTACACCAGCTGCTCCGCCGTGGGCACGCCGACGCCGTTGACGCAGGTCGTCGGCACCCGCGGCGCCCGGAATCCGAGCTGCACCGGGAGCGCCCGCGTCTCGTACAGCGTCACCCCGAGCGGGGGCACCCCGATCGCCGCCAACAGCTCCGGCATGTCGCTCGCCGTGTAGTTCCTGCCCCGCGTGACGACCAGCGGCGGCGCGCCGCTGCCGGCGCCGAACACCACCGGCGACGGCAGCGCCGTGAACGCGCCGGGGGTTTCCAACGCCTCGCCGGGCGCGGAGGCGAGCAACCGCAGCGGGAGCAGGAACCCGCCGGGCCCCGTCGACGCCATGACGTAGCGCCTGACGTACCTCCGGCGCCACCGCAGCGGGCTCCGGTTCAGGAACTCCAGCGCGAAGTAGCCGCCCTGGCTGTGCGACACGACGACGACGGGCCTCCCGCCGTTCGCCCTGCTCGCGCGCTCCACCAGCGCCCTCAGCCGCCGGGTGAACCGCGCGAAGGCGCGGCACGGCTGGCCCCGTGCCGCCGGAGCTTGCCGGAAGTCGTACGGCGCGCCGAACAGCGTCTCGCCGTCGCGGTACCCCGCCTGCTGCAGCGCCTCCACAAGCCTCCCCAAGCACAGGTCTCTGTATGCATATGGCCAGCCGGCCGGGCCATAGATAAACACGTCTGGTCAGCGACGTACGGCGGCCGCCGGCCGGGCTCAGTGGTCAGTGCTGGTGCTTACTTGTTGGCATCGGTGTCGGCGAGGAAGCCGGCGGTGGAGCCGAAGCCGAGGACGCGGGTCTCCACGCCGGGCACGTTGCGGAAGTCGCGGGCGGCGGGGTCGTAGAAGACGCGGAGCTGGTCGGCGAGGCACGGCGCGACGGCGGGGTCGGCCCTGGCCGTGGCGTTCCTCCACAGCCGGAACCACCGGCCCCGCTCGTTGGCTCCCGCGCCGCATTGAGGCGACTCCGGCGGCGGCTTGTACGCGTCCGTGAGGCGCGCCTCGAGCTGGCTGCAGGTGTTCCCCGGCAGCAGCACGACTGGGTACACGGCGGCGCTGGGACTGGGGGTTCCGCGGCGGGAGAGCAGTGCGGAAGGGACGAAGAGCAGTAGTGGCAGCAGCAGCAGCCGGGGGAGGTATGTGGCCATGGCAGGCAGAGAACGCCCACAGATGCTGTGGGGTACGGCTATGAATGGTTGGGCGGGCGTTTGTGTTGACACGATGCAACCGAAGCAGCTATTTCGCGAAAGTTCACTGGCGAACCATCAGACAACTTGTTTGATTCTATTTTAAGGATAAAATAAATCCCACCATTTTTTTTTTTTGGCACGCTTAGCACCGGACTCTTGGGGGGGGGGGGGGGGGGGGGGGGGGGGAGGGCACTTTGATTCTCTTCTAGTTGTTGTCATGTCAGATGATGTAACACAGGCAAAAAGAGAAACATTTATTTGAAATTACTATATCTCATAAATGGTGTATCTATTTTTAATTTGATTTGCATCAGTGTGTTTTACATGACAAGACGAATAAAATTAGACCATACTTGCATATATTTAAAGAATTTTATTTTTATAATAATATATATATTAACTTATATTTTATAACTTGTACATACAAGTTATGAAACACAACTTATGTATTAAATTTATTAAACACAAAAAAAATAAATTAACTTGTAACTAATGCCAACTACTTCAAAACGCAAAAATAGTAAATACAAATGAACGAATTAACTCATAAATTACGTCGTCAAAACTTGAAGACATAAAAAGTCATAGAACACAACTTATATTGTGAAGTTATCAAACCCAAGTTATATGCAAGTTTATAAACATAACTTGCTACTAGACAAGAAATTCAAAATATATGCAAGTCGGATCTAATTTTGTTCGTATCGTTACTTGGAACACATCGATGCAGACGAAATTAAAAATGGATACACCGTTTAGGAGTTATATCATTTTAAAATAAATATTTGTATTTTTTTCTCTATATCAGTATTGACGTCAGCACATGGCTGGAAACTGCAGTCCACATTACTTGGGTGAAAGGACGTACTCTTGATGACATAAATAAATAGAAAAACAGCGTGTATGGAATAAAAATAAAAACAATGCATGGTACCTTGTTCGCCCAGATTGAATCGCACCGACGACCGTGGAAAAGGCTTTTGGCGATGCAACAGGAGAGAGATAAGTCTTCTGCATTAGGAGTGTTCACGTTTTTTTCCTTTTTTATTTCATTCATTTATTTTCCCCCTTCTTTTATCTTGCTATGTTCTACGCTATAGCTTGTGATGTTTTCATATTTATAATGCTCTTTTTTTATGTTCTATTGTTTTTGTTACCTTTTATTTTTATTTTTTATTTTCTTCTATTGCTTTTTATTTTCTTTTTTATTTTTTCTTTTCACGGTCTTTTTTCGCGTAATATATATATATATAGGAAGTTATTTGTCTCTTTTATTGATTTTGTTTTGTGCGGGTAATATATATAGGATATCCTATGTTTTTTTGTCGATGTCCTTTTGTTCTCATATAATATAAGAAATGTCCGTGTAGTATTAATGTGTTGTTGTTGTTGTTATTGTTGTTGTTGTGTGTGTGTGCACGCGCGCGCACATCGGATGTTTATGTTTGTGTATTCTATTTTCATAGTATATATATATTATATAGGGTTGCGCTAATCACCACACAGGTAGCCAATATTATTCGCTACCCGAGTTCCTCCTTCACCCTCGTGCATCGAGCCCCGTAGCGCCCGCCCGTCTGCCCACCTCGTGTCGCTAGCGAGCGCAACTTCCGCACACACGCGAAAAAAAAGGAACCGCGCAATCCAGGAGAGACCGGCCAGGCGAAAAAAAGAAACCGCGCACGCACGGAAAAAAAAAAAGAAACCAGACGAGCAGGCCGCTGCCGCCGCCGCTGTCCCATGAAATCCGCGGGCGCTTGGGAGCCAGACCACGACCAACCAGGGCAGGAGGCAGAGCAGACCAAGCTGAGAGCCCGACCAACCTCCCTACAAGTGATTCTCAGCCTGAGGAGGCCAGGAGGAAGGAGGTCAACCTCGTGCTTGATTGGTCCACCCTGGCCTCCGCTCCCACCGAGGTGGCGCCCTCACCTCCATCCCCTAACTCATCCCCAAAGGTAATGGCGATCTGTGATGCTCTATTTGCCTCTAATTTCCTTCTCCTCCTTACTTTTCTAGAACCCGAGATTTCAGTGTAGAACTACTTTTCTAGAACCCTGCTGATGTGTCTATGAGCGATTAGTGGGAAGGTAAGGTGAATACTGGTTGCTCAGACGTTAGACCTGATTTTCCTTGTTTGTGATGCAATACTGTATGCTCATAGGATTTCTAATTAAGCAACTTGATTATTACAGTCCAAAATTAGGTTTCAGTCAATGTTGTGCTGACAGATATTGTGAATTGCAGTGCTGGTTTTCAAATACTTTGGAGTTTCTTTAGCATGCCCAGGATAATTACAAGATAAGCAGGTTATCATAAGTCTTATTACTGCTTATTGAAACTTTACACATTTTGAAAAACTTTACTAAAGCAGTGTTATTGTTACTACCAAAATGGAAATGCCATATTTGTTCCAATGTTGCATATGTCTCTTATGCTAGTAAAGATTTGTGCTAGTAAAAAAAGCAATTCCTAACCATATGTGCAATATGGCTTATTGTTCATTCTATAATGTATCATACCTATTTAAATAACTCTGCATAAATAACCTTGCATTCCTTAGTTGTAAATTGTCAGATCTGGTTAACAACAATTTTCTGTTGATATTTGTAAGTCTAACTTTTTGCAATCTTTGTTTTTCACTGTTAGTCAGACTATAGAAGCTGTTTTGTCAAAGTCTGTAGGCTAGAAATTGCATTGTTTGCTATGCTTCACTATTAGTATTTCTTTTTTTTCTTTGCCCTGGATTATGACTGGCGATATTATCATTGCAAACTGAGATATGAATGTTGTGAGTAGTAGTGTTGTTGATTGGCGATATTCATTGGGTTTGATTTATTAGCTGCTTAGTGCTTTGCCCTTTCGTTTTGATTTCAGCAGCAACATTCAGCAACAGCTATGCTATAATCTGTAAGTTCTCTTCTGCAATTAGATGAGGCCCTTAGATGTAGACCTGATTTAGCATGATAGATGTGGAGGCGTCAAGCTTACAATTGCAATCTTATTTATGTGGGGGAATCCTCACTTTTCTTGGGACTGTCTTATGTAATATCATCAGTATCCATTTTGGTGAATATACAATTGACGTACTTGACATGGCACAGGAATCTTGCTTTTCTAGGTACAAATGGTTTATTCTGTACCAAAATGTTGTCTTGAATTGTACACCGAATAATACAAGTTACTCGAATTTCACTTTCCATGACTAGATTTAAATATAGGAAAGATGAAGCTTCCTCACATGGTGGCTCTCTCTCGAGGCCCGCTTCATTAAAGGACAAGCAGGATGGAAAGAAAGCTCCTCAGTGCGTAACATCATTTAAAAGTAGCTTTGATGAGTTCAATCCATTCAAGGTGATCTTTTTTTATGGAAAACTGGTAAAAGAAATTTCACTGTATTTTCAGTACATAAAAATTCTCTATACTGACACTAGCTATGATCCATTTAGATTACTTTCATTGTATTCTACTCCCTCCATTCCAAATTATAAGACATTTTGACTTTTCAAGACACATAGTATGTCTTGATGCATAACAAAAGCATTGTATCTAGAAAAAGGTGAAATGTCTTATAATTTGGAATGGAGGGAGTATTATGGTGGAGCTATACTTTTTTGTAGAGTTTAGAGATTATACTGTGAGATTTAATAATCTCATTTAAAATTCGAAAGCATGCTATGATTCTTTGGAAATTTGTGCAGTATAATTGATTTAAATGTGTTGCTTATTTGCTAGATCACCTTCTCATAGAGTGTAAGCGCCGTGGCAAGGATCTGGTCGCTGAAGGAGTGATAACCCCAAAAGATATAGAAGGAACAAAGGCAAGCAAAGCCAGCACTGGGGGACTCAATGTTGGGTTACCAGCATATGTTATCCTTAAGGTACTCCTCCGATCTGCTAAAGCCAATTCTGATGGCCTGCTTCTAAGTGAGTAAGAGGGCCTTTCTTCACCAGTTAAAAGAGGCCTATGGTACCTTTTATTGACCTGTGAGACTTTCCTGTGAAATATGCAGGTGATGGATCTGTGATAACATCTGACAATAGGCCTAAGAGTAAAAATCTTAGTATTTTTTTACCCTCTGATGGTCATCAAAGATCAAATCAAAGCTGAGAATTTTACAGAAGAAGAGGAAGCATACCTTGAGAAGCAAGTGCTGTTGATAAGTGATCCAAAGCGCGTCAAGGAGAATCTCATTCGGCTTCCACCACTGAGTGAGCGAAAAAAGCAGAAATAGAAGCATTTACTCGAACGTACTTCCTTTCATCACTCCTTTTCAATCACTAAAGAAAAAAAATAGTCCTTTCTGACTCCGCTGATCCTACTGCAAGGTTGCAAAGGATCACAAAGTCAATATCAAGGTACCCCACAGCCAAGCGCCGTTTCGACGCCCTTGTGAAGGCTCTTTCAGAAGTGCTTGCGAGGACAACGGTGGCAGTCAATCGGCCAATGGGTCTCAAGTCCGGAAGATGAGAAGTGGCATCGTCCGAATGCTTAGCCAGAGATCACTAGGGAAAACAACAGGCATCCGGGGAGATGATCATGAGGCCCAGCTGACTAGTGATGATCTCACATTCTGACTTCATGATGTTTTGGAGGTGTTCAACTGTAACCTTAGTTTGATGTTATGGTAGTGTTCAACTGTAACCTTAGTTCGAAAAGGAGATACTACCTTTTCTGTGTTATTTTTGCTAACCAAATGCAAAGAATTGACACTTCTGTATGAAGAGTTTAGCCTCAACCGTTCTCGAGGATGAGTTGTTTGTTTTGATGACTGTTCTGGACAACACTATGTTAATACTTTGTAAGGAAACTATTTGATTACTTTCTTGACATGCCCTCTTTCGTTATTGCTGAATTGGATGCCCCAATGAACATTTTTACAATTTGGATTTTGTACTCCAACTGGATGCCCAATGAATATTTTACAATTCTTTGGATTTTATCCTCCGATTGTCTTTGCGTGTTTATGTTCAGCTATTTACTCATACAAATGATCTAACACTGCTGAAAGCGATAGTTCAAGACAAATGAGAAGCAACAGTATTGAATATCACATAAACAGCATTATACTGAGGTTTTAGTGTGGCAAACTCTGTATACAAAAAATTCCATTTGAAGACATGTGGGTAAAGAAACTTAAGAAAAATGTGAAACGATTCAGAAAAAACAACTGAGTTACACAACTTATTCAAGTTAATTTCATTCATCATTACTCGTATTAGTGTTACATTTTGAATTGAAGAATCATAGTTTTAAACATCATAATCGTGGATGGAACAATGACATTCTCGATTCTAACAAACTCTGGAGGCAATGATAGCTAACAAAGTGACTACAGCAAGGCACTACTACAGGTTATGCTGAACATGCATTCTCAAATATCAATCACAGTGCCTTCTTCTTGGCGTCCTTGATCAAGCCCTTCTTGCGTCCTTGGCCAGTATGGTGTGCACCTAGGCTCGTATCCAATGTGACGAACGGCAGCACAAGCATAAGTATCAGCCGATGGAACCATGAAGGAAGACTTCCTGATGGATACAATCTTTGTCGCCACGTATAGGGGCACCTGAGTAGATTGAAGAAGTTATGAGGACAAAAGTTCATAGGGAATAGGTACAACATATTACTGACAAATGACCGATGCATGCACTTGCAAAAGCGCTAAATCACAATCGATCAAGAAGCATTATCAAAAGGTAGACACAAATCAGTTCACAGATAAAAAGGTTTAACCAAGTTTAGTACATGTGAAATGATGATTCAAGATGGTTAATTTTAGAAGTCCAGAAATTTCAGAACCACTTAAGTTTGCGAGGACTAACATGAGACTGAAACAACTAGAGTGCTTCATAAAATTTTCTTTTAGTTCTTTAGAAACTATAGTTGAAATAGAAAATTGGAATTTGGTAAGAGATAAATCATTTTTTTAGAGTTCAAGGGCCAAAGCCCCGGCCTTTCAATTAAAATCAAAATACCAATGCACATGCTGTCAAGGTGTACATTCACATGTGGCAAAATAGAGAAGGATAATCAATTCGTCAAATGCAGACAATCTGAGGATTAGTTTTAACTTAGTTCATTTTTGGGCCTATTTAATGACGACTCAGTAAAATAATTATTGCAACAACATCACCTAAAATATGAGTGAGACTCCTGTTATCTTAATTTCAGATTAAATGCTCAAATATAGTTTGTTAGCGAATTAAAATGGGCTGCCGCAATAATACAAAACACATAACAGAACGAGAATGTGAAACAAGAATCTTTTAATTGACTTACCAAGAACTTATGCAGCATGAACATCCTCTGGTGGCACAAGTAAAATTTCATATCTGGAACTAGAATAGCCTAATATTACTACAGCAATGCATGCCAATTAGAGATTAATCACAAGTAATAATAGGACTACAAAAGGCCAGATTCCCAAAGGAAACAAAATGAGCAAATAAATCGAAATTATAGTGGAGACAAGATATTTATTTCCTATGTGTTAGCTGGAAAATACATAAGATCGTGTGGATTTTGAAACCCATACCAACTCTTGGGCACAACACAAGTAGAGACAGGTACAAGATCTCAAAAAAGAATCTACATCAGTTACTCTTCGAGCATGTTCATGACCACCGAAAGCAGATGTGCCTACAACTACTTCTGTGATTATTAGTCAATTCAATAAATGACTATTTTTCTTAAAGATATTCTCACCACTAAGATGAGACCGACAAAAGTGTTCATTTCCACAACATGACTAATGAGCGCCCAACAACTCCATACCACCAGCCTGCCAAACATAGAAGTGCATGAATGAACACACTATCCACTGATAAAATACTCCCCACCACTATAATATAAGATTAGCATATGCCGTATGGCGGTGTTTAATGATTCCACTGGCACAGCCTAAGGCAAGCAATGTTGGGTGCTCGGGAACATACCATATGGGAATTCTTTGTTTCTTCTCCACTGAATCTCAATATGATCACCAGGCCGGAGTTCATGGAGGCAGGCAGAGGTGTGCAGATCATGCGCAAGAGCGTCAACAGGTGGTGCCATGATCATGTAAATGCAAACCATCCTCCAAAGTACTAAAGTTTGTCGACCGTGTGGCGGATACCTGGCACATAAGCAATTCAAAGAATAAGTAAGGAAATTTTAAGAAACAAATTTTCAGCTTGTAAAGATCATATTCCTTGTATGTATCCACCACAAAAATCATCAGAATATGTCCAAATATTTTTGTTGGCCATCATCAAAGGAAAAAACACAAAATTTATTCATACCTTGCACGGAATGTCAGTATGGAAATCATAACTGAGCTCTGCATCATACCATGACATCATGAAGCCAACATGCCCATGCTGCAAAAGAGATAGGAAACCTCAGGATTGCTTCGATAGGGGTAACCACGAATGTTTCTTGAAACTAACAAACAACAAGAGCCAACAAGAACACAAATGTAAGCAAGCTGCAATTCTAGGATTTGACCAAACTAAGGTGTGTTGCAAGCCTGTTCAGGACTGAGCACAACTGGAGCAGAGAAGCAAACATATACTACTACTACTAAACAAAACTGGGATGTGAAATATTTCCGGTAACCAACACTAAAAGGTCAGTAATTAGCACAAAGAGTGCAGATGTAATTAGCCAGCTTTGTAATAATGGAAGTGGCATTCCCTCAAAAAACTAATGGAAGTGGTAGCTGGATGTAAATGATGACAAGACATGAGATGGTACCTCGCGGTTGTAGACTTGAGCCGGGAGCCAGAGCTTGCCTCTCTCCATGGACAGGTACCACGACATGATGGAATCATCTAGCAAGGGGGCGGACGGCTTGCCACCGTCGGGCCTAGGCCGCATCCAGGAGACCACGGGGCAAACGCAGTACAGCGCGGCGAGCCACCTCCGGCGCTTTGCGCCGCCCGAGGCGGAGGCCGCGGCGGCGGACTCGGTGGCGGACGCCAGGTGCGTCCTCCATTTGTCCCTGGCGGCGTGGCCCAGGACACGGCCCCGCTTGCTGGTCATGTGGCGCTCCTAGAGGTGGTCGCCACGGCAGCGCTCGCGCATGGAGCGGCAAATGGCGGCCATGCTGCACAGCTTGCCGGCCGCAGCCTCTCGATAATGCAATCGATGGCCAGCTCCGGCAGAGGAGCAGCACCGGCTGAGCCCGTATCCAGCGTCGCTCCTCCAGACTCCGGCCGAGGCGACCCTGCGAAGTCGAAGACGACGACCCACCGCGCCGAGGCCGCCGCTGGGGCTGCGGAGGCAGCGGTGCAAGGCTGCGGAGACGACGGAGGCCGCGGAACCCACCTGGGAAGCTGCGGAGGCGAGAGGGAGGCGGCAAACTGAGCTCCTGCGGCGGAGGAATCGGCAAGTTGGGAAAAACCGGCGTCCCCTCCCCACGATCTCCAAATTAGAAACGGCAAAAAAAATAAAATAAATAAAGAAGAGAGGTGGGCACGTGTGTGTGGTGGACTGGTGGTTGGGGACAGGAGGGGGACACGAGCTACGCTCGTGAGTTGGATTCGGGTAGCCAATATTAATTACTAACCAGGTAGTATATAGAATAACTATATATATATATATATATTATTCGTGTAGTATACATATGATGTTCTAAACTTTTTTTTTGACGATGTTTATGTAGTTTTAACACAATGCTAGGAGATTATCTTTAAGTACAGGTCCTTTATGAGATAGATATTCATAAAAACATTATCATAATATATTTATATGGATCTTGTTTCAAAAAGTTTATTGTAAGAAACAAAATGGTACAGTCAGATTTTAATTTTTATTTTTGGTTCAAGAGATATGATTTTTTTAACTCAAAAAAGATGAGATATATGTTGATGTCATTAATAATTTTAGAGAAGAGTGGAAGAAAATCACACGAGAAGGGTGGTCCAAACGGCGCTGTAGTCAACTGCAGCTGTAATTTTCCAGCGGCACGGTCTCTTCCTGTTCGTCCGTCTCCCAAAAGGCCTAAAGCATTAGGAGCAAGCGCAATAGCATGCAGATCCGGTCAATCCAGCATGGGCCGATTTGGCTAAGATTTAGGGCCAGGCGCGACATGAAGATGATTATGGCTCGGTTCGTTTCACCTTAAAACCGTTTATTTTTCACTCTTTCTACGGTATTTTTCTTTCACAAGAAATCAGTATCAGCGCTTATTTTCAGCGGTTTTCAGATTCAGCGAACAGAGTCTATATAAAGGAGAAAGTCTATTTTACCTCCATTATCTTTTGCTAAAATTTGCTTTGTTTTCCTCAACCCTAAAATCGGACAAACCACCTCCCTTAGCTTTTTAAACAGTGCACTTTACCTCCCTGGAGCGGTTTCGAAGGAGGTTTTGCTACAGTGACAGTGGCTTTGTCTTTTTCCTTTTTTTAATTATTTCGGCTAAATTTTTAAAAAATTACAGTAAATCTCAAAAAAAATCATAAAATAAAAAATCTAGTTTTGTTGGACTCCACATGAGTAGATCTACGCAGTGAACATATATTATGGTATGCTTTAGTACAAAGCTTTTGCTATAAAGGTTTTTGTCTTTTTTTTATTTATTTGGCTGAATATTTGAAAATTCATAATAAATCATAGAAAAATCATAAAATAGAAAATCTATTTTTTTTGTCTCCACATGAGTAAATATACACAGTGAAACATATAATACGGTATGCTTTAGTCCAACAAAATAATTATGGAAGCTGCAGCTATGAATTATTTCAATTAATTACAGAAAAGCATCAATCTAAAACTACAATAAAAATTCTATACTAAAGCATACTATATTATATGTTCACGTAAGTCTAAAGAAATTAAATTTTCTATTTTACGATTTTTCTATAATTTACTATGATTTATCAAAGATTTAGCCAAAATAAATAAAAAAAGAAAAAGACAAAACCTTCATAGAAAAACTTTGTACTAAAGCATACCATACTATATGTTTACTGCGTAGATCTACTTATGTGAAGTCCAACAAAACCGGAGCTTTCATTTCATGATTTTTCTATGATTTACTATGATTTTTCAAAAATTCAGCCGAAATAATTTAAAAAGAAAAGGACAAAACCACCGTCACTGTAACAAAACCACCATTCACTGTAGCAAACCGCCTTCGAAACCGCTCTAGGGAGGTAAAGTGAACGGTTTGAAAAGTTAGGGAGGTGGTTTGTCTGGTTTTGGGGTTGAGGGAGGTAAAGCAGATTTTAACAAAAGATAAAAGATGTAAAGTGGACTTTTTCCTTATATAAATATTGTAGCCTTCCACAGTTCCACGAGATCTACAGCTCTCTATTTTTGAACATTTTAAGAATCCATTTGGCACAGCTCCTGCTTTAGAAAAAATAGCTCTAGAGCCATAGATTCAACTAGCTCCCCCAAAGAGCAGCATCATCGTGGGTATAACTCTCATTTCGTCTCTATCTGGCTAACAATTTGAGCCCACATATCAGGAATAAAAATAAATAAAAAAACATGTTCTTCCATGGCTGTCCGGGGAGCACGCGGTGGTGGGCGCAACCCTAGCGCTTCCTCCACCTTTGACGTGGCGGCGGTGCTGCTCGCCGACGCAGGCGCTTCCTCCCTTGTGAGGCTCGGCTAGTTTCTCCTCCTGATGGCGGTGCGGCCGGAGGCAAGCTCGACACGGCGGACGGGGCGGGCTCGACATGGCCAACAGGGTAGGCTTGGCGACTGCAGACTGAAGGAGTAGCAATAGAACGACAAGTGAACCGGTCATTTCCACTTAACAGTAGCATTGGTGTGTAATTCTTTCCATCTCAATAAATTTTGATTTCTTAGAGCATATTTGAGGTGCTCAACCAAATCTACAGATCTGGTGACATTTTGTGAATCAGATCATGGTGGAGTCGGTACGGCTAAAACCATTTAGGGTAGAAAAACACGAAGAAGAGCTGGCCGTGTCCGTGTGACAAGTGATTTGGCTAGAAAAACTGTGAGGTTGCCGAATCATACACGTTACTAATCCGGTCCACGGGTCACGGCTCCACTCAAGCACTCCTAGATGCAGAGAGTTATCTCCCATCTGTGGCATCGTGTGAACAAACACGCTCAACCATTCATTGCCTGCCATGGCCATGGCCTCACACCTCCACCGGCTGCTACTGCTACCGCTGCTGCTCTTCCTACCTTTCCCTTCCAGCCTCCTCTCCCGCCGCGGCACGCCACCGCCCAGCGCCGCCGTGTACCCAGTCGTGCTGGTGCCGGGGGCCACGTGCAGCCAGCTCGAGGCGCGCCTCACTGACGCGTACAAGCCGCCGCCGGAGTCGCCGCAATGCGGCGCGGGAGCCAACGAGCGGGGCCGGTGGTTCCTGCTGTGGAGGAACGCCACGGCCATGGCCGACCCCGCCGTCGCGCCGTGCCTCGCCGACCAGATACGCATCGTCTACGACCCCGCCGCCCGCGACTTCCGCAACACGCCCGGCGTGGAGACCCGCGTCCTCGGCTTCGGCTCCACCGCCGCCTTCCTCGCCGACACCGATGCCAACAAGTAAGCACCAGCAATGAGCCCGGCCGCCGTCCGTACGTCGCCGGCCTCGCCTACCTTCAGTCACCACGAACACGTACAAGCTCACTGCTGACCATATACATACAGAGACCTCTGCATGGGGAGGCTGGTGGAGGCGCTGCAGACGGCGGGGTACCGCGACGGCGAGACGATGTTCGGCGCGCCGTACGACTTCCGGCAAGCTCCAGCCGCGGCGGGGCAGCCGTGCCGCGCCTTCGCGCGGTTCGCCCGGCGGCTGAGGGCGCTGGTGGAGCGCGCGAGCAGGGACAACGGCGGGAGGCCCGTCGTCGTTGTGTCGCACAACCAGGGCGGCTACTTCGCGCTGGAGTTCCTGAACCGGAGCCCGCTGCGGTGGCGGCGGAGGTACGTCAGGCGCTACGTCATGGCGTCGACGGGCGCCGGCGGGTTCCTGCTCCCGCTGCGGAACCTCGCCGTCACGCCCGGCCAGGCGGTGGAAGCCCCCGACGCGCTGCTGGTGCTGCCGTCGCCGTTGGTGTTCGGCGCCGGCAGCGGCACGCCGCCGCTGGTCGTCACGCGGCGCCGGAACTACACGGCCAGCGACATGCCGGAGCTGTTGGCGGCGATCGGGGTGCCCCCGCTCGGGGTGGCGCTGTACGAGACGCGGGCGCTCCCCGTGCAGCTCGGATTCCGGGCGCCGCTGGTGCCCACGACCTGCGTCAACGGCGTCGGCGTGCCCACGACGGAGCAGCTGGTGTACTGGGACGGCAACTTCAGCGAGACGCCGCGGGTGGTGTACGGCGATGGCGATGGCTTGTCACCGCTGGCGAGCATACTGGCCCTCGACACCATCATCGGCGGTGACCTCAGGCAGGAGTACTACAAGTCTATCAAGCTTCCCGGCACGTCTTACGTCGGCGTCGTCTCGGATGCTGCGGCCTTGAAGCGTCTCGTCGATGAGATTGTTTAGAGAGCAAAATCCACCGGCGGTCCTTAATGTGTAGTAGTGTCGCTTAGAGCATTTTTAAGAGCTTCTTATATTTTGGTTCTCAAACCATGATATTGATATTTGTGTTGACGCCGAAACGGGACAACACATAGCAAGTTGTTAAATCGTACGGTCACGCACGAAACGAAACAGCACGGAGCAGCACGTCCGCGAAACTCGGCCTGGTCGGTTTCAGAACCCGGCCGAGCCGCCTACCCGGCCTGGCGACTTTAATAGTCGGCTGAGCCGGTTTCCTCGGTTTCGCCGAGTAAGCTAGGGTTCCGGTCTTCTGGTCGTCGGGACGACCGTCTTCAGCAGCAGAGGACGTTTGGTGGTCGATGTAGCGCTCGTCCTTCGCCGGAGACTCCCGAACACCTCTCGGAAAGATCCGTCGGAGAGATGCACGTAGAGGTTGCCCTAAAGATCGCGGAGATCACTTAGAACGCCGACTAAACTCGCGGAGAGTTGAGCCGAACAGCAGGATAGAGATGAACCATCGTGAGAATCTACTTGGTAGATGTGTTTTGATGATTAGATGGTTAAGATCTCAATCGGCCATGATCCTCCATATATATAGAGGGGGGTGGTTTTATCCCAGTAGGAAACACGTATTTAGGTAAGTCTCCAAGTTTCCCACGTTAAAAAACTACCAAAAACCGATTAGATCTATTAATCGGCTCGGACTCGACCAAACCCGGCCAAGCCGGGTTTCACGGGGTCTCCTGGGGCGACACGTGTCCTCCTGACGGGGCCTGGCACAAGGGCCAAAACCCGGCCTAGCCGGGTTCGATACCCGGCCTAGCCTATTTTGCAGACTACGCCAAATTTGAGTGCGAACATATGCCCCCCTGTTTTCAGGTGAATTGATGCATATGGACCTGAAAACACAAGCAAAACCAAACAGCGACGATACTTAACCCAACGGCTGTTTAGTGACTAAGGACGATGTATACATCGGTCATTTTTTGTTCTAAGGGCGATACATGTACCGGCCATTGCTTGGAGAGCACCTAGGCTTCTTGCCAAACACTTGGAAAGTATTTTTTCAAATACCTCCCGTTAATTGCCCTTGGGAGATGATCACCTTGCAATGTCTCTAGCATATAAGAATTACCGAATATCACCTTGACCACTTTGTAAGGACCTTCCCAACTAGGCGACCACTTGCCGAACTTATTGCTCTTGATCCCAATTGGTAATATTGTTTTCCATACTAGTTCTCCAACTTGGAACGACTTGATCTTCACTTTCTTATTATAAGCTTTGGCAACTCGTGCTTTGTCCTTCTCTATCTCCTTTAGAGCCATTAACCTTTTATCTGTCACCTCGTCAATATTGTCCATCATTAAATCATGATACATAACGGCAGACAAGTCATCTTGCTTAGCGAGCCGATATGCATTTAAATTCACCTCGACGGGTAACACGGCCTTTTGTCCATATACTAGCTCAAAAGGAATCACCTTTGTAGCACCATGACGAGATATACGATGAGCCCACAGAGCCTCTGATAATACCTCGTGCCACCTTCTTGGATTGTCCTCTATCTTTTTCTTGATAAGCTTAATCAAGGTCTTGTTGCTAGACTCGGCCTGGCCATTGGCTTGAGCATAGTATGGAGATGAATTGAGCAACTTAATCTTATATGATTCGGCAAATTCTCGCACCTCTTTTGATATGAAAGACTTCCCCTGGTCCGTAGACAAAGTCTGAGGAATGCCAAATCTATGAATAATATGCTCAGTCACAAACTCAATCACCTCCTTATGTGTCATATTCTTCAAAGGCACCGTTTCGGTCCAATTAGTAAAATAATCTGTGACCACCAACACGAAGCAATGACCCTTTGAAGAAGGGGGATGAATTTGGCCAATGAAGTCTAGTCCCCAACCACGAAAAGGCCACGGTTTGATTATAGGATGAAGCATTGCAGCAGGCACTAACTGAATATTACCAAACCGTTGACACTCCTCACATCCTTTGTAGTAATGAAAACAATCGGCTATCATAGTAGGCCAATAAAAACCAGCCCTTCTCAAAAGCCATTTCATCTTAAGAGCCGATTGATGCGTACCACAAACACCTTCATGGACTTCCCCCATAGCCACTTTAGCTTCATCAGGTCCCAAGCACTTGAGCAACACAT
Source organism: Eremochloa ophiuroides (assembly GCA_038502445.1). Taxonomy (NCBI): domain Eukaryota; kingdom Viridiplantae; phylum Streptophyta; class Magnoliopsida; order Poales; family Poaceae; genus Eremochloa; species Eremochloa ophiuroides. Next base: position 4,395,825 of record JAHLJS010000006.1, read on the forward strand.
CATCGGCGGTCCTCCGATAAAGCTCATCATTATACAAAGTGAACTTAAACGCAATCCGCCGAATACTTTTATCGGCTTTAGTGTTGGGATCTCGCAGAAAATTTAACAAGGGAGTCCTCCAATCCTCCAAATCGGCCTGCCCATCAACTTGGCACAATTCTGGCCGATTTGGATCAAAGCCGCAATATCCGGCCGAGCCGGCTTCAACACCCGGCCTGGCCGGTTCCTGGCCAGAACCGGCCTGGCCGCCTTCTTTACCCGGCCTGGCCGGGTTTGGTCCAGAGCCGGCCTGGTCGACTCCTAGACCCGGCTGGGCCGATTTCCACGTACCTGCACAGAAACTAGAAAAGATGCTTTGCACCGGCTTTAAATCTTTACGCCCACCGACGTCAAAGCCTGATGCTCGCTGAGCTAACATGTTGGCTCTTGAATTTTCATGTCTCGGTATGTGCCGAATTTTAAATTCGGCAAAAGATGCAATTAAATCAAGACAAGTATCAAGATGAGCATTAAGTGATTCCCCTAAACATTAGCATTCACCAGAAACTTGTTGCACCACTAATAAAGAATCACCATAAACCTCACCATGTTTTACTCCCATGGAATTCAACATCTCCAAGCCGCAATAAAGAGCTAAATATTCGGCTTGATTATTAGTGCAATAATTTTCTAATCGGTTTGACACATCCATCTCAGCACCATGTGGTGAAATAATAACAATACCAACACCTTGGCCTTGTTTGCAAACCGATCCATCAAAATAAAGTTTCCATGGAGTAAAAGTTATGTAATTGATCTCATCTCCTAAATCAATTGCATGCTCAACAATAAAATCAACAAGAACTTGACCTTTCATGGCTCTCAAAGCTCAAAAGTCAAGTCATATTCAACCAATGCATATGTCCATTTACCGATCTTCCACTAAAGATTGGCCGATATAAAATATGTTTAATTACATCGGCCTGGCAAACAACAATGCATGTACTAGCTAATAAGTAATGTCTCATCTTAGTACAAGTAAAGTATAATGATAAGCATAATTTTTCAATATGTGCATACCTTGTCTCGGGATCAAGAAGACGACGACCAATATAAGCAATAACATACTCCTTGCCATCATCCTCTTGAGTCAAAACCGCACCAATTATTCTTTCTTCGGCAGCAATATATAATTTAAAAGGAACTCCTCTCCTTGGAGCACGAAGAACCGGTGGCTTCGACAAGTATTCCTTGATCTTCTCAAATTCCTCTTGTTGCTTTGCCCCCCAAGCAAACTCGCTCTCATCTTTCAATCTCAATATGGGGGTGAAAGGAATAACTTTCCCGGACAAGTTAGCAATAAATCTTCTCAAGTAGTTCACCTTTCCCACAAACTTTTGTAAGTCCTTTTTACATGCAGGTGCCTGAACTTGCTTGATACTCTCTATTCTCTTGGGATCAACTTCTATGCCCTTCTCATGAATAATAAATCCTAAGAACTTGCCCGCCGATACACCAAAAGCACATTTAATCGGATTCATCTTTAAACCATACCGGCGCATCCTCTCAAAAGCAAGACGCAAATCGGCCAAGTGAGAATTATTGGCAGCCAATTTGATCACAATATCATCAATATATACTTCCATGGTCACACCAATTAAATCATGAAAGATTAAGTTCATAGCACGTTGATAGGTAGCACCGGCATTTTTCAATCCAAATGTCATGACAATCCACTCAAATAATCCAACAAACCCAGGACAAACAAAGACCGTTTTAGACGTGTCCTCTTCGGCCATAAATATTTGATTGTAACCAGCGTTATCATCAAGAAATCTAAGAATTTTATGTCCTGAAGCATCATTAATAAGCATATCGGCAATAGGCATAGGATATTCATCTTTTGGAGTGGCTCTACTCAAATCTCTAAAATCAATGCAAACTCTAATCTTGCCCGATCCTTTCTTTTCAATGGGCACAATATTAGAGATCCACTCCGCATACCTGCATGGGCGAATAAATCCCGCTTCCAACAACCGATTAATTTCTTTTTTAATGCGGTCGTAAATTTTAGCATGGAAGAAGCGAGGACGTTGCTTATGAGGCCGGAATCCAGGCTTAATGGGAAGCCGATGCTCAACAAGCTCTCGGCTCAATCCGGGAATCTCATTATAGCTCTATGCAAAACAATCAGCATATTCTTTTAAAAGCACGATTAATTCAGCTTTATAATCGGCTTTCAAATTTTTATTAATGAACGTCGGCCTTGGTGTAGAACCATCCCCAATGTCAACTTCTTCCAATGGGTCGGCCGACGTGAAACCTTGGCCCAACTTATTGAGCTCATCAAAATCATCAATTGTTTCACAGATATCGGTCATAGAAGCCCGATATTGATCCACACGATGTTTCAACCATTCAACATTAGCATCCATTGCAAAAAATTAATTACAGGATGATATTGAGCCGATTATCAATCGGCTTCAATGACACAGGCACAAACCCTTTCTTAGTGACGCTAATAAACTTAATGCCAGACAAGTCATGACCAGATAAGCAAGCAATACCATCGTGCCCCCCGAGCGAAGGAGCATCGGCCGTAGCAATGGAGGCCGATGAATTAGCATGAATAACCTCAACTTGATCCCCCACCCATTGAATTAAAGTCTGGTGCAAACTGGATGGAACGCAACGATTGGCATGAATCCAATCGCGACCAAGGATGAGATTATAGCTACCTTGTACCTCGGCGACGAAGAACGCGGTTGCCAACGTTTTGCTGCCGACGGTCAACTCCATCGTCGCTACGCCCAAAGCTGGAATTGGCTCGCCGCCTCCAACTCCGGTGATCGTCATGTTGGTCTTCACTAGCTCCCCCTCCGTGCCGCCGAGCTTCTTGTCGAGCGAATGCGGCATTAGATTGACAATCGCACCGCTATCCACCAACATATGATGAACCGGCGTGCCGTTGATATGCCCCTTGATATGGAGCGGCCGAAGGTGGTTGACGGAATCCTCCGGCTTCTTGAAGACGGCATCCTCGGCGGCGAAGCAAAACTGAGCCGTCGGCGAACCTTCATCTTCATCGATTACATAGTAATCGGAAGACAGGTAAATGACATTAAGTTCGGCGCGCGGCGGCGTCGGCTCATAATCAACCATCTCCTCATCTTCTGCGTCACCAGAACCTGCAACAACAGAAGAAACAGCAGCGACAGCCGATTCCAGTGAACCGGCGTCGGCGGCGGCGGCGGGAGACGAAGCCGCAAAACCCGGCCTAGCCGGGTTTGACCCGGCCTGGCCGGCTTCAGGCAGACCCGGCCTGGCCAGCTCTGACCCAGCCTGGCCGGTTCCTGGGAAACCCGGCTGGGCCGGCTCTGACCCGGCCTGGCCGGTTTCTGCGATCTGTGCAGACTTCGCTTCTGGCAGATCTTTCTGCCCAGCAACCTTCTCTGCAGATTTTGTGAAGCACGCCGGATCACTTCCTTTCTGAGTTTGCGGAAAAATTGGGTGTGCAGCATTGAAGATCTTCTCTCTCATTTTTTTCAACTTCTCCCGCTTTTGCTGAGTTTGGCGCGCTCGCTGTAACTTCCGCCGCTGCGTCTTGGTCAATCCCGGTGGGCACCACTTTGGTTGCAAATATTTTGGATCAATCGGCTTCTTCTCCACAACCTTAGCGGCGACCTCCGGAGCGGTGGATGATGGCTCCTCAATCCTCATCGGCTCGTCGTTGTCAACGATAGGCACCTCTTGAGAGCCGATAAGAATTGTTGCCGAAGGTGCCTCCTTCGGCGGCGGTGCAGTCGGAGCAATAGGAATAATGGGAGACTCCACGACCATCTTAGACACATAGACTTGTCGCGGTGGAGCCTTCTCTCTTCCATCACCAATCACCAACCTCGCTGGCGGCGGCGGGAGGGACGCCCCTTGGCTACCGTAACCCGATTGACCGTAGCCCAATCGGCTAAACACCGATGATGAAGACGCTCCGTTCATCGGCTGCTGCTGCATGAGGAAGGGATATGGCACGAACACCCCGTTGGGGCCCCAATGCGGCTGAGGTGGAGGTGGGGGACCCCAACGAGAGACGCGAGGGCGAGCAACTTCCTGCGCCGGAGACGCTGCCGGAGCCACCGTCATCTTCTTTGGTTGCTCATCTCGCTTTGGCGGTGTAGAGTCTCTTTTTTTAAATGGCCGATTCTGAGAACCGGCCATTTGCTGTCGATATCTTTTCATGAGCCGGTCAAATGTGTAAAGCTTCTTGGGAACGAATTTTCCTTTGTTTGAATTTGTGTTCGTCCTCCAAGTGCCAATTTCTGGACGCTTTGGGACAAACGTCTTGATTGCCTGAACGCCACTAGCGCCAACGACCATGGGAACTCCAGAGGAGGACGGGACGCCGCCCTCGACAGAACCGGCCGAGCCGGCTCTTGGACCCGGCCTGGCTGGGTTGGAGCCATAACCGGCCTGGCCGACTCCTGTAATCGGCTGGGCCGGGTTGCCGGCTGGACCGGTTCCTGGAACCGGCCTGGCCGGCCTCTGCTGTGCCGCCGTGGACTCCCAGCGCTGCTGCAGGGACAGGTACTGCGACGACCCTGCAGAAATTGACAGCTTGGTCTTGTCGTCTTCATCTTTCTCTAGCACCACTTGACGCCCCGAAACTTGTTTCGATGCCTCCCGTGGTTCGCCGATAATCACGTTCTTGCCTTGCGTGGTGTCGGCTCGCTCCGGACAAATCAAAATAGCCGGCTCTCCTTTCTCAATGATATTCATTGGAAAAGGAGCCTTATCAACCATCAGCCAATTTCAATCGTCCTTCATTGAGGGCCGATTGTATCTGTCGACGAAAATAGTTGCAATCATTAGTAGCATGACTAGAAGAATTATGAAATTTGCAATACGCCCGTTTTTTCAATTCTTCACTAGACGGCAAGGTATGAGTAATTCTAATGTTACCGGTTCTAAGCAATTCATCAAAGATCCGATCACATTTAAAAACATCAAAAGTAAATTTAATTTCATCCTGCTGATTTTTAGAAATCGGCTTCAGAGATGGGCAAGAAATTCCTTTTTTATTTGGAGACCAAACAAATTCAGTAGAGTTACACTCTAAATTCTCATCGTCCTCGTTGTCAAAGCATTCCAACACATGGGTCCGATAAGATTTCTTGGATTCACTTGCTAAACGAGATTCTATAGCAATAGCCTTTTGCAATAATTGATTAATGCTATAGAATTCATAGTGCTCCAATTTCTCTCTAATATTAGTGTTCATACCGTTAAGAAATAAATCTGCCAAATCTCTATCAGAAATATTCAAATTAAAGCATCGGTTCTTAACGTCCCTAAAACGTTTAGCATAATCAAATACGGAATCACGCCCTTGACGAACCGATGTGAGATGTGACAGTTTTGTTTCTTGAACACAGTAAAGAAATAGTTATGAAATTTTTCCTCCAAATCATTCCAGGTACTAATTGAATATGGTGGCAATGAAGAAAACCATGCAAATGTTGTACCAGACAAAGATAAAGGAAAACATCTAATTTTCATGTAATCATGAGCACTAGTTTCTCCTAACTGAGCCAGATACATGCCAATATGCTCCATAGTGGTTTTACTATCATCACCATTAAATTTCTGAAAATCGGGCATCTTCCACCCAATCGGTGCCCGCAAAACATCATAGGTGGAAGGATATGGTTTTTGGTATGAGCTTTGAATAGGCTTAATGGTTATCCCCAGATTCCTCTCAATGGATTTAGTCATCTCAGCTTTAAACCGATTTACGATAGCGTCTACATCGGTCTTAGAGGAATCGGTGACCGCATTATTAGCCACTGGAATCTGACTAGGTGACGACGGGGGATTAGGTAAAACAGTGTTACGACCCGCCGATGGCCTAGTCGGATTCACATGCCTAGCTGAAGAGCTAGCCATGCCGCGATCGGTTCTATCAGTTTCATGCGCCGAAGGACCCGATTGAAGTTGGCTAGCTATAGCAAAATCAGGTTGATTTTCATAAAAATCGAAAGGCATACCAAATTCAGGTTGATTATCAGGATCTGAAAAACCAACTAACTTTTCCTCAATTTTAGATATGCGCTTGCCGATTTTAGCTTCGGATGCATCAATAGAAATTTTAATTTGCTTACCCATATCTTCAACTAAATATGTAAGACCATCATGAGTAGTAGTGGAGGGGTTCTCATCATTATTTACCTTAGCCTTGAGCTTTTCCTCCTCCTTAGTAGCCCTCTCCGCTTCGGTCTTCCCGCCTCCTCCGCCGGATGAAGAAGACGAGTCGCCGAAGTTAGGCTCGGAGACTTGGGTGACCTTGTTGCGCCGGTCCTTAGTACAGCTATCCAGGAAGGCTTGGGTATCGGCAGCAAGCTTGGCCTCCAGCTTTTTTCGGAGCTCCTCAGGAAGCTCGTCGATAGTCTTGGGGCGGACGACGTTGTCTTCATTGACGTTCTTGTCGGTCTTCTTTCCGTCGTCGGCCGCCATGCCGCTAGTAGATTGGATCTGGGATTGAGCTTTCTTCCCCAGCGGAGTCGTCAAAAAGTGTGTTGACGCCGAAACGGGACAACACACAGCAAGGTGCTAGATCGCACGGTCGCGCACGAAACGAAACAGCACGGAGCAGCACGCCCACGAAACCCGGCCTGGCCGGTTTCAGAACCCGGCTGAGCCGCCTACCCGGCCTGGCCGACTTTGATAGTCGGCTGAGCCGGTTTCCTCGGTTTCGCCGAGGAAGCTAGGGTTCCGGTCTTCTGGTCGTCGGGACGACCGTCTTCAGCAGCAGAGGACGTTTGGTGGTCGATGTAGCGTCCGTCCTTCGCCGGAGACTCCCGAACACCTCTCGGAAAGATCCGTCGGAGAGATGCACGTAGAGGTTGCCCTAGGGATCGCGGAGATCACCTAGAACGCCGACTAAACTCGCGGAGAGTTGAGCCGAACAGCAGGATAGAGATGAACCACCGCGAGAATCTACTTGGTAGATGTGTTTTGACGATTGGATGGTTAAGATCTCAATCGGCCATGATCCTCCATGTATATAGAGGGGGTGGTCTTATCCCAGTAGGAAACACGTATTTAGATAAGTCTCCAAGTTTCCCACGTTAAAAAACTACCAAAAACCGATTAGATCTATTAATCGGTTCGGACTCGACCAAACCCGACTAAGCCGGGTTTCACGGGGTCTCCTGGGGAGACACGTGTCCTCCTGACGGGGCCTGGCACAAGGGCCAAAACCCGACCTAGCCGGGTTCGATACCCGGCCTAACCTATTTTGCAGACTACGCCAAATTTGAGTGCGAACAATTTACCTACTCCTAAAATAGTATAGCGAGGAAAAAAGGAGACCAATTTTCGAAAAATCAAAATTTGGTCCCATAAGTTTTTCTTTTGTCTCGGTCCCTTTCTTTCGGCGGGAAACCCATCGACATCAGGCCGGCCTTCACCCGTGCTCGCTTCTGAGGTAACAAGCGGGCAACACGCAGCCGGCCACCATGCAACACCGGGAGGCGGAGAGGGGTGGTCGAAACGGCGCTGTTGTCAGACCAGGTCAGGTCGCTAGCGCTCCCACCAGACTGCAACGGCAGCTATGGTTTCCAAGCGGCACTAGGAGTAGCAAGCAGGTCCCGTCAATCCAGCATGGGCCGATTTGGCTAAGATCTAGGGCCACGCGGGACAACGTGCCCGTCAGGGCCAGAGCAAGATAAAGCTGGCCATCGTGGACCTGTGGCCTGTTGTCTGTTGCTCCAAAAGAAAAAAGAAACTGTGGCTGCCCATGGTACGGTGATGGTGGCCCGTCCAAAGCCGACGAGGACGGAGATCGATCGGTGCGTGCTGGCCGCATCATATCGGCAAGTCGATGAGACCGACTGAGACGTGCGTGCGGTGCGGGTGCGCGCACCATGGAACAAAACCGTAGGCGCCGGCGGTGGGCTCTGGGCTGGGCAACAAGATACTGTACTGCACGACATGGCAAGAGCTGGACTGGATCGATCGACGGATTGGTTGGATGTGTGTACTGGCACTACTACCGTAGAGTAGGCAGCAGCAGCAACATCTCGCATCTGCGCCTGCTGATCCCGGATCGTCGCGTGCACTTTTAAGCTGTACTAAGGGCCAACCAAGGGCCCTCAAGGTTTGAATTTTGGGCTAGCAGGGCCATTAGTAGTTCTAATACTTTACTTAAGATTTACTGTACCTTATTATAATGGTACACAATGCAATTTAGTAGTACATTGAGAACATACTCCCAACAGTATCTAATGTTTTTTCCATTAACTATTACTAAGGCCAGGCTCAACTAATAACAGATTATGATTAAAAACATTTATGCTTTTGTCCATAACGAACATTTAGTTATTCAAATGAAGAAAATGTTTGAAAAGTATGCCATCCGATCCGAACAAACCAATTATTTAGACATTCAGTAAAGTATCAATATAAATGTTGAAAGTGCGCTATCAGATTCAACAACTGGGAACGACGCCAAGGACATATGTACCCAACGATGAACATCCATCTCGAATTATGATTACGAGTAGTCCTAGAGCTAAACAGGTGCAACATCGTACTGTTCCACATAGGGCGAGTGATGAAGTTGAGCGTCAAAGAAAAGTTTGAGGGAAAAAAAACCCCGCACATTAGTAGTTCATAGGTGAAATTATACCCTAAATATGAGGGTTCAAGATTAAAATTATCACTTTGATAGTGTTAGGATAAGAAAACCTAAAGTTAAACTTGAAAGACTAATGCAATCGTTTTGAAATTTTAAGGTCCATTATTAATGAACTAAAATTGACTATTTTTGTGTTACCTATTATGCTATTCTTGGTGAAGGGTTTTATTGTGTCATTTCTAAAGAACAAAATAAAACAAAATATAGATGAAACTATCGTTCTCAAATGCATAATTTGTTTCTTTTGTTTCATAGACATAGGACTCGGCATATTGAGTTGGTAACCCATACAAGAGAGTTTCATCTCCATGATTTTCACTTCTTCTTCTTTCACTTGTTAAAAGCATTTTCATATTTGTTCAAAAAAAAAGCATTTTCATATTATAGTCTTAAAAATACAAATAAAACTCTAACGACACTCCTATAAGACATTAAGAGGAAAAGGGTTCAACCTCATCCATCGGAAGACGCAGGCAATACAACGTACGTTGTCTAGACAATTGAACCGTGCCATGCCTCGAGAATAAGGAAAACACAAGGTGACCAGGAGACGCTAGAACTGTTAAACTGCAGGCGTGCACACGAATTAAGGGCCATCTCTCTAGTTGGCCGCCATTTTTCAATGGTTATTACAGGGGATCTCTCTCCGGTTGACTGGATCGATCGATCGTCATCATCGCATGATCGAGCACATGGTAGCTAGAGTACCCGCCCCCGACCCCAATCACCCAATGCATGATCGATTCTGAAGAAAGGATCGACGGGGAAATGGCCACAGCCTGCTCACCTGGTGGGCATCTGGCATTCAGTCACCCGTCAGTCGGACACAGGACAGAGCATGCAACGGCGGCAACAGCCAACAGGCAGGCAGCACACCGCATGCCTCGCACATGACATGCATCCAACTATTAGGTGCTCTTCCGTCCCATAATAAACTTAATTCTTAGACTTCTGCGATTCATGTTTGACCATTCATTTTATTCAAAAATTTTTAATAAATATTAGGTTTTTTTATGACTCATTTCATTGTTAGAGATATTTTCATAATAATTTATTTAATTTTTTATTTGTATAAAAATTTGAATAAAACGAACGGTCAAACAGGAATCAGGAATCGTATAAGTCAAAGAATTACATTTATTATGGGACGGAGGGAGTACTACTCCCTACATACGTACCATCCTCCATTTTTGTTTGTTTGTTTCCTTTCCATATATTGCTTGCTAGAGTAGCTGGTGAAACATGGCCATGCATACGACGAGGTACTAGTAGTCATTAGATAAAAATAAGGGGTGTCTTAGGCACAGTCACCTCACACATTACATTCCTAATCCAACACTCAAAAGTCGTCTTCAATCTCACCTCTCTAGTCTTCTTCCTCATCGGCAGCCACGCTATCGTCCTCATACTTGCCCCATCACTGACCATTGGCCCGCCTCCGGCAAACCCTAGCGTCCACAGCAGCCGCCTTCTTCACCTCCCCCTTCAGCCATGGCGCCCCTACTTCTCCATAGCCCGGCCGCTACATGCACCGCCATGGCCTCTAAACCGCCCAACCTCTTTCCCACCGCTTGGCCGGCCTACCTTCTCGCGGCCAGGCCCTTCTATGCTCGCCGGAGTTGGAAAGAAATTTTGAGATATGGACGAAACTAGATCTAAGAGGAGGAGGAGGAGGAGGAGGAGGAAGAGGAGGAGAAAAAGGAGATGCCTAGCCTGATCTGCTCAAAGTCGACGTCCATGGAGCGGTGGGGCTCGGTGGCGCTTAGGGAGGAGCTCGCGGATGATGATCATGCTATGCACCAGGGGGAGGGAAGAGGGAGGGAGGTAGAAGATGGGTGGCGCATGCGTGGGTGAGATGGGGCCGGGTGGGCTTGTTAGGGCGGGTGACTGATGGATAAGAGAAAAATTAGTCATCTGCCATAGAGTAAGTACAATTAGTTCATTAGATAATATAAGAGCTAAAATAGCCTAAACTTTAGAGGTGTTCGGCCGCAGCTGCAGTAATGTTTGAGTGATAATGTTTTTTCCTCGTATTTTACTGTATTTTTTGCTACTGTTGTAGCCGAACACGGCCAATCGAATCTTAGATTTAACTAGAGCACGGAACCAAATAGACCGGGCATTGTTAACCTAGACCATACTGCTATCGTTGCCACACAAAAGGGCACACGATGTTCGTTTGTACTGCAGTGCTTATCTATGAGCTTTGTTTTGGTGACCATGTGAAAAAGTGTGCCCAAATCTGAAAAAATTACAGTGTACTGCCACACCTTGTGGGTACGCCGTAGTAGGTCTGGGTTTCTATTTCATACCTGTCGGTGAGAATCCGAAAATTATTTCAGATGATAAGTCCACTGTGGTACGTGTTTTGGAGGGTTCTCTTACTGCTGACCAGTTAGCAGTGGAACTTGACAAGCTACTACCTGGGAATAGTTGGGTTATAGATGAGAAAGGCAATGATGCCTTTACTACTATATTCCCATCCTCTGATGTTCTCGACCACATGGTGAACTGGGGCCCAATGGACACAAAGACAGTTAAGAGGAAAATTCGGTTCGAAAAAGGGGCCGAAAATGATGTTTTCAAGTATGAAATTGATAAGGTTTCGGTGCAATTCAGGGGTCTACCCAAGGAGCTCCGAGAATTTCCTATCATTTGGGCAATTGGCTCAATTTTAGGTGTTCCTCGGGCGGTTGATACAAAATTCACTAAGAAGTATGGTAGAGCGAGATTGAAAGTAGCCGTGCTTAACCCCGACCTCATCTCGGATTTAGTGGATGTAATCACTGGGGACTTTGTTTATGAGCTCCAATTCAGAGTCGAGAAAGATATGTCCGATGGTGACCCTCAAGTCATTGATATGGACTCTACCATGGACGAAGACAAAACTCCGGAAAATAAGGAGCCGGAGAACATGGACGAGGATGGTAACAATACAGCTAGTGAGCCAACTGATAAAGCTCCCGGTAACCAGCCTAACACTTCAGTTGCACCGAGTGATCAGCATATGACCACACATGCCGCTGGTGCACTTACTGAGCAGATGGACTTAGACTTGGCGCCTCATCTTGATGGACCTGATGGCGCCCAGCAGGACTTGGCGCAGAAAGAAAACCTGTCGCATATAGGAGCTGATTCACTAGAAAAGGAAAATACTACTAAACCAGTAGTGTTGCTCACTCAGACGGGGATGGCTCCAGATGAATCTGCTAATTGGAAAGCTAGCTTGATGCATTTTAAGAGTGGCTCAGGTCTTCCTAATCTCTATATATAACTAATAAGCTTAAAAATGAAGGCAGTGTTTTGGAGCGACAATCAAACTTGGGGTCGTCCATCTGCCTGGCTGCGATCCCCGCCCCCGCCGTGTAGACCCAGCTCCAATCAATCCCGGAATCCGCTCCCCTCGCGCGACATCCCACATCCAATCAACCTCCGTCCGTCTCCGCGGTCCCTCGCGCATCCGCGCACGCAGACGCTCGTCTCTCTCCCTGCGCTCCCGGCGCGACTCCATCACCGCGCTCACCCACATCGACCCCTCCTCTCTCTCTCTCTCCTTGCCCTCGCGCTGCGCGTTGCCGCGTGGGATACGTGGAAGTCGCCGCTGGATCGTCGTCGCACCCGCGCCGTCATCGTCGCCCTCTCCGTCACGAGCAGCGGCAGCCCTCTCCTCGTGCCGCAGTTGGCCGTCCTCACCGTCGCGCCGGAGCCATCACCGGCGTCCTTGCCCTTGTGCCCATCCCGCGCCGCCACAGATCGGTCATGCAAGAGGTGCTGCCGTATCCATCCCTCCTCCATCAGATCCCTCTGGAACGAGCAAGACGGCGGTCTTGACCTCGGTCTCTGGGGGGAGATGGAGAGGAGGGATTGGAGCCTGGCAGCTTGCTACACGTGTGGATCTCGGTGACACAGAGGAGGACGATGAAGCAGAACGTGGGGAGGAGTCGGCAGCAGCGCCGCCGCCGCGGCACCGAAGCGCTGTGTGCGCAGATGTCCACCCTGCGTCCTGCCACGAGCGTCGGGGACTGACTTGCTGCTCACCGCGCACGCTACAATAGCTCAAGCGCCCAGAGCAGCTGCTCTCCTCGTAGAGTGCCAAGTCGTTCCTCCACTCGCATGCTGGCAGCGAAGCGATTGCTGGCGTCACACTACGCGTTGGTTCCCAGAGGCACCAAGCTCAGTCAACTCCTTGCGACCTTTTATCAGGTGTGTGCCATATGTGCTCTTTTTTTTTTTAAATTTTTGAACGGACGAACATGAACTCCTTGCAACCTTATAAATGATATATATATTTGCAGTTTGGCTTACCATATCAAACTAGAAAAAAAAATCTGTTCTAGATAAGTGTGATCTTTTGAAGGAGTCATACAATAGCTGCAAGGTAAAAAGGGCACTGTAGTTATCATGCAATTTGGAGTATGTTATCAGAGACTGATTCAAGCTCAATGTGATCTCATCTACCGATATTCTGATCCATTTATTGAGAGGTTCTTATAGAATAGAACTATGATTTCAGTTTTTGCTATTAATCACACCACACACACTGTTATATTTTCTTGTTATTTAAGAGCTTTGTCATATTCAGTAATGAGAATTGGGAGACCGCAATGGATGCAAACCATGATCATATTCAGTAGTTATGCAAGATCTCTGTGTCAGATTTGCTTGTTATTACCAGACTACTCATGCTTTTCAGTTGATTGCAAGTTTATTATTGCTCTTGTCACTGTGAAGCCTGAAGGTATGGGGTGGTCTGGAGTCGGCCCTCCACCGCCCAGTCTGCCATCCTTGGCCACTTGAGGATACCTCGAAGAATTCTGAATGGATTCACAGTTGGCCACCAAAATGCAAGCTGCATTGTTTCTCCAAGAACTTAAGCCTGACTCTGAACCCAGAGAAGCCATTGCAATTGACAAAGATTTGAATTGGATACACAAATTTAGTGAATTATATACCTATACAAACAGGATATGCTTCACTGGTCAATTCAAGGTTAAACTCTGTATATTGCCAACTAGGGTGCAACAAACAATTGAATACGGAATACAGTGCTCTGACTAACCACAACACTGAGCCCTTGCTTCTCTAAGTAGCACTGCATGGGCTTCAACCTCTTCTGTATGGAGCCTCAACCTTACCAAGGTGCGTGCTCCCTTTTGTTCCTCTCTGGATTTTGCTGTGAGCGCTCAGGTCTGGACTGACTTAGTAGCGAACAGTAGTTGCATAATTGCTTGACACATCATCTATTCTTGGCTGAATGTAGTAATAATTGTGTTGAATTAAGTCTTTGCAATATTGAAAAAGTGAGTCAAATTATGTGGCGGCTATGAGAACTACAAAGCATCCAATAGTCAGCATTTGTCAGCCTCTAGACAATGTTGTGGCTGCATGTACATTAATCAGGAATCTGCTAAGCTAGCTACTGAGTTTTAACTCAAGTTGTACTGTTGTAGGACCTCACCTTTTTTTATTAAAAAAGATATGTGCCTACTGTTCGTAGGAAGATGCTTGGTTACATTTACGTATGCTGCTATAGCCTAGATTTCTGCAATAATGTTTGTATTTTCTCCAAACTTACAACTTTGAAAAACTAACAGTACTATAATTTGGTGTATTTCGTAAATTGAATTCCTTAAAATTGATAATTGGAACTAAAGGGTAGTGAGACATTCTTTTTTTTTTGTCTAGGATTGTCTGTTTTTTGGTTTCTTTTCCAGGATTTGCCTTGGGAGGCACTGGTGCTAGATTTGTGGCTCTGGGAGGAGGAACATCGGAGGAGATGGTTTGCTTTGGTTGGAGCCACAACATACCTCTGGTCATGGTGATGATGTTTGGGCCTTGGGAATTTCGGAGTTAGCATGATGCTTGCTGATTTGGAGGATGAAGATTGCTAACTGAGGGAGTTAGGAAGTCAGGGAGAAGGCTAGACATGTGGATGATCTACTGCTGGTGCTTGCCGACAGGAAGAAGGAATTACTGGTTGTTGTTTTCCATGGTGGAGAAGAGCATAGAGGATATTTAGATGTTGCATGCCCATTTGGAGTAAGAAAAACAAAGAAGCTAGCTGTATTTTTCCTGGTTATTGAATCTACTACATTAGTACTAATTTGGAACCATTGTGCAATTAATCTTACAAGGGGCTTTTGGCTGATGATTACAAGTTGTCACATCCTGCTGTGCATATTGTTTCGCCCTTGATGATGCAGACTAGAAGGAGGTAAGTTTCCTACTTTGTTGGTGGAAATACTTCAGCAAGTCATTAGTTAGATTTTCTTGTGTTAAGCTAAGTATCTTGGATTATTTAAGTCCATACCAACTGGTAGCCTATGTTTGTTTGTACAGTTCACACTTGCATAATTTGTTTGTCATTAGTATTTAAGAGGAAATGGACAAAAGATTAAATCACCACAATGATGACTATTGTTAAACTTGTCCAACATGATGACATGTTCTGGGGATTCAAACAGCCCGACCTGTGCATGGAAGCTGCTGCCACTAAAGGATAGCATTTTCAATGAGATTGAAAATACTGAACTTGAGATTGTCATTGGAAGGTCAGTTTAAATTACTTTTCAGGGCTTACATTTCAGCTTATAGTAGATAAAAATCTAAAACACATTATATTCTTTTTGTGTGGGTTCAGCTTCAAGGACATGATTTCTTATTGTAAGACTAGCGATGTCTAATTGTTGTATAAAGTTGAGACTCGGGACCTTAAGAAGAAACTTTATTTGGTCACACGGAAAATTTCTTGTTTGATAAACCGTTTCTTCATCGGTAATAAATAGTTGTCGTTCCTATGACCAAATTATCATATTTGCATATGACCTGCTGTTGGCATCTGTGCTCCATTATTTCAAAAGTTTGCCAAACATTTGTACTTGACTAAATTGTTTTTTCAGGTCAGAATTTCAGAGTAGAACCACCTGGTCTGTTCAGGGCACATGGAGAGCATGGAAAGGTGCATATATAATATCATGTAAATACACATGTTTTTTTTTTTTCTTTCTGTTTCAGGTGAATGCCATCTTTTTAAGGCTCTTTGTTACATAAGGTGTAGATAGGAAAACTGAAGCGATACATTCAGCTAAACGGTATCACAATAAATATCGGAAAAGGAGCTCTGGTGCCAGAGTGGCTGATACTGAAGAAAGGTAGCATTTTCTTGGATCCTTCATTCATAAACTATGTATGAAAATATTTTCCTTGCATGCAAGCAGTGTTTGATTGTTCAGGTGGGAAATTTCAGTGCTGATTCATGTGTGCTGATTTGCACCTCCAATTTGAGCGTCAGGATTGGGGCAAATCGTCGGTAATCATGCTCCTTGTGTGCTGATTTGTTGTGTGGTTTGCTGCCCAAGGTGATTGAGGTAACATGTACGCCATCACCTAGAACATACGAGGTCATCTGTTTCCGGGAGAGATATAGCTTGAATGAACTATTTGAGGATGAGAGGATCTGATAGGGGACTTGCATGCTGCTCTCCAAAATGCATTTTTTTAGGCCCTAAAAGTTATGTTCCTCAAATGTTACATTGTGATACCTATGCTTCATCTGAGTCTGCAAATAACTGTATTTAAGTGATAGTGAACAGTCCTTTTTTTTTTGACAAAGTTGATGAAGTATGAAGCACTATGGATGTAATGAAGAGTCGTTTCTTAGAATGGAGAACATATGATTCATGATTTTGATCCCTTCGTGTAACGCACGGCCCTTCATGGAAACTCATATAATAGTGACATTGCAAACATGATGCTCTCGAATTATTATTTTTCAAATAAGTATAACACACTTTTATACTTATGTTGTTGTGGCACTATTTTTTTTCCATTGTAGCATATGGGCAATCAGCTACTTCCTCCATTTCAAATTGTAAGTCTACTTCCTCCATTTCAAATTGTAAGTCATTCTAAGAATCTTGGAAAGTCAAATCATCTTAAGTTTGACCAAAATCATTGAGAGAAATATAAAGATTTAGAACACCAAACAAGTGTACTATGAAAATATATTTGGTAAAGAATCTAATGATACTTAGTTGATATTATAAATATTATTATCTTACTATATAAACTTGGTCAAAGTTTAGATGATTTGATTCTTCAAGATTCTTGAAATGACTTACAATTTGGGTCAGAGGGAGTACCTCCTACAGGAAGTCAATTAATTATGTATTTATTTGTTAAATTGACACATGCTAAAAATTCTAGATTTGCTTGTAAAAATTATGGATTTCAAATTATTATATTATCGTGTAACACCACGGTCTAGGGCTTAATAAGATTGATAGGATACTCATAGCAAAAATTTACAACTTCTTTTTCGGAAGCCCATCTCCAAAGAACTCTGAGGTTAAGCGAGCTTGGCCTGCAGCGATGTGTGACCAACCGGGAAGTCCTTCCCGGGTGCGCATGAGTGAGGACAAAGTGCGCAGAAAAGACTGGTGTTGGTCTGTGAGGGCAGTCTATATCTTAGTTAAGCTGCCAGATATAAGCGGGCTCAGCCTGGGAGAGGCGGGACGTTACAGAATGGTATCGGAGCCGACCCTTACGGTTTCACGGGTGCGTGTGTCGCAGTTACGCAGGCATGGTGTGCATGGCTGGCGTGGACCCGGAGTGGTCACACGGCATGGCACATGCGCTGGCACTGGACATATGGACGTGGCCAAGAGGGGACGTTCCTGGCTTGGGATTGGTCGACGAGGACGTCGATCTCTTAAGAGGATGAGGATGTAACACCCCGGCCTAGGGCTTAATAAGATTGATAGGATACTCATACCAAAAAGTTGCAACTTCTTTTTCGGAAGCCCATTTCCAAAGAACCCGGAAAGTCCTTTCCGGGTGCGCATGAGTAAAGATAAAGTGCGCAGAAAAGACTGGTGTTGGTCTGTAAGGGCAGTCTATATCCTAGTTAAGCTGCCAGATGTAAGCGGGCCCAGCCTGAGAGAGGTGGGACATTACATACCGTGCGATCCATGTGTTTTTATAATAAAAGTTTAGTTGTCCCGTAGCAACGCACGGGTATGCTACCTAGTAAGACTAAAGCTCTGAGCGGTGGGGCAGTGTCACCAATTAGAGCAAGCAAAAGAAATGCGCCTACTTCAGAGCAAGACTCGTTGTAGAAGGCAATGAAGCTGAAGGCGCGCAAAATTTTGGATACTGCTTCCCTAAAAGGTAAAGAAACTCAGCCTCGTTCTTTTGATACTCCTGATGATTCTATGTTACTAGCTACCACTAGTTCGCTAGGGGTTTCTTTTGGTAATAGTGATCAAGAGGTTGCTTTTTCTTTGAAGTCTTTAAAAGACCTAGAGTCACATAGACTGTATGAGAGCATTAGTTTAGACGTACGGTGAAAATTCCTCTGTTTGTTCTATAGATGAGAATTTGGATTTAGAGGCTTTAAACCTCATTTGTGCAGAAATCGCTGAAGACCTCGGTGATGGGGGTTGTGACCCTTTGTGTTTACATACCCCTTGATCACAATTAAAAAAACAAAGGTCCAAGAGTAAGAAGAAAAAAATAAAAATCTTTCAAGATGAAAGGAATATTTTTGGAACTGTAATGGGTTTGCTGATAAGAAAAAATTTAGATTCCTGTCCTACTTGACAAGAGAACAAAATTTAGACTTCATTGCCTTATCGGAGACCAGGAGAGCCATGTTTCCATTATCCACCCTGAATAATATTTGCGGTGGCAGAGATTTTCTCTGGCATTGCATGGCTCTCAGGGGTCGATCTGGTGGCATGATTCTAGGTGTAAATCGTCAAACTTTTGACATCAGACAGATAGAAGAGGGGGATTTTTGTATTCGTTTCAAATTGTGCCACAAGGAGGATGATTTTACGTTTAATTTAATTTCAGTTTATGACCCAGCTCAGCTCGATCACAAAGCACAATTCTTATCTGAGATGGTTAGAGTGTTCAAAAGAAACCTTACCTATTGTCATAGGTGGTGACTTCAACATTATTTGAAACTCAGACGAGAAAAACAATGAAACTTATAATGATAAGTGGCCTTTTCTTTTTAACGCTGTTATTGGCACTTTAAATCTTAGAGAGCTAGAGATGTCATGAAAAAAGTTCACTTGGGCTAATCGACTACAAAACCAAACTTTTGAAAAATTTGATAGAATCCTGGTTTGTACGGATTTTGAGTCCAAATATCCGCTTACAACTGTCCAGGCATTGAGTAGAGAGATTTCTGACCACACTCCACTATTATGTTCAACAAATAATCCATCCTCGGCTTACCAATCCTAGCTCAAATTTGAATTGGGCTGGTTGCTCAGAGACGGATTTAGTGACATGGTGCGAGATGTATGGAATAATGTAGCCGTCGAGGGAACTTCATTAGAGAGGTGGCAAGCTAAGATTAGAAGGCTTCGCCAATACCTTAGAGGTTGGGCAAAGAATGTGAGCGGTCCTTATAAGAAGGAAAAGAAGGAACTCCTAGACAAACTCGACGAGCTAGACAAAAAGGTAGAAAATTTTGTGCTCAATTGAAAGCCCTAGTTTGGTTTTGATAATTGATGACACCCTAAGGAGTAACCTACTTGCTAAGTGATGGCAAAGTGTAGGTTGTCCTAACCATGGAAGTGTGGAGCCTAAAGTTTGATGGTGTTGATCAAGGTGGCTCAACCATGGATCAAGAGTGATGAATCAAGTGAAGATGTTCAAGTATGAAGTTGATCTAGGTGAAAGAAAAGGCTTGAAGGCAAAGATATAACCCCAAATAGGCTTTTCTTTGAGTGGTCAAGACACCAAGCGGGTGTGATCACATTTAGGATAGATAGCCGACTATTAAGGGGAGAACTAAGTGTTGGATTACCTTCCCGTGCCCTAGGTTGCATTTCATTGCATTGAATCTAACTCAACCTAGTTATTATCTTAGAAACCCTTGGAAAATGTTTTGAAAATACTAACACATTGTGCACAAGTGTTGAAGACATCGAGTGTTAGCACATAGAAGAAAGGGGTGTGAAACTAACTTGAGAAGGACAGTTTTTCAGAGCGTCGGACGCTGGGATCTCCAGGGCATCGGACTATAGGGTTCAGTCCGACGATCCTCCCAATAGTGCAGTTCTCTGTGAACAGTGCGTCGGACGGTTGTTTTTAGTCTGACGTTAGGCGTCGGACACGGTCTGACGCAGTCTGCTGCTCTCGGGTGCTCTCGGGGAAAAACTGAGAAGTGTCGGACAGTTGTTGTGTTTGGTCCGACGTGCTTTCTTCGAGCGTCCGACGGTGGTTAGCAGCGAGCGAGCTCTGTGAGAGTCGGACAGTCCGACGTGGAGGAAGAGTAGTGCGTCGGACCATTTCCTCTGAGTCCGACGCCGCGTCGTGGCGAGTTCACACTCTGGGCACAGGCGTGGCGAGCTGAGTGTGCAGCGTTGGACGCTTGTGGTTGGTCCGACGAAGGGCGTCGGACAGCGTCCGACACTTATTTTCCTCTCTGCGACCTCTCTGGAAGCGTCGGACGCTGTGAGCTTTTAATCCGACGTAAGTTTAGTCCGACGGTTTTGTAAAGTGGCACGAGTAGTAGCCGTTGGAGATCAGCGGCTGTGGTTGAATCTAAGCTGACACATGGCTTCAATCCGAGCGTCAGACCGTGGCGTTAGTCTGACGAGGTGCATCCGACGCTAGCGTCCGACGCCCCAAAAAGTGTGTAATCGGCTGTTTTTTCAGTGGGTAACGGCTAGGAGTGCACTTAGGGGTATTTATACTCCTTCCCTGGTCACTTGGTTTCCCTCTTGCACATTTGATTCATTGCTATACACTTGTGAGCACTCTCTAGCCTCCCACTCACTCACTTGTTCATCCATTGATCATCTTTGTGAGTTGAGTGATCCTGAAGTTCATCATTGCTAGTGATTTGCATTCTAGAGTACTTGAGAGCAAGCCAAGGCTGAGTTGTTATTCTCTTGGGACATTGCCGTGTCCCTAGCGGCTTGGAGGTTGATTTGGTGTGAGATTGATTGGAGATTGTTCAAGTCCACACCAAGGCTTTGATTGTGAGGGGTTCTTGCGGTTATTCCCTGGCAGAGACCCAAAACCGACTCTAGGGGATTGCTCGTGGTTGATAGCCACTTCTCTTGTGTTGGTGAGCGGCTCCCGGTAAGGGATTGGCGTGTGAAGCCTAGCTCGCAATCCACCAAGGAAGACTGGTGCCACAACGAGGAGTAGCGTGACGGCGATCACGTGAACCTCGGTAAAACATCGGGTGTTCATTCTCTTCTCCACCTTCGAGTGGATGATTTGGTATTTCGGTGTTTCTATTGGTTGATCTTGGATTTCATATCTTCTCCCGGTGATTGGATCAACTCCTACTCTTCTCGGCGGTATAACTTACTCGATCACTTACTCATTCGCGCTTACTACTTGTTTAGGTGCCATATCCTTAGGTTTCGGAGGAGTTGGTTTCTTGCGATTGAGTGCATTTACTTGTGAGTAGTATATTGTGCTAGGTGGCTTGCATAGAATAACTTAGAGCTAGTGCTTAGCAACGCTTTGTGAAAGCCCATGTTTGGTTTTGGGTAATTGATGAAACCTAGTTTGCTAATGTTTTGCTCTAAGTGCTTCATGAGAATCATTAGTAAACAAGATGGAGCAAAGGATCTAGTCGGTGGAGACCACAAGTGTAGGGCATTGACAGCGTCCATGCAAATGGTGTAAGCCCATCAACAAGAGGAGAAAGCCCTAATAACGGCATCCATGCAAATGGTATAAGTCCATCATCAAAAGGTGTCCACAAGCTTCATCAAGAGATGAGAAGGAAGATGTTGAAAAGCTAGGAGCTCAAGGCAAAGGTATATCAAATAGGAGCTCTTTGCTTTTAGTGATCAAGACTCCGTAGAGGGAGTGATCACATTTAAGATAGATAGCTGTACTATCAAGATGGGCGAAATTGTTAATGAAATATAGTTATCAAGTGCCACTAAGTGTTCATGATCATTGCATATGCATATAGATGCTAGTGACACTAACAAACCCTTGGAAAACACTTTGAAAAAGCTAACACACGTGCACAAAGGTGTAGAACACTTGGCGTTAGCACTTGGGAACCAAGGGTGGAAGGTTTGGAGAGAAATCCTGTGAAACCAAGCGTCGGACGCTCCGTTTCAGAGCGTCGGACCATTGACCTCAGGGTCCGACGGTGCAGAGCCGCAGCAGGTCGACACGTGGAGAGCAGAGGAGTGTCGGACGCTTGGCGTCCGTCCGACGCGTTTTCAGCGTTTTGGAACCTCTCTGAAAACGTCGGACGCTGGCGAGTTTTAGTCCGACGGCCTGTTGTTTCAGAGTCCGACGGTGGTTTTCGGCGGAGCGTCGGACCGGAGGTTTGGTCCGACGGCTTACCGTTCGACGGCCGTGAAACATCCTCGATTTTCCACAAAGGGAAAATTCACAGAATGAGTTATAATGCGATCAAACCAAAGTTTGATTCCATCACATTATCATATATCAGTTGAAATCACAGTCATACAGCGTATGATTACAAGCTTTAAAAGTTTTACCTCACTTGAGGATACACCTATTACAGGGTTAATCTAGCAGAAGCGTATCTAGTCATCATCAGAGTTGGCGGAATATGTTGTCGAGTGGAGGCTCCTCCTTCACGGGTATCATCAGAGTCAATCTTGGCGCAGCATAGTCTTCATCTCCTGAACCAAACTTGAGCGTAGGCACGAGACCTAATACTTCTTATCTCAATATCTCTGTTAGTCAGGTAATTTGCACACCGCCAGATATGTGCAGGCCATGGTCAGCACCGATGAGCTTTAGTGGAAAAGAGAAAACAAAGGATCTGGCGATCCTAACATTTGGCTGTGGTTTGCATCCTAAGCACATGCAAAGTAGTATCCAGTAGTAAATTTTATAATAGTTCATCAAGTTTTAACCCATATCACACCATCCATCGGTCCATCCCAATTCCATTATCCCGCCCATACACCACCTCACACACACACCTCGCGCTCAGTTGACAGGCCCAACTCCCTCTCGGGTCCTGTCTCAACAGCACACTGCCGCATCGGGCACACTGCCGGACAATCATCAACCAGGGGGAGAAAAGAATATCGCTCTCTACACTAGTCAGAGCTTCGCAGGAAAGGTCCATAGCCGACGAATTGGCATATGTATCGATCGATCAACCATACACTCTGCAGAGGTTTTACCACTCACAAGATTAGCCATCATCGATGCTGTACAATCATCTAGGCAGAAGACCGGGTGCTTGCTTGCCTAGGTCGATGCCACCCTACCACTCAGCCCTGGGTAACTTCGGGAACGAACCGAAACGCTGAGACTGGGAGATGCAGGGCCCAATCAGTGGTACTACGCATCTAGAACGGTTCAGGAATCCCATCATCCATCATCGCCCACCCTTATCACCTTTTAACCTAGCAGTAGTGGCACCGCCCTACCAAGTAGTCCAGCTGTTCCCCGCCCATCGAAGACGAGTGAGCAGTAAAGGATTCCTATGAACCTGGTATTAGTCCTTCCTAGGTTTGACCAAGTAGGCATCTTCTCTTAGGGGATACTCTCCCCGTGCCACCACGGCACCTCCATTCACGGGGTTTCAAACCACGCAGGCTATCCTTCCCGGAACCTCCTCATAAAACCATTACCCGCCACAAGTATCTCTCGTGGGAATGCCCAGATGCAACTCCCGGCAAGACTTACTTACACAGCTCGTCGTGTATCCCACTTGGTCGACTCGACCCTCACCACACACCCAAGACACACGCAGCACGCTCATAGTCCACCAATCTGGCATCCCAAGCCAAACCATTCCCATATGTTCACCACCAGCATCACATCACAGATACAATGCGAGTGGAGTTAATAAATATTGTGATGTAACATGCAAGCAAGCAGGTAGATAGAAATATATAAAAGGGCGTGAGCGCAAAGCTGAGTAGCATAGTAGAGTGGATGCAAGCAGTGTAATAATGGCTTAGGTAGTTGCATGCATCATATATCAGCAAATGAGTAAATATAAAGCACTAGCATTTCTAAATATGCAATGTCTAATAGGATTCTCTAAAAGAAGGTGCTGCCATGACACCTGCGTGTCGAGGAAGTAGTGGTAAGAGCACTCCTCAGTTAGTGTAGTCGTTCTGCTGGGCTACCTCCTCCAGGGTGACTTCTCTCCACGGTTCCTGTCGTCGTCCATGCTCTCCTCCTCTAGCGGGTCTCAACCCGATCGTCACTAATCCAGAAAAGGCTACTCCGTGAAGCAATACAAGGCAAGAAAACACCCAATACACCAAAAGACGATGGGATGCGGGAAGATCCATTAATACAGGAGAAATAATAAAAGGTACACGACTTGGCCCTCTCGGCGTATGTCCAATTTCATCGGGCCAAAGAGAAATTAAGAGTGGGGTTTGCTATGCACAAGCTTGTGTCACGGCCAAGCCAATATGGCTTTATAATAAATGGTTTAGGCTAGAGCTGATCCATAGCAAACACCACGGCTCACAATCTTCCGATCCGAACGCCACAGAGAAGATGGGGATCGGAGGACGGCCGATCAGAAGGGAAGAACAAGGAATTACCAATAATGAATGTTGCACAAAATAGTGCGAGTGTTTAATCCACTTGTAGGGTACCAAGGCTGTGATTCAAACGGGTACAATCATACAAGTGCTTAAACACCCAGATTCAAGAGAGAGGGAGAGGAGTTAGCTAGGCACATCCATATCATATTCTTAGTCACACCTTCAGTGAAGATGGTTTTTTAAGCGGTCGTTTGAGTCGACTCGCATAGATCCAAGATCTTGATATAGACCATAGCTTTGCTAACTAAAAAGGGTTAGTCCGGTCTTTGATCCAATCGCCATGGATAAGACAGGATTGAATAGAGCGGGCTATGCGGGGACAATGAGCGAGAAACATAATAAAGCAGTGGTCTAATTCTTCCAATGCGCACGCCATGGAATAGACGGGGCGTCAGAAGAGAGTGACATGTAAAAGACGCAAGTGCGCAAACCACTCGTAGGGTACCACGGCCTGGGTGCACTGGCACTAAGTCATTTCCCGAATTCGTAGCGGTGCGGTTGTCACCGCGAGAATCGAAGGAATACGACGATCGCATAGGGTACAAGCATACGAGGGCTTGGGCACAAAGAATCAAATAACAACACACGGGGTATAGCTCCATGGTCATGGCAAGGCGTGCTTGCGGCCACAAGCTACACCAACGAGAGTTGGCACCCATCATTCCACGGTTGTTATTCCCCTAGGTCATCTCCCACAGGACTAGGTCATGATAGGCTCGATGTGAGCGGGTAAGATCCGCATAGATACTAACATCAATATCAAGTTCAACACAACCACGTCTTAGGGTCGAAGGTAGGGGCTAACACTCGTAGCTCAAAGGGGTCAACTAAAAAGCGAGGAGTCGAGTTACACCCGGCATTGCGGTCATGGCAGGACGGATCCCACGATCGCAACGTCCGAACGAGGTACGATCCCCCAGCCAGCTCGTACGCACGGCACACAGACAGACAACAAGAACAACCAGCAATAAGATCCAAAGTCACGACCACAAGACAAAACAACTCGACAGGACAGTGGAGTTGCACAATTTCATAGCTCAAAGATGGATGGATCCTGTATTATAGATACATATACAGAGAGAGTGTAAGGACAGGATACAACAGATATATGGATAGACAGATCTTAAGGATAGGGTACAACAGATTCAAATACAGACAGATTACAAGGATAGGGTACAATATGGTGGACAGGTGTACAAGAAGTAAGAGAAGGGGTTCTCCAATGGTTCAGTGTCGTATCACTTTGGCTTTTCAACTGTCCAGCATCTATCAATTGGGCTCTCCAATAGTCCAACATCATCTATCGATTAGTCTTTCCAACAGTCCAGCATCATCTATGGGGCCTCAAGATCTGGCAATAGGGCTATGGCACGAAGGCCGGACAGGGTCGGTGTCAAAGGAGAGTGGCGAGGCTTGCTGCTACATGTTCCAATTCCTCTCGGCCAGCTGCTAGTAGCTTTTGGCCGGCTGCGGCTTGCTGTGGGCTGGCTACGGCTAGCCGTGGCCTGCTGCTTGCTGGCCGCGGCTGGCCGGGTGGGGCTATGGCTGGCCGAACGAGGCTGTGACTGGCCAGAGGCTGGCTGGAGGTGGCGCCAAGTGGCCGGGAGGCGGCGGAGCATGGCCGAGTTCCCAACAAGACATGGAATCACAGCACGAAGGCCGATGTCAAATGGTAAGGTGCTCGCGACGGCGATGCCCGTCAAGGTTGAGTAACTATAACACGCGGGAACGCCGTCAAGTCGGCGGCGCACCGGGTGCTCGTGACAGCGATGCTCGTCATAAGTATTCATGGTGTGTCATCCGGTTGGCTGGGTTCAGTCCGGTGTGCGTGAGTGCGTCGTGTTCTTCCTGAGCCGGTGGTGGCCCTGCCAGCGCGTTCCCTAGGTTAGGACGCGGTGGCGCACATGGCAGGTCCGAGAAGGCTGTGGTGCTCACTGCGGTGCTGATGAAGATAGGATGGTGGTGCAGCGAGGAGTTAATGCCGTGCAGGGTGATCGCCGTGCCGTGCTGATCCGCGACGGTGGCACCGGCTCTGTCTCCGGCGTTCGGGGTCGTGGACGCGACAGGGGCGAGGCAGACGTCACGGGCAGGTCGTCGGCGTGACGCGGCTCAGGTGTTGGCGTGCTGGATGTCGACGGAGGGTGTAGCAATTTGCATCCTCCCTGCAGGGTGTAGAACATGGCACGATGGCTAGTCTCAGTGCAAGTCTTCGGCAGGTACACAGTGGGAGAAGGGCTGGGCCTCGGTAGCTCACCGGCGAGGTAGTTCAGCTTGGTGGAACAAGACGGCGCAGGGCTCCGGGCAACTTGAGGGGGCTCGCGGTGGTGTTCTGTTGCTCGTCAAAAGAGGGCAGAGGTGGGTGCCGAGCTGGTGCAGAGGAGCTCCGTGGCGTCGGTGACGGGCTCAGCGCAGAGGACGACGAGGGCGAGGCTGTCGAAGTGGTGGCGCTGCGTTCCAGCATGGTCATCGACACGGCCGTGCAGCGGCTTGAACGGGGTTGGAGTGGACGGCGTCGCGGCTCGGGAACGGCGGTTGGTGCAGTAGATCGACGGGGACGCGGCTGGCTCCAGCATGCCGATGGACTGCTCGGGCTCGCGGCTGTAGCTGTTCGTGGTCGGCTCGGAGAGGCAGGGAGCATCGGCGTCGTCGAGGTCACGACAATAGGCTGCCGTCATTGTGGTCACGGCGTGACAAGATGGCGAAGTCGGGCCCCGGCTTGGCACAAGGCGGCGCTGTGGTTCCCGATCGGCGGTGACCGCGGCCGGCTGTAGTTCGTCCGCGGTGACGACGGCAGGAGCGGCCCGGCAGCTGGCACGGCGGTGCGGCTAGCAGAGGTGTGGTGGCGCCATGGAGGGGGAGCAAGGCGGAGCTCGCGCGGGCAGAGCGGAGTGCGGCGCTGTGGGGTGGGGGAGAGGAACAGGAGCGAGACGATGCTGCGGTCGTCTTATACTTGCGCAGCTAGGGTTCGGAGCATCCAGGGACGGCGACGATCCCCGGGAGGCGTGCCATGGGCACGTGGCGGGCATCCACGGGCGATGCAGCAGGTGGGCGCGGGCTGGCCTCGCGTGCGCGTGCGCATCGCTTTGGCGGCGGCGGCGGCCAGGAGGAGGGCGTAGTGGCACCCTAGGGTTACCAGGGTCGCAGGGTGCAGCGGCTGGTTAGGCCAAGGTGGGCCGCTGCGGGGTGAACTGGGCCGCAGGAGAGCGGAGGGGTCGACCGCAAGCTGGGCCGGAGTGGAGGGGAGGGCAGAGGGGCGTTGGTGGGCTGGTTGGAAGGATTTGGCCCAAGGAAAGGGGAAAGGTTTATTCCTTTTCTTTTTCAAGGGTTTACCGGAAGGATTCTCCTATTTTTGCGCAAGAGGTAAAGAGGGCTCGCATGGATTTCGATGAGAATGAAACACTGGGGTTCGGGTTGGGCTTGCTATGGAATAGTGCTCTCCAACTCGAAACACATAGGTCAAAAGGAAAAATCCGGCAAGCACCTACAATCAATACTATATGTATGCGTTGATTTATTAGTGGGTTAGTCTTGGTTTGACCTAGAGCTACATGCTTTACACACATTGCAATAAAAAATTTTGAAAGTTCAGATTTTTGGTTATCGGAAAAACCCGGGTTGTTACAGGTCGTTTTGGTGCGAGAAAATCGCCGTTGTGATCCAACGTTCGATTTCAAACGGCTACTGACACGTGGCATTCATCCGGGGTGTCGGACCGTGTGGTATAGTCCGACGGTGGAGTCTACGGGAGTCCGACGCTACGCAGTGAAGTCCAAACGGTTATGTTTTTGAGTGGAGCTTATATATAGCGACTTGGTCGGTTTTGGGGGGTGCCCTGGACATTCCTGAACATTCTAATACACTTGTGAGCTTTCCTACTCCGCTCTCACTCATCCTACTTGATTGTGATCATCATTTGGTGAGTTTGGAGAGCATCAAGTACATTGCATTGATTAAGATCATCTAGAGGCACTTGGTGAGTATGTTTCGCAGCGGTTTCTCTTGTTACTCTTGGAGTTTGCCGACTCCTAGACAGCTTGGAGCTGCGAGGATCGTTGAGGGGAGTTGGTGATTGTCTCCGCCTCCGATCGGTGAAGTTGTGAGGGGTTCTTGAGCCTATCCCCGTGGAAGATCGTGAAAGGCTACTCTAGTGGATTGCTCGTAGCTCGTGGATCCCCATCTTGTGTTGGTTGTGCGGCACCCTTGAGAAGGGTTTGGCGTGTGATGGCAATTAGCGCGTGAATCTCCAAGTGGGTGTATCGCTACAACGAAGACGTAGCTTGCCGGCAAGCAAGTGAACCTCGGTAAAAATCTTGTGTCATCTCTCTTGCCGAGGACTTCTTGTGTATTGTGATTGATCATATTGGTATTCATCTCATCTCTTCACCGGCGGTATAAAAATCACCCCTCTACTCTTTACCTTCTTGCACTTACTTTTGTTCTTAGTGTACTTGTTGTAGTTGCTCTCCTAGGAGTAGAGTAAAGTAGCAACTTAGCTCTTGTGTGTGATATTAGAGACTATAGACTAGAACGGTTAGGTGGCTTGTTTTTTGAGTAGGTTAGCAACTTAGCTCTTGTGTGTAAATCAACTTAGTTTTTTTAGAACTAACCTCTTGTCTTAAGTGTTGTTTGTAGAATTTTTTTTATAGGCTATTCACCCCCCCTCTAGCCATTTATGACCTTTCAAGTGGTATCGGAGCCGTGGCACCGTTGATTTGAGGCTGAACAACCTACGGTGTAAAAATGACTCAACTCAACATTCGCATCAACAACACCAAGAAGCCACCCCAATTTGATGGCACAAATTATGCATATTGGAAGAGCAAGATGACTTCACACATCAAGTCAATCAATAGAGAGGTTTGTAAGGTTGTGGAGACAAAGATTAAGATTGCCAATGCGGCTAACCCCACAACCGCCGAAGAAAGATTGCTCCAACTCAATGACATTGCGGTTTGTGCTATCCATGAGGCTCTAGATGAGAAGGTGTTTGAGCAAGTCAAAAACATTGAGAGTGCTCACGAGGCCTGGAAGAAGCTTGAGGAATCATATGAGGGCACCAAGGGTGTGAAGACCGCAAGAGCTTACATCCTCAAAGATAGATTTGCTAGCTTCAAGATGAAGGAAGATGAAAGTGTCCCGGAGATATTTCATAGATTGCAAGTGATTGTGAATGATCTCAAGGCGGTGGATGAGGAAGTAAAGGATAGTGACATCTCCATGAAGTTCTTGAAAAGCTTGCCCAAGCGCTTTGCTACCTTGATCACGGTTTTTGTGAAGACTACCTTGAGTGAGTTGACACCAAACCAAGTGCTTGCGGAGGTGATGACCAATGATGCCTATAGAGATGATGATGACAAGGAAGAGTTGATCAATAAGAAGAAGAAATAAAAAGATGAAGACTCCAAAGATGAGAAGAAAAAGACCATGGCATTCAAAGCCACATCATCATCAAAAGGCAAGGGCAAAGCAAAGATTGAATTAAGTGAAGATCCATCATGCACAAGTGATAGTGATGAGAAGATGGCCCTTCTAGTAAGAAGATTTGGCAAATTCATGAAGAAGAAGGGCTACCGGGCAAGAAGGAAGAAGAATGGAAGAAAGTTTGATGGGCCAAAAAGATGCTTCAATTGTGGAAGCAAAGATCACTTGGTGGCCGACTGCCCACACTCAAGTGATGATGAGCACAAAGGCAAAAAGAAGAACAAGCATGAGAAGAAGGAGAAGAAAGAAAAGAAAGAATCTTCATACAAGAAGATGAAAAACTACTCTCATGTGGTGACATGGAATAGTGATGCATTTTGAAGTGATGAAGATAGTGATGATGAGAAGAAGAGTAAGAAGAAGGCATATGCAAGCATTGCTATTCATGACAAACCTTACATCTTTGACACTCCTTCATGCTTCATGGCCAAGGGCTCAAAGGTATCATCCGATAGCGAATCTAGTGATGATGATAGTGATGATGACCTAACAAAAGAGGAACTAATTGACATGCTTCATGATGCACATGTTCACTTTGATTCACTTAGAAAGGAATGCAAGGGCTTGCGCAAGGATAAACAATCTCTTGAGCAAAAACTTGAGGAGTTTAGGGCATCTTATGAGAGTCTAAAGGAAGACCATAAGAAGCTCCAAAAGTCTCACACAAAGCTTGATGAAGCTCATTCCTCTCTAGTGGCTCAAAATGAGGACTTGCAAAGTTATGTACAAAAGAAGGAAATTAGAACTTGCAACATAGGTGTGACATGTGATATATATTGTGAACCTATTGTTGTTGCTACCACTAACCCTTCTTGTAGCACTTCCACTACTATCTCACCCACTAGTGATCCTTCACTAGTTGTTGAGAACAAGAACCTAAAGGATGAGGTTAAGAAGCTCAATCACTCCTTAGCAAAGGCCTATGGAGGTGAGGACCGCTTGCTTATGTGTTTGGGTAGCCAAAGGGCATCTCTCCACAAAGAGGGATTGGGCTATATTCCCAAGGAAGGCAAAACTGCCTTTGCTCCTCACAAGACATGTTTTGTGAAGAGAAATGACCGGTATTGCACAAAATGCAAGCAAGTTGGTCACTTAGAGCATGAATGCAAAAGCAAGCAATCCAACTCTCATGTATCCTCAATTAAGTTTGATTCTTGCTACATTCTTACTAAGGGCTCAAATGGTGTGCAGGCTAAGTTTGTTGGTACATCCGTGTTGGGTCCAAAGAAGAAGACCATTTGGGTACCAAAAAGCTTAGTCACTAACCTCTAAGGACCCAACCAACATTGGGTACCTAAAAGGAATTGATCTCTTTTTGTAGGTCAATTACAAAGCCGGAGGAAGGCATTGGGTGCTTGATAGTGGATGCACACAACATATGACCGGTGATTCTAGTATGTTTGGCTCTCTCAACACAAGTGCAAATAGTGGATATGATGCAATTACATTTGGTGATAACAAGAAAGGGAATGTGAAAGGACTTGGTAAGATTGCAATATCCAATGACATGTCCATCTCAAATGTATTGCTAGTTGAAAGCTTGAACTTCAATTTGCTCTCGGTTGCATAACTTTGTGATCTCGGTTTCAAGTGCATATTTGGGGTTGATGATGTTGAAATTGTTAGTGTTGATGGCTCAAATTTGATATTCAAAGGCTTTATATATGACAACCTATATCTTGTGGATTTCAATGCTAGTGAAACTCAATTGTCAACTTGTTTGATCACTAAGTCAAGTTTGGGTTGGTTATGGCATAGAAGGCTTGGTCATGTTGGAATGAAACAATTGAACAAACTAGTGAAGCATGATCTAGTTAGAGGCTTGAAAGATGTCACATTTGAGAAAGATAAGCTTTGTAGTTCATGTCAAGCGGCAAAGAAGTTGGAAACACACATTCTAAGAAGAGTATGATGAGTACTAGTAAAGTTTTTGAGCTCTTGCATATGTACTTGTTTGGACCAACCACATATACTAGTATTGGTGGGAACAAGTATGGATTTGTGATTGTGGATGACTACACTAGATACACATGGGTATTCTTTCTAGTTGACAAGAGTGAAGCTTATGATATATTCAAGTCTTTTGTCAAAAGAAACCAAAATGAGTTCGAAACAACCATCAAGAAAGTTAGAAGTGACAATGGTAGTGAATTCAAGAACACCAAGATTGATGAGTCGTGTGATGAGTATGGCATTGGACATTAATACTCACCCAAATATACACCACAATCAAATGGCATTGTTGAAAGAAAGAATAGAACCTTGATTGATATGGCAAGATCAATGCTAAGTGAATATAATGTTAGTCATTGTTTTTGGGCTGAGGCTATCAACACCGCTTGCTACTACATCAACCGGTTATATTGCCATGGTATGCTTGCAAAGACTCCTTATGAGCTATTGAATGGTAGAAAGCCTAATATTGCATATTTTCGTGTTTTCGGTTGCAAATGCTACATTCTCAATAAAGGCACAAGATTGAACAAGTTTGAAAAGAAATGTGATGAAGGTTTCTTACTTGGCTATTCAACCACAAGCAAAGCATATAGAGTTTGGAACTTGGCTAGTGGTACTCTTGAGGAGGTGCATGATGTTGAATTTGATGAAACCCAAGGCTCTCAACATGAAGTTGAAAATCTTAGTGATGTGAGAGGCAATGACTTGGCTAATGCAATGAAAGATATGGATATTGGTGATATTAGACCGAGGCAAGTCAATAATGATGAAGATGATAGTGCTATTCATACTAGTATGCAAGTTGAAAATGAAGCAAGTGCAAGTGACTCACAAGATCAATCTCAAGTGCAAGATCAACAAGCTAGTTCATCTCAATCCAATGATCAAGTTCCTATTCTCCAACCAGTTTCTATTGCAAGGGATCATCCTTTGGATCAAATCATCTGTGGTATTCAAAGTGGAGTTCAAAAAAGAGCAAGGCTAGCTCAAATTTGTGAGCATTTCTCATTTGTGCCATCTATTGTGCTAACCAAGATTGAGGAAGCATTGCAAGATGTTGATTGGGTTAATGCCATGCATGAAGAGCTCAACAATTTCATAAGAAATCAAGTTTGGGAGCTAGTGGAAAGACTAAAGAAACACAATGTGATTGGAAGCAAATGGGTCTTTAGAAATAAGCAAGATCAAGATGGCATAGTGGTAAGAAACAAGGCTAGATTGGCTGCACAAGGTTATACTGAAGTTGAAGGTCTTGATTTTGGAGAAACCTATGCATCGGTTGCTAGATTGGAAGCTATTAGAATCTTATTAGCCTATGCTTGTGCCCACAACATCAAGCTTTATCAAATGGATGTCAAGAGTGCATTTCTCAATGGCTACATCAATGAGTTGGTTTATGTGGAACAACCTCCCGGATTTGAAGATGTGAAGAAACCCAACCATGTGTACAAGCTCAAGAAGGCATTGTATGGTTTGAAGCAAGCACCTAGAGCATGGTATGAGAGATTGAGAGATTTCTTACTCTCTAAAGGGTTCAAAATGGGAAAGGTTGATACAACTCTCTTCACTAGAAAGCTTGGTAATGATTTATTTGTGTTGCAAATATATGTAGATGATATCATATTTGGATCAACAAAGCAAGATTTTTGTGAAGAATTTGGCAATATGATGGCAAGTGAGTTTGAAATATCCATGATCGGTGAGCTTAGCTACTTCTTTGGTCTTCAAATCAAGCAAATGAAGAATGGTACATTTGTAAGTCAAGGCAAGTACATAAGGGACATGGTAAAGAAATTTGGATTGGAACATACAAAGGCCATGAATACTCCTATGGCAACTAATGGGCATTTGGACTTGGATGATAGTGGCAAAATGGTAGATCAAAAGCTATATAGATCAATGATTGGAAGTCTCCTTTATGTGACCGCATCTCGACTGGATGTCATGTTTAGTGTGTGCATGTGTGCAAGATTTCAAGCCTCACCAAGAGAAAGTCATTTGAAAGCCGCAAAAAGAATATTGAGGTATTTGAAGGGCACACAAGATGTTGGGTTGTGGTATCCAAAGGGGTCCAACTTTGAGCTTATTGGATATTCGGACTCCGACTATGCCGGTTGTAAGGTGGATAGAAAAAGTATTAGTGGAACTTGTCAATTGCTTGGAAGGTCACTTGTATCATGGTCATCAAAGAAGCAAAATAGTGTTGCTCTCTCAACGGCCGAAGCGGAGTACATTAGTACCGGAAGTTGTTGTGCACAATTGTTTTGGATGAAGGCAACTTTGAGTGATTTTGGATTGAAATATAAGAAAGTGCCTTTGCTATGTGACAATGAGAGTGCTATTAAGCTAACCAACAACCCCGTGCAACATTCAAGAACAAAGCACATTGATATAAGGCATCACTTCATTAGAGATCACCAAATCAAGGGAGATATTGCAATTGAAAGTGTTGGCACCGAAGATCAATTAGCGGATATCTTTACCAAGCCACTTGATGAGTCAAGATTTTGCAAGTTGAGAAGTGAGCTAAACATACTAGACTACTTCGACATGAAGTGAAAAGCATCCCACATTATATGACATGCCTCTCCTTCGACTAAAGTAAGGTAAAATTGGTTGACATGTCATTCATACTTTGATAAGGACGTGTCTAGTGCATATAGACATGAGACGCATGTTATAGGCTCATTCATGAAAAATCAAATGCTTTCATGTATATATGGTACCACTTTTGTTCTTTATGCTTGTATGATCAAGTGGTAGCATATGACATATTGATGGGCTTGCAAACCTAGTGTTGAATCTAGAACATGAGCTCATGATGTGTAACTTAACATGGTCAAGATAACCCTACTAGTGAGGTGTGAAGAAGCTTGTCCTTGGATCAAACTTAGTTACATATTTTAGGCAAGTGATCTAGATTGAACCAATGTGAAAATGAACTAAACCCCATTTATTGACTTGATACTCCCATAATTTGCACCATTTTTGGTGATTGTTGACAAAGGGGGAGAAGAAAGTCACAAAGATAAGAAAGGAAATGGGTCAATTAAAAATTTGAAAGCACACAAGTAGGAGGAGCAAGCTCATGAATAAGTTATTGCATTTGGTTGCGCATTAACATATGATTTGTTGTATTGTCAAACTTCAATTCCTATGACTTGTGTTGACACCAAATTTTGGGCTGGGAGCCGATAGCCGATACCAGAGGAAGATAGCCGATCTCGGAAGTAGATTCCGTCCAGCGGAAGGAAGGAAAATAGCCGATTGCACGGTGAATCGGTTATCGGGTCAAGGTGACAGGAGGCGTGCAGCGTCGGTATTGATGACGTCATCCAGAGTCCGCGCCGCCAAGATGCGATCACGATCGGAGTCCGTTATGAAAGGGAAGGTGAGACTCCAAGTTACCTTAGATATATGATAGTTTGTTAGTTTCCTTATCTATTGATGAGTTGTAATTCGACTAGGACTCTATCTACGCTCAGGGTATAAATATAAGCCCTCAGCCATTGTAAAAAACAACAACATCAATACAACACAACTTTCGGCTCCGGCCAACAAACCCTAGAGTCAGTCGAGTCCGGCGAGTTACTTCATCCAGGCTGGGTGTCATCCGGTGGACGCAGGCTTGCTTGTAAGTATCGTCAAACCCCTGTTAAACTATGTCTTTTTAGCGTCATCCAGTGGACGTGGAAGCATGGCGGACCAGGGTCCTTGCTAAGCTCTGTTTCTTTGGCGTCATCCGGTGGACGTGGAAAGCACAGTGAGTCAAGGATGATTCACGCTGGTTTACCTGATCAATCTGTGTTAACCGTCATCCGGTGGACGAGATGCAGATTATGACGGTTTTCACACGCGGATTAGTTATCGATTCGTGTTTGTTTGCTTGATTAATCTATTAGTTAATGTCATCCGGTAGACAGGCTATAGATTGAGATAGTTTGCACGCATGGATTAGTTATCGGCTCTAGCTAAATATGGCAATTTAGTTAGATTCATTAAGTTATCAAGATGTTATTTGTTGTTTATTGTTTATTTATCAATATAACATCTCTCTGCCTGATCAAGATTGATAGATTTGGCCTTAGATTCACTTGAATTTGATCGTCGTTTATGCTTTCTTATGCTTATTTTACCATGATGATCGGTTCCATGCTTACATCGGCTAATTCCCTATCAATCTTGTTCGTTACATGTTGTGCGTTTGGTTCTAGTTGAGACATAAGTGGTTCTGAGGTTATCGTAAGTCTTATTTTTGTGTCCTTGTTTAAGTTAAACTGAGCGTCATCTGGTGGAACAGGTTTAACCTAAACAAGTTTTCACTAGATCAGACTTGCTTTAATTTGAGATCTGCTTATGACTGCGCTTGCATTCGTTCGTGCTTCATGGACCCTGCATCGGCTAAAGAGGCGATTCAGTTATGTTTTCACGAATAGATCATGTATATAGACTTATTTGGACATCAAACGATCTATCTTTGTTTGCTGGGTTTGTTGAAGCCCGCTGGCCGTTAGACCAGGTGAACGCAAAGTTGGTGAACTTAGCGAAGAGGATTTACTAAAGCCGCCGGCCTTCTAGACCAGCTTTAGTAGATCTCTGCTTGTTTGATGTACAGATCGGATCTGTACACATGATCTATTTTCTTTTATACACATTAACTGAATTAGATCGGCTAGTACGTTATTATCTTCATATGAGTATCCTGATAGCCATTTTACTTCATTATTATACTATCAGTTCATAACATGACGGAATCGGCTTTTTAGTCGATCTCCGATTATACTGGCTCTTTGAGCCGTACAGTTGGAACTATCTGGACTCACCAGTTAGTTCCGCCTTGAGTTAGTGATTATATCTGTTTCCTTGTCAATTGCAGGTCAAATTGACTGGCACGCTTGGGTGTTACCGACACTCTCAGACCGGGTTCGAAGCTAGCTGGATCTGCGAGAGCTCTACTGCCTTCAAGGGTTGTTTCCGGTTTCGCTGGTGTGTTGGGCTTAGGGAACCACTTTTTGCGCCAACAACTTGTTTATTTGGTGTAATGCTTAGAAATAGGATTTAAATGGTGTTTGACAAACTAGCATGCATAGTACTTACTTGTCATACAAAGTACCTCTCTTGCTTAAATGTTGATCTCACGAGATATTTTGAGTTTGTGATGTATGACTTGTAAACTATGGTGCTAAGGATGGTATAATTCCGCAACTTCGATGGTATCACGCTTCAAAGGTCCATTCTATATAGCTTAGCATCATTTGGTAGCGGTAGCTCACCCAAATTTTCAAATTCATGCATATGTGAAAAATTGAACCAAACCCAAGGAATCACATATGTAGGGGGGAGCAAATACTACCAAAGTGCAAACTTGGTTTTCATTTTATATCTTTGTGAAGGTTGTCATCAATTACAAAAAGGGGGAGATTGAAAGCCCATGTTTGGTTTTGGGTAATTGATGAAACCTAGTTTGCTAATGTTTTGCGCTAAGTGCTTCATGATAATCATTAGTAAACAAGATGGAGCAAAGGATCTAGTTGGTGGAGACCACAAGTGTAGGGCATTGACAGCGTCCATGCAAATGGTGTAAGCCCATCAACAAGAGGAGAAAGCCCTAATGACGGCATCCATGCAAATGGTATAAGTCCATCATCGAAAGGTGTCCACAAGCTTCATCAAGAGATGAGAAGGAAGATGTTGAAAAGCTAGGAGCTCAAGGCAAAGGTATATCAAATAGGAGCTCTTTGCTTTTAGTGATCAAGACTCCATAGAGGGAGTGATCACATTTAGGATAGATAGTTGTACTATCAAGAGGGGCGAAATTGTTGATGAAATACGGTTATCAAGTGCCACTAAGTGTTCATGATCATTGCATATGCATATAGATGCTAGTGACACTAACAAACCCTTGGAAAACACTTTGAAAAAGCTAACACACGTGCACAAAGGTGTAGAACACTTGGCGTTAGCGCTTGGGAACCAAGGGTGGAAGGTTTGGAGAGAAATCCTGTGAAAACAAGCGTCGGACGCTCCGTTTCAGAGCGTCGGACCATTGACCTCAGGGTCCGACGGTGCAGAGCCGCAGCAGGTCGACATGTGGAGAGCAGAGGAGCGTCGGACGCTCGGCGTTAGTCCGACGGTGAGCGTCGGACTCCGTCCGATGCGTTTTCAGCGTTTTGGAACCTCTCTGGAAACGTCGAACGCTGGCGAGTTTGAGTCCGACGGCCTGTTGTTTCAGAGTCCGACGGTGGTTTTTGGCGGAGCGTCGGACCAGAGGTTTGGTCCGACGGCTTACCGTCCGACGGTCGTTTTGGCGCGAGAAAAAAGTCGTTGTGATCCAACGTTCGATTTCACACGGCTACTGACACGTGGCGTTCATCCGGGGCGTTGGACCGTGTGGTATAGTCCGACGGTGGAGTCTGCGGGAGTCCGACGCTACGCAGTGAAGTCCAAACGGTTATGTTTTTGAGTGGAGCTTATATATAGCGACTTGGTCAGTTTTGGGGGGTGCCCTGGACATTCCTGAACATTCTAATACACTTGTGAGCCTTCCTACTCCACTCTCACTCATCCTACTTGATTGTGATCATCATTTGGTGAGTTTGGAGAGCATCAAGTGCATTGCATTGATTGAGATCATCTAGAGGCACTTGGTGAGTGTGTTTCGCAACAGTTTCTCTTGTTACTCTTGGAGTTTGTCGACTCCTAGACAGCTTGGAGCTGCGAGGATCGTTGAGGGGAGTTGGTGATTGTCTCCGCCTCCGATCGGTGAAGTTGTGAGGGGTTCTTGAGCCTATCCCCGCGGGAGATCGCGAAAGGCTACTCTAGTGGATTGCTCGTAGCTTGTGGATCCCCATCTTGTGTTGGTTGTGCGGCACCCTTGAGAAGGGTTTGGCGTGTGATGCCAATTAGCGCGTGAACCTCCAAGTGGGTGTATCGCTACAACGAAGACGTAGCTTGCCGGCAAGCAAGTGAACCTCGGTAAAAATCTTGTGTCATCTCTCTTGCCGAGGACTTCTTGTGTATTGTGATTGATCATATTGGTATTCATCTCCTCTCTTCACCGGCGGTATAAAAATCACCCCTCTACTCTTTACCTTCTTGCACTTACTTTTGTTCTTAGTGTACTTGTTGTAGTTGCTCTCCTAGGAGTAGAGTAAAGTAGCAACTTAGCTCTTGTTTGTGATATTAGAGACTATAGACTAGAACGGTTAGGTAGCTTGTTTTTTGAGTAGGTTAGCGCAAAACTCGCTTCGCCGTTTGTTTGACTAACCTCTTGTCTTAAGTGTTGTTTGTAGAGTTTTTTTTTTATAGGCTATTCACCCCCGTCTAGCCATTTAGGACCTTTCACTTTGTTAATTGCTAAGTTGTGGTCTAGTTCTTTGTAGAAATTTTATAGGCTATTCACCCCCCTAGCCTATCCGGTCCTTTCATCAATGAGATGGAATTAAATCTAAAACATGTGTTAAATGAAAGGCTTGTTGAATTACTTCGTGAGGAAGAACTTAAGTGGTACCAAAGGGGAAAGGTAAAACACCTTTTAGAAGGTGATGCTAATACAAAATACTTTCATTTGTTAGCAAATGGTAAACACCGGAAAACTCGTATCTTCCAGCTTGAGGACGGGGATACTATAATATGTGGTGATGCTCATTTAAAATAGCATATTACCAGCTATTATAAGAACCTGTTTGGCCCTCCGGAAATTTCTTCTATTCGGCTAAATGAGCAACAGGTTCATGATATTCCGCAAGTATCCCATCTGGAAAATGAGTACCTGACATGTGACTTCTCGGAATCTGAGGTGAGGGCAACGGTGTTCTAGATGGAACATAACAAGGCACCAGGCCTGGATGGTTTTTCACCAGAGTTTTATCAGGTCTTCTGGGAGTTAGTAAAAGATGATCTGATGGCTATGTTTATGGAATTCCAAGTGGGAACGTTGCCGTTAAATAGCCTCAACTTTGGAACGATAATCTTGCTACCAAAAAATAAATTCAACAATACAGACCAATATGTTTGTTGAACGTCTCTTTCAAGATCTTTACCAAAGTAGCAACAAATAGATTATCTACTGTTGCCCAAAAGGTGAATAGACCTACACAGACTGCTTTTCTACCGGATAGAAATATTATGGAAGGTGCAGTTGTACTACATGAGACTTTACATGAACTTCACTTAAAAAAGCAAGACGGGATAATCTTTAAAATTGATTTTGAGAAGGCATATGATAGAGTAAAATGGAGCTTTCTGCAAGAAACAAAAAGGATGAAAGGGTTCTATGAAAAATGGTGTTCATGGGTACAACAATTTACACAAGGAGGTAATGTAAATATAAAAGTTAATGATCAACCCGGTTCATACTTCCAAAAAAAGAAAGGCTTAAGGCAAGGTGACCCAATGTCTCCAATACTATTTAACATAGTGGTAGACATGGGTGACCATACTCATTGCTAGGGCAAAGGAAGTAGGCCAGGTCGAAGGGGTCATCCCACATCTTGTCCAGGATGGTCTATCTATACTTCAGTATGCAGATGACACAGTGATCTTCATGGGTCATGACATGGTCAAGGTGATGAACATGAAATTAATTTTTAAGTACCTTCGAGCAACTATCGGGGCTTAAAATTAACTTTCACAAGAGTGAAATCTGCACTCTTTTGCTTTGGTAAAGCAAAGGATCATGAAGTGTTTTATTCGCAGTTGTTTGGGTGCGGGATGGGTAAGTACCCATTCCGGTACCTTGGTCTACCTATGCACACTAGGAAATTGAGCAATAAAGATTGGCAGGTAATCGAAAATAGAATTGAGAAAAAGCTTAGTGGTTGGAAAGGTAGGATGCTCTCAGTAGGAGGACGCTTGGTCTTAATAAACTCGGTGCTCTCTAGTTTACCGATATTTATGATGTCATTCTTTGAACTCCAAAGAGGTGTTTTACAAAATATTGACTGTTTTAGATCAAGATTCTACTGCCAGAATGATCAACACAAGCGTAAATATAGGTTGGTCAAATGGGAAATTATGTGCCAACCTAAAATTTAAGGAGGCTTAGGCATACATAATTTGGACATACAAAATAATTGTTTGTTAAGCAAATGGCTTTTTAAATTGTTAAATGAGGACGAGTTGTGGCAAGAACTTTTACAGAATAAATATATAAAAGACAGACCTTTAGGAAGTTGTACTAAAAATCCAACAGATTCTCACTTCTCGAAAGAGCTGATGAATGTCAAAGAGACCTTCATGGGTTTTGGGTCCTTCAAAATCAAAGATGGGTCACAAACTCGGTTTTGGATGGACACTTGCTTGGGTAAGCAACCACTAAAAGATAAATTTCCCTCCCTGTTCAATATTGTGAGAAGAAAACAAGACTCGGTGTCAAGTGTACTTGCATCCGTCCTATTAAACATCTCCTTCCGCCGCAATCTAGCGGGGAGAAACCTACGGGACTGGCATAGAATTGTTGTCTCTCTACAAGATGTGAATTTGCAGGGGGAAAGGGATGCTTTTGTTTGGTCTTTACATTCATCAGGTACCTTCTCAGTTAATTCTATGTATGCTGCGTTAATTAACAATGGGGTCAGAGTGTCACAGGATTTATGGCAGATCAAAGTTCCCACAAAAATTAAGATATTTTTGTGGTACCTAAAAAGAGGAGTGATTTTAACAAAAGATAATCTCGCTCGACGTAATTGGAATAGTGACACAAGATGTAACTTTTGCTATTCTCCAGAGAGTATTCGTCACCTCTTTTTTGAATGTTTCTATGCCATATTTCTGTGGTGTGCTGTACACATTATATTTGGAATATCACCACCATTTAACATGGATGACTTATTTTCTAATTGGTCAAAAATGGGTGATAACTTGCATAATTCTTTGTTATTAACAAGCAGCATTGGCTTTATGTTGGACAATTTGGATAACAAGAAACGAGGTGGTTTTTTGATAAGTGCAGACCAAAAACTTTTTTGCATGTACTCTTTCGAGGAACCCATTGGCACTGTAGCGGCGTGATGATCTACGGGACCAACTGATCCTCGCTGGGCATCATTTGGAGACGTCGGTCTTACATTTCTCTTCCTCAAATAGATGGTTT
This sequence comes from Eremochloa ophiuroides, assembly GCA_038502445.1. NCBI lineage: Eukaryota > Viridiplantae > Streptophyta > Magnoliopsida > Poales > Poaceae > Eremochloa > Eremochloa ophiuroides. Next base: position 4,437,577 of record JAHLJS010000006.1, read on the forward strand.
TCAAATAGGTTTCCCTTAGTCAGACCTTTACTTCTGGTTGTCGTTATTCCAAAGTTTGGTCGTAAGACTCTAAACTTTGGACTTCGTGTGTTGGACATGTAGACTAGCTTTATAAAAAGTGGCTTGATTATACCTTTTAGTGGATGAAGCCGGATATAAACTATCTATTATTAAAAAAGACCCTGTTCCCTTCTGAAAAAATCATAGATTTTAAATAAAACTGATTTATTGCGAGAGAAAAACATCGCTGAAAAGAAACCAAAATAGACTAGGACCCCACTCGTGTTATATTTATTCCAGGCAAGGTGCAACAATAGTACAATACTAGTTGAGCACACGGGTGCAACAATAGTACAATACTAGTTGAACACACGTACTTGCCTACATACACAGGAGCATATATACGGTAATAAAAGGCAGGCATAAGAGGGTGAGATAAAGCAGTAGCAGTCGGGCGTAAGCGGTTACACTAGTACATGCGTACAGTAATCTATGCAGGATGCAGGGATTGTGGAGACAGCACATACGACAACGAGAGGATAGGAAGTACCCAACACGATGGGCAACGACAGCGTGAGCAGGGAACAGAGCACCGACGGCGGTCTGTTTGGTGCTGGATCGTCGATGATCGATCAGACGGCGGCGATGGAGCTGTCGAGCTTGACGACGACGAGATCAGCGGCGGCGGCGGCGGCCTCGAGCCCCGCGGCCACCACGGCAGGTGCGGTGGCGGCGTCGCTACCGGCGGCGGCGTTGGCGGCGCGCGCGGCCAGGACGTGGTCACGCACGCGCGCCGCCATGCCGTCGAGGCCGGCCTGGAGGCGCGCGACGAGCGCGTCCCTGGGCGTGCCGCGCACGGGCTCGCACTCGAACTCCCACCGCAGCTCGCAGCCGGCGGCGCCGGCGGCGGGGACGACGCGGAACGTGGCGAAGAAGAGGCCGAAGCCCATGTTGTTGTCGTTCATCTCGTAGCGGAAGAAGCGGCGCTCCGCGTCGTGCTCCAGCAGCGTCTCGTGCGCCCAGTCCGCGGGCGTGGGGTCGCCGGCGGCGACGGTGCCCTCGCAGTAGCGCACGCAGCCCGGCGCGCGCGGGGTGCCGGACGCCAGCCGGCACGCGGCCACGCGCGGGTGCCACCGGTGGAACGCCAGGAAGTCCGATAGCAGCGCCCACGCCTCGTCCGCCGTCGCCTCCGGCACCGCCGACGCCACCTTCCCCTCCCACTCCCACACCCTACTAGCGGCCGGCGGTGCCGCTCTGCCGGTGGCGGCGGCAGGCTCGGGCTCGGGTGCCGCCGTCATCGTTGCGGGGCTGTGGGTGCCGCCGTCATCTGGAACCACGTAATATATAGACCACGGGCGCGCGCGCGCGCGCGGGCCGTTCGTTCTATGCTACACTGTAGTACTAGGTCTGTAGCACTACCTGATCATTGGCATGTAAATCCAGTGATAAAAACTACGTATGGTTTCCATGATGACCATGTGTCAATAAAAATTAGCTATAGAAACTAATTCACACGGTAGGATTGTCTTAGAGTAATAAATACTTCCTCCTCACAATATTTACAAATATGTGATTCAAATTATTTCCCATAATATTTTCCTACGAAACCGTTTTCTCTCTTTTTTTTTTCTTCTTTTTTCTCATTAATTGAGCTGTCATGTTATCATTTTACCTACGTGGCAGGTCATTTAAGAGAGATAGAAACTGTTCATTAATTACTATATTGGGAGTGCACGAAGAATGAAATTTCAGGTTTGGATTGAATTAAAATCTAAGTTTTTATACAAAATATTATAAGTATTGATGACTCCAAAGATGTGTGCTGTGAAGAAAATACATTTTAAATACTTTTGGTTACATTTATAGTTACCGGATAAAAAAAAAGGGGAGAGAATTAGCTAGTCTTTTTAAGATGATACAGGGAGCGATGCGCACGTACATTTTGCATTCCTACGTCTGTCGCCAATCGTCATTCATGGCAGCAGGGTGTATAGACAGGGTCACAGTGAGGGTGCAGCAAGGCCGGAGCTCGGGCAGGGCAGCTAGCCGGCCGACCGGCCGACCGAGCCCACAGGACCGGCGCAGCGTAGCAGAGGCACGCACACAGTAGCCAGCCCAGCGAGTAGGAGTAGGCACCACGGTGGGGTGGGGGGATCCGATGGACCGGCTAGCGCTAGCGTATGGCCGGCGTGGGCGCGTGGCGTGGCGTGGCCCCTCTGGCTCTGGCTTGGCCGGTTCCGGAGGCAAGTCGGCGGCAGGCGCGGGCGCGGCCAGGTTGCCCGGCTCCCTACGTCCGCCGTCCGTCCGTCCTTCCGCCGGTTGCCGTCGTCGTAAGCGCCGCACCGCACCGCACTGCCGCTGGCCAGAGACTCCGGCCGCGCGTCGCGGAGCTGGCCCCGGCCCCGGCCTATGGCTATGGATGGACGGTGATTAACGGGGACCTCCTGAACCGCAGCGACGACGTGAGAGCTGAGTGCGATGGCCACAGCTGGTCCATGGACCCCTTCTGCCTGCCGGAACTGACGAGGTAAACAGAGAAATGAATTTTACCAAGAATGGATTTTACCAAAGAGGTTTCAGTTCTATAATTCCAAAAGCACGAACAACAGCAATCACAGCACGTCGAAGCCAGATCAGCATAAATCCTTGAGGATCGATCGATCGTTCGATCGAGCGGACCGATGGAGTGCACAGCGCGAGATCCGATCCGATCCAAGCAGCTTTCGTTCACAGGAGGAGAAGGGGAACGTCCCAACTGAAACCCATCAATCAATATAATTTCGCGACGTTTACAGGACCTGGCGCCGCCTTTTTCGCGGCCGCTGCAGATGGTGGCGACGCGCTCATCGTCATCTGGTTGAGCTTCCCTTTCGGCACGGATGAGACGATGCCTCATGCCTGGACCTGGATGGGCAACAACGCTCACAGACTCACACTCACTGTCATGGACTCATGGTCATAGCCTCGCGCGCGACCATATATACGTCCCGCAGGGGGCTTTATATATTATATAAGCCTTTGTTTGCCTTGCCTTATTCTTGTTATTAGCTCATTCACTCTGCTGATGAGTGCTGACAGTACTCGTGTTCCGTGTAGATGACAGCCAAGTGCCCAAGTGGACAGCCGTCTCGTTGCAACGTCCCTCTCGCCTGAAAATAACAGCCACCATGTATGGGTTGTGATGTGTACGTACGTGTACGCGTACGTGATGGCTAAAAAGGAAAGCGCGAGATTAAACGTGGTCTACAGTATTATCATATTATATCCGGTCTACTGCACCCTTTTACTTTTGCACGCCAAAAGAAGGAGGACATGCGTACGACTCTCCTACAGGAGGAAGGTCTTGTTTAGCACAGGTCTTAGAAAATGGTTTCATCACCAACTCTTTCGGTGAAGCTGATTTATTTTAAAATTATTGTTTGACAAAACAGTTTTATCAACAACTTCATGCATGGTAAGGAGAGAGAAGCCACTTTTTTCAGTTCATGGCAGCTCAGGAGAAAAAAAAATGGCTTCACTACAGCCCACACATGAAGCTGTTTTAGAAAAGGATATTTGACAAGAAAAATAGCTCACAACAGCCTGTGAGCTGTACCAAACCGTCCCTAAGTATATACTACTATACGACTGTGTTTGGATCCCACCTAAATTTTGGAAGCTAGATTTTGAAAATTGGACTACTATAAGTCAGATTTTAAAAGCTAGAATGGTAAGCTGTTTGGATTCACAGCTTTCAAAAGCTGCGACATACTACAATGCATAGTAAAATTATTTAAATACCCTTGCTCAGATGCGTAGGGGAGAAACTAGGAGGGGTAAATTTGTCTTTTAACATCTAGAAGCTGGAAGAAGCTGGGTTCAACTAGCTTCCCAGATTGTAGAATCTGAAAGCCTGCAGATTGTAAAATCTGGTTAGAAGCTGGTGCTGTTTGGAAGACCTAATAGCTTTTAGAAGCCAGATTCTATAATTTGACGGTATCCAAACAGCGCCTCTGGCTGCCTATCAGCCTATGCTTGGAGCTGGACATGGCGGTTTGCGTTGCTGCAATGCTAATGGATATATGCCGTCGATCAAGGAGACGGCGACGCGCTCCGCTCTCCGGTCTCCCGTCGTGTATCGGCGTCCCGGCTGCGTGCAACCTGTAAGAGTAGCTGTGTGGAGGCATGGTTCGGGTTGGCGTTCCCATTTCATTTTCCTCTCGTTTTCGTTTTCGTTGGATGTGGACACTGTGGCGGTGGCCTGCGTTTGCGTACGTGATGTGACGCATCGCATTCAAGCGTTGATGGGCGCCGCCGGTACTGGCTGTCTGCAGTTGCTGATTCCGCGCAATAAAAACCTCCATACCGTCCCGTCCGCTTGTACGTACGACTCCCGCCGCCTGGCAACAGTACCTGCAGCTCCTGCTCATCTACAGTGATAAACAGGGCCTCGCTGCTTGCTGGTCATGGCGTTTGTGTGCCTGCCCGTGAATGTGGCTGTCGGTCTGGATGCATGCATGGAGGGACATCACTGTATTTTGGGACAGAGGGAGTTCGTACGACTCCCTACAGTACCTGTAGCTCTTGCTCGATGTATGTTTGTTGGAGCTGAAAAGATAAGCTGATTTTGGCTGAAACTGATTTGTTATAGGAGGAAATACTATTTCAGAGTTGAAAAATATACGCTGTTTAGCTGGAGCGAAGGCCTGCTTGCTGGTCATGGCGTTTGTGGTGCCTGCCCATGAATGCGCTGCCCGTGAATGCGTGGCTGTCGGTCTGGATGGAGGGACATCACTGTAGTATGGCCCCGTTTAGATCCCGGTTGCAGTTGCAATTCTGCACCATAGCACGTTCGTTTGTATTTGACAACTTTTGTTTAATCATGGCCCAAGTGGACTTAAAAGATTCGTCTCGTGATGTACATTCAAAAAGTACAAACATGCAAACATTTCGTCTACATTTAATGCTCCATGCATGTGCCGCAACGTTGATGTGACTAGTTGTAATTGCAATTTGCAGTGGATCTAAACAGGGCCTATGTACCTGCCTCTCAATCACCATACATATTGTACGGTGGATGGATGGCACAGTGCGAGTGTTGCGTGACTCACGTAGGCACTGTTGTATGAAATGAGAATGGGAGAATGCTCAATCGTATTCCATGACAGTGTATGAGTACAAATACAAGTGCCAAAGCACTAGTGGCCGTAAGCTACTAACTGAATCCTGAACAATCGGAGCAGCTAAACAAATGGTCCAGTATGTGACCATGAACCTATACAACAACTAATCAGCTGATCCCTATCTATCTACTAGGATTCGGAGGAATAGGTCGTTGACACCCCCCCCCCTCAGTTGATGCTTCGGTCGACCGTAGGCACAAACTGTCTCTGAATTCGTTGAACAATGGTGTAGGTAGCCCTTTTGTCATGATGTCTGCAAACTGTCTCTCAGTTGGGATGTGCAAGACTTTGAACTGGCCAAGGGCCACCTTCTCTCGCACAAAATGAATGTCAAGCTCCACATGCTTCGTTCGCCGATGGTGCACTGGGTTTTCAGAAAGATAAACCGCAGAGACATTGTCACAGTAGATTACCGTGGCTTTGTCGATGCGCACATGAAGTTCGCAAAGCAGGTTTCTAAGCCAGCAGCACTCCGTGGTAGCGTTCGCCACAGCTCGGTACTCGGCCTCTGCGCTGGACCTGGATACCGTCGTCTGGCGCTTCGATGACCACGACACCAGGGAGTTGCCGAGGAAGACGCAGTATCCCGAGGTCGATCGTCGAGTGTCGGGGCAACCAGCCCAGTCAGCGTCGGAGTATACCTTGAGTTCAGTCGAAGGTTGCGCAGAGATCCTGATGCCATGGTGAATTGTACCACGAAGATAGCGCAGTATGCGCTTGACGAGGTTCCAGTGCACATCATGTGGAGCCTGCATGTGTAGGCACGCCTGGTTCACGGCATACGCAATGTCCGGTCGCGTGAGGGTGAGATATTGGAGCGCGCCGGTGATGCTGCGGTAGAATGAGCTGTCGTCCGCAGGTTTGCCATCAGTTGCAAACATCTTCGGCTTGGTCTCCACTGGAGTGGATGCTGGCTTGCAGTTAGCCATACCTGCTCGCTCGAGGATGTCCTCCGTGTACTAAGCTTGGTTGAGGAGAAAGCCATCAGCGTCGCGACGCACCTGAACACCGAGGAAGAAGTGCAGAGGGCCAAGATCTTTGATAGCAAAGGCCTGACGCAGTCTGTTTATGACGTCGTGCAGCAGAGTTGTTGTCGATGCAGTCAGTATGATGTCATCAACGTAGACAAGGAGGTACGCCACTTGCGCGCCATGGCGGTAGACGAAGAGGGAGCTGTCGGAGCCAGTTGAGACGAAGCCCATGCCACGAAGATGAGTGCTGAGTCGCTGAAACCACGCCCAAGGGGCCTACTTAAGTCCATAGAGGGATTTGATCAACAGACAGAAATAATCAGGCCGGGATGAGTCGACGAAGCCGGCCGGTTGGTGGCAGTAGACGCGCTCGGCAAGATCACCGTGCAAGAAGGCGTTCTTGACATCCAGTTGATGGACAGCCCATCGAAGCATCGCGGCGAGGTGAAGCACCGTCCGAATGGTCGCTGGTTTAACCACCGGCGAGAACGTTTGGTGGAAGTCCACGCTAGGGCACTAAGAGAATCCACAAATGACCCACCGCGCCTTGCGTCGCTCCAGTGTGCCGTCAGGGTGGAGCTTGTTCTTGAAAATCCACTTGCCACACATGACATTCGCATGTGGTGGCCGTGGCACAAGTGTCCATGTGCCGTTGGCCTGAAGAGCATCGAATTCCACCTGTATGGCTGCAAGCCACTCCGGATCACGGAGAGCAGCCCGAACTGAAGACGGTGGCGGTGTGATGGCGTCCGTCGTGGCCACGTTTGCGTACTTGGGGTTGGGCAGTCGAATGACATCCCTGGCACATGAGATCATCGGGTGTTGACGAGGTGGTGATGGCGACGGAGCCGTGGGTGCCAATGTTGAGGACGCCAGCGACGCTGTGACAGGCGCTGGTGTCGGCGATGAAGATGGAGCCGATGCCTCCACTGTGGGGGGACGGAGGAGTGTCATTCGGCTCGGGGGGTGTGGCGGTGACGGTGTTGCCGCGCGTCCGCCCGCTTGTTGTCCGTGGGGAGGTGCTGGTGCACGCCGTCGCGACGTTCGTGGTCCAGCCGTGATCTGGATCATGTCATCAGTGCACGGCTGAAACTGGTGAGATCCCGGCGGCAATGGAGTGGCATCCTACGCAAAGGGAAAACATGTCTCGTCGAAATAGACGTGACGTGAGAGTATAACCCGCTTGGTCACTGGATTGTAACATTTGTAGCCTCGTTGATCGAGTGGATAGCCGAGAAAGATGCAGCGTGCAGAGCGTGGTGCGAGCTTATGCGGTGCGGTTGCAGCAGTGTTGGGATAGCAAAGGCAGCCGAAAATGCGGAGGTGATTGTACTCCGGCTGTGTGCCGAACAGAAGCTCGTAGGGCGTGGCGTGAGCACGAGGGTGGCATGGACGGCGGTTCAGTAGGTATGTGGATGCGGCGAGGGCGTCAGGCCAGAACGTGAGTGGCGCCGAGGCCTGGAACAGAATGGCGCGGAGGCCATCGTTCAGTGTACATAATACATGTTCAGCACGTCCATTTTGCTGTGATGTATATGGACATGTTAGGCGTAGGGCGATGCCGTGCATGGCAAAGAAAGCACGAGATGCTGAGTTATCAAACTCTTTGCCATTGTCCGTTTGGAGAGACATGATGGGAACCTGAAACTGCGTGCGCACAAAGGCATGAAAGGAAATCAGGGTAGAGAGGACATCAGATTTGTAGCGCAATAGGAACGTCCAGGCATAGTGAGTGTAGTCATCCAAAATAACGAGATAGTATTGATAGCCAGAATTGCTGAAAATGGGAGATGTCCATACATCACAGTGCAAAAGTTGGAAAGGGAAATTGGAAACATTATTTGATGCACTAAATGGCAGGCGTACATGTTTGCCTAAGCGACATGCATGGCAAGTGTAACGGCTGGATTTGGTGCGGGAGAAGCCAATGGAACGGGACAGCCGCTGGAGCGTTTCCTAACCAGGGTGACCAAGCCGCGCATGCCAGACGATCGTGTTGTTCGTGGAGGCAAGAAGAGCTGTTGCAGGGCGTGCCGGAGAAGATGCAGATGGCACCGATGGACCCTGGATGGGATAGAGGTCGCCTGATGAATCACATCGGAGGAGCGCCATCTTGGTACGAAGATCCTTAACGGAAAAGCCCCAGGGATCAAATTCAACAGAAATGGCATTATCACGGGTTAGAGCGCGCATGGAAATCAGATTCTTGACAATTTGTGGAGCAATTAACATATTACGAAGTTGCAAGGGTGAGGAGGAACGAGTGGGGATGGCGGCATGACCAGAGCATTTTGTAGGAAGTAACTGGCCGTTGCCGACAACAGAGTATACCGGAGTTCGACGCCATGTGAGCTATGGCGCCCGTGTCGAGGAACCAGTCGCTGCTGAAAGGTCCTTGTTTGGTTTTGGTAATTGAGTGACAACTTAGATGGACTAATATGTGTTCAAGTGTTGAATACACAGGTGATTAGTCCACAAGTACATGTGTGTGAGCATCTATGCCATGGAGGTGGAAATGGTTTGGAGATGATGCTTAGCTCACACATATGGTATGAAGGAGCTAAATGCATGAGACATGGCATGGAGTCATGTGGCTAGGTGGAGAAGATGAAGACATGACTTGGCGTCGACGGACCGGTTGCAAGTGTGAAGGGCAAGCTAGTGGGCTTGGCACCGATGGACCAACGCAACGGTGAAGAGCAAGTGAAGTCAAGGATCGATGAACCAAAAGCCACGTGATGATATGAAGTGGATCATATCATTGTTGAGGTGTTAGTGCATGTGTTGCACCGGCATCGATAGTGTTGGAGATGGTGATGAAGATGGTGATTGGAATGAAAAGCGCAAGGCAAAGGTATAACTTAGGGCATTTCCATTTCACCGGTCTAAGGTTGAGTAGAGAAGTGCTTGACCGGATTTTAGGATAGATGGCCATACTATCAAGAGGGGCAAACTTGTTTGCATATCGATCATCTAGTGCCATTTGAGCGATCTAACTTGCATGCATTGATAGGATCGAGTGGCGTGGTGAAAAGAGTGAAAACCCTTTTGAAAAATGATTGTGAAAATGCTAACTCACAAGCACAAGGTAGTGGAACACTTTGGAGTTGGCACATTTGCAAAAGGGTGAAAGTTTCGAGCTCGCAGGAAGCTTGGTAGATCTTGGATGGATAAACTGTTTTTATCCATTGAGTTTTGGATAAGCAATCATATGGGTTGTGTAGCCCTCTGAATGAGCTTTCTAAAATGTCCTAGATCATCGAAATCGGAGTTCGGAGCTAAGGGACATCGCCGTTTTTCCGAACGGGGGCAGGCGTCGGATCCTGGGAAACATTAGTCCGACGCTAAGCGTCGGACCAGTCTGACGGTTCAGTCCGACGCCCTGAAAATAGCCGTTCGAAGGGGCTAAAGCGTCGGACCTTAAAGATATAGTCCGACGCCCACCCCGGGACAGTCCGACGCTATTTTGCTCTCGGGAAAACTCTCTGTAGACCGTCGGACCCTAAACAATGGTCCGACGCTCCGGTCCGATGCTCCCAGAGAGCCATTAGAGCGCTGTAACGGTTGGATTCAAACGGCTAGTGACACGTGGCGCTTATCCAAGGCGTCGGACCATGAGAATTAGTCCGACGGTTGCGCGGTTAAGGGTCCGACGCTCGGTCCGACGGCCGGTTTGAGTTGATAATGGTTCCTTTGGCTTAAGAGCTATTTATAGGACTATGTGGCCGGCTGTGAGAGGGGTCTTGCACCTTGGGAATGTGTTTCCCTTGCTAGTGCATGGCTTTGTGCTCTCTAACTCACTAGTGTGCTTAGTGTTCATCGAATTGATCGCTAGTGAGTGATTCTAGTGCGTTGCATTGAGAGATTGCAAGAATTGGCATTAGGTGATCAAGTTGCAAGCCGGTGTGCTTGTTACTCTTGGAGGTTGCCACCTCCTAGACGGCTTGGTGGCTCGTGGCTCCGTCGAAGCAAGCAAGAAGATTGTGCTTGGCTCCGGAGAAGCTTTGTGAGGGGTTAGAGCTCACCCCGCGGGAGTTCGCGAAGAGCATTGCTAGTAAAGCGAGACGTGAAGAGCGACAAGTGGTTCGGCCGGATCAAAGAGCTTGAGCTTGTGGGCGCCCCACGTGGGAGTGGTGACTTGTGGTGGGTCACCTCAAGCTAGAGGATCGGCGGCAACCTTGGAGCTTGTCTCAACGAAGGACGTAGTTTGTGGCAACAAGTCAACCTTCGAGAAATAAATCACCGTGTCAACATCTTTCCATCCTTCGCGGTGGTTTGCTCCCTTCTACACAAGTTATTTACTTTGTGCATTACTCTACTTGTGTAGTTGTAGTTGCTCTTGTGAGACCGATTAGCTTGTGTAGCTTGCCACTCACCTTCTTAGCTTGTGTAGCTTAGAAGTAGTTCTCACTTAGTTTGTGTAGCTAAGTGAGTTGCGCTCCTTGATTTGGATTGTGTATCCTTATCATTGAGCAAGTAGTGAGCTTAGGGGCTTAGTGCGCTTTTGCTTGCTAGTTGATAGGAGTTTTCCCGGTGCTTAAAGTACTAGCGCTTAGGTTCGTGTGATCTTGCGTTAGAACGGTTTAGGGAAGCTCAAGCTAGACTTGCACCTTTGCTTCTTGCTAGGATCTTTTGCAAGGTGCTTAGAGTCTTAGTTAGAGGTGTGAATTGTCGCTAGAACCGATTAGGTTTTATTTTCGCTGCGATTTATTTTTTATCGGACTATTCACCCCCTCTAGTCCGCCATCTCGACCCTTTCAATTGGTATCAAAGCTTGGTCTCTCTTTTAGTGGTCTTAACCGACCCGAGAGGATGGCGACTTATGGACTAGATGTTGATTGTCCATACACATTTGATGGCACACACTTTGCACATTAGAGAAATTGGATGGAATACAATATTAAGTTTATTTCTCCCCAAATGTGGTGGATGGTAGATGTGGGCTTTTCTCATGCGGTTGATCGAAAGAATGCAACCAAAGCGCAAGAGAAATGCCTACATCTAGATGTCCAAGCAATTAACATGTTTTATAGATCTTTGGATGATAGCATCTTTGGAGAGATCATTGACTTTGAGACATCCCATGAAATTTGAGCATTTCTCAATGACAAGTATGGCAAGATCTCCAATGATGAAGATGATGCCAAAGACACAAAGCTTGGTGATTAAGAACACCTCCATGACTCCGTGATTGTGGAGAGTTGCTCCTCCACTTGGTCAAGTGATGGTGATGATGATCATACCACAAGAGCACTTGACAAGGGAGTTGATGAAGCCACAAGTGAGGCACATGATGATTCTACCTCAAGCTCACTTGATGATGGCTACGAGAGTGATGCATCAACAAGCTCTTCATCCTCATCACATAGCTACAAGTCACTCGGTGGCGGCAAGGTATCACTTGGTAATGTGATTGTTGATTGTGATGATCCAAATTTTGAGCTTGTATGCAAACTCGTAAATGCCTTAAGAAAAGAGATGAACAAAACAAAGAATTTGACTAATGAAAACTCTTTTCTAAAGGACACATGTGAACAAAAAAAGCATATACTTTATGTCATGAGTTATTCACATGAGGAGCTAAAATTGACTCATGAGGAGCTTAGTGTTGCTCATGAGAATTTGGTAAAAGACCATGCTTTTCTCACTAAGGAGTTTTCCAATGAAAAACTTAAAGCTAGTGAGAGCTCATCACTTGGGTCAAATGATCGATCATATGTTGCTAACCCTTGTGATGTAGGTATGAAGAGTGTATCCACCTCTTGTGATGATTTATTTTCTATGCCTTATTATTTACATTTAGATGCTTGTTCTTCTTTCTTGTCTTGTGAGACTAACCTTTTGAAGGAGAACAATGAGCTTAAACAAGAAGTGAAGAACTTGAACAACAAGATAGCAAGGTGGAACAACTCAAGTGCCGCCCTTAACCATATGTTGAAAAACACAAGAATGGTGGGCGACATGAGTGGTCTTGGCTTCAATTCAAGCAAAGTCAACACACAAAGAATCCAAGATACAAGTGGCATACACTTCAACAAGAGCAAGATCAAAGGCAAGAGATGGGGCAAGAGAACACATGAGAAAGAGATGAAGAAGCTAGAGCAAGAACGGCTTGCTCATTTCATGTGCTTCGCATGCCATGAGATGGGTCACTTAGCTTCATCATGCCCCAAGCAAGAGAAGCTCAAGTTGAAGAAGGAAGAAAAGAGGCTCACACGCTCACAAAGTCTATACAAGTGATTTGTGAGGTCTCAACTAGAGCCACAAGATAAGACACCCCAAGAACAAGTCAAGACCAACCATGAATCATACCAAGGTGACTTGAAGAAGAAGAAGAAGAAGAAGAAGACAAGAAGGGGTAATGGAAGAGGACGACATCCAACTCATATCCATGATGCCAACAAGATGATGAGCAAGATTCAAGAAAATAAAGATTTAGCTCACATCAAGTGCTTCCAATGTGAAGACATGGATCACTTTGCCTCGAAGTGTCCTAACAAGCTTGAAAAGAAGGCTCAAGCAACTCAAGAGAGGCAAGGCAAGGAGGAGCACCAAATGAGCAAGAAAGAGAAGGCTCAAGCAAAGCAAAGGTGCTACTCATGCCGGAAAAGGGGACACATGGCTAATTCATGTCCCCTAGGTAACACTTCTAAGCCTATTTCAATTCATGCAAATAATTTGCTTAGGAAGGATGACAATGGTACCTCATCGGTTGCTATTGCAAAACATCCCGCTATCCATACTAAGGCAATGCCTAAGTATGTTGCTCCTAACTTGAGAGGACCCAAACTAGTTTGGGTACCATCAAAAGGTGGATGAATGTGTGTAGGTATAATGGCATTGGAGGCTTGATTCAAATGGTATTTATTTTGATCATCATATGTTGAGTCAAGTCATGAAGGCTAGTGCATATCTAAACCAATGCCAAGTCAAAAGAAGTGAAGTCCAAGTGCTTAATTCATACAAGTGCAAAAGATCAAGTTGTGGGTGATCAATCGATTAAATATTTGATGACTTGCAAACCATTGAGTTGAAGTTTGCAAATGGATGATCATGAACTATCAAGGTATATCATTTGTTTATCAATCTTATTTGGATGCATATGAGTTGATTGAATTGGATAAATATGCATATGTTGCTTGCAATGAGAAGTTTGAATGAAATAATTGCTTAGTGATCAAATTTGAGTAGATTTGGTTGGATATGATCATAAGATGATATTTAGTAAGTGGATTGAATGGATTTATGTCTTGTGAAAGTATTCAAGCAAGTTTAGTTCAAGTTTGGTTCAATTTGATGAAGATTAGCTCAATTGATCAAAATCTGTCCAAAATTGCAAAACTGAGCTAGCTGTGAACAAAGCCATGTTTGAGTAATCAAAACTATTTGGATTGGTTTGAAAATTGATATACATGCTCTAGACTTATGATACAAGTTGCTGTGAAGATCTCATAAGAATTGGATAAGGATTACTTTAGTTTTGGAGTAGTTCTTGTCAACTATAGTGCAGCAGTTTTTCAGCATGTAGCAGTATGGAGAAAAATGGTGGCTGCCAATTCATACTTGGTTAAATGAAGCTCAATTTTTGTGGCTGCTAGTAGACTCATAGAAAGTCATTTCCACAAAATTTCGTGGTAATTGGACATGTACATTGGGAGATATAGCATATTCTTTAAAAGGTACAGAATCTGTCCACAAGAGGGAATTATTGAAAATATTTGGTATCTCTTGCATTGAAAGGCTCTCAAGTTGGAATTATGATTACAAGTGGTTGAGAGTTTCATTTATTTGGTTTTGGATCATGAAGATTGGTGCTCAAGTGAAGATCAAGACCAAGAAATAAAGAAGAAAGAAAAGGATTTAAAGAAGGAATTCAAGTTGATCATCATGTTAAGTCCTTAGATCAATCAAGCAAAGGCAATTCAAGTGAGTATTGAAGATATTTCTTTGGAGAGAGGTCACTTCTCCCGATCGCCGGGGCGTGCCACCTTATGTAGGTAAACCAAGTGGGTGATGCTTGGATGGCTAATATGGAAGTGGTGATCCGAAGAATTATTGAATATGCTTAGTTGAAGCAAATTAAAAGGGTTGATCTAGAGAGCAAGCAACAACCAAATGAGAAGAATTCATATATATACAAGTGGTATTTTCTCATGCAAGCTTGATCAAGAAAAGATGCAAGTTAACCATAATTTGAAACTAGCACTTGACCATATGGGTGAAGAATGGAATTCATGATGATGATTGGTCTTCACCAAGCTCTTCAGATGGACTTCACCATTGCTATTATTGGAGATTGATTGAAAATAACTATTCTCTACTCCGAGATAGCAAAGGTATCATTGTATGGCATATGCATCCATATTATGCTAAGGACATGTTTAGAGCATATAGTCATACATAGATGAGCATTCATGAAAATAAAATGATTTTAAGTTCATATGATGCCACTATTGCTTCTATGTTTTGTTTGATCTAGTGGTTAAATATGACTTGTTTATGAGCATGTGAACCTAATGTTTGATCTAATTAAATGGGTAAAAAGGATCTAATTCAACATAGGCAAGATAACCCCTAGTGGCGTGAAGAAGCTTGTCTTTGGTTCAAACCGAGTTAGATTACTTATGCAAGTTTGCTAGATTAAACTATAAGAGAAAGAAGCTCATAAAAAAAAGGAAATGGTTCAAGAAGCACAATACAACAATGAAAATGGATATCAAGTTATTCTTTTCAAATGGTATCCAGACTCTCCAAATCACTAGTAGCATGCACATGGTTATTCTTTAAGTGGTATCACTATTCTTCAAGTGGTATTACTATACATGGTGTATGTCTACAAGTAGTTTAATTTCAAGTGGTACTATGATCATCATCACGGCATCCATGCAAGTGGTATAAGTCCAACTCCATTGGTACTCACAAATGGTGGCTAGATCAAGTATTCAAGTGGTATCCAACAATATGTGCAAGTGATCCTCAACTTTAAGTGATCATCAAGATAAAGACTTCCAACAAGGTGTCCATCAAATGTGCAAATGTCTACCCTCAACATCCCTAGCACACACCTTTGTCACAATAGAGAGATTACCTTTTATGGAAATATGTGATAAGGGAAAGATATTGGATTACATGATCATGGGGGAGAGATTATCAAGGTGGATGGAAGTACGCAATGAACCATCATGAAGGCCGATGATGTGAGAGCAATAGGCCAACAAGAAGGATGATCCACAAGATTGAAGATTGCAAGGGGATCAAAATTCTTGGACAAGAGAAGCACACAAGTAGGGGGAGCAAGCTCATGGACATGATTGATTACATTTGAAATGTGCATATTCATATGCTTGCTTGCATTTGCATTTAGTTTATTTACATATGGTATCTTACTTGTGTGGTGTATGCTAGTATAGGTTTGAATGATGATTTGATAACTAGCATGCAAAGGTTGTTAGCTAGACTTGTATTTTCAAGTATTTACTAGAACCTTGCTTATAATGCTGATCTCACGAGGTATCTAGTATTTTTTGCTTATCTAGCTAAACATGATGTTAAGGATGGACTTAATGATGCAACTTCAATTGGCTTCAAGCAATTGGTATCGAGAAATTGGTATCACGCTACAAAGGTTTATTCTATGCACCTTAGCATCACTTAGTAGTGTTGGCACTCTCACAAATTCCATATTTATGCATGTGTGAAAATTTGAAACCAAACCATTTGAGCACACATGTAGGGGGAGTTAACACTAGCAAGTCGGGTTTTATGGAGTTTATCCAAGTCTAAAGATTTGAGCTTAAAGATGGATAAGTAACATAAAATCCAACCCAAGTTAGTAATTTACACTTGTGTGAAAAGCTAACTTGGTTAAAATGCTTAATTTCCATATCTTTGTAGATTTGTCATCAATTACCAAAAATGGGAGATTGAAAGGTGCTTGTTTGGTTTTGGTAATTGAGTGACAACTTAGGTGGACTAATATATGTTCAAGTGTTGATTACACAGTTGATTAGTCCACAAGTACATGTGTGTGAGCATCTATGCCATGGAGGTGAAAATGGCTTGGAGATGATGCTTAGCTCACACATATGGTATGAAGGAGCTAAACGCGTGAGACATGGCATGGAGTCATGTGGCTAGGTGGAGAAGATGAAGACATGACTTGGCGTCGACGGACCGGTTGCAAGTGTGAAGGGCAAGCTAGTGGGCTTGGCACCGATGGACCAACGCAACGGTGAAGAGCAAGTGAAGTTGAGGATCGATGAACCAAAAGCCACATGATGATATGAAGTGGATCATATCATTGTTGAGGTGTTAGTGCATGTGTTGCACCAGCATCGATAGTGTTGGAGACGGTGATGAAGACGGTGATTGGAATGAAAAGCGCAAGGCAAAGGTATAACTTAGGGCATTTCTATTTCACTGGTCTAAGGTTGAGTAGAGAAGTGCTTGACCGGGTTTTTGGATAGATGGCCGTACTATCAAGAGGGGCAAACTTGTTTGCATATCGGTCATCTAGTGCCACTTGAGCGATCTAACTTGCATGCATTGATAGGATCGAGTGGCATGGTGAAAAGAGTGAAAACCTTTTTGAAAAATGATTGTGAAAATGCTAACTCACAAGCACAAGGTAGTGGAACACTTTGGAGTTGGCACATTTGCAAAAGGGTGGAAGTTTCGAGCTCGCACGAAGCTTGGTTAGATCTTGGATGGATAAACTATTTTTATCCTTTGAGTTTTGGATCAAGCAATCATATGGGTTGTGTAGCCCTCTGAATAAGCTTTCCAAAATGTCCTAGATCATCGAAATCAGAGTTCGGAGCTAAGAGACATCGCCGTTTTTCCGAACGGGGGCAGACGTCGGACCCTGGGAAACATTAGTCCGACACTAAGCGTCGGACCAGTCCGACGCCCTGAAAACAGCCGTTCGAAGGGGCTAAAGCGTTGGACCTTGAAGGTATAGTCCGACGCCCACCCCGGGACAGTCCGATGCTCCAGTCCGACGCTATTTTGCTCTCGGAAAAACTCTCTGTAGACCATCGGACCCTAAACAATGGTCCGACGCTCCGGTCCGACGCACGGTCCGACGCTCTCAGAGAGCCATTAGAGCACGGTAACGGTTGGATTCAAATGGCTAGTGACACATGGCGCTTATCCAAGGCGTCGGACCGTGAGAATTAGTCCGACGGTTGCGCGGTTGAGGGTCCGACGCTCGGTCCGATGGCCGGTTTGAGTTGGACTATTCACCTTCCTCTAGTCCGCCATCTCGACCCTTTCAGCTGCCGCCTCCACAGATGTTGTTGATGGACATGCCGTTCAGGGCGGAGTAGAGCCTAGCCGGCAGTTGGCCCTGAGGTGTGCCAGAGAAGGTGGGATCCGGATATGGCGGTGCCGGGACGGAGAGCGCGGCCATGGCTTGTGTAGGATGGACGCCGGGACGCCAAGCGTTCATGGGCCATGCGTGCACAACGCCCTGCCACGAGTTGTACGCCAAAGCCCATGGTGGTGGCGACGCGCTGGTGCTCTGGCCGCCGGAGGTGTTCTGACGGTTGCGGCCATCCGACGCCTTGCGCTTCTTACGGCGATCATTGGCACCGAGATTGGGTGCCTGTGGTGGAGACGGAGTCGGCGCGACGGGCTTGGTTGCAGGTGGCGTGGTGGCGGCCGCCATGAGCGCCGTCTGCGCCTCCATGTGTTGGGAGTGCCTCATGCGGTGTTCCTCCTACACCAAATAGGATTTGGTGTAGAGGAATGTGGGCGGGGGAGACATGGTGGAGAGGACTGCAATGGCCCGACTGAACTTGTTGTTCAGGCCACGCAGGGTGTTGATGACGAGCGCCGGGTCGGAGACGGCGGCACCACAGTCGTAGAGGGTGTCTAAGAGCCGCTTGAGGTGACCACAGTACTCGGCGATGTTCATGTCGCCCTGGAACAGGCTATGGAACTCCTGCTGGGCGTAGACGGCGCGTTGCAGGCTGTTGTCGAGGAACTGGCTCATGATCGCCGTCCACGCAGAGTGGGCAGTGGCGCGCTGGCGGTTGATGTCGTTCCAAATTTCTTTGGAGACGGTGGAGTACAACCAGGAGACGATGCAGGAGTCCACTTGGAGCCACTCCAGGTTGTCGATCATGGCAGCAGCGTCGACGGTGCCGTCAATGTGGTTGACAAGGCCAAATTTCTTGAACGTAAGTTCAAAGAAATTGCGCCACTACCTGAAATTGCCGTCGTCAGCAGAGAGAACGACTGGAACGTGGTTGCGGATGTTGAGCAGCACAAGCGTTGAGGCAGCCGGGGGAGCTGGTTCTGCGAGGTCAGTGAACGGATTGGAAGAAGAGGAACCCGTCGGACTCGCCATGGCAGAAGCAGTGGATGAGTTGGAGCAGCGGAAGAGGTGTTGGATCAGATGTCGACTGATACCATGTAAGAAATGAGAATGGGAGAATGCTCAATCGTATTCCATGACAGTGTATGAGTACAAATACAAGTGCCAAAGCACTGGTGGCCGTAAGCTACTAACTGAATCCTGAACAATCGGATCAGCTGAAGAAGTGGTCCAGTATGTGACCATGAACCTATACAACAACTAATCAGCTGATCCCTATCTATCTACTAGGATCCGGAGGAATAGGTCGTTGACAACTGTAAACTGAGAAAACCGTGTGGAGTGGTGGAGTGGAGGTCACTGTAGATAGGATCTGTATCACACGCACTGTGCTGGATTCAAGTGCTTGAGACAAGAAGATCACAGGAATGTCCCGTCAGGAAGTCTTTACTTATCTTGCCAATAAATAAATCGCCATGGGGCGGGGTGAAAGACTCTAGTTTGGTTTTGCCAATTGATGAAACCTACCTACTAACCTAAATGCTTAAGTGTGTGTAGCAAAAAGGGTTAGTTGAAGTAGACATTGGTGCTCGAGTAAAGATCAAGTTAAGGAAGAAAGAAAAGGACTTAAAGAGGGAAAGCTAGAGGCTAAGATATAATCCAATAGGGCTTTTCTTTTAGTGATCAAGACTTCAAGTGGGAGTGATCACATTTAGGATAGATAGCCGACTATCAAGGGGAGAACTAAGCTATTGGATTACCTTCAAGTGCTCTAGGTTGCATCTCATTTGCATTGAACTAACCAACCTAGAGAATGACTTTGAAAACCCTTGAAAAATGTTTGCAAAATGCTAACACACTGTGCACAAGTGTTGAAGACTTTGAGTGTTAGCACATAGAAGCAAGGGGTGAGAAACGATCTTGAAAAACGCTGTTTTCAGAGCGTCGGACTGTTGAGTGGCGCAGCGTCGGACCATTGGTTGGCGTCTGATGCCTAACCCTAGCTCTAACCTGTCTTAGAGCGTCGGACGCTAAGTTTGGAAGCCTCGGACCATAGTCTGAGCGTCCGATGGTGCTGATCGTGTGAGTGCTGACACGTGGCAAGCGGAGAAGCGTCGGACCGTCGTGGATAGTCCGACGGTGAGCGTCGGACTGACGTCCGATGAGTTTTAGCATTCTGAAACCTCTCTGGAAGCGTCGGACGCCTGTGTTCGTTAGTCCGACACCCTCTCCGAGAAACGTCCGACGGTGGCTCTGCAGTGAGCGTCGGACCGCGTTCGTTGGTCCGACGATCAATCATCCGATGGTCTGTTTGGCGCGCATCAGCTGACCGTTGAGATCGGACGATCGTGGTTTAAGCCTCTTGACACGTGGCAACATCGCGAGCGTCGGACGCGGAGGATTGGTTCGACGGATCCAGTCCGACGCTAGGGTCCGACGCCCTAAAATCGTGTCTAACGGCTGTTTTGAGTGGGGTAACGGCTAGACTTGCACTTAGGGGTATTTATACTTCGTTCCTGGTCACTTGGTGACACTCTTGCACACTTGGATCATTGCCATACACTTTGTTTCATTCTAGCCTCCCACTCTCTCACTAGTTCATCACTTTGATCATCCTTAGTGAGATTGAGTGAATCTCAAGTGCATCATTGCTCGTGAGCTGCATCTTAGAGCACTTGAGAGCAAGCCATTGCGGAGTTCTTATTCTCTTGGGACATTGCCATGTCCCTAGACGGCTTGGAGGAGAAGAAGGTGTGAAAGAGCTTGGTGATTGTGCTTGCTCACACCCGGTGATTGTGAGGGGTTCTTGTGCCTTTCCCCGAGCGGAGTGCTCAAAGGTAACTCTAGTGAATTACTCGTATCATTGAGTTATTTCCTCCGTGGTAGGTTCTTGTGGCGCCTAGTGTAGGCTCGGTGTGTGATACCGATTAGCCACCGAACCACCAGTTGAAGTCGACACAACGGGGACGTAGCGTGTCGGCAAGAACGTAAACCCCAGGGATAATTTTTGGTGTTCATATTGATATCCTCACCATCGTGTGAGTGATTTGTTGATTATCCCGGTGATTGGCTTCATCACAAGGCAAAGGTATAAAAGCCGAAGTCATCTCTTTACTTGTGTAGTTGTGTAGTTGTTGCTTGTGCTAGTAAGCTTGTGTGGCTTAGGGCTTAGTTTTGATTAGAATTGTGTAGGTGGCTTGCTTAGATTAGTGATTGCCTTAACATTGCATTTATAGCCTCTTGTGGTTCTAATCACTTGTCTAGTGGTTTGTAGAATTTTTATTTAGGCTATTCACCCCCCCCCCCCCCTCTCTAGCCAACTTGGACCTTTCACGGGGCCTCCACTCTTGCCTATACGTTGCAACGGGAAAAAATACTCAATTACTTTCGTCCACCGAGCGACAGCCAAAGTTAAGCTAACGGACATGCAACACTTTATTCACTGTAGCTATATTTGCAATAAAATTTGAGGTTCCCACTTCAAACAAAGTATAGAGTTAATGATTTTTTTTGAAAGTTTAAATAACTCTAATGTAAATAGCTATTGGTTAGGAAGTCTGGAAGATTTCTGGAAAAAATGCATACATAAACACTTCATTAATTAGCCTATCTTTAGTTTTTTTCTACTGTTGCAGTGGCAACTAATCAAAAATACACCTTTAGCGTTGCACAATTCAAAGTGCTTTGTATATCAAAACCTACACATGAAAAAAATAAGAATATTAATAGACTAAAAATGGTGTTTGATCTGATATTAAACATGTAGCCATGGTAAACAGATTTTTGAAAAAAAAAGGGATCACATGAACATTCTCAAAAGCAAAACTGACGGCTTATAGATAGTTATTGGTGGCGCACGTGTCAATGTAACTCCAATAAACGCTATAACGTAAAAGGTTGGTCTAGCAATCAGTAGTTACTCTATCATATATTTTTTAACGCTAACGTCAAATCTAATGTTTATACAAATTGTTAAATAGAAAACATACCTTGATTATGGTGAGGGGATATACATAGGGTTTTTCATAGCAATGGAATCTAGGTGTAGAGTGTTGGCACGAAATTCGTTTCGTCTTCTGTAAGAGGCTTTCTTTGCCTCCTTACGTTCGATCGTTGCGTTATACAACCTTTCACGTTCCTGCCTAGCTTTCCTTTTCTCTAGTGGCATATTTTTATATCACCATCGGCTGTAAGTGCACTTCTTTTCTCTGTGCATATCCGTGATATCTACGATATTGGTTTAACAAGTCATCCTCAATAATATTGTAACGCAGATGTGAATCATTCCCATTGAGCCATTTACCAAAGTTAGTAGGATCCTCATTTTCTTCGTTTCTTGATGGTTCATCACCTAAAATTGTTTCAAAACTATATATAAATATGAAGAAATACATTATATGTATATATTGAACAAAAGGTATGTAGTGCCACCATGGTTTGGTTCGGAGAGCATAAGTTGCTTCTTTTTTCTTTGATACAATTCACGACGTTTCCTGTTTATTTCTTCTCTTTTATTGGAAGGCATTGATGCACGACGAGCTCTATCCCTTTCATTTCGAAGTATAGGATCAATGACTTCTGTACATAAACTATCTGTATTTTTACTCGTTGTAAAAAAGACTTAAGACGAGAAACCATATTCATTGTTATATGTAGTAATATTACTCAAATAGCATTACCCTTTTTGCGTTGGTATAATTCACGATGCTTTTTGTTCAGTTGATTCTTTCTCTCTTCAGACATTGATGCAAATCTTGCTCTTTCCCTTTTCCTCTTGCTCTCCTTCGGGTCTTCATCTACCCTCGCTAAATCTGAAGTATTTTGACCTACTGAAAAATAATTATTGTAGCTTGGTGCTAAATACAGTCCGATACGGCTGCCCTTAAATTCAGCCGTAGCCGATGCTGCTTATCACTGTTTGCACAGTGGGAAAAAAAAGCCGGCAGCCGTACATGCTGAGTAACGGTTATATAAAAACATCCACAAGTAAACAAACTCATAATGAGTTACCTTTATTTGCAACAGATGGAAGAACTCCTAACGTTAGGAGACATTGGCTATTTTTCTTGGGATTCATTTCTGTTAAGGAGAAACGGTTTCACAATAGGTAGTGGTAAGTGTAAACAAAATAAAAAATTAAATAAACAATAGGTAGCGTGTTATGTTTGTGCCAGCGATGCAACGCGGAGACGCTATAGATGATCATTCGGGCCGCTTGGCCCGGTACGGGATGGGTCCATGCTCAGCACAGCCCGAAAGGCATCGGGCCAGCACAGCCCGTCGGTTGTATCAGGCTGTGCCATGCCTGTCCACGGACGACACCAAAAGCCCAAGCACGGCCCGAGAGGTGTTGGGTTGTGTCGGGCCAGCCCATTAGCACACAGCGCCCGTCGTGCCTCGGGACTCTCCTGCAACCATGGCCACGTATCGCACCACCGCGGTTGCTGGCCGCCCCTGCCATCCTGCCGCTGCTGCACGCCTCCCTGGCTCCCTGTCGCGGTTGCTGGCCACCGCAGCTGTGCGCCGCTCCGTCGATCGTCTGCCACTTTGCTGTGAATGGGAGAGGAGAGAAAAGGATGTGAATGGGAAAGGCGGAGAAGATTAAATTGGCTAGGGTTTTTTATATATATGTATATGGGATCTTCGGGCCGGGCCGGGCCGAGGCAGCTGAGGTGTCCGAGAGGAGAGGCCGGGTGAGGTGAGGACCTGTGCTGTGCGCGTGTTACTCGGTCGAGTAAACTGCGGTGAGCACAACGACGCGGCATGTGCTGGTGGCTCCGTGATGAGGAGTGTTTGTGCGCCGGACCACCGGTTCCCAAGCATGCGTCCGTGATGAGAGCTGGAAGACCGGAGCAGGAAGATGCGACATGACATGAAAGGCAGGGGGTTCGTACTGCTCACCAATGGCTTGAAAGGAAGCAGAACGCGTGACGTAGAGAGATCTCACGGGTAGTGGAGAGCCGTCACCGTGCAGGTGGGCTTGACGGCTAGAAAGGATTGGTCAGAATCGATGTGGCGTGCTTGGCGACGGATCGACTATACGTAGCAGGGTGTTGTGGTGCCCCCTCAAATGGTTCGTGGCGCAGAGCACGGACGTCGGAGCGATGTCCTCGCTTCCTCGTGGCTGTGGAGCCCGACTTGACGCTGACGATGACCTCGACGCAGGACGAGGCTGGCTCTGGATCGCGAGCTTGTGGGCTTAGGCTGGTGTGGTTGCACTACTACAAAATAAGGATATAGTAACACCATCTTGTGTTACTGTATGTTAATAAAAGTGTTATTAACTTGCAACCTTGAGTGTCACACACGTTACCATTTACCATTGAGCTACAACCAAACATGTGACTATGAAATACATGCTATTCTTTTAACTTCACTTCCCAAAATATTGTCTTGGTTAATTGAAACATCAAACAATCTTAAATGGAAAAGGTTTCAAATACAAAGTTGAAGATCTTCTTGAGTACTTCAACTTTGATGTATATTGTTTCAACATTCTAGATTGTTCATTGCTAAAAAAAATATCAATGTTTCGTTGTATCACTTAATTGTAACACTGTAACATTACTATGTGTTACTATTAGTTATATACTAGTAACACAATTTAAATGTCCTAATAGAGTGTTACAACATACTAATACTTTGTAACATTTAACGTATAACACTAATTTTGTGTTACTATATTCGTCTATTGTAACACATTTTTAGAGAATGAGTCTTATGTATTACAATCTTTTTTTATAACATATAGCTTTGTGTTTCTATACAATTTCTTTGTAACACATTGGCTAATATGTTATAAGAAAGCGTTACAATATCCATGTGTTGTAGTAGTGTTGGCTAGATGTTATGTGTCGCCTCGTAGCTGGGGACCCGTCTGGGGGTGATCCGTCGTGCGTGCCGTGGAAGGTGGACGACGTGCAGAGCGCGGAAGAAGGCTTCACACCCACGATGTGGCGTGGTGTTGTTGTTCGTGTCGTCACTGCGTGATTAATGTGGAAACCGTATATATTGCTTTGCATGTGTGCATGTAACGTGTGATTGATTGGAAACCGTATTACTTGACCAAGGAAAGAACATTCAATCACATATTCTATTGTCCTATACAAGTACTCCGTACAAGGAAGGAAGATAATTAATGAAGGAAATCACGTATCCTATATGTGTGTGCGCGCGCGCGCGCGCGCGCTACGACAGTCGGATCGCATGCTGTCTTAGGCATAAATCACGGCTCACTAGGTAAAGCCTACGTGGGTGGGCAAGGGAAAAACCGCCCGGGGTTGAAGGGTCGCGGGCGGTCGAAGCCAGGCAGAGCGAGGAGAGGCGACGCACCACTTGCGCCGGGTAGAGTTTGGTGTTGATACTTTTTAGCAGTAGAGATATATGCGGAACTCAAACTTTATTTATTAACTAACATAAGAATGAGAATTACACACGTCCTCCGGCGGAATGATTAAGCAAACATGTCTGTCCCCCTCCCTCGTACAGGGAGCTCCTAGTCAGTGTACGTGCATCCTCATTAGACAACGATCCTCATCATGGATAATAAACTCTACTAGTATAAGAAGAAGCTCTCTGTTCTTGCTTCGATCTCTTTGAACAACACAGCCACAAAGCTTCAAACCTGTGCTTCGGATGTTTTTAACAACCGCGTGATATTGTCACAAGTCACCCTGAATTTCTGCAACATCAGGTCTGTTTCCAGAGTCACCGCCCTCCATGATTCCATGGTCAGAAATACCATACCAAAACCGAAGGCCCAACAGACTTGCCAAAGAAATCCCTTTTTCCACTGCCGAAGCTGATGCTTTGCAAGAATTCTGAAGCCCACTGGAGGAGGGATCCATGATAGAGAGATTTGGTAGGGGCATCGGCAGCCCAACGATGCTCGGTCCACAGGCCCACATGCGCGCGTGGAGTTAGTAGTCATGAGCCTCAGCGCGGCACCGAACGAGGCTGCATGAACACCATTGTGTGGCAATTAATATTTGCTGCTAGTGTATAAAAAAGAATTTTGACGCCAATGCGACGTGAGTTGTGAGCCGCCATGGGTGGTCCTCGTCCTCGTGTCCGGCGATAGAAAGACGAAGGCGGTGCACGTACGGGTACGGCACGCCGCTTTTCCGCCGCCCTTTTCTGTCCATGCCGGCCCCGGGGCGCCGCCCTCTTTTCCGGAGCTCCAACTCGGAAACACCCACACACGTGAAGATGGACCGGCCGGGAAGCCGCGTCCGCGCGCGAGATCGATCTGAAACCACCTTCCTCCATTATTCATCCGTAGCCGGCTACCCGCGGCCCTCGAGTGGAGACGGCCGGAGAGCTTTCCAGCCATGGCGATCACGTCGACGTCGTCCCTCCTTCCCTCCGTGTAGCTTTATTAATTAGTCTCCGCCTGGCTAGCTCTTTTTGGTGAGGTGGGGTGGGGTGTGGGTGTGCCGTCGCCGCCTAGCTTGGTCTCCTTTCCACTCCGATCAGCGGCGAGGACCACCGGCGGCCGGGCCGCGCTCGGCTGATTGGACCCGGCGAGGTAGATTTTGCTGCGGCTGCAGCCTGCAGGGCGACACCACGCACGTTTCCTTCGCATCTTTATTCTCGCCCTTTTTCCCCTCCCGTATGTGCTCGGTGCGGGGGTGACGTTGCCGGCCAGCCGCCGCGGCGGTGGGCCGCCCTCCCCGGCTGGCTGCCGTACGGTCGCCGGCCGTGTATACGTGTACATCACCTACCACCCTGGTCGATCTCACTCCTCTCTGTTCCGTAACTCCAACCGTGCTTTCTTCAGCCGAGCTCCCAATATAGAAATCCCACCGTATTCTCATCATCACCCTTTCTCAATAATAATGCTATATGTTTTTAGTTTTTTTGGACTCAATATCAATGATTTCGATCGATCGTGGCCAACCCTATTCTCCCGGTCGTGAGACGAACAAAATGCAGGAGTGAGACGACGATCAGAGCTAAGTGTACATGAACGCTTAGTCAGGGCTCTGGAGATGGTTTCATGCATCACCATATGTCCATATGCATGCAATGCAAATGGTTCTCTCGAAAGCGAGACAGGGACCAAAGTGCATGCAGTGGGCAGGCACTACTAAAACTAGCATATACTACGCACACTTGACACTTCTTGCACGTACAGAAAACAAATGAGCTTGCAAAGACGGCTAGCCAGCCAGCATGCTGGTTACAAACACATTACATATATTTATTTATTTATTACCAAAGAGGGATTAAAGCTCGCAAGTGTATTGGATAGGCTGATTGCACAGCCACGCCAGCGTATCACACCCCTTTCCTTTGTCAGTTGTCAACTTGATCTGCTAGTTATAGTTTATTCCGAGACCGATCGCGAGAGGCCGTGACGACTGACGACGACGAACGATCACTCCGATTGATTACTCCATCGGCCATGCATTTGCTAGCTAATTGCCCGTTGGTGTCCGTCTCCGCGTGTGGAAATAACAGAGATCAGTTGCTGATCCGCCTAACCATCTGCACTGCATGCATGCTCCAGAGCATCCTTAGCAGTGAAGCTAGCTACTGTACCTTATTATTTCAGCACGCTTCTCTATCTTCCCCTCCTCTGTAGATAGAGTGATGAGAACAGAAAAGAAGTTGACAAAATCATGGACAGCTGGCTGTTTGGAGTTTTCCATGGAATGGTAAGCGTGGAGGGGCTGCGAGTCCAAGGGAAAAATGGCGGCGGCTCCATATATCTCCTCTTTGCGCTGTTCCATGGTGCGCCCTTTTGGAAAGCGCTGCCGAGCGGGCGCAGATGATAGTGGCTTACAGTTTGACAATTCAGGCCTCTTTCAATAATTGCATGCAGACTTCGGCAGGACCATCTGCGTCGCTGTTTTCTTCTTCTAGCTTACTACTACTATACTACCAATTAAGCAAGGCAAAAGCATGTGTGAATGACTGAATGTGGCTAACCACCTGGTAAACTCTGAACTCTGAAGCGTGTGGTCTCATCAAACAGGGTTGGCAAAAAGATATGAGCTGTTAGCTGCTGAAGAACTGTCCTGGAAAAGATCTGCTGATGAAGAACTGGATTAAGTCTTAGCTAGCTGCTCCTCCACTGATGCCTGCTGCTATGGGTTCAGTTCAGGGGATGATGACGGCCATCGTTTGTTTGACACTTTGACTAATATAAGAATGTTTTCCTTTTTGTACTTTTTTCTATCACTAATTTTAGTTAATCATCATATTAGATTTTCAGAAGCACTGCTTATAGACATGCTTTAATCATTTTATTCTTTGAAAAAAAATGGAGTCTTTCAAATAATGGAAGTTGGTGTATACGTGCGGTACATTGTGTAGATCGCAGTACCAGCAAGCAGACCCCAGTAGGTAGCTATACTATCGATAAAAGAAGAAGAAGAAGAAGAAGAAGAAGAAGAAGAAGAAGAAGAAATGAAAAGAGCACATCGAGCAAGGAGAAAAAGCATGCAAATGAGCCCGGCCGGTTAGGCGAGATCAGGGCCCAAAGTGCCCTAAAGTCCTACTAGTTCCTAAACTAGGGTTGTGCGCTTTTGTTTGTCTTTGATGGATGGAATGGAACTGCTTTTCTCCCCATCTCTACACTTGCACTGCACCAGAAGAGCTGAGAGCCTGAGAGGGGACACATGCTGGGGAGCACCAGCCCACTTGCCCACCAGGCTTGCTAGATAGCTAACCCATCTCATCTGGTTATTAATTTCTATTCATCACTAATATCCTCCAAATCTTTCCGTACTTGACACACAAAACTGGCACATGTATGGACAAAACTCAAGGCCCTCTTTAGAACGCAGGAATCTTATAAGAATTGTGTAGCAATTTCACATGAAGCAGTTCATTTTCACAGGAAAACAGAGGAAACTAGAAAAACCCGCAATCTAAGGGGCCCTCAATATGTGTTAAGGTAGATAATTTATGGTGGCCTTATCTGAGTTGGGTTCAAGCCCTCAAGGTAGACTTTAGCTCTCTTTTTTTGGAGTATAGATTTTAGCTAGCTAATTAGTTGGACTAATTAAGCTAGAAGGAGCTGGTTTTTGCCCCATGCACTAGGTGAATATACTGCTCCATGCGTTTTAAATTATAAATTATTTTAACTTTATAGATACATAACAAAAATTATATATTTTAAATATAATATCTATCTACCTGTATAAAAAATATGTATCTAAAAAAGCATAATGATTTATGATTGAGAACCGAGCGAATACTAATTGGTACTCAAAAAAAGAAAGGTTTGTTTAAAACCTGACATGAATACACACATGATGACTAGGCTCCAAAAGGGCACTCACACGAGGCATGCGTGCATTACTTAGCATCCACTCCAAACAGTGGGCTCCGGCCCTAAATCAGCCAGCAAAGTCGGTGATGAGCTCCCTAAATATCCAGCAGGAAAAAAGGGGTTATCAAGGAAATAAAGGAAGAAACAACAGAAGAAGCACAATACTACTAGTCCCCAACTTGTTCTTGTATCTTCGAGCTCCGAGCTCATGAGTGCCAGACCAGCTGCTTTACCCAAAGCCATTGCCGATAGCTGTATGCAACTATTACAAGCAAAAAAGGGAGAGGGAAGGAACATGACAAAGGACGCAGTACTGAACAGTACCTACATAGCAGATGAAACTCGCATGCCAATTGCCAAGGCATTTCTGGCCCATCTCTTCTCTTCTTTCGACAGGAAATAATGAAATGGAAAACGAAAAAGGGTTGAGATATGGTGTTGTGTTTGCATTGTTCCTCTCTGAAATTGTTTGCAAGGCGTGCTGAAAACCAAAGGGGTGTTGCAGGGAAGCAACGAGAAACCGGGATCTGAAAACAGGGACGGACGCGCGGCAAGAGATTTCTCTGTTTCTCACACAGAAACCAGAGAGAGAAAAAAAGGCTTTCTTTCTGCTTGCCAGACGGCAGGTACGTTGCTCATACATAATAGTTACATATATGTTCTTTTTTTATTCACATCCCAACAATTCCTTTCCTACTGCATTTCCTAATACAAAACAAATGTATATATGAACACATGCATGGAAACTTCCGTATAGCAGGCGCGTACGACGCACTTTTCTATACGATCCAAACAAAGCCTGGTCTTATCGGTTTGTAGAGTTGTACATGCGGCTAGATTACTCCAAAGTAATGAAGACAGTATTGTTAATCAGTTTGCAGGTACTTTTGTCCATGCCGCAGCATCCGTAGCAGGCAGGCAGCATGCTCGCTCTTTCCTGACGAGTCCTCGCCAAGACATGCATGCACCATTGAATTGCTAGTTTCCTCTTTAACTCTGTAATAATACTTATAAATAACTCTATATATAATATATGTATTTCTGTTATGTCTTTGGAAAACAATATTTTTTCTGATCCGATGGTACCTTTCTTCACCTTTGCAAATAGTATATATAATAGGATTTGCTATTTAACAAGCGCTTGAAATCTCTCTTCTTGCAACGCAGAACAATCCTGGGATTATCGAATTACTAATGCATGTCTTCATCTTTTCTTGGATCATCGTCCTCTCTTTCGGTTAGTTAACTAAGGCCTGGAGAGCAGCTGCCTGAGATTTAGGCGCCTGTTGTTTAGGAAGTATGATATATAATATAGTTTCTGTTATATATACGTAGTTGCTTTGCTTGGTGCCATTTCGAGCTGGCCATGCAAAGCGGGGCAAGCTGCTGTAAGCGTGCTCTGCTTTAGGTTTTGTTCAGCCAGCCGGTTTATTATACTCGCTGAGTTATTAACTTTAATTTGTATAATGCGAGTTGGACTTGGACCATAGTTAACTGATTCACCATTATTGTCCAGTTCTTTTCTCTTCAATACTAATACGTACTTTGAGGCTAGGCAGTGCAGCCTTTCCTATTCAATCTTCAGACGCCAGTTTTTCCTTTGTCCGGAGCAGATGATCAGCTGCTTTCTTCCTTCAGCATTTGACCTGTGCGTTTTGAGTGCCCTGATCGTGGGTTTGCACGACTTTGTTAGTACTAATTTGCAGCCGCCACATCGTGGAGCTATATATTTTTTTTTCCAAACGGTTTGTAAAACGGCTCCAGCTTTACCAATGAATTGTTCATGGAGCCAAAGATGGAGAAAAAAAAACGGATTCACTCCTAGCCAAACGAGTCCTGAATTAGCTGATGAACGATTCTAGGGACTGATCGATATTCTGATTCAATATATACGCATGCTTCTTCTCTGCCGCTTGACAGCTTGAGCAAGCATGCATGGATGGGGTTACCGCCTGCAAAGATGCATGAATCGAACTTGCAACTTGCAAAAGGCTCTCCACGATCCTACTCTCATCACTAGTATATACCTACCGTCTTCTTTGGAAGCTTCCTGGAAGGCGACTTAATCACTTGTTAATTAATACCCGTACCACACACGCTACCTGATATATATCGATCGATCATCACCGTAGCGAAATGATTAACCATCTACTGCCACTTTTTAACACACGCTTTATTAGCTTCTCCCTGTGTGTGTGGCACGTAAATGAAACAAATAAATGTGTGTGTGTGTGCCTATACACACACACACACACACACACACACACCACAAATAACAGGAGCAGAAAACCCTACACATCTAGTAGCCACAACTTTAATTTCGAAACTAATGCTGCAAATAAAAAGCCATAGCGCCTTTTTTGTTAGGGGCCACAGCCGGGGAAACAAACACGCTACAGCTGCTTTTCACGTACGACGTGGGCGTGCAAATCGACAAACACGTCCCAATTAACCCTGTGGAGAATGGAGATCATCATCATCGATCGATATAGGTAATCTGTAATCTCGCCTCGTCCCCCAACTTCCTTTTCTTCCTTAGCCACGAAGAAGCAAGAAAGCGTTCGTTACTCTCCCCTCCTGCCCCGCCGGCTAGCTAATGGCAGTTCAACAAGCGAGCTGCTGCTGCGGCGGCGGCGGCGCCACGTTCCCTTCCTCAACCCTGAATGTATGTGCACGGACGGACACGTTTCGTCACGGCTCCGTTCTCTCTTTTTCTCTTTCTTGCACACAGATCAGCATGTTCGTTTGAGCTTAAAATAAATATTTAGTTTAACTGATACTACTACTTTACTTTACTGTGAAAGAAAAATATTATTCTACGTTAATTTTGCCCACGCATGGACAGTCGCACACACCACGCCATGTGTGCCGTTGTCCCGCCCGCCCGCACAGCCAAACCGGCACACCACACATCCACTGCAAAGCTGAGAGCCCTCCCTCTGCACCGTGGTCCCGTTCCCCCTCTCTTCTTTCCTTAATTCTTAAGTCCCCTCTGCCAGTGGGCTCCACACCGCAACACACCGAAGTCCCCTCTGCCAGTAGGCTCCACCCCGGGGGCGTCCCCGCCTTTAAATACCGCCCCGACCTCCTCATCCCATTCGTTCCATTCCATGATTTCCATCCCATCCCACCCAACAAAGCAAGCAAGAGCAGCAGCTAGCAGCGCCCTCTCTTTTGTCTACAAAGATCAGAAGCAAATAAAGATCACGTGACAAGATCGATCGAACAACAACAATCCATCGCTAGCTTCTAGGTGCTGGACTCACTGCTGCAGCAGATCAGATGGCGGTGGATCCCGACAGCAGCAGCAGCCGGGCGGTCCAGCCCGCCGGCGCCGGCGGCAGCAGCAGCAGCATGGAGCCCGGGCTCGGGAAGCGCCTCATGACGGTGCTCCGCGCCGTCTACCACATGCTGCGGCGGGGCCTCTGCCGCAAGCGCCTCATGATGGACCTCCACCTCCTGCTCGGCCGGGGCAAGCTCGCCGGCAAGGCGCTCCGCGACCTCCTCGCCGCCGCGCACCACTCCCACTCCCACCACATGGTCGTGCCCTCCTCCTCCTCCTCCTCCCGCGCCGCCGGCCGGGCTCCACCAGCCTCCTCCTCCTCCGCGCTCCCCGCCGCCGCCGCCCTCTCGTTCGCCCCGTACGACCCCCGGGACGTGGAGTTCAGCTGCACCACCACGCCGTCCTACTCCTTCGCCGGCCCCGCCCGCGCGCTCTTCCCCTTCATCAAAATCCGCGGCCGCGGCGGCAGCGGCGGCGGCCGGGCCACCGGGTGCGGCGGGCTCGACTTCAACCAGCTGGCCCTCGCGCTCGACAAGATGCACGCCGACGACCAGGCCTCCTCCTCCGCCGCCGACCAGCTGGCGCCGTCGCCGTCGCCGTCGGTCGCCGGGGCCACGCCCTCGCCCATGCTGGCGCTGAGCCTCGGCCGCAGCCCCGCCGGGGCCCGCCGCCTGCGCGTCACCGACTCGCCCTTCCCGCTCGACCCGCCGGAGGGGCTCGACGCCCGCGCCGACTCCACCTTCGACGCCTTCATCAGCAAGTTCTACGAGACCCTCCGCCTGCAGCAGGCCGACGCCACGCCCGACAACCGCGCGCGCCGCCGCGGCTAGCTGCCGCCATGGCGGCGCATGGCTACGGCGGCGGCGTGCATGGCCGCCGATTCCCAAGCACGAGGGGGATCGGAACTATTATAAATAATACTGTCATGCGGGCCCGGAGTTTTACTGCTGTCCTGCATGTGTAATTTTCTCTTTATCTTTGTTTTATTTTTCCTTTTTTTTTTAACTTTCCTCGTCCGTGATAATCGATCTCGAAGATATAGGGTGGGTCGGTGAGGAGACGAGATCATCAATGGAGATAAACAAGCAAGGGTGTCTGTTTGTTATGGTGCAGCCTAGCTGTATGTAGCTAGTAGCCCGGACCTGTGTGTATCTGTCAATGTCACACTATGCATCTGCATATGAATATATGACATGAAGTGGTATAAGTTTTGAACATTTATTAGTAATGGGCTGTGCGTTTGTCTAAATTTTAACTTCTTTTTAACTATATAATTCTGTTTTTTCTCATAATAAATCAGTATCAGCTGAAATTAGTGTTTTTTCATAGAAATGAACAACCTAACTGTTTTTGTTTTGAAACTTTTATTGAGTGGCGAAAATTGCCAGCTGGATAGAAAACTCAGTGATTGTTCATGTTCTTTCTATGGCGTGTGTACTACTGTACGTATTCGTCTACGTATGCTGACATGCTGTCTTACTTGGCTCCCTCTGACCTTCAAACTATGACATCATCATAAAACGTCTGCTGCAAAAAGTCTGGTACTGAGGGTACAAGACCATAGTCCTATACTCCTGTAGAGATGCACTTTTGTTGCAGGCCAAGATGCCATCCATATATGGGCGCCAGGTTTTAACTCAATTGTTTATGTTTACTATGGTGAAACATGTCCATTTTTAAGCAGGCTCACAAGTAAATCTTTGACTTGACTTAACTATATGCTATTCTCGATCTCAATACATGTCCGGACGCTTACAGTAATTTCGTCAATATTAATATTTGCCGGTCTAATCTTTTAGAAGTTCTTATAGGATACTCCCTCCGTCTAAAAAAAACACGCAACTACGGGTTGCGTGCCACGTAGAATAGTTCACGTTTGACCAAATTTCTAGTAAATATTATTCATATTTATGGCTCCAAATTAATATATTATGAAAATACATTTCATAATTATTTTTTTAGAAAATAGGTTTCCCCGGCTTTATTGAGCATAAAGCAATTCAAAGCGTTTACAGCACAGCGTTTTGGCGCGCCTGCCCAGTAAAAGTTTTTTTAGAATTCCATATATCTAGAAGCTTCAACACTCGGCCTCAAGGCTTCAGGTCTCGGACTGGTCACAGCGTTCAAGCCCTCCACCGAAGGCTGCACAACCAATGTTGTTGATCCTGATTGACTCCAACCTATTCCAGGCGGTTGCATTGCTCTCCGTTCTAGCTCCCGGATTGTCAGCTCCATCTTCTCCTCTTCCTCCCCAGTGAGCAAAGGTCTCCATCTCCTCAGCATCTTTGCAATCCATATCAACAGCTCCTTCACACCTATCCAAACAGCACCCTGAAAACAAAGTTTGTTACGAAGCTTCCAAACACACCAGAGCGCTGCTGCCAGCACCACATTTGTTATCAAATGCTTTTTATTAGAGAGCCACAGAGAAGCAACAAACTCATAAGACCAGGTACCTCTGTTTCCTAGACAATCAGAGAGGTTATTCCATAATTCTATAACAAGACAACAATCAAAGAACAGATGGACAATTGATTCAGTTTCAGCACAGAACAAACACGTTTTATCCTCGACATTCCTTCGTTTCGCTAGATTATCTCTGGTAAGAAGTTTGTTTTTTGACAAAAGCCAAAGAAAAATTTGAACCCTTGGAGGGATCTTTAATTTCCAGACCATGTGAACAAAGATAGGTTTCACCCCATGATGATTGATAAGTGCATAAAGAGATTGGACTGAAAATTTTCCATTAGAGTTAAAGCTCCACATTATCTGATCAGGTTCATCCTTAAGGACTACGTCTTCCATGATTCCTAATAATTCAAGCCAAAGATTCATAATGTTATAGAATTTCGCCATCCCAAATCTGGTGGATGGTTTTACCTTGCTGTTCACAAATAACATAAAGAGGCCAATATTGAGTAGCCAAGCTAGAATTCCCAAACCAAATATCTTCCCAGAATCTAATTTGTTTGCCATTACCCACTAGCCACCTAATTCCCATCTGGGCAGCTTGCAAAGCCCATGTCACACATTTCATAATTAATCTAATGATGTTTATTTTATATTTTAAATATTTATAATTGGTCAAAGTTGGTACACTAAAACGTGTTACTATGCTAGAATTGCATGTTTTGTGGGACGGAGGGAGTATACTCCTAGTAAATTAGGGGTGTTCGTAGAGATAAAGTGCCTGTAGGGTGTTCAGCTCAACTCCGGTCGATCATAATGCCGCATCCTACATAATCTCGTTACATCATATCCATCGCTGAATATCAGAATGATGAGCATTACTTTTTTTTTTCTCTTTATCGTCTTTTTACTCTTTTTTTGGTTTGCTGTCCTCTCGAAAGGGACTGTGCCAATCTCCTTGGTGCGACTTGACAACATTTCCGCAGAGACATTCTGTTTCTTTTTAAATATATATACAGAAACAGGGAGAATATGAATATCCGCATATATATATGGACCCATGATCCATCATCATGTATATATGCATATCCACAACAAGTAGTCAAGTACGCACGTAAGTGTACGACCAAGAGAATATTCGTGTTATCCTATCTGGAATAATCTCTTTGGGCCCCCGCGTGAGGTGTAATGTAACTGCAACGTATATTCAGGTGCGGATGGGTCGTTATTGTTCGTTGTTCCTAATTCAGTTCCCTGACCCAGCTTTAGGTACGTGTCCAACGTATGCAGATTAGAGCTGAATATATGTACTTATCTTAGGTCTTGTTTAGTTCCTAATATTTGACACTGTTCACCCGTCACATCGATTGCACTTTCTGTCTGCATGGAGCACTAAATGAAGTAGCAGCTGTTGCATGTTTGTACTTTTTGCCTGGCTAACCCGAGATGAATCTTTTGAGTCTACTTGGACCATGACTGGATAAAAGTTGTCAAATACAAACGAAAGTGGTACAGTGCACTTTTCACCCTCTTTTCACCATGTAAACGGGCCTTACATATATCCAGACTGCCAATTGCCATGGTGGAAGTGGAGACATGTATCATGTTGGGCGTGGACACGTATAGTAAGCCAAGGCGAAATTCAGGGCGTCATCTGCAACTAACTCGTGCCAGTTGCCGACACGTCATGGCCCAAAGTCGGGTAGAAAATGATACACTAGGATTAGGAGATGTCAATCAAAGCAAATAAAAGAAAAATGTAGGTGTTCTCCCTCCATCTAATAATAACTGTACACCGGTGTTTTCAGCAAACATACAAAAAAAACACCAAACATACAAAAAGAAACTACTACATCCATTTCCAAATAAATCCAAATTTTCTTTTCTTTTTTTTTTTGCGACTGAAATCAAATTTTCTTAAGTCAACTGGATTTTGTAGAAAAGGCTATTGTTAGAGGGCCGATCCACCGAGGGGGATGGCCCTGACGCGAATGGCCCACCACCACCAGCCGCACTGCGCTGTCCGTCCCGTCCGTCCTGACCCCACCACCATCGGAAGCAGAAGCAGCACCCGCGCTGGAAGGCCAGGCGGTATTACCTCCCATGCTAAGCAAACGCGCGCGGTGGCCTTTTTCGCGGTGGCCTTTTTCGCGGCTGCAGGCTGGACGGTCAGCGAGCAGGTGCTGGCCGGCTGTGGCTGGTCTCGTCTCGTCCTCGCCGCCGCCGCTCCGTCACGCACGCGAGCGCGGCGAGCCGGGCGGGCGAGGCAGGCAGCGACGCTTTTTTTCCGCTTTCCTCGCGTGTCCTCCACTCCTCCTCACCTGCTGGATGTGCCGTGTAGGCGTAGCACTGTAGTCCCCACCTCCGGGGAGACGACAAACCATATGTACAACGTGATTGTTAATTGTATGTACTCCTCCGTACTTCCCATAGTGGTGTTTTGCGAGATTAATCGACAACTTGATTAGCTGCAAAGCCCAAAACTCTTTCGTCAGCGTCGTGTCAAAGCACACAAGGCACGGCTAGGAATCAAATTACTCAAGGAAACCTACTCCGGTGGGTTCGATCGGGAACACAAAAGCAGGGAGTGGAAAAAGGAACAGGATAAAAAGAGGTAAACTCTATGTATGGGACTCAATGTAAACGGGCCGGATCCGACAACTCAAGGCGGAATTACATACACGTTTAAAATGTTCAGTCCACAGCCCATTTCTGAATGCATGCAGCAATCAAAGTGCTGCTGGCCAGCAGGATCATTGCTTTGGTTGCACTGGTCTGCAGAGAACAGAACCGAGAGAGGTAAAATGCCACAGCCCGCAGGCCGCAGCGACACCAAAGCAAATCAGCGATAAGGTAGTCCACAACGGCCCCCTATGTCAGGATCACCACAGTAATCACACAAGAGCTCTAATGATAATCTGGATGGGACTGCAGCAAAATGAGTACAATTGCTATTGTCGTACTATTAGGAGCCGCCACTGGCTAGGCTTACAGTAATTAAGGCTTCAAATGGAGAGTGCTCAAGCTCCACTTCCCACGCATAGAAGAGTTCCCCTTTCTGTACAAAATATTTTTAAAAATATATATGGAGGGGACACCCCTGTTGTTTCACAGGGGACTGTGCTTTTGATGTAGTATTCTAGTCATGACATGAGGATTTGAAGAAAATGTGCAGCTTCGTTAATATCTACCACTTCTTACAAAAACCTATCTTAATTGAATTTTTTTCTTTCTAATTGACACACTGCTGTAGCATCAAGAGGAGAGCTTCCTCTCTCTCTTTTTTTTTTCATTATTCTTCATCTCACGTTTACTGTTACATCAAGCTCTTCACAATGTCTGCTTCCATCAATCCCTTTATATCGCGTTTACTGTAAATTGAGGTATTCCGTATTCACGATGTCTGTTCCCATCAATCCTTTATCCCACGTTTACTGTACATTGACCTATTCACAATATATATACATGGGGTTGGAGCCAAAGAATTATGATGCCCTGTAGTAAACCTGGCGAAATATGAAAGTATACCATTAGTGGTTTAGAGTCTAACAAAACTTTTTAGAAAAAATTAATATCCATACACTATTCTTGCATCATCAAAATATAAGGATAACTGACAAGTCAGAACATGAATTTATTGTTTGGGGGGGGGGGGGGGCGCAGAAGATTATATCACTGAGCATAAAATCTACAATCCAAACTCTAGATGAGGACCATAGAAGAAGGTACTATTTAGAGAACAGAACTATTAACTATAGCATGATGCAAAATATAATTGTAGAATAATTGATGATTATATGCAAAGTAATGAAAATAAATAAATAGAACAAAAGCATGAAATATGCACAACTATGCCTACAGGCTTTGCTGAAGTGAAAACGCTATAAATAACAGATATATGGTCAAAGAGCAATACTTTACCTTGATATCCCTGTTGGATAATCCAACTATCAGCCTTTCATCAGCAGGGCAGTATCGAAGTTATAATTGAATCACAAGTAATGGAAGCGACATCTCGGAATTCTACCTCTGACTCATCATCCAGCAACTCCTTCGGAGTTAACAGAAGGGAAACAAACCGAAGTATCAATTACATGTAAGCAATACCTTTTCATGGAAGACTATATACCCACAAAGCAAGTGACTTACCTGAATATTTATGACTTTATCCCATCCACCAGTATAGAGCCATTTGCCCCTCAATTTAACTGCATAAACAGCACCATTTTGAAGCTTTTCTGATTTCACGAGCACATCATTCTTCCAGACCTGATTTCGGAAAGAAGAAAACAAAACACTTGAGGTTTAGAAAAGAACACCATCAGGATTTAAGGGGAAAAGAGTATAGCAAAGTCCAAGGTTCATGATTCAGATTCAGGTCAACCTTAACACAGCCATTCTCATATGATGAAGCAACAAATTTGGCTTCTGCTGAAATTGACAATACAGGGGCTATGCTTCCTGCTGTATCATCTTCCAGTACAGACAATGGTGTATGATCAGTGAGCCACCATAAACGAATGGTACCATCCCAACTTCCACTGTAAAGAATACCACTGGCCACTACAAGGCAAGACACAGTTGATTTATGACCTGTCATAGTGCAGCGAAGTGAATAATCCTGCCAGAGAAGCATACTGAATTAACTTCATAGAATATGGTCGAATTATATTTGAATTGACAACAAACTCAAAGAAAACTATACGAAAGCCAAATAAGCATAGCTGTTATTTGTATTAGATACAAAAAGCACAATGACCCAAGGGAAGATAAGCAATCATTATGAAAACACATTCCAGTACAAAGCCTTATAATGAAGCAAAGCTTAGTACCTCTAGTGACCAAGCCTTGATAGATTTGTCTCTGCTACCAGTGTAAAGATAACCAGTTCCAGAGACAGCCAAGCAGTTAACCCCTCGATAGAGCCAGTCATTATGTTCGTACCATTTATTCAAAGGTTCTTCCTTCAGAGAAGAATCTACATGCCAGACAAAAATTCCGCTACCACTGTCTCCACTTATACAAAGAGAATGACTATCATTGTCAACAGCAACAATTGCTGTGATTTTGTGTTCATGACCCTTCAAACACTGTACATGAGAGAAGTCCTATGGAACAAATAAAGCCAATAAAGAGCCACATTAAAACTAGGAAATGAAGAAATGAAATATAATTATGAATGTGTACTATGATTTCTCATGGAAGGAGCAAGTTGTGTTATTTCAAGAATAATAACCAATTGGAAAATTATAAAGAGAGAACAGTAACAGGTTCATACCTGCAGTGACCACACATTGATAGTTTTA
The DNA here is from genome assembly GCA_038502445.1 of Eremochloa ophiuroides. Lineage (NCBI taxonomy): Eukaryota > Viridiplantae > Streptophyta > Magnoliopsida > Poales > Poaceae > Eremochloa > Eremochloa ophiuroides. Next base: position 4,477,309 of record JAHLJS010000006.1, read on the forward strand.
TCATAAGAAGAGCTAAATAAGAATCCACCTGCAGTATAAGAAAGAAAGAAAATAGCCAGTTCTTGAGCCAGCATTACAAAACCCTGTGAAAAAGAAAGCGACTAACAGAATAGCAGATGTTTTAAATATAGCCATTAGTAGTGTTTGGATTTTTACCTCCAACAGCTAATCCTGTTACGCAATCACGATGGGCAAGCAGTGTTGATGATTTAAACACTCCAGCAGACTGTGGGGCATCGATTCCTGACAAATCAATTTCCCTATTGTTTAAGAAACCATCATTACTTCCATGATCCTGATTCAAACTGTTGTCATCAGCTCCTTGAGACAGTTGTGTTTTATCATCTGACTCAACAGCACCAGAGTCAGCGAACATCGAGGATAACTCCCAAAGGAGTAAACATCGAAAACTCTTCTGAGTTGCAACTTCATCATCAGGAGCTAAAGTAACATCACCAGATTTCGCCAATCAAGCCTCTAACACATTTCCAGACATCAGCAATCTCTGGACGGCAATTTGGATCATATCTCAAGCATGATGCTATAACTTCAGCCAATGGTTCAAGTATAGTACCAAGCAATGAGGCATCAAGCCTTGTAACCACTTCCTTCTCCCAATCATCATACCGTCCTTCAGAGTTCCAGCATGCCACAAGCTGCTCATCCCTAGTAAGAAGTGCCACGAACACACAACCCAACGACCAGATATCTGAGCTACAGTCAACCAAACCATCAAAATCACGATCTTTTGCTCGCAATGTGTCACCTAGCACCGCCGCCACCTCTGGAGCGATGAAAGCTCCAATACTGTTTGTGTTTGAGTTAGCCTCTGCTTGGACTCTCCGGCACAAGGCCAACACCTGATTCAAATCAAGCAGGCAGTGCCCAAAGCGATCGAGGCAGAAGCAGTCCAGCCCGAGGCACCCCAACAACAGTCCCTCGCTGTGCAACCCCATGATCACTTCACATGCCTCCATGACAACGAATCCTCTCTGCACCATCGTCTCCTCTCTACTGATAGTCTCCTCTTCCAACAATTGGGAAACCGTACGTGGGTGCCGTTCAGAGACCATCCACAGTGGCGGCGCGTCGGGGGACATCCAGACCCCGTACAGCCTGCACACGAGCCGCGCCAACCGCGCGGAAGAGGCGATCAGACCGGCCAGCTCCTCCTTGGCCGCGTCGCTGAGCGCGTCGATCGCGGCGAGGACTCGCGCCGCGTGGCTGGGCCTGTAGAATTCGGTTTCCTGCTTCGTCGGGGGAGCTGCTTGGGTCTCGATGGAGAGGAGGCTCACGGGGCGGCCCCTCGCGCAGAACCATGGCGCGCCGAGGTCGGAGTCGAGGGATCCGAATGCGAGGTGGCCGGGGCTTGACTCGGAGCGGAGCGGGGCGGCGGACTCGGGGAGGACGGCATGGCGGAAGCGGGAAAGGAGGCGCGAGTGAGCAGCGTGGAGCGGGAGCTGGCGAGGACGGGGAGGCGGTGCGGTGCCGGGGATGGCGGTGAGAGCGTGGGATGGGGAGGGGAGAAGCGCGAGGAGGGCGAGATTTTTGGGGAGGGAGGAGGGGCCGAGCGCGCGGGCGAAGGGGACGCACTGGGAACAGAGAGGACAGCGGAGGGAGGAGGCGGCTGCGGCGGCGGCGGAGGCGGGCGGGAGGGCGGTGATGCAAGGCCCACAGAGGGAGTGGCCGCACGGGAGGACGCGCGGCACGGCGGTGGCGGCGTCGAATGGGGAGAGGCACACTGGGCACTCGGGAGGTTCTGCATCCACCGGTGGCGAAGTGGACGCCATGATCGTCGTCTCGGCGAGGCTGGGGGCGGCCGGCGGGTAGATATTAGCAAGGTGTCTTTGGAGTTTATTTGTTGACCAATGAACAGCAGCCAAACAAATACTTTCAGTTCCAGTGTACATTTTGCATCTATGAAAATAAAAATCATTCCGCTTTGTCTGCAGATATAAAAAAAAGTTGCACTATGCTTGCCGGTAGCTGTAATTGTGAAAAAAAAAAATGTTCACCCAATGTAGGTGACAAGATCACTGATATCATCTCTGATTGACATGGCTGTGTGCTTAGACGAGGCCGAAACCTTTTTGAATTTATATAAAAAAAATCTCTAATTGGCAGCATCACTTTATATGCCATTAATTTGAAAAAAGCAGTAATCCCATCTCACAACAGTACAATTGTCGCAGTTAATACAGCTACGGTGATTAGGATAAGATTACTTGAATGAACTCCTTATCTAGGCACGAAAAAAATTGTCATAATTATCTTGCAGTCTGTTGGATTTGTGACTATAGTTGAATTGTATTCATTTCATTATAAATTGTAAGTCATTTCATAGATCTTCTATAGTTAAAACATCTCAAGTTTGAACAAAACTACTGAGAAAAAATATAAAGATTCATGACACAAAGTTTTCTACGAAAATATGTTTGATAAAGAATCTAATGATATTTGATATTGTAAATATTATTATTTTAGTATATAAATTTGATCAAAGTTAAAAAGGTTTAACTCTCCAAGATTTATAGAACGAGGATGGACGGAGTATATTAACGTCTGCTAAGTTAATTGTACAGATTGTTGTGGGATTCTTTGCACAAGAAGCTCTTATTTTTTCCAAGTATATGTTTTGACCAATATTGTTGGATAGGGAACTGTACTGGACAGGAAGAATGCTTCGTAGTGTTGATATACCGTATAGGTGCATGCCTGCTTATTTGTTGTCGATCAAAAATGCTTCAAGAACAGCCACTTGAGTACCGCTACTAGTAAAAGTGTCCATACGTTGCAACGGAAGAGTATCAAAATAAATTTTTGTCAGCTCAACTTTTAGTGACCGTGTGTTACAGTTGGAAAGAGGCAAAATAAATTTTCGTTAAGTTTCGTAACCAATCTAAAAAAAGTACTCCCTCTGTCCATACATAAACGCAATTTTTTGATATCTACTATTTTTCTTTGACCATTTGTCTTATTTCAATTTTTTATACAAATAATAAATTAACTAAATCATTATGAAAATATTTCTAACAATAAAATAAGTCATAACAAAACAAATATTATTTATTAATTTTTTTAATAAGACAGACGGTCAAACAGGAATTGTAAAAGTCAAAGAATTGCGTTTATTTATGGACGGAGAGAGTAATTATTATACGTATTTAACTTGCGTATTAACATCTCTTTGAAAAAAAAGAAAGATATGAGTTTTCTTAGCAAATGTCTCTTGTTTTATTCGCACCTGGTTACCCTCCCTCACTTTACCATAGAGTACTGATGTCAACCGCGCACACAAAACTAAACCGGACTAAATACACGTCTTATTAAGATTTAAACATGGCCCATTAAAAATATATAGACCTTCTAATTTAAAATTATATTGGTACAAACAAACCTCTAAGGTCCAAAAATAGATTTAGCAATAGACTCCGAAAAATAGATTTAACGCACAAATAATTATCCCATATCGAAATTTAACAGGGGATTGAACCAACTTAAATAGGTGACTCTTATATTCATTTATCGTAATTTTAAAAAGGTAGAAGACATTATATGAATACGCATGATTTGATATGAAGATGTGATTCATTCGCTGTTAATAAACTTTGGGCCAATTGGTAATTGGTCACCTACTTTGGATGTCCAATAGACAATTTTTCCATAAACTTTTGTAGTTTCAAACTTATAAAATTTACGGGAGTAAGAGTGACAGTGAGTGGCGAGAGGGTGAAAGGCGGATGGCAAGAGAGTGATGGACGAAAAAAATGACGAAATTTTTTCCTTTTTATTATTAGGTATATAGAAGATATAGATATAGATATATGTAATGCAAACCACCTATTTGATATAGGTTGCAACTCGTAGGAAGGAAGAGTAAATGCTGTATTTTATATGTAAAGAAAAGAAAAGAAAAGGCTGTTCTCCTTTTATAGCGTCCAAAAAAGCGGCAAAACAAGACCAGACTTGCAAGGAGTGGAGTCTACTCCCTGGTGCTTCAGGCTTAAGCATAAGCAAAAGAGCCTCACCGAGAGATGCTTGGTCTCCGCGGATCCGACGGCAGAAAATAAACCTCGCTCAGATCGGAGGGGGGAGAGAGTGACTACTAGTTGGTCTGCTGCCCCTGGCGCTCGCTGCAGTTTCCCTGGGATCTCAATTCTCATCTGGTGTGGGAGAGGGCGGGCGAGATCCATCTCCATTCCCTCCCCTTCCTCCCTTCCGATCCACCGCCCGCTCCCCCCACCCGCCAGGCCGCCGCTGCCGCGAGCGAGCGGAGGTCTCCCTCCTCGGACGAGGGAGGAAGATGCTCACCAAGTTCGAGACCAAGAGCAACCGGGTCAAGGGCCTCGCCTTCCACCCGCGCCGCCCATGGATCCTGTCCAGCCTCCACAGCGGCGTCGTCCAGATGTGGGACTACCGCATGGGCACCCTCCTCAACCGCTTCGACGAGCACGACGGGCCCGTCAGAGGCGTCCACTTCCACCCCACGCAGCCGCTCTTCGTGTCCGGAGGTACTACTCTACTCCTCCTCGTCTTCTCCACTCCGGTGCTCCAGTCCACTGGATCGTCCCTTCACCTCACCGCACCGCACCACATCTGGATCGTCACTTCACCTCACCTCACCACATAGATCGTCGCTCGGTCTTTTCTGCGTTTAGCTCCGATGTCGTTCCTGGAGGGGGGTTTTGCTGTGTACATATGAAGAAAGTGCATGTGACTCAGCTTTCAATTTTGGATTCCAGTGAGGTCTCTGTTTTTCATCTGTTAGGAAAGTTGCTCTGTGGTGGCAATCTAGTTAGTTCAGGACGCAGATGATGGCTGTGTGATTAAACATGTAAAGCTCTGGCGCGTTATTTGCCTGTTTACTGTGGTGGTAATCTTATTAGACTTTGACATGTCATGATTGAAAACTTATGAATCTTCTAAGATCCTAGTTGCTGTGATGGAATGCAGGTGATGATTATAAGATTAAGGTCTGGAATTACAAGACTCAACGCTGCCTCTTCACACTTCATGGGCACCTCGACTACATTCGCACTGTGCAATTCCACCATGAGTGCCCATGGATCGTAAGTGCTAGCGACGATCAGACAATCCGGATCTGGAATTGGCAGTCACGCACATGTGTGGCCGTGCTAACTGGGCATAATCACTATGTCATGTGTGCCTCCTTCCATCCCAAAGAGGATCTGGTTGTATCAGCGTCGCTTGATCAGACTGTACGTGTCTGGGATATTGGGGCTCTGAGGAAGAAGTCAGCGTCACCTGCTGATGACATCCTCCGTCTCACTCAGATGAACACGGATCTATTTGGAGGTATTGATGTTGTAGTCAAATATGTCTTGGAAGGCCATGACCGCGGGGTCAACTGGGCCTCATTTCATCCCACTTTGCCTCTCATTGTTTCTGGGGCGGATGACCGGCAGGTGAAGATATGGAGAATGAACGGTAATAGTCTTATTACTAAATGGCCTGCGCTTTGCATGTTTTTGGTACTATTCTTTTGTACAGCCGAGCCATATATATTCAAGTAATGTTGTATGTATATTTTTTATTCTCCCACATGGTATAATTTCCTACTAATATATGTTTTCTAATCATGGATCTTTTCTTCCATTCTGTTCAGCAAATCTTGCCTTTAAGGAACTCTATACCACTTAATACTTAGTATGCATATTGCTGGATAATGTAACTTGCTGCTAAATCTGTCACTATTTTTTATGCTTTGGATTTGTTATATTTTAACACCGCATGTAAAATGGCTCTTGGAGGTGGAAGTTTAGTGCACACATTTTTTGCTGCTCTTTAGTACCTTACATTTATGAAAGAATGAAAAACTGTATTTATTCTTACAAAGGAAATATTTAAAATGCAATAATTTGTATGTGTTCTTTATGGACAGATACCAAGGCTTGGGAAGTTGATACATTGAGGGGCCACATGAACAACGTGTCTTGTGTGATGTTCCATGCGAAGCAAGACATCATCGTGTCTAACTCAGAAGACAAAAGCATTCGCATTTGGGATGCCACAAAGAGAACTGGCATTCAGACATTTAGGCGGGAACATGACCGTTTCTGGATTCTTGCTGCTCACCCTGAAATGAACCTTCTTGCTGCTGGTCATGACAGCGGCATGATTGTGTTCAAATTAGAGAGGGAACGCCCGGCCTTCTGTGTTAGTGGTGACACAGTTTTCTATGTGAAGGACCGGTTCCTCAAATTCTTTGAATACTCCACACAGAAGGAAGTTCAGTTGGCTCCAATAAGAAGATCTGGGTCTGTCAGCTTGAACCAGTCACCCAGGACACTATCGTATAGTCCAACTGAAAATGCTGTCTTGATTTGCTCTGATGCTGATGGGGGTTCATATGAACTCTACATTGTTCCCAAGGATTCTGCTGGCAGGTCTGATTACTTGCAAGAGGCAAAGAAGGGAGCTGGTGGTTCCGCTGTTTTTGTGGCACGCAACAGGTTTGCGGTCCTCGAGAGAAGTAGCAATCAAGTTTTGGTGAAGAATCTGAAGAATGAAATCATGAAGAAAAGCCCCCTTCCTATTGCGACAGATGCAATATATTATGCTGGGACAGGTAACTTGCTATGCAAGGCTGAAGACCGGGTGGCCATCTTTGATCTTCAGCAAAGGCTAGTTCTTGGTGAGCTACAGACACCTGCCGTCAAATATATTGTGTGGTCCAGTGATATGGAATCTGTTGCACTCCTGAGCAAGCATGCTGTGACTATAGCTAGCAAGAAGCTTGTCCATCAATTCACAGTGCATGAAACTACCCGTGTCAAAAGTGGTGCATGGGATGAGAATGGCGTGTTCATCTACACTACACTGAACCATATGAAGTACTGCCTTCCCAATGGCGACAGTGGGATCATAAAAACCCTGGATGTTCCTATTTACATAACAAGGGTTATTGGGAACAACATTTTCTGCCTAGACCGTGATGGAAAGAACAAGCTGGTTGCAGTTGATGCATCAGAGTACATTTTCAAGCTCGCTCTTCTCAGAAAACGCTATGATCATGTTATGAGTATGATCAAGAACTCCCAGTTATGTGGGCAGTCTGTGATTTCGTATTTGCAGCAAAAGGGTTTTCCAGAAGTTGCTCTTCACTTTGTGAAGGATGAGAAGACCAGATTTAACTTAGCCCTTGAGAGTGGCAACATTCAGATCGCAGTTGCTTCTGCAAAGGAGATCGATGACAAGGATCACTGGTACAGGTTGGGCATTGAGGCCCTGAGGCAAGGAAACGTTGGTATTGTGGAATATGCATACCAACGAACAAAAAATTTTGAGAGGCTTGCTTTTCTCTATCTCATTACTGGTTACTTGGACAAGGTGGGCTTCATGTGCAAAATTGCTGGACAGAACAATAATTTGATGGGACAATTCCACAATGCATTGTATCTTGGGGATGCTAAGAAGAGAGTTGAGATCTTGGAAAATGCTGGGCAGCTACCTCTTGCTTATGCTCTTGCTGTCACCCATGGGCTCACTGAAATTGCTGAGAGGATTGCTGCTGAATTAGGCGAGAATGTTCCTTTGTTGCCTGAAGGAAAATCACACTCGTTACTGATTCCCCCCGCACCTCTCACAGCCTGTGGTGATTGGCCGTTGTTGAGGGTAATGCGTGGTATTTTTGAAGGTGGCCTGGATGCTACTGGAAGGGCAGAACTTGAGGAAGACGATGAAGATTCTGGTGCTGACTGGGGTGATGAAGACTTGGATATTGTTGATGCAAGTGAGGTGGTGGCAAATGGTGGCGATTATTTTGATGCGGAGGAGGGTGAACCAAACGAGGAGGGTGAGGAAGGTGGCTGGGACCTGGAAGATCTGGAACTTCCACCTGATACAGAGACTCCAAAATCTGCTGGCAATGCTCGCTCTGCTGTATTTGTCACTCCAACAGCAGGCATCCCTGTCAGCCAAATCTGGACTCAAAAATCTTCTCTGGCTGGGGAGCATGCGGCGGCAGGGAACTTTGACACAGCAATGAGGTTGCTTAGCCGGCAGTTGGGCATCAAGAACTTTGCTCCGCTGAAGCCCTTGTTTCTTGATCTGCATATGGGCAGTCATTCATATCTGAGTGCACTTGTTGCTGCTCCGGTTATATCAGTTGCTGTAGAGAAAGGTTGGAATGAGTCCGCAAGTCCTAATGTAAGAGGCCCTCCTGCCCTTATTTTCAGCTTCTCACAAATGGAAGACAGACTCAAGGCTGCCTACAAAGCCACAACTGAGGGCAGGTTTCCAGAAGCACTGAGGCAGTTCCTTAGCATCTTACATACCATTCCTGTAATCGTTGTAGACTCGCGGAGAGAAGTTGATGAAGTGAAGGAATTAATTGAGATAGTGAGGGAGTATGTTCTTGGTCTGAAGATGGAACTCAAGAGAAAGGAATTGAGGGATGATGTGACCCGCCAACAGGAGTTGGGTGCTTACTTCACAAACTGCAAGCTTCAGAGAATTCATATGAGGCTTGTGCTTGCAAACGCCATGGCTCTTTGCTTCAAGCAGAAAAACTATGCTACTGCAGCACACTTTGCAAGGATGCTTCTTGAGAACAGCCCTCCAGAGGCTCAAGCAAGGAAGGCTCGACAGGTGCTGCAAGCTTGCCAGGATAAGGATGATTCTCGCCAACTGAACTATGACTTCAGGAATCCATTTGTTGTTTGTGGTGCTACATATGTTCCTATCTACCGTGGCCAAAAGGATATTTCTTGCCCATACTGTGGATCTCGGTTTGTTCCTTCCATCGAAGGGCAGCTTTGTACCATATGCGAGCTTGCCATAGTTGGGGCAGACGCTTCAGGCCTGCTCTGCTCCCCTACGCAGCTGAAGTAGACGGTAGGTCTCCTATATTCTTTCTACTTTCTTGAAGTTCTAAGACTACCATATGTTTACCTGGAAGTTCATTGATTGTTAGGAGTAAGTATATAAGTGGTTTTACCGAATTGTTCTTTTTCGGTATTGTTTGCCTAGAGTCTGCTGTTATCATTTGTCATATGCTAACTGACCCATGGAAATTATGCTGGGTATGAGATGTCTCTGTCACACTTCAAAATTCCTTTTCGGTGTCTTGGGATTGCATTCAATTTATAATCTGGTTCTAATATTTCCTTGATACATGGCTTTTATGAATGTTATGGTAATTGCATGGTTGCAAATGTAACCGAAGTCATGTATGCTGGATGAACAATTGCATTGTTTTGTTGGGGCTTAAAGAATTTGTTGATGCACATCAGGTGGCAAGCAGTAGATCTCTTCAATGTTCTTTTACAACCTTGAATTATGAATGCAAAGTTTCTTAATTGGCAACATAATGAAATTGTCTGCTGGCTCTGTTTGGTTAAGCTAGATCTCTTCTACTACCTTGCTCTTGACGACTAATTTCCAGAAGGGACTCTGTTGCACCCATTGTTTGATTTAATTGCTCTGTGGGACTTGTTTGCTTAGTGTCATGAGTGATGGATGATGATTGTTTGCATCTTATAATGCCAATTACATTTAAATTTTATCTGGTTTACCTAGTTTGCATATCCAATTAATCTCTTTAGATCTCTGTACTTGTTGATATTAGCATTCTGCCCTCAGAGCTATTTGATGCGACACACAATTTCACTTTATATTCTTAGTTTTTATGAAAGCAAGCATCTATTTTGTACTCTCTTGACCCTTGCACTGGCTTGATCCTAGTCTAGAATACTAGAATTATATGTTGTAGCTATCATGCAGTTTGCTTCACTTTATATTCTTAGTTTTTATGAAAGTAAGCATCTATTTTGTACTCTCTTGACCTTTGCACTAGCTTGATCCTAGTCTAGAATACTGGAATTATATGTTGTAGTTGTAGCTCTCATGCAGTTTGCATCTTCATTTCTAATTTTTTTTCTGGAACAGCGCCAGGAGAACAGCACACCATTTCATTAAGGTAGAATAAAAGTTACACGGGTCATTTATAAAATTTGATTAGGATGTAATTAGAAACTCTAAACTGCATCTCGTGTACCGTTCTGCAAAACTGATCATGATCTTAGCTGATTGCCTTATCCTAATCCTAGAATGTACATGTATTAGTAATTCTTTTTCTAGAGTACATTCTAGGAACTAGGATTAGGATAAAATTACTAGAATGTACTCTAATTCCTTATCTAGAGTACAAGGAAAATTTTGTCATAGCTATCCTGCAGTTTTGTTGGATTTGTGATTATTGTTGAATTGTGTTGTATTACCGACTGCTAACATAATTTATTAGCCTGTACAGATCGATGTGGAATTATTAGCACAAGTAGCTCTTATTTTTCCATGTATGAAATGTTGATTTGTATATGTTATGACCAATTGGGATATGGCACTGTACTGTACAGGAAGAATGGTTTGTAGTGTTGATATACGTGCATATCTGCTTATCTGTTTGTTTATGTTTGGCTACTAATTCCTTTCCTCTTTAGCCAAGTGTCTAACGTTCACCTTTTACAATTTGAATTTGCAATCAATTGTCATTAGGTGAGAAGAATGCGGTTGATGGTTTTCTTATGCTGATTGCAGATGTTATCTTACCTCCTGCTGTCCGCATCTTCAGCAGTACCATCTCGCAATGATGTTTGGATGTCTCGATCTGGAAGGGATCAATCAATTCATCAAACACTAAACTTATCAACGCTTCTGCCTTCAGCCTCCATGGCATTCCAAATTTTGGTCTGCAGGCGATCAATTCATATTGGTCTTATCTCAATTATATCATAGCTGCAATTTCAGCTTTTTGTGTAAACCTATTGATGTACGATAGCTGATGTGAATGCTGGGTCACTGAACCCAATTTTCTGTTATGGCATATGCCACCTTGATCTCTACAGTTTCAGTATATTGCACAGTAGATTGTATTCAACATTTAAAATTTGAAGTGATTGTGCCAAGGATTGGGACTAGTGTTTTAACACTGAAATTATGAATGATACACAACTTTGTATCACTGAATTGATAGGTAATTGCAATCACTATTTTTTGTCCAGTTTATATGATGGTCAAGTCACTCGTGTGTTTGCTTCATTTTGCAGTGCCACTACTGACCTGTCAGCGGACATTTCATTTAGTTGCTTTAATTGATGGACGTTGAGTATGTGATAAGCCTGCTAACGGGGCTAAACCCGTCCTAAATCCACCCCGCCCCATTATTTATTAGATAATTTATTAATCCAACCCGACCCGAAATTGTAGCTCACCAACCCGTCCCGACCCGTCCCGTTTCACCACTCAACTACCCTAACCCACGTAACTTGCAGCATAACTGTCATTCACAACACAACCCGTATCAACCCGTTTGTCTATGAACCTGACCCGCTCCGACCCGTAAGGTAGGAATACCCGTTTCTACCCGTATACACACCATCCGAATAAAACCCGCCCCAAAAAACTCGTTTCAACCCGCTCCGTTAGCAGGGCTAGTATGCGATGTCATTTGTCCATTTCTTTGGCATAGCTGAAGTAGCAGTTGCCGAGATATTCTAATGGTTGTGGCTTTTCTGGTTTTGTGCCAATGAAACATGTAATTTCAAAGCCAAATCACACACGTCTACTTCAAAGCCAAGTCACACGTCTATTTCAAAGCCAAGTCACAAGTACATGGTACTGGTGCATAGATATTCCACCTCCTCAAGGTTAAGTGCATAGTTCCAGAGAGAATAGACAGCAGATAAGTGCATAGTATACCACATAGAAATTACTCCCTCCGTCCCTAATAACTATCGTTTTCGTTTTCCGAGAAATAAGTTTTACTAAAAATATGTTAAAAATTATTAATATTTGGTACATAATTAGTATCATTAGAAAGATCTGTAAATCTTGTTTTAAAATTTATTTGGAAATATAAATATTGTACATATTTTTTTACAAATCGAGTTAAACTTATGACATGCATACGAAAGATGATAGTTATTTAGGGCTGATTTTGACTGCGACTAAAATGTATGGCTGAATAGTTGTGAAAAAATATATTATTTTATGGCTGAAAATAAGATAAAACTAGAATCGAGGGGAGAAACCAATGTCGCTGCAACTTTATAAAAAGGTAGAACGTATAATAAATTTACATTGGAAATGGAGAAAGTAGCAAAAAGTATATTCTTAGGTGGTCTATGGCCTAGAAGTACACTTATTGTGAGACAAATTTTGAATGCTAAAAGTGTACTTATTTGGAGACGAATGGAGGAAACAACAAATATTGCACCCAATTGACTTCAAGTACCCATTGATGAAACAAAAATAAATGTTTTAAATGACAAGTCAAAATAGTCAACATGACAATCTATTCAGTTTCTATATTTGCATTTGTTCATTCCACATCCTCTTGAACCATTTTCAGCCTAATCACATTCATAGTTGAAGGACCATGAAAGTATCTCTTTGCCCTTTCTTCACCAATAACTCATGGCGTTGTATGCTCATGGAGGACCGAGAACAAAGGCCCATACATCGTTTGGCCTTAATCATAGCTTGTTTCCTTGAAGTACAAGAAGTGACTCAGTTTCGTAATCTTTGTGACTTACTCTTGAATAACAAGTGTTTGGGTTTCTTGGCTTTTTGTAGGACAACCTTAGGCCTTTCTCTGCATTTGCAAGGAGATGCGAAATCTCCTCAATTTAAACTCCATCGTTTGTGGCATCATGAACCTCCTCGTCCCTCCTCTAGACACATTACCAAGATCAATGGGGATTTCTTGCACTAGGTATCATGTGTGCTCACACTCATAGGATCCATCAAAGTGATGCCACCTCTTCATTTTGAAGCGGTTGGTTCTTAAACTTTAAGCATCCTAAAAGTTCTGAATAATTTTCACAGACAAAAAAGGAGATCAATGGGGATCACTTGTTCTTAAGTTGAGCACACATGATACCTCAATGCAAGAATTCAAAACTCAACTTGTTCTTAAGTTGAACGTTGCACATAAGTCAAATCAATGAGCTAGAAAAACCTATCTCAAATCTCTTGATAGCCTATAAAGTTCAAATGGGTGTTTGGTTGATTTCTTTTCCTCACTTGTTCGACAAGCAACTTGTAAACAAGTTTTGTCTCGTCCTTTGAGGAAATAATGCTTGTCAACAGATAAAAAATACTCCCTCCGTTCCAAATTATAAGTCGTTCCAAAAATCTTGGAGAGGTCAAACTATCTTAACTTTGACCAAAATTATAGAGAGAAATACAAAGATTTATGAGACCAAATAAATATACTATAAAAATATATTTGATGAAGAATCTAATAACACTTAGTTGATATTGTAAATATTATTATCTTATTATATAAATTTGATCAAAGTTAAAATAGTTTGGCTCTCTAAGACTTTTGGAACGACTTACAATTTGAGATGAAGGGAGTAGAAGGTTACTACTACCAAATGTTATTTATATAACTTAATATATATGTATTTGAAACTGGCTATTGTCAAACCCATGTCTAAGAAATATATTTGTTTGGCTTAATCAATTGCACATTTTCAAAGCTAGGAAATATATTATGATGTTTACTATTTATATCATTCATTCATACATACGAAAACTAGCTCCTTAGCTAGCTTTGCCAAGAGCCGTTGAAGAATTGTGACCAAATTGCTTGAGGATTTACTCCTGGCTAGTCCTTACTATTTTTAAGACTTAGTCTTGTTGTGTTTTTTCATTCACCCTGTGTTGTCACTATTATAATACTTTTTTAATGGGAGAGTCTTATTAAAATCATTATTACCATAATACGTCTACTAACTATTACTCTCTCCATTATAGACTATAAGACATTTTGTTTTTTTAGTACATAAATTGCTATGCAATTAGATATCCACTGCTATGTCTGGATATATAATTAAAGCAATTCTATCGAAAAACAAGTCAAAACATCTAAGGGGCCATTTGGATTCCTTTCATTTGGAAGAATTGAAATCTCATTAACAATTTAGCCTATTTCATTTGAATGTGACATTCTACCACTTTCTAAAAGTTCACATATTAGCCTACTTCAAATTCATAAGGTGAGAGATATAATTTAATTCTATAGATCACCATGCTATATTTGTACTTTACAATTTATAGTACGCTCTTCAACTCGCTCCTACACGAAAAAAATATAACGCATAAGTATCTCTCGCATATAGCCAACAATAATATACAAATATAATCTATATATAACTATATTAAATTAATTAATATATGTATAAATTATGATTCTTAAAATAAATTTAATTCTAAGAATCCAAACAGGGCCTAATAGAATAGAACTAGAATTGTGAATTGTTGTTTTGTCTTTTATTTGAAAGCCTAGTTTTCATACTATTTCAAACTAGTCTATATCCCATATCCATATTTTCATCTATAATATCTATCTATAGTTATATCTATCTATCTATCTATCTATCTATAATATCTATATCTATATCTATATCTATATTAATTAATTAACCTTAAACTACAGAATGATGACAACTCGACAAGTCATGGACTTGTGGGCAATCTTACCAGAAGACGGAAACCACATAACCTACGTAAGCTCTTCGGTCAGGCGGAATCGCAGAAAGCACGAAACAGCGCGTGGAGTGGAATAGTAGTAGTCGAGAATTTTTTTTTTCCCAATTCCCGTGCTGCTGTCTGCGCCGTGCCGTGCCTCCTCCTTTGCTCTCCTCGTCCTCGACCACCGTCCCCATCGCCGCCCTCCCGCCGACCGCCTCATCCGCCGCCGGGACCAAACCCCGCGCACCCGCGTCACTGCCGGTATCCGCTCGCCGCCCGGCCCGATCTCCTCTCCGGACGCAGGCTGGCCATGGGGCTGAGTCCTTGACGGATGCCAGCGTCCCGCGGTTGCGCGCGCCGAGGCCGTGGAGGGCGGTAGCGGCGGAATCCAGTAGCTGGACCGCGACCTGCGTGGTGTCTGGTGCTGTAGCAGCAGCACAGTCGCAGCGACAGCAGCGGGAGGTGGGGGCGGGGCGAAGGATGGACGAGTTCGACAGCGGCGGCCGGAGCGGGGACAGGGCGGGCGCAGCCGCCGCCGCCGCAGGTGACGACGGGGCCGCTCCGCCGTTGCCCCAGACGGTAAGCTCCAGTTGTCTCCTGGTCTCTCCCTTCGTAGTCTAGATGCTTATATTATGGAAAATTTCGGGTCCCTCAGTGTTCTGTTGCTTGATTAAACGCTGGCGACTGTGGACTGCAGTCGAATTCGGTTCGATTGATAACGCAAGGATGGTGAGATGGTATGTTTGTTGCACACTGAGTTGGTTAGTGGTTGTTGCTACGCAAATTGATGCGAAGACAACAAATGTGTATATGTATAATTTCTCTAACTGTAGATGGAACAATTCTAAAGCTAGGTTTGGATTCAAGTTTCTAACTGCCCTAGAGATCTGACTTGTGAGTCATATATATAGTGTATCACGAGAGTTTCAATTTGAATTGCTGGATTTGGCGCGGAATGTGTTTGCTAGTTTGAAAGTGGTTGCGTGTCGCTATATATGGTCTCTGGCCAATTGCAGTAGTTGTATGAGACGTTACTCATGCGTTTGGAATTTAATGAATCCGTTATATTGGAAGCGGATATGTATGATGCATGGACCTTTTTGTCGTTGATTTGGCGCGGGAATGTGTTTGCTAGTTTGAAAGTAGTTGCTTGTCGCTATGTATGATCTCTTGCCAATTGCAGTAGTTGTATAAGATGTTACTCATGCAGATGGAAGTTAGTGAATCCGCTATTTTGGAAGCGGATATGTATGATTCACGGACCTTTTTGTCATTGCTCGTTGCTCTAAAGATCTGACTGGTGAGCTACTGTATCATGAGAGTTGCAATTTGAACTGCTGGATTTGGTGCGGAATGTGTTTGCTAGTTTGAAAGTGGTTGCGTGTCGCTAAATATGGGCTCTGGCCAATTGCAGTAGTTGTATGAGATGTTACTCATGCAGATGGAATTTAATGAATCTGTTATTTTGGAAGCGGATATGTATGATGCACGTACCTTTTTGCCGTTGCTTGTTTCTTTTAGTTTGTCGTGAGTGGGGTGAATTCTGCTTTATCATGCCCCAATGTGTCATTATTTTATTAGTTTCCGCTTGCCGCTTTCTATGGACATATATGGATTGTGGAGTTTATTATTGATCATGATTCTGAAGGAGATGATTGGCTATTAACTAGTAGACTTTGGGGGGTAGTAAGGTCCTAACAATAAATGTCCTGATTATTTGTAGTTTCAGAACCTTTTCCATGCTGTTGATGTACTGATCATGTTATATGTGTTGGTAGTGAGTGATATCTGATCATTTATCCTTTTGATTTTGTTTCTTTGTGCTCTTTCTTCTCTGTCTAGCTGGACTCACACATCTCTGTAGTCTGTAAAACTAGAGTGGTTAAATGAACATTCTAGATAGCTATGCACACGAAGGTTAGCAGCATTTATAGTTTTATGCAACATCAATACATGCCAGGCACTGGTTGTATTTAATATTTTAGAAAAAAAAACAGAGAAATGGCTATGTGTTGGGCATCTTTTTGTTTGCAGGATGAAAAATTGTTACTGTACACTACTATCACAATATACAAACAATTTGCACATGTTTTAGGAGACTTGATTCCCCTAGTCTCAAAGTGCTCTTTTCTCTGCCATGTCCTGTGATGGATCTTTGTTACATTTTATCAATCCTTATTTTCAGAGGTAATAGCCCTTGAATTGGGGTTCTGCTGTTTGATTCTTTCACTCTGTTCTCAGTCTAATTTCTTTTGACTTGTGCCAGAAATATACCGTCCTTTGAAATTGCTGCATTTCGATCCATACATCGGTATGCTGCTAGAACATAGAAGGTATTTTCGGGCTAAATGTGTTTATTGCGTGCCATGGCGAGGCGCACTGTAGCAGTTCTTGTAGGCACAGATTAAATATATTAGTATGGTGTTGTCAAAAAAAAAAAAAATTGTATGGTTCCAATGACCAATCTAAGATGTTCTCAATTGATTCCATGTATATCTTCATTATATATTGCATCATGCTCTATAATGTTACCTGGATTTAAATGTGGGGTAGATAATTCAGTTATTGGTATGTTTTATTGTGAATTGTGATTGCATGATTTGTTCTGCTATCTGCTCATTTGCTCAGATGCTCACACACGTGCTTGAAACAGGTACAGATTGGGAATTCACCAACCTATAGACTTGAAAGGAAGCTTGGAAAGGGAGGATTTGGACAAGTATACGTTGGTCGACGTATTTTGGCTCCTCGTCTCAATGACCGTAACCCTGGTTCAAATGCTTTAGAGGTCACTATATATCTCCATAAATGCTTAGTGTCAGAACTGGAAAAACATAGTTCCATCAATTTTCATGCAATCATGCTTCTATATTTCTTAGGTTGCACTGAAATTTGAACACCAAACCAGCAAAGGTTGCAACTTTGGAGCTCCTTATGAGTGGCAAGTTTATAAGTAAGTACTGAGTTGTTAATATCCTTTCAGTCTGTGTGATTCTTTGTGGTTCTAGTTATTTCTTGGGGGTACATTTAACTTGTTTGCTTATGTGTCCCTTTGGCAGCACTCTTAGTGGAAACCATGGTGTCCCACGGGTACACTACAAAGGAAAGCAGGGAGAGTTTTACATCATGGTATTTGGCAATGAACCTTCTTATATTTGTTTCACTAATTATGCACATAGTGACATAGATATTAGATACACAGATGGTATTGGTGCAAATCTTCTTTTGGTCCTCTTTCGTTAATAACTATTAACAAACTTGGTTCTTGTAAATCCTATTTGGTTTGCATGTAGGTTATGGATATGTTGGGACCAAGCCTATGGGATGTTTGGAATAATAATTCCCACTCGTGAGTATCTGCACATTCTTTGCAATTAAACTTTACTGCTTCTCTTTGATCTTTTTAATCATTCCTAAGCTTGTCTTTTACAGGATGTCTGTTGAGATGGTTGCTTGCATAGGTATAGAGGCAATCTCCATACTGGAAAAGATGCACTCTAAAGGGTGATTTGCTTTCTGTTGTTGAGATGGAACTTTGTTTCTTATATGGTTGTTTTAAACCTGGATCTCATAAGATGTGTATGTGACACAGGTATGTCCATGGTGATGTGAAGCCTGAGAACTTCTTGCTTGGTCCTCCTGGTACCCCAGAAGAGAAGAAGCTTTTTCTTGTTGACCTTGGATTGGGTAAGTTGTAATCAAATTCAACTTTTGTATTACGTCTATTTGGTGTCAGATATTTACGTTATTTCTTTTTAATATATCATTTTGTATACTATTGCAGCAACTAAATGGAAGGATGCTGGTACTGGGCACCATGTTGAATATGATCAGAGACCTGATATTTTTAGGTTCGGTTGGGAATATTAGTATGATGTGCTTTACCACTCACATTACATTGGAATGTTTTTTAACATTTGTGTTTGCTTCATGAACAGAGGAACTGTTCGCTATGCTAGTGTGCATGCCCACTTGGGAAGAACTGGGAGTAGGAGAGATGATCTTGAATCCCTCGCATACACACTTATTTTTCTTCTCCGTGGCCGCCTCCCTTGGCAAGGATACCAGGTTAGTTTAGTTGATGTTCTCCTCACCTTTATTCTTACTCTTACTTTTTATTATTTATAAATACTAATAAATTGTTTCTTTAATCAATTTAGGGAGAGAACAAAGGTTTTCTTGTCTGCAAGAAAAAGATGGTGACATCTCCGGAGACTTTGTGTGGAATCTGTCCACAACCTTTCCGGAATTTTGTTGAGTATGTTGTGAACTTGAAATTTGATGAAGAGCCAAATTATGCAAAGTGCATCTCTCTTTTTGATGGCATTGTTGGCCCAAATCCAGACATTAGACCGATAAACACAGATGGTGCCCAAAAGGTACAATAATCTCTTTATTTTTGTTAGCTCTAAGGACTTGCAGCCATGCCCTCAGTCTTTTCTGAGTAATTCATGATTCCATTAGCTATGGACCAATATATGTTAAAAATCATTATTCGCCAAGAATCCCCATTGCCTGTTCACTACATTGTTATAACCCTGTGACTTAAACTTTAGGGACTTAGTTGAATCTGCTATATCATAAATACAAAGTCAGTTTTGATGTCATGCTGATATTGTGATGTGCTAAATACTGTCTATGGCTAAGTGATATATGAAAATACAGTATTGCTATTATGGTCTGTATGAATGCATTTGCCTTTTAGAGTAAATAGCAATCCCTATCAGTTCCTAACATGCAGTGGACAAAAAGTACATTAGTTTATCTCGCATTTTCAGTTTCGATGCATGTTATAAATCATATCATTTTGCTATTTTGCATTCATGTAACAAAAGTTATCTTCCTAATAACTGTGCTCTGTCGGATTTCTGCCAGCTAATATATCAGGTTGGCCAGAAGAGAGGCCGCTTAATAGTGGACGAAAATGATGATGAGCAGCCTAAGAAAAAGATCAGAATGGGCATGCCAGCAACTCAGTGGATTAGTGTCTACAATGCCCGTCGACCTATGAAACAGAGGTCTGCATGATGCATATATCTGCATAATGGCAGTGACATGAATTTTCCATTATCTTACCACATTTGTTTATCACAGGTACCACTACAATGTAGCCGATAATAGATTGCTGCAGCATATTCAAAAGGGAAATGAAGATGGCTTGTTTATTAGTTCAGTTGCCTCCAGCTCGAATCTGTGGGCTTTAATTATGGATGCTGGCACTGGTTTTACATCTCAAGTATACGAACTTTCTAATTACTTTCTTCACAAGGTAAGGAATCATTTCTGTTGCCTTTAAAGATCTGTACGGGTTCTTCCCCTTTTTTCTTCTTAATAATTAATATAATGATATGCAGCTGTCCTGCTTGTTTGAGAGAAAAAAATTCAACGATTTACTACTCTCTGTTTAAGTGTTTATGGTTGTATGCCAACACTTTAGTGATTATACATCCTCAATGATGTCTCATTGTCATTTGCATAGTGGTGTCTTGCGCTGTTACAGTTTTTAACTTGCTTTTACTGTTTTAGGAATGGATAATGGAGCAGTGGGAGAGAAATTTCTATATCACTGCACTGGCTGGTGCGAATAATGGAAGCTCTTTGGTGATTATGTCAAGAGGTAATTAATGCCAATATGCCTGGACTGCAGAGCATACTTTGGTGACAGGAAAATCATTGCATATTATCTAGTGTCATGATTCATCTCACAAATCTCCTGTAGAAACAGTGGCCCATAAATATTAGAGGGGCCACCAGAATAGCTCAATTAGCTATGTTTAAGCATGATTATAAGTATAAAACTTTTAAAGCAATATAGAAAATTAGGGAGGGCCATGGCCCTTTTGGCCTCAATGTAGCTCAGCCATTGTGTAGAAATAATATGGCACCACATCCATCCCTCAACTTTTTGACACCTTTGTTTTCTGATCGTGGTATATGGGCTGTTTATTGGGCTGGGCCAGTCCCCATCTTACCGTCTTCTCCTTCCTTTCTTCTTTTTAAGAAAATCGTTTAGCATCTATTTTAAGAGTCATGGTCACAACTGCCTGACAAAGGAGATGTGCTTAAGCTTTCATCCTAATAAGCTTAATCTTCTTTTCTTGACGGTAACTGATTAGGTATAGGAATGTGCCTGAGAAAAACAAAAAACTGATAAACTATAGGAATCTGTACTAGGCATATTTGCCTTTTGGTTCCATGCTGTCCAAAGTGGGAATGGGAACCCTTGGATATTTGTTGTTGCTATTGGTGTCTAATAAGCAAGTAATGACACTGGTTCTTTTAGGGACACAATATGCCCAGCAGTCCTACAAAGTAAGCGATACATTTCCCTTCAAATGGATAAACAAAAAGTGGAAGGAGGGCTTCTATGTCACTTCTATGGCAACAGCTGGAAGTCGATGGGCAGTTGTCATGTCCCGCAATGCTGGTTTCACTTCTCAGGTATGTGTAACTGTGCCCTTGGTCCCTAAGTGTCCACAACCTTGCAGTGGAATGAAATTGACTGGTAGATCTGCTGAAGTTGACCTGAAAAGAATTTAAGATTCTATAAATATGCGAATTGAGAATTACAAAGGTTCCATTGCTGAAGCACAATACTGAACAATATCAATTTATTTTGTAGGTTGTGGAGCTTGATTTCTTATATCCGAGTGAGGGCATCCACATGCGTTGGGACAATGGCTATCGCATCACTGCAACGGCTGCCACGTGGGACCAGGCGGCCTTTATCCTGAGCATACCAAGGAGAAAGCCTACTGATGAAACACAGGAGACCCTGAGAACATCTGCTTTTCCTAGCCAGCATGTGAAGGTAGCTTGACCTTTCTCCTTTTTCGATGTGAATTTTGTGAGCTCCAGATAAGGGGTTTTGTATTTATTCCCACCTCCTGATCAATCTATTTACAGGACAAATGGTCCAAGAACCTGTACCTAGCTTCCATCTGTTATGGAAGATCGGTGTCCTGAAGCCCGTTTTCTCGATTTGATTTGGTTTGGTTGCCGAGAGGTATATTAATATCAAAGACAGGTGGTTTTATGATATGAGATGGGGTATGTTGAAGCTCAAAACTCTGCTAACCTACTTACCTGCAACTAACAAAAGGTAACCTATATGTGAGAAAAAAAAGAAAGCAAAGTCTGCTGCGTTTCGCTAATCGCTACAATGGAGCAAAGAAGATTGTGGTCTGTTTTTGTGTTGTTGGTCTGTGTATAAATTATCCAAAGTATTAGGTTATGTTGTAAAGGAAGGGGCGGCCCTGGTGCAAGTGGTAGGGTCTTACCGCCTGTTACCGGTTGGTCCAGGGTTCGAGCCCCAGCTTCCGCATATTTGTGCGGGTAAGGTCTGTGCGCTGATTTCCCTTCCCCAGATCCCACGTCAGTGCGGGAGCCTACGGCACTGGGTACGCCCTTATTAGGTTATGTTGTAAAGAATGTAGAAGTGTACCTGCTGAACCGTTGCCATGTATATAAAGCTGATTTTTTTTTACAAGGTTGTTTCATTGTTTGGCTCCGGGCTCCCCCCAACGGTTGAGCCTGCTGTTCATGCTGCTGCGATAACCTTCGGTGGTATAGGCTGTTTATGTGGTGAATCGTTGTTCGTTCTTGTCTGCTGGTTTGGATCTTTTGTTCATTATCAGATTTCATAGACGTCACCGAGGAGACGGACTGGTGGTTGCGGTATTGCCGTTTGGCCGGAGACATGCTGACTAATTCTGGCGCTGCCCAGGT
Organism: Eremochloa ophiuroides; assembly: GCA_038502445.1. Taxonomy (NCBI): domain Eukaryota; kingdom Viridiplantae; phylum Streptophyta; class Magnoliopsida; order Poales; family Poaceae; genus Eremochloa; species Eremochloa ophiuroides. Next base: position 4,499,536 of record JAHLJS010000006.1, read on the forward strand.
GAACAACGACAAGTTTGGGAGAATCAAATCTCAGCTGGTGGTCGAAATTACAAAGATGGAAGTTCGTTTTTTCCCCTTATTTCATCCATTCTGAGTTACAGATCATTATTTAACCCTTCCGTTCCAAATTATAATAGTGCTTATTTCCCGTCATGAAACAGAGCATCAGCTAAAATCAGCGCTTGTTTCCAGCCAAAAGAATATGGCGATTATTTTTCCAATGCACTTCGATATATATAACTTTCTCCACTCTAAATTATAAGATGTTTTGGTTTTTCTAAGTAACTTTTATTATGCACTTAAATATATATATTGTCTATGTACATTATAAAAGTATTTATCTAGAAATTTCAATATTTTTATAATTTGGAATGGAGAGGGTATATCGTGATATAAAGTAAAAAAAGTATCTAAAAAAAAGGTAAGGCATCTATAATTTAAAACAGTGGGATTATGTCGAGATACAAAAATGTTTTCATGTATATCGTCGATGCTCCAACAAGCATCCATTCTATAGTGCTGCCAACTGCACGAGTTAAGTAGAAAGAACCAAACTATCTTGACTGCCGGCACTGTAATTCAAATAATTTGTAGATGCACCTTCATCCTAGAATCCTTGAAAGAGCGAGAATCAGGAGGAGCTTACAAATAATTTGCCTGGGCCATATTTTGCTAAAATGATAGGTGCATTATGTTGGGGCCTGTTTAGTTCGCACCGCAAAATTTTTACATTCATCATATCGAATGTTTAAACATATACATGGATTATTAAATATAGATTAAAAAAATAACTGATAACATATATTATGTGTAAATTTCGAGACGTACCTTTTAAGCCTAATTAGTTCATGATTTGATAATATTGTGTTACAATAAAGATTTATTAATGATAGATTAATTAGGCTTAATAAATTTGTCTCACGGTTTATTATGTAACTAGTTTTTTATTACTATTAAAAAGTCTTTCCATGTTCAATGCAACATGCAATTGAAATAAACGTTGATTTTGACTGATGGTAATTTGTTGTGAGAGTAAATACTGTTCTAGAGTTGAAAATAACCCTGTTTAGATCCTTTCCAAATTCCAAACAAGAAGGTCACATCAATTTGTAGACATATGTATATTAATATATGAATCTTTTGTATGTTTATACAGTTTTGTATAGAACCCTCGCAAGACAAATCTTTTAAATCTACTTAGAACTTATCGTAAAAAAATTTTCTGCTACGTCCAAATTTATGTTTTCTTCAAAACGGGCCGTAAGAGAGAACAGAGCCAAAACAATCTCTGTCTCTGCAACTAAAAAGGTCAAACGTAATCGTTCAGCCGGCAGACTCACGCGCTCGTGTGATAAAAGTTACCATCGTGGGCGAAAAAACCGCACGCTCTCCCTCTGCCGCATCACGAATCGCCTCCGCCCTGCGTCTGGCCGAGCACTACCCTCGCCGTCATCGCCCCCACGCGCGGCCACATCCATCGAGGTTGACCCAGCCGCCGCCGCAGCGCCCTCGCCCTAGCCATCGCGCGCTGCCGCAGCGCCTCGACCTCGTTGTCGCGCGCCGCTGCCTCGACCTCGCCATCGCGTGCCGCTATCGGCACGGACTGCCCTCGCCTTCGGTCCGTCGCTCCTCCGTCCTCCCTCCTTCAGTCCTCCCCACCCTCGCGGTTAACCGAGCCGCCGCCATAGCGCCCATGCCCTCGCCGTCGCGCGCCGTCGCGAATCGACCTCGCTATCTCACACCTCCGGCACCTTGACCTCGCCGTCGCGCGCCGCCGCCTCGACCTCGCGATTCGGAGTTTCAAACGCCCGGAAAAGGAGGGGATAAAAGCGGACCAGAAGAAAGTGGATGACGGATCTGAAGACCCGCGCCATCATTGGAGGAGGTCGAGCTCGTCCCTCATCGGTCTCTTCCCCCCGTGAAGCACCCGCCGGCTCACGTCCTCGTCTTCTTGCTGTACACCGCATCCATCCCCGAGGCCTGAGCTACTCCATGTCTCCATTCCCTGCATCTCGTGGTGTCCGCCCCCATCTCCGGTGTCGCCATCCTGATTCTCGTTCCACGTTTGGTAAGGTGAGCACCTCTGCTTGACTTCGATTGCTTGATTAGTACTGTGCAGCTTCTATCTTGCAAACTAGATTCAAGACTGGTATTGTTTTTCCCAGAGTAACCATTATACGTCTTGATTTCTGCAATAAAACTGGATTGCGGTGGTCCAACCAATTTGACAATGAGTAGGTGTCGTAATCTTGTCAAAGAACATTTTTGCTGTAGACGCCGGTGTTTTTTTTAATAAGCTTGCTTAGATCAGTGAATTGAGTTGTACTCCCTCTATCCCAAATTGTAAGTGAGTCAAAGATTTTTGGAGAATCAAAGCATCTCAATTTTAACCAAAATTATACAGAGAAATAAGAAGATTTATGATACAAAATAAGTACACTATATGAAAATATATTTGATGAAAAATTTAATGATACTTAGTTGATATTATAAATATTTTTTTGGACGCAAATTGATATTATAAATATTATTTTCTTATTGTATAAATTTGATCAAAATTAAGATGTTTTGACTCTCCAAGATTCTTAAAATGACTTACAATTTGCAATGGAGGGAGTACCATATAAATTGAGTAAGATTTGTGTTTAAGATATTCAGATAAGTTTGATATTTGAAAAGAAAAACTTTTTAGTAAAGCAATGAACTTTCTAGGTTTTTTTTTTTTGCTCTGGCTCTCTGATCTGCTGTTTAAAGAATTCACTCGGCACTGTATTATAAATACACATTCATACAATGTTTTTGTAAAAGCATTGCTTACTGTTTCGATTGTAAGTGCATGCTTCATCACTATAGGTTAAAATATGGTCACAAGCTAATAAAGATCTTCTGTTAAATCCTTTTCAGTTGCTCCTTCAGAGCATGATCTACTGTTCTCTCAAGAAAGAATCAAAGCAGTGATCTATTTCACTTTTCATAGTGACTCTCACATGCTTCAGTTCTCAGGTATTGCCAGGCCCCCTCACTTGCTCATACACTGCTGATCTTTATTAATGACAATCTTATTTGTTTGAATTATACAAAACGATTGATATGCAATGACCCTGAGAACAAGACATATTTGGCCATGTTGAAATAGTTTAAGAAAACTAATAGGTGGTGTCCAGTGATGAAAACAAATAAATATTTGTCCAATCAGATTTGACTATTTGAGTTTTTTTTTTCCTCTATTTTATAAGAATTTGTGGTGTCATAAGAGATATTTTGGTACTTCTATAATGGAGCGACTTGCAACTTTAGTCTTTTCAAAGTTTTGGGGTTGTTCAGTGCTTCAGAGATATTGGTGTTCTCATGACCATTTTTGGATCTTCCTTGTTGAGTTTATAATCTTATTATACGCAGTCACCAATGCAGCAGCCAATAGCTCAGCATAGGTGCATAACTACAGATCAATATAAGAGCTCTGATCTCAGCATAAGTGCACAATTTGCGAATTTTTTTCATGAAATGAATGGAAAATGAATGAAAAAAAAGCATGATCTATACATTGCGATGGTCTTAGCATTCAAATAATGTAATTGACATGGCTGCATGGTACTGATGGTTGCAATGTAGTAGTGGTGAAACACAGGTGAGGCCGTCATCGTCTTCAAACGCAGGTCCATCTCTGCCTTCTCTTCCTCAACGCTTCAGGAGGTGATCGGAGTTTGTCCGTCGATCCAATCGCAAGGTCCACCTCCGCCTTCTCTTCCTCAAGACATCATCACAGGAGGTAGGTATCCCAACTTCAGTGCTACCTAGCTGTGTGATCTAGAATGGGGAATAGAATATGATGTAGAATGGGGAATAGAATGAGAATAGAATGGGAATAGAATGGGGAATAAAAACAATCCAAAGGAAAGAGGGCCGACCGGCGGCGAGATGAAGAGAGAGAAAGGGAGATGACCACTTGGCAGTTAGGGTTTGGAGGCGCCCGTCGGCTGGTTTTGATCCAGCGAAAATCAAGGTCCACCTTCCGATTACAACCAACGGCCGGCGATGATCGGGTCGCCTTTCGTCCCAGGTGGGAGTGGAGTTTCCCAGCCCAGGCCCAGGTTGCAGCCTGGGCGGGGTGAACCTTGCTCTAGGCTGCTACCAGCCCCCAAGTCATCAACTACAAGCACATGCCTGGATTTTAACCGAGTGCACCATACAAATCTCAATTAACAGAAGCAAGTTATTGAAATAAAAGATATAACTGCTCTAAATATTTTTTGCCCCTCTGTGTCCTGAAGCTATAGGCATTCTATATTATGTATATTATTATGTCATTGCGTAGAAAGGAAGGGTGTTCAGTTATTTGGTTACAATCTGTTAGTAAGCATTCATTGGGTGGTAATCAAATCATACATGTTTGATTTGATTTATACAAAGTAATTAACTTACCAAATCCTGGCATATGGAGTATAAATCTTGAATACCCCTCCCAATTTTAAAAAGGTACATTCTCAGTTAAAGACGCCTGTAGTATCAGACAGGACAATTGCATAACCCAATCGAAAAATTCACCTGTGACAAGGCCCAAGATATTCCAAAATCATGCAAACAGGCAATTCCCAGCATGTTTGAAGTCTACAAAATTTCCATGCCATTGGCCTGACGCAGCACAAGGGTAGTGACAAACCACAGATGGTCTATCAAGAACAATGTGCCTGTTCGGCAAGCTGCGTTGCAGCTGCAACAGCCAACCAGCAAAGGCAGTAGCAAGCAGCGAGAGCAGTAAGAAGCTAGAAGTGTCAGTGGCTTAAATGCGAAGCGAAGAAGGAAACAAAACTGAGATGAACCACAAATTGATTCATTTTGCGAAAAACATTTTCAGAAGCCAAGAAACATTCAGATATGTTCCCTGATGGACCAGATACATTTATGCAGAACACCACACATTGTAGAATTGTGATTAAGTAGAGTACCTAGACAAAGGATGAATCTATAGACAACATTATGGGAAACGGAGAAACCACTCTATGTCCAGGTAATGTGTGCTACAAAGTTTGAGCTAAAACAGTAATGCTAAAAAAAGTTGATATATGGGGTCTCACCATAATCAAACATAAGATGACTATGGCAGCAGACCTTCAATGGAGTGACACTGAATGTGAGCTGCGCTGCATCATTGGCTTGCCCCCCTTTACTAGCTCGTTGCCCCTCATCATCGGTTCAGTGTTAGAAGCAATTAGGCTATGGAAACTTTATTAAATAGAAGAAGTAATATCCAATGTCTAAATTAGGATATACGGGGTAAAATCCACGTGGTAAATACTGAAGCAGAATCAGCAAACTGAGCTCCACGCAACATATCGACCTCATTTTCATGATGCCGTGATTTTTCCTAACTTGCGTAAGTAACCACAAGGGCATAAAAGGAAGATCGAAGTAAGGAAGCATTAGGGCGAAAGAAATTTTTTTCCCCAATTACCCGGATAAATACTTTTAGTTGTTAACATATGTTTCTATGAGTATTTATTTGATGGGGCTAACCTATATAGTTCTTATAATTTGTTTTGCAGGCAGTCTTTTCTTAATGAGTCCGATGGAAAATAATGGAGACCGCACTCCATTAGGAGACTTGACAAACACTACTAATAGGAGTAATACAAATGTACAGGAATGTTAATAAAAAGATTGATATGCATTCTTCAACTTGATACTCTATGGCCCGCTCTTTTTTGATCCAGGTAGAAATAGTGCAATCAATTCAGACACAAGTAGAAATTGATGATGCTACGGAACGAAAAAGGTCAAGAGAAAGAGCACGGTATGCAGCGATGACTCAAGAACAAAGGAATGAAAGGAATAGGAAGCAGCGTGAAAATAGACTTTAAAAAAAGGCTAAAAGTATGCTCAATGATGGACCAAGAGGTGACAGCATATATATACCGAAATGAAAGCATGTGTATTATCTTATTCTTATTTATGTTGTGTAATAACTATCTTGTAGATGTTGAAGTTGCATTAGACAAGGAAAATACACATAACAATGATTGGTTGCATAGAAACGATTTGTACCAACCCATGCAGATTGATAAAGAGACCCTAGGTACTATTTTATTGTTATGAAGTTTTTTCATATTATACTGTTATTGCACACACTATACACACACACACACACAACTAAAAGGGATGGGATGCAATCGTCTCCGGCAGACTCACGCGGTCACGCCCGCTCCCTGCGAGAAAAACGCCCTCACGCACGAAAAACACGCACATCCCCCCGACTTCTTCTCCAAACCGCTGCCTGCCCACGACTCCGGTTACTCCCGCCCGCGCCCACGCCGCGGCCTGGCTCCTTGCTTGTGCACGACTCCCTCCAGCCTCCAGCTCCCTCCCCAGCCTCTACCTTCCTCTGGCCTCCGCTCCCCGCTCCCTGCTCCGCCCTCGATCCGGCGTACCTCCACCGCCTCGACGGCGGCCTCCACGCCCGGGTCTCTGTCGCCGCCGTCGACACCAGCCCCGCTGCCATCTCCAACTCGAAGTAGCGCATGCATGCAAAATCGGAGAGCGGAACGCGCCGGGCGAACAGTTATCGCCGCCCGACACCTCGCCCCAGCGGAGGTGCTGCGACCCCGCCACCGACAAGGCGTCCCCTGCCGCCTCCACGACTGCAGTCGAGCTGCCGCCCGACGCCTCACCCTAGCCGAGGTCGCCGCGGTGCCGGTGCCAGCGCCAGCGTGGTGGTCTGGAGAACATATGCAGAAATCTGCGTTCCAAACAGGGTTCGAGCCTGATCTGGCTTCGGTGTTGCAGGCTGGCCGATGTATGCCGGGCATGGAGCTCGAGGGGAGGCGATGATATTGCTGAGGATGGTCGAATGCTGGTGTTGCAGGCTGGTCATCAATCTATAATACTACATCTGACTTTGCACAGGATGGTCGAATGCTGCGAATGGACTTTGTAATCTAGCTGTTGTTTTATGCAGGAATTCTAGGAGAATTTCAACTCATGTAGAGTATCTTATGTGTATTACGGACAATGACCAGTAGAATAGATAGTCGTAATGAGCATGGTTGTTACTGTATAAACTATATTGTTTCGATTTTACATAAGAAAAATTAATTATATTCTACTTGACTGTGCTTTGAGCTCACATAATGGTGATTAGCATTGTTACGAACATCATGATTAATGTATTGTTTTTTTTGTATTGTCAGACTCTTTGTTACTGATTAGTCACAGCTAATTCGCTAGACACCAACACCCCCGATCTCCTGAGGGATCTCATCCCAAGTGATAACAGTTTCACTGGGACTCTTACACCCTATGGAAAGCAAGCACATGAGCTGCTCTATTACAGACTTGAGGACAAACGTTAAAGGAACATTAGACAAAATCAAATGACCATAGATATTTAATTTCCGCAACCCACCCATCGCCGACAGACGGCACTCCTCTCCTTCCACTACTTCTTTCACCTGGGTAGCATCCGTTTGGACGCACAGCTTTGTGATGCCCAAGGTGGCCGCCATCCTCATCCCTGCTAGGACTCCCAGGAGCTCTGTGTGGAAGGCGTCGAGAACACATACCTCCTTCCTTGCCCCAGCCTTAATCACCATTCCGTTCTTATCTCTGATAATGAAACCCCAGCCTCCTATCATTTGTTCCTGGATGAAAGAGCCGTCAGAGTTGAGTTTGAAGACTCCCGGTGGTGGGCTGTGCTAACTTTTCCTCTCTGAACGTTTTATGACAACAGCTTTTCCGGTCTCACTTTCAAAGCACACCAGACTGGAAATCAGTGATATATATATATGCTATTCTTGAAGTTGATCTCCGTCTAGTGAAAAAGAAAAGGCGCAGAGCTCGCCGTGGACGTCTGGTGCTGACGCAAAAATGAAGCGGCGGCTGTAGCGTCGTTTCCCGAGCCGTGAACCCAGTCCCAGCGCGAACCCTCGTCGGCCCAGCAGCGGCCGCTCCCGGCGCTCGGCCCGGCCGTGGCGCGCGCCTAGCTCGCGGACGGAGGAGCGTGGGAGGACGGAGGAGCGGCACGCGGAACTTGTGCACCGTGGTGTAGGCCACGGCCTTGCATGCATGCGAAGTTTCACGATGATGACACGTCGATACCATAAAAATTGTATTTCCTCCGTTCACAGATAATTGCACATCTTTAACTTCTACACCCTCCGTTTCAATTTATAAGTCGTTTGACTTTTTTAATATCAAATTTAACCACTCGTCTTATTTAAAAATTTATGCTGACCTGCTTTATTAAAAAAGTTCTTCAAAAATATGTTAAATTTAACTCTTTTAATGCAAATTTTTTAAATAAGATGAGTGGTCAAACTTAGGGTTGAAAAAGTCAAACGACCTATAATTTAGAACGAATTAAGTACAATTTTTATTCGACTATTCGTCTTATATAAATTTTTTTAATAAATAGATGTTTTATTATGATTTATATTATCATTAGAGATATTTTTATAATAATTTATTTATTTTATTATATGTATAAAAAATTTAAATAAAATAAATCGATCAAACAAGAATTATAAATATAAAAAAATTGTAATTATTACGTAGACTGAGGAAGTACTCCTTGTACGTGCAACACCGGGGAGACGACAATCTACCTGGCGTTGAGATGCCCTGAACCTCTGCATGCTGTACTAGTACTACAGTATTGGGCGTGTTGTGCACGTCAACCTCTGCATGTTGATCTGAGGTCCCGTTTATTTGGTGAAAAAGAGGTGGAAAGGTACACTATAATATTTTTGTTTGTATTTGATAACTTTTATTTAATTATGATCTAAGTAGACTTAAAAAAATTTATCTTGAGATGTGTCGGGTATCAAAGTACGAGATAGCTAACTTCGATGTAAAAACACATATTCCCAACACGGTCCAGCCCAGGTAAAGCCAGTGAAAGCCCGCGAAGGCCGCGCCTACAGAGGCCCATAACGACGCTGCATCAACGTCAGCCTACCCTCGAGAAAGCGGCACCCTCGGCCGCCAATTTTCTGATTCGTCCGACCCTCCCCGAGAGAGCTCGGGAAAGCGGCACCCTCGGGCACCGATTCTCCGATTCGCCCGAACCTTCCCGAGAGAGCTCGGGAAAGCGGCACCCTCGGGCGCCGAATCTCCGATTCTCCCGAGCTCCCCCATCGCCCTCGGGCGTAATCTTTCTGAAACATCCAATGCACAATTGACGTCAGCGGAGCAATCTTGGACCACAAGGGACCTCTCTGATTACTTTACAAGTACTGTCCCGTCAGGCAAAGATTCTCGACGCAACTGTGCTTCGCATGCGCACGACGGCCATACCACCTGTCAGGACTTCCATGGCGATGGATTTGATGGACCCACTACGGCCATATCCTCCCCAGTATGGTCTACGGTGCTCCGCCCCGTTTTGCGCCGGGATTTACTGTAAGTGTGAAAGCCCATGTTTGGTTTTGGGTAATTGATGAAACCTAGTTTGCTAACGATTGCTCTAAGTGTTTCATGAGAATTGATTAGAAAATGGCAAGATGGAGCAAAGGACCGGGTCGGTGGAGGTCACAAGTGAAGGGCAATGACGGCGTCCATGAAAATGGTGTAAGTCCATCAACAAAGGAGAAAGCCCTATTGACGACATCCATGCAAATGGTACAAGTCCATCATCAAAAGGAGTCCACAAGCTTCATCAAAAGATGGTGAAAAATCTAGGAGCTCAAGGCAAAGGTATAATCCATAGGAGCTCTTTTGTTTTTGGTGATCAAGACTCCATAGAGGGAGTGATCACATTTAGGATAGATAGCCGTACTATCAAGAGGGGCGAAATCGTTGATGAAATACGGTTATCAAGTGCCACTAGGTGTTCATGATCATTGCATATGCATATAGATGCTAGTGACACTAACTTGACCCATGGAAAACTCTTTGAAAAGGCTAACACACTTGCACCTAAGTGAGAAATACTTTGGAGTGTTAGTGCCTTAAGAAACGGGGTGAAGTTTGAGGGTTAGAGAGGGTTTAGTCCTCTCTTCCTCCTGCCGAGCTTGCGAGGCAGAATTCGGCGAATTTCGGAAACGTTTCAATAAGAAAAACTAGCGTCGGACTCTAACTTGATTGAGCGTCGGACCATTGTCTTCGGTCCGACGGCTAACCCCTTCAGTAAGCGTCGGACGCTTGATTTCGGAGCGTCGGACCATTGTCCTCAAGGTCCGACGGTGCAGAGTCGCAGCAGGTCGACACGTGGAGAGCAGAGGAGCGTCAGACTCTCGGCGTTAGTCCGACGGTGAGCGTCGGACCAACGTCCGACGGTTTTCAGGGCTCGGGGAGCTCTCTGGAAACGTCGGACCGTGATTTCGTTTGGTCCGACGCACCGTGTATTTTCAGTCCGACGGTGCAACGGCGGTGGGCGTCGGACCATAAGGATTGGTCCGACGGCCTACCGTCCGATGGTTTGTTTAGCGCGGGAAGTTAGCCGTTGTGATCCAACGTTCGACTTCAAACGGCTAGTGACGCGTGGCGTTTATCCGGGGCGTCGGACCGTGCAGATTAGTCCGACGGTCTGGCCGTCGGACAGTCCGACGGTACGCAGAAAAGTCTAAACGGCTAGTTCTTTGTGTGTGGCTTATAAATAGTCACTTGGCCGGTTTGGGGAGTATCTCTTGGCACTCCTAAACATCATAACATACTTGTGAGCCTTCCCACTCCACTCTCACTCATTCTACTCGATTGCGTTCATCATTTGGTGAGTTTGGAGAGCATCAAGTGCATTGCATTGATAGAGATCATCTAGAGGCACTTGGTAGTAGTATTTCGCAGCGGTTTCTCTTGTTACTCTTGGAGTTTGCCGACTCCTAGACGGCTTGGAGCTGCGAGGATCGTTGAGGGGAGTTGGTGATTGTCTCCGCCTCCGATCAAGGTATTGTGAGGGGTTCTTGAGCCTATCCCCGCGGGAGATCGCGAAAGGCATCTTTAGTAGATTGCTCGTAGCTTGGTGGATCCCCATCTTGTGTTGGTTGTGCGGCACCCTTGAGAAGAGTTTGGCGTGTGATGCCAATTAGCGCGTGAACCTCCAAGTGGGTGTATCGTTACAACGAGGACTAACTTGCCGGCAAGCAAGTGAACCTCGGTAAAAAACCTTGTGTCATCTCTCTACCGAGGATTTTCCTTATATGTGATTAATTGGTTATATTGGACTTCATATCTTCTCTACACCGGGGGTATTGAAATCACCTTCTCTCTTTACTTTTGTGTACTTACTCTCGTGTGTAGCTTGTTAGTTAGTTGCTCACTTAGGAGTAGTGTATAGTAGTGACATAGCCTTTGAGTGTGAACTAGTAATCATAGTGTAGTATACTTGTCTAGGTGGCTTGCATAGCATAGTTTAGAGCTAGTGCTTTGCAAAGCTTGCTATTATTACTAATCGACTTGTTAAGTGTTGTTTGTAGATTTTTATAGGCTATTCACCCCCCTCTAGCCATTTAGGACCTTTCAAAGTGCAATCAAGCCCTAATGTGGGTTTTGGTGATAATGACCACGCGATTAGAAGACTAATGTGGTTTATTGAGATGATGGACAGGTAAGGGTATTAGGAGGATGTATTCTTATGCAGGTGGACCCCTAACAACTTATGGATGCGGCATCTGGCTCAAAGGAGGTTTAAATTCGTTTTTATTCTGAATTTGAGTATAGGAAAAGCCGTACTATTATGGGGGATGCAAAAGACAGGTTCGAAAGTGTGACCAAGTGCAAATATTCACACCAAACATCCTAATTTCCACCGCCAAAACCAGCCACAAAATTCCATATCATTCTGATCTGTTTTGGCAGCGCGGCACTGCCGGGGCCCGGCACTGCCGCGACTTATTCTGACCGTTAGACTCGGGGGTGATTCAAAATCACCTCCCCGTCGCCCCCAACGGTCATCTCGGCCATTTGCACGATTCCAGAACCAGAGAAGGCTCTCTCTTGCTCTCTCTCTCACTCCCAAAGCTCTCCACTCCTTCCATTTGGAATCCAACTCAAATCTTGAAGAGTGTGAGCTCATCTTGAGCAAGAACAAGCTTCTCGCTGTGATCTTCATCTTCCCCAACCACTTGGTTCGCGTTCAAGCTGGTGGTTTGCATTTGTTACTCTTGGAGCTTGCTCCTAGCCGGCTAGAGCGTCGCCCGGAGAGCTTGCCAATCTTGTGGCAGCCCCGGGAGGTTTGTAACCACCCTCACAAACTAGTGAAATAACCCCTCATTTCAAGGATTAACTTCCTTAACTTGAGAACGAGGATTTGGAGTTGTGAACTCAAGTTTCCTTTGTGGAGCCTCAACAACGTGGAGTAGGCAAGCCTTTGTGGCGAGCTGAACCACGGGATAAATCTTGTGTCACTTGATTTGGTTCACTTGCTCTCTACTTGTTGTAGTTCCTTGATTTCTAGGGTTTGGCTCCGATCTACTTCGTGGTGGTGTTCTAGCTGTGAAGAAGTTGTGCTCTAGGCTCTACACAACCCAGGGAACCTCAGTAAATTACTAGATCTAAATTTCGTTGGTTAAATTTTGAACTGTGTAGTTTCTGCTCTGCGAGGTCCAGCACTGCCGCTCTAGCAGCAGCAGTGCCGGGCACCCCGGCAGTGCCGCTCTACAGGCCGGCACTGCCGCACCTGTATTTGATCTCCGTTTGCGAAGAAATTTTGCAGGCCTATTCAACCCCCCTTCTAGGCCAGCCAGTGATCCTACATTTACCAACTACGACTACGACAATCCAAGCGTCTGACGAACGGGTAACGCAAGAACGGGAAAAGCATCTACTGCACTGTCCGCTTGAAAAGACGAGCACGCCTTCCATCCGGCCCCACCTGACCCTCGAGAAACACTGTCCGTAAGCCGGAAATGCGCCCGAGGGAAGGTGACGCCCTGCTTCGTTCCACCACGCCTCCAGGAGTCCCGAGCCTCGGGAGACAACGCCCCAAGACGACCCACCCTCTTGTCATATCGTGCAGGAGGACAGCCATCGGGTGTGACACTACGCCACACCGTAATCACGATGACTATTGTCGCCTTAGAACTCACCAAGATCGTACGAACCACTACGGCCATACCCCTAGAGCGCGAAGACAAGACCGTGGCTGACGACAGTCAACATTGGCCACAACTCTCAAGTGTAACATGCATAGCAAATGTACGCGCTGTCCTCGCTCCTCCATTGGGACTATAAAAGGGAGAGCAGAGGTCAGCCTTAGGACAGGCTCACACACCCCACTTCTCCACACACAACTATAAGCTACTGTCACAAAACTTGTACACACTTACACGCTCACAAGAAACTTAGGAGCACTTCCCTTTCTCCCTCAGCTTGTAACCCCTACTACAAGCATCCCGGTGCAAGGCAATATGATCCGTCTCTCCACTGGACGTAGGGTCCTCTTTGCCTGAACCAGTATAAACTCTGTGTTCCCCCTTGCACACCATCCGAAGCCTCAACCGCGAAACACAAATTCACTAGCCGGTGTTAGCACCCGTTAAAACTAGCATCGACAAGATGGTCAGAATAAAAGTAGAAATATACTCCCCCCGTCCCATTGAGACTGTCGTTTTAAACTTTTCAGACATCACGTTTGACAATTCGTCTTATTTGAGAATTTTGTATAAATATCATTTATCTTATTATAATTTGTTTTATCACTAGAGGTAGTTTAATAATTATTAATTGGTTTTGTATTTTGTACAAAATTTTTGAATAAGACGGACGGTCAAATATAGTTTCTAAAAAGGCTAAAACGACAGTTTTTATGGGACGGAAGGAGTACAATAGATGTTAATACTTCATTTAATGCTTCATGCAGACGTAAAGTATAATTGAGGTGATGGGGAAAGAGAAATTTTTTTGAAATAAACAGGGCCTGGGGAGGAGCTGTAGTACTACAGTATTGCGCGTGTTGTGCACGTCTGGTCGTGTTGTGCACGTCTGGTGCTGCAGAGCAAAGGTGAGTTGTCGCGTCGTTTCCTGGGCCCGCCACTCGGCCAAAACCGCGTCACGCCGCACTGCCGCAGCGTCCAACGGCAGCCTCGTCGCCATCCCACTGACACGCGGGTCCCACGCCCACTTTTCTTCTGCTTATACTCCGTATTTGTTGATCGTCCGGCGGCGGAGGGGCTCCTTCCTCCTCACACCAGTCGCCCGCCACCTTGCAAAACCCCAACTCCCACCAGGCCACCACTCCCTCGACGCCGTTGCGGGACGCGGAGGAGGAACTCCAGGCCCTGAAGCCAGAGCGCACACCCGGCCTGGGGTCCAATGCAGCCCTCGTCGGGCCACCAGCAGCGGCCGCTCCCGGCGGCGGTGTCCGCGGAGCTCGCGCGCCTCGAGGCGGAGGTCGGGCAGGCCGCGGACCTGCTGGCGCGCGCCCGGCTCGCGGACCTCGGCGAGGCTGCGGCGACCAGAGTGCTCCGGGGAGCCTGGGAGGAGCGGCACGCGGTGCCGGTGCGGAACCTGTCCGCCTATATCAACAAAGCCCCGGGGCTAGACCTCCACTGCGCCGTGAACGGCGCCGCCCGACAACAAGGTCTCCCTCTCGTCTCGTCTCGGCATGGCTGTTCTAGTGCAGCACGTGGATATATAATATCATTGCCTTGTTCTGTGCATGTTATTATCACAGATTTGTGGGGTTCTTTCTGCCTGTGGGAAGTTCATTTTTCTGGGGATTTTTTTCCCTCTCTTTGATCAGCATGACTTAAATCTAGTGCGAGGCGTTTTGATCCTATAACGGCTTGTCTTCCGCGAGACCATTGTTGCTATCATTTGGGAGTTTGGGATGCATGCATGGCACTTTCCTTGCTGCATTGTGGCACTTTCGCTATCAGTGTCTTGCGGCTTAGATTATTGGCCGCTCGATGTTGCCACGAAATACTCACTCAGCTTTGGGCTTGCTGTTTATCTGCCTCCTCTTCTTATTCTTTCCAAGCTATGGGTTTTTGTTATCCGATCTGATTTGTTTTTGTCATATTTTTCGGTTCACTATTTCAAAATACCGCTTGCCTTGTTCCTTATTGTGAAATCTCTGTCAAGCAGAGGAACCGATATCCGGGGACAGTGATGTTCAGTTGCAGATCCGGAGCCTGCGCCAGCAGACGCCTTGCAGATTGCAAAACGAAGAGAGGACTTCTGTTGTTGCCGACCTCATGGACGTGGACGGAAGGGAGGTCGAGGGGAGCCCGCGAGGTTGGGTTTTGATCTCTGCCGACGGGTTACAGAACCACCAACCTCCATCCTCGACAGTGTATTCTCCAGTGTCAAATCGCGAAAGAGCTGAAGCTGGGTATCTCGAGGATCAGATGCCCAATGATCCTGCTCAGGATCTCACACTGAGCCCTGTTTCGGACATAGCAATGCGTGTTCAACAACTGGATGGCCTGTCAGGAAGTGTAGGGGAGGCAACACCATCTTCTCTTCCTATTGGGAATGCTTTGAGGGTAACTAGTGAGCCCTCAAATGTTAGCACTGGGGGAGTTAGAGTTCGATCGGAGATTCCTCGTATTTGTGTACCTTGCAGAGTAAGTCTTTAATCAGTTTATGCTCTTTTCTTTGCATAATAAGAACAATAATCTGATGCTTTTAGCTTCAGCAAAGAAGGGGGTTGTCTAACTCACCCCATTATTCAATGGAACAACGTGTACCAAAAAACTTTCTGAAGTGTGCCACCTTTGTTAGACTCTAATCCATCGTGCCTCCTTATATTCCTGTAGCAAGAAGATAGAGGAAGTTATAGAGGATGTAAACTACATATGGTATTTGAAGTCTCTGCCCATGGATTGCTTCGAGTCAGAAATCTGGAACAAATTCGGAAAGAAGTATGTGCCAGGCAGCAGATCGGAAGAAAGGTTATATCATACTGGAACTTCAGTTACATTACTTGTTTATTTTCTGTATCTTGTTAACGTTGAACATAACTAAGACACATAACTATCATTTTCTTAATTGCTTACAGCTTCTCATATCCAATTATTTTATGTCAAACTATATAGGCAATGTGCATGGCATTTTTGTGAACGAAACTTTGTTGCATGTGTATGCATTGCATGGTCCTTGTATATTTTGCTGGATATTTACCTCAGCCTGTGACCCTTCACAGTTCGTAGTTATTTAAGTGTTAGTATTTGGTTAATGTACACTTCTACTGATTACTGAAACGTTATCATGCATTATTACTAGCACAGGCAAGTCCTGCTATAGTGGATCTCATGTTATGTTCGTATATTCTAGAAAGCTCCCAACCCTTTGGGTGTCTTATTATAGGGGAACAAAAGGGACTAAAAGAATTATTTTTTCATTTCAAGAATTGTGGTCACAAACGTGCTTGCAGTATGGATGTTCTTAGTTGTAACTTGTCAGCATTTTTTGTGCATCTCCTGGCTCTTAGTAATCCATGTAGGATTAACATTGATTCCTGAGTATAAATTTGCAGTCTGGCACTATGAATCGAATAATCTTGTTATATCACTGTTGTTTTTCCTTTGTTTTTTGACTAACAACCTATACCTGCAGAACCTTGATTGGGACCCAAGCAGGACGAGACTTTACTACTGCAATGTCGAGATAAGGAATGACTCCATAGTGACAAATTTTAAGGTTTAGTCAGTTCTTATTCTCTTTTACCAGTGCCTCCCTGCGATAACCTTTTGTACTACTATTCTCTTTCATAGACATGCTAGATTAGAAAAAGAGTTAAATACACTGGTGGCCCTCAAACGTAGTGTTGTGTCATTTAGGTCCACAAACTCTCAAAATCGAAATCTGATCCCCGTAAACTTGTTAAGTGGTGCCACTTAAGGTCCACAAACTCTTAAATCGAAATCCGCCCCCTAAACTTGTTAAGTGGTGCCACTTAGGTCCATACCCCTTCGACAAATGCTAAGATATTTTTTTAAAAAGCACACTATTGTAAACATGTTCTGTACCACCATCTTGCTCACACGTGGTGATGTATGTAGGACGTCTGTTTTGCTCGTGTGATTGGCCATACACTATCATGTGCGCTAGCTGCATATGCTGGAGTGCCTGGAAGCCCGTCACATATGCTGCATGAGGCGGGTGCTGTTGTAGCTGCAGATAGAGGGCGGTGAGTTCGAAGGCATACGCGTGCTAGCGCACGTAGTAGTGTATATGGCCAACCATGGCGAACAAGACGGACGACCACAGATACCAACACGCACTAAGGTATAGAACATGTTTATAGCAGGGTGCTTTTGTAAAAAAAAAAAATTATCAGCCAACATCTGTCTAAGGGGTTTGGACCTAAGTGGCACAACTTAACAAGTTTAGGGGGTCAAATTTCAGTTTTAAGAGTTTGTGGACCTAAATGGCACCACTGAACAAGTTTAGAGGGGTCAGATTTCGATTTGAGAATTTGTGGACCTAAGTGGCACCACGGCATCCACGCCACTGAGTTTAAGGGCCGTTGGTGTAATTAACTCTTAGAAAAATAACTGCCAAACCTGTTATAGGAAGGAGAAATATACATTTTGCACTTTTCTTGAACTATTTTTTTTCTCGAAAACACATGAGAGCTGTGCTTTATTATATTATGAAGAAAGATGGGTCAAGTACCCTTTACAACACACACTACAAAGTTTGACTACGCTCTGTTCGCTTGAGCTAGCCATATAATTCAGCCCAGCCGAATTTCAGCTCAGCCGAATTTCGTGCCCTTGAACTAGTTATTGAGGCAAAAAAAAACATGAATGCTAACCATCAGGTAGTGGTGCAGTCAGGAAGGATAGGCCCCAAGCATCTGCCATGCACCACAACCGACACCCCTGCAGAGACCAAGGCCCCGGCGACTGCTAGGCGTTATCCCATCAAAACACACCGGTTTTGATGATTCCAAAATGTCCTGGCCCCGAGGATTATTAGTGAATTTAGCCCTTCCTTCGTCTCATCATTCACAACAGAAATCGACTTCTCCCAGCACCCATGGAAGGAAAGGTCTAAAGATTGTGGAGCTAGAACATGGAGCCCAACTTGTCGAAGGAGAATGTACCAGAAATGCCTTGCAAAAATGCATGATACTAGGATTTTTAGAAAGGGAAATATATTGATATCCCAGCTTCTGCATTGATCAATGCATGATATATGGTTGATGGTCTCTTCATGCTGATCACATAGAGGACACCGTTCATGCTGATAGTCCAGCACCTATTGTTTGCAGCTAGCCACAAAAAGAAACGACACTTGGGCGGTGCCCATGGAGCCATAGAAAAGACCCTCATATGTAGATTTGGCCGAGTACTGTCCACTGGAGGAGAGTCGCCAGATATGTGAGTCCTCAACTCCAGGGTGTAGCTTAAAACCGGATAGGAAGTCCCAAAGTTGTAGAAAATCCACTATAGCCTGTGAGGGCACCTTGTATATCCTTAACCCATGTCCTGATCAGTGAGCGCTTCCTGAACAGTGCGCTTCTCGAAAACTGTCGGGAAAAAGGTTTAATCCTTGGTAGTTGTGATCAGAATGGTAAAAATGATCTTTCTAGTTTTGCTAACTTTTTTGTTGGCTCATGTTGGTTTTCATCTGTAGCTAAGGCTGTCTGCACTACAGTCCGCTACGCGGGACTGCTAGGAGCAGATAGTGGCTCGCCGAGCCGCAGCGCAGTCCGCTATGCCGTCCGCGACGGTCGCGGCGCTGCTATGCTCAGCGACCTGCGCGGACGGTACAGTGCGCGTGCGGGGCCCCACCACGCGCTGGAGGGAGACCAGGGGAGGAGAGAGAGAGAGAGTGGGGGCCGCGCCGTCGCCGTTCGTGCCTGTGCCGGCGAGCCCGAGGTCGGACGCGGCGCTGGGACGGCCGCCAAGGCCCTAGCCCGACGGAGGTGAGGCCGCCGGGGCGCGCGGCCACCGCTGCCGGCCTCCACCGCCGTGCGGGAGAGGGAGAGAGAGGAAGGCGGGGCCGCCGGAGGAGAGGGCCCGCCGCGCCAGAGAGGGAGGAGGAGCCGCAGCCGCTCGCCGTCACGGAGAGGGAGGAGGAGCCGCCGCCGTCGCCGTTGCGGGGGCCGCGTGCTCGCCGGCCGCGCCCTCGCCGGGCCGTGCGCTCGCCAGCCGGGCTGCGCCCTCGCCGGCCGGTCCGCGCGCTCGCCGGAAGGAAAAGAGAGAGAGGAGGGAGGTGAGAGAGTGGGGAGAGAGAGTGGGTGGGTGAGAATAAAAAATAGAAAAAGAAATATAGAGTAGAGATATAGAGGATGGATGGGTGCGGGAGAAAGTGGTCTGGAGGAGAGAATCTCGATGACCAGGACGGAATATCCTTTTAGAAGATGAATTTAGGGTACGAGGAGTGCAGACAGCCTAAGCCCAACTTTTCTTGGGGCTAGTTATATTTTTTCTTATTATTTTTACAACCCATTGGAGCTTACATACTCTAATGATCATGTTGAACATTGACTTCTGTATCAGTACTGTTTATGACTTTATACTTCTTGATTGGGTTCAGGGACCATATGTTGACAATAAAAGGACTTATTTGCAAAAACATTGTTGGCGACGACAATGTCCTTATCGTCAAGTTTGCTGATATTCCTGGGCTTGGGAATAGTGCTGACAACTTTGGTATGCCCTGCATGTTCTACCGCCAGGTTGCTCAAGATGGTATCCTTTTGGGTCTACGACGGTACCGCTTTTTCAGTAAGTTTTCCTTTTATGGAATGCATAATCTCTTTAGATCTATTATCAGTGCAAGGCTGCAAACACACTGCACTCAGTTTGTACCTTTCAGAAACTGAGGCGATCCGGAATACTGCTTTAGGAAGAAACCGTGCCATTATTTAGCCTACTACTACATTCACAACAGGAGCAGTAACTAGCAATATAGTGAAGGCTCTGCTTTTAGGCTGCTCAAAGCCAAGGGAATTAAAAAATGACTAATAGCATTGATCTATATGGATTTATAAATGCTAAAGTAGGAATTTGTCCTAACCTGTTGCTTTTTGGAAGATGGCCTGGGCTGGTACTTGGCAACCTGAAATGCCACCAATGTAAAGACAAAATTTTTTAATATTCTGTAGTAGAAGAATGGCACACTTTGTTGGCAACGGCAACAGCCCAGCAGCTGCCCAGGTGAGCTCTCAGCTCACTCCCAGGTGACCAGAGGTAGGAGAAAGGGGAGAGGAAGAGAGAGCACAGCACACACATACGCCAACTCTGTGCACAATTGCTTTTGGTGCTGCTGAACTGCTGAGAGCTACTGCTGCTCTCTACTTTATACATAGCAAAGTCAACGTACTGCTACCTAATATGGCTGAGCCTACTCATTGCCCTGCAGCCCTATATGGCTGAGCAGTAGGCACTTGAGGAGTTCTAGCCCTATATGGCTTAAGAGGAATTCAGGGAGGAGCTTAGCAATTACTTAACTCTTTTCTGATCTCCTGTATATCCTTAAGATTTCCTAGCAGGTTCTCAACTTTTTTGTTATCATACAGTTTGATGAGTGGTTCAACCGGCGGTTGTTCTGGCCCAGGTTGTGGCTCAAGAGTTTCGATGAAACACATCTGTCAAGCAGCACAATCGGTCAAAGCACAATTTTTATCAAGTTCGTAAAAAAATTGTTTTAAAGATCCTCACTTACCAAGAGCAAAAGCGAGCTCCCCTCGACCTTTGATTTGGTTTTCTTCTTTTGCCAGCTAGCGATTTTATTTTTCAAATCTTGACAAACAAATCTGCACCAGTTAAAATTTTTCATCCAACCAAAGTCTGAGCACATCTGAGCACATCCCCACGTGCTGCTTTAAGATGTAATTGCTATGAGTGGGTATAAGAAGCTTGGATACCACAATGTATAAGAAAGCACGGGCTTGCTCATGCTTATTATCTTTGACAGATTTTATGTACTCTTTTACAGCCTTGACAGTGATCTCTTTAGTTTCTTTAACTGTAGTTTCCCCATTTTTGTTAACCTTACTCATACGCACTACTTTTGACCCTTTACTTTTCAGCAACTGCCAAAAGTCCTCCCACTTCGTGCTCCAGTGCTTCTCGTTCATTACTGGATCTGAACCTCCATCAGGGGTACCATCAGGGATACCAAACACACGTTTCACTTTCTCAGGTGTGACCTTTATTTTTTTTGTCTTCAGAAAGAACAATTGTGAAAGATTCATCTTCAGCGCTGACGTCGTACTTGCTCGTCATAAACAAGATTCTCTCAATAGAAAAACACCTAACACGCCACCAAAACCACAATCTTTCACCACATCCTTCGCCTCCCGTTTTAGAAGTTGTGCAGCGTCATGTACGTCTTTAGGTACACAGCGCAAACCTAAAGTAGGATTCTTGCTCTTTCTAGAATCCTCCTCTTCAGAGTTCTGCAAAAAAAAAAAAAAAAAAAAAAATCAGATTTACTCAGCTAAGTTAGCTTCAAACAACTATGGACTGTGCAAGTTTTATTGATCTATATGTCCTCTCTTTAGCTGGACACGACGCTTGGACTACAATTGATGGCCATACTGATTTTTCTGAGGAAATCCATTTTCCCAAACAACACTACAAGGTAGCATAATGAATATGTCTAGTTATTGAGAAAATTGTCATGGACATTATCAGAAATGAACATAGTGTCAGCCACCAAGGCCAATGCTCTAGCAATCAAATTTCATCGGACAATTATGAATGAACTATATCAGTTCACAACCAGATTTTATGAAATTGAAAAGGATATCACATTCGCTAATCTCGAAACAGCGTCAATAAAATATCGAATCAATGAGACCTTAGATGAAAAGCACAAGCATGGTTCAATCTATTAAGGGCGTGCTAGGTAATACTAGCGAGATTTGCCTTGCCCGATGCGCAAATAATGTGGGAAGGAAATCAAACACGCTGTGGCAAGGCTTGCAAGGAGGATTGGATACCTGTTGCGCTGGATTATCTTCTGCCTCTTCCTCTGACTCATCTTCGGACTGATCTTCTGAATCGTCCTCTAGCGGAACCTCTTCGGTCTGCCTCTTCCGCTTGGGGGCCATCAGTCTCGGAGGCAGGGGAGATCGCCGGAGTGGCGCGGGGAGGCGGGAAGGCGGTAAAATGAGTCGAGGAAATGTGATTGTGATGGTTTGGTGGGCACCAGGCTGGTAAATCTGGTTGCCATTTCAGCCCATTTCCTCCCCTAAAAAATACATTAGAAGGTGCCCGGATGGTAAAATCTGAACTTAGGGGCTGGTAAAATGAATGTCCTCGGCTGGTAAAATCTATGTCCCAGGCTGGTAAATCTACAGGCCAGGCTGGTAAAATCTATGTCCCTGGTATTACATTTAATTAATCTGTCATGTCATCATATTTAATTTAACTGTCTGCATGTGATTGTGCTTAGGGCTCCTAGAGTGATTTGATTGTGTTCATGATTGTTTGTGCAATTAAACCCCTAATAGAAAATAGAAAATTAATTCAAAAAGGAAATTGTTATTAAGTCCTAATTTGATCGCAAAACCTAATTCAAAATCTATAAGGAATCTGATGAAGGTGTCTTAATGAAAGTGGTAGATCTTTCAAAATGGAACAACTTTTATTTTTGGAGATTTTGAAGTTATGCACTGCAAATTTGAATCAAACCCAAAACAGTGACTTGAAATTCAAAATTGAAACATCAATTTAAAAATTATCAAGGAATCTGGCAAAACATCCTTAATAGAAGTTGTAGGGCTCAGCAAGTTGAACAACTTTCATTTTTGCAGATTTTCATGTTCTGTAGAAAAATTTGGTGAATTTCTGTGAATTGCAAATCAAATTTAAAACCCATTTTACCCCCTTTGCTGTA
This sequence comes from Eremochloa ophiuroides, assembly GCA_038502445.1. Taxonomy (NCBI): domain Eukaryota; kingdom Viridiplantae; phylum Streptophyta; class Magnoliopsida; order Poales; family Poaceae; genus Eremochloa; species Eremochloa ophiuroides. The sequence goes on from JAHLJS010000006.1 coordinate 4,522,270, forward strand.
GTTTAAAATTTTGGCCAAATTTGAATATGGTTCAAAAAGCAAAAATACTCTACATGAAATTCCCCACAACTTTTGTATTGGCTGTTTCCACTGATTCAAATCATAGGGCATCATTCAAATCCAATTAGCTTTTGACCTAGAATGTATAGCTACAGTACTAGTGGGGGGGGGGTCCCCTACAGTGGCGTCGTCCCCGTATGCGCGTGCCAGCGCCGGGCGTTGGCCGCCGTCCGGCCGGCCGAGGCACGTACGCCGCCGTGTCGAGGTCGATTAGGGGGCCCCCGGAGCCGTTCCGTTCTTATCCCTCCACCTTCCCGTCCTATAAGAGCTGGCGAGCCTCCTTTCTCTTCCGGTTTTCCCCGCACCGCCGCCGGTAACCACCTTCTCGGGACGGTGAAATTCATCGTAATCGAGCCACCTCCACACCCTCCATATCTCAGCCAGGTAGACAACTCCATTGCGCCTCGATTGCCACTGCCTGTGCCAGCTCTAGTGCACTGTGAGCTCCAGAACGCACGTCGTCGTCCCTAAGTCCGGTTGGTGCGCCGCCGCGAGGCATCTCGCCGCGTCTGGTGCACGTTGGTGAACCTCTTCCCTTCCGGGTTCATGTTTTGTGCTCTATATGATTTGCTGAGTCTCATGCGTGCGTCGGTTGGTCGTTTGGTACACAGGTTAACCCTGGAACGAGACCTCGCCGTCATGCTCGTCCCGTCACCATCAGCCGCCGCCGTCGCGTCCACTCCTCTGTTTCACCTTGGGTCGATCTAGGTCTACCAATCAAGTCACGGTGAGCTCCTAGTTCTATTGCGCTCCTATACCCAAACGCTACCACCCTGTACTCGCCGGCGTACGGCACGCCGCCGTGGCCGAGCCGCCATGGGCCAGTGCCGTGCTCGTCACCGGTCGGTTTATAGTCGGTCTAGGGCCGTAGGAGTGTGGGCTGGGGTTCTGGCCGGTTGTCGGAGATCTCTCTCGTCGGAGGGGGGTCGCCGGCGGTGAGTGGCCGCGGTCGGGCCGCCGTGCCCGTCGGTCTGTGTGCGTGTGTGAGGGAGAGGGAAGAAGCTGACGGGCAGGGTCCGGTTGTCAGCGGGCGCGAGAGAGTGAGGGCGTGCGGGCGTGCTCGCGGGCCATGTTGGGCCGGTCCGTGGCTGTTGGGCCGCCTCGGGTTGGAATTGAGTTTTTTCCATTTTCCGAGTGATTTAGCTATAGCTTTTCATTTTTATTTTTGATGAATAGTGCTGCAGTTTATTCTTTTTGCATGAATTAAACTGTTGTGCCAATAGTCATGAAAATATTCACATGTGCTCTCTGTAACATGTACTATTTAATAAAAATATTGAATGAATATGTTGAACAGTTTCTGCAGTAGTTAAAAATCACTAATGTAAATCAAAAATGCAACTTCGAGCAATTTTAATTAATTCTCTGTAATTCTAAAAATCATGAAATTTAGGTTTGGTACTGTTTTAGGTCAAAATCTATCTGTTGGTGAAGTTTAGTATCAAATGAAAATAGTTTAGTTATTATTAATTAAATGTTTGATTAATTGGTCAATAAAAGGAATAGGAAATAAAGATAACTAGGATATTGTGTGATTTTTTGGATTGATTGTGGTTTTAGGTTAATCACCCTTATGACCTAGGGCAGGATGAATTAGAATAATCATGGTTAGCTTGAGGTAGGGTTATGATCATGTGTGTATTATTTATTATCGAATCCTGCCTGTCATTTCATGTCGCATCATGCTAAGCATACATCATTGCATGCGTGTAGTGACCGAGAATCCGGAGGTGAAAAGTGAAGCGACTGTTGAGGGGACTGCTCCTGAGTTTGTGCCAGGCTTTGACATCTGTGGCACTGATCCCGACCCGACTCTCTACGCACTTCAAGGCAAGCTCCGGTGCATTTGCGCCTCCTTGTATTTAAAAATGTTTATTCACTTGAGTTAATCTACTGCATTAGGTTAATAGGAGTTGAGTGATAACCTATTGATGCATTACCTTTCCTTGACCATTGATTATACCCCGAGAACCCGATTTAATTAAAGTATTGAAAAATGCTTAGCCCTGCTTAATTGAATTAGATTTGCATAAAATGCTATTTTGAACTATGATAATATGCAAACAATGAATTATTAAATGGGATTGGTATCGTCCTCGTTGTTGGCGGTGTGCTTGGTCAGTCCATTGTCATCAATGGGGATGGGTTTCCATGTGGTGGCCGTATGTTTGTGTTAGAGTCCCAACTTATAGTCGCCAGCGGAAAAGGGATGTGAAAACCGGGTGGTCACCAGTGTACTTGGGTTAGAGTCCCAATGCATGGTTTCCAACGGAAAAGTTTTAGGGACCGTTCGTTGTCGGCCTGCTGTGATCGAGACTTTGCAACTAGCCACATACTACGGGAAGCCTTATCTCCGGTAGCTCTATTGCTTGAACCGACAACCACGCACTGAGAGTGGAGAGATGGCGAGAGTAGCGTGTACCCTCGTGGCCGGCGTGCCTGGAGACGAGAGGAGTACTGTGCTCTCGGGTGGCGCAGGACCGGTTCAGGGATAGAAAAGCCGTGGTAGACGGGGTTGGTGTATGCAACCTTAGGTGCTACATATGCAGTGTGGTTAGGGATCCCCAGCTGGGCACTAATCGATTCGAATCGTTGTTGCTCCTCGGTTATGGAGACTTGATCCACTGACTTGCATCGAAAAGTGGTTCGAAACTAGGATGTTTTTGAGAATGAATAAGTAATTGGATTTGGAAGTGAAAGAAATGTGAATTATTAATATTGATTATTAATAATGTTGAGTAAAATATTGAAAACAGGATTAGTAATGCTTTTCTGCAAAATACCTTGACTCTTGCTAAAGCCTTACCTTGACTTCTCCTCAGCCTGCATTTCCTGAGTCTCATTACTTTTTCTAGTCGGGTAAGTCTTGCGGAGTACCCCCGTACTCATGGTTTGTTAACCCCATTGTAGGTAGTCAGCAGTAGGAGGTCTGTCTTGCCCCTTGCTGTGTGACCATCATCTAGGTAGCGAGGAAGAGTGAAATGAACTCGTGGGCAGGGTTCGTGTTACATCTATCTTATTATATTATGTTGTTGTTCTACTGCTACTGCTACTATTTGAACTTTGTTCTGTAATAGCTGCAATTGAATTCTATTTGAACATCCGGTTTGTAATCTAAGTACTATTTAAATCTTTCGCACTTTACTCTGAGATATTTTATTATGAAATGTTGTAATCCTGTAATGGCTTCGTAATGGGATCCTGTCGGAGAAACGGGTGCTGATGTAACCCGGCAGATCCTCCTAGATCATCTGGGACACGGGCCCGGCTGTCAGAGGTCATTAGTGACAATGACAGGTGCCTGTGGGCCATGTGATTTAGGCGGTTCTGTTATAGCTAGTATCAGAGCGTTCCATTGCTAAATCATTACGGTATTATTTTGCAAAACTTTAAAATGTTTTGGATCATAAAAATCTAAATTGCTAATTGCTTATTCTTATCTTATTCTGTAAAATAGTTATGGTAGCATGTGAAACAACTTTATTACTAGCCCTATGTTGAATTTATTTATGCATTTATTTATCTTGCATTGATTTAAAATTCGTAAGTACGATTCATGCATCATGTTAAATCATTACGTTAATACTTCCTCCTTAAAAGTTGGGTATATGGGTTAGGATTTACCAAACCTATTCTTTCTAGCCTGTTATATCTTTGCTAATCCATACTTACCTTCCAGCTGGCACGCTGCAAGCTCATTGCTCGCAAGATGACGGGTCACAGGGGAGTGCCGCGCCACCAGTTGGCGCCATGTGACAGAGAGGAGGCTTCCGGTAGCCGCCGTCCCCGCCGCAGTCGCAAGGAGCTGAAAGCAGAGATTAAGGAGCTTAAGAGGGAGGTGAAGCTCATGCAGGAGGACTTCAGAGTGGCTCGTGTTAACCACTACAGGGACGTGAGGTTGAACAACGAGCTGCGCCATGAGGTTGACCGTCTGGCTCAGGAGAGAGATGAGGCCGTGGAGCGTGAGGATGTGGCCCATGCAAGGGCCCATTGGTATGAGAACTACGTGGAGCACCTCGAGGGTTACAACGATGCTGTGCATGAGGAGGTCCACAGGCTCAACAATGAGCTCAACCCTATCCTTGTTCCTCGTGAGGAAGATCCTGAGGATGGTGTGGTTGTGGGGCCTGAGGAGGAGGAGTATGACGAGGAGGCAACTGAGGATGACTTTTAGGAGGCAGATGATCCCATGAAGGATGTGATCATGGAGGATGATGACGTGGAGGAGGTGATCGTCATCGACGACCACTAGACTAGTCTTAGGACTAGGAGTGTCAGCCTATCTTTATCCTTTGTGTTGTAATGTTAAGTGCTAAGATCCTTAGTTTGGGTTGGGAACTTTGTTAAGTCTCAGCCGTGTTCTTTAAGTATCGTTTAAGTCTTGTAATGTTTAAGTTTGAACCGCTATTATGTTTCGTTAAGTAATGTTAGTTCTAAATTCGGTTTGCAATTAAACAGATGTCTGTCCATACTCGTTCAACTGGTACCTCTAAGGATGGAAACGCTCCCAACCCACCGCCGATTCCACCGACTTTGGCCGATGCTATTGCAGCCTTGGCAAATGCCGCCAATGCAATGGCGTAAAACAGGGACAACCGTGGTGGGCGTCGTGGCGGCCGCGACGATGATGAGACAACATATGTGGATTTCACAGATACCCGTCCACCTGTGTTCACCAAGGCCGATGAGCCATTGGAAACTGATGATTGGCTCCGCACCATAGAGTAAAAGTTCAGTCTGATTCACTGCACGGAGACACAGAAGCCTTTGTTCGTAGCACAGCAGCTGCGAGGTCCTGCCAGCGCTTGGTATGCAAATCTTCTGGCAGCTCAGCCTGATGGACATCAAATGACCTGGGCAGAATTTCGCGAAGCTTTTCGTGCTCATTACATTCCAGCTGGTGTTATGAAGATGAAGCTTGATCAGTTTCTAGCTCTGCAGCAGAAAGACTCTACCGTCATGCAGTATGTTGGGCAATTCAATCATCTGGCGCAGTACGCACCTGAGCACACCAACACTGACCAGAAAAGAAAGGACTGTTTCATCAGGGGTCTGAAGTACAAGATTCAGCGAAGCTTGTCCAACAACCTTCAATGCACCTACCATGAAGCTGTTAACATAGCCATTGCCTTTAAAGAGAGTGACCGTAAACATCAAGAAGAAAAGAAGAAGAAGAAGAAGAAAGCCAGGTCTTTTGGCGGTCAAAAGCGTCAGAAACTCATTTACCACCCCACTCACCACTCTCGTTCACCCTACCCACAGCAGCAGGTAGTTGTTCGTACTGCTGCTACCTTCCACACCTCCAACCAGCACAAAACCACCCAGCCGAATGCCCCTGACGTTCGTGTCACCACCCCGCAAGTCAACTACAATAACCCGTGATACAACTGTGGTAAGATGGGCCACTGGGCCCCTGACTGCCTGTTTCCCAAGCAGTACAACCAAAACGCTCAGAAGGGTCATGGCCATCAGTAGCAGCAGAATCAGTAGCGTGGTCATCAGCAGCATGCTCAGAAGGGAAAGGTGGTCAAGAAGGCAGGCCACGTCTACTACACCTAGGTTGATCAGATCCCAGAAGGTGAACACGTAATGATGGGTAGGTTCCCTATCGCAAGTCACCCTGCAATTATGCTTTTCGATTCTGGTGTATCTCATTCATTCATCAATCGCACATTTATCGTCAAGCATGAGATATCAATTGGGGAAATAAAGGAAAATTTTGTAATACATTCGCCCGGGGGGCGTATAAATACTAAGGAGGTTGTGCAACAAGTACCTATAGAACTGAGTGGGCGTATATTCCCTACCACCATGATAGTACTCAAAGATCAGGACATAGATGTGATATTATGTATGAATTGGATGTATCAGCACAAGGCTCTCATTGACGTGCTGAATCGAACCATCAAGGTAAATTTGCCTAATAGTTCAACCCAACTCCTCATCCAACTTCCAATCCCTCAAAGAGCAGTTGATAGAATATGTACAACCGCAGTCAAGGAAGTGCAGGATCGGACGTGTTTCCGGATGATTTGTCTGGTTTGCCACCTGATCGTGATGTGGAGTTTGCTATTGAGTTGAAGCCTGGAACAGCACCTATATCCGTAGAGCCTATAGAATGCCTCCCAAAGAACTGGCAGAGCTGAAAGTTAAGTTGCAAGGTTTGCTGGATAAGGGTTTTATCAGGCCTAGTTCATCACCATGGGGTTGTCCTGCTATCTTTGTGAAAAAGAAAGACAAATCCCTCTGACTCTGTGTTGACTACCGTCCACTCAACGAGGTCACCATCAAAAACAAATATCCTTTATCTCGTATTGACCTACTCTTCGACCCGCTAGCTGGAGCCAAAGTGTTTTCAAAAATTGACCTTAGGTCTGGCTACCATCAAATAAAGATCCGCCCCGAAGACATTGCAAAAACAGCGTTCACCACCAAATATGGCCTATACGAATACCTAGTCATGTCCTTTGGCTTCACTGTCACACAATTGCAGTGAACCTTGCGACTGAGTGCATCGGCGACCACATTCGCCTTACCAGGGTGATAGTGTACCTCAATATCATAATCCTTGATCAACTCGAGCCATCTTCTTTGCCTCATGTTCAACTCTTCTTGGGTAAAGATGTACTTCAAACTCTTGTGGTCAGTGTAGACATTGCAAGTACTGCCTAGCAGATAATGACACCAGATCTTCAAGGCATGTACTACAGCTGCTAACTCTAAGTCATGGATGGGGTTGTTCTCTTCATGACGCTTGAGCTGCCGTGAAGCATTAGCAATGACTCGGCCTTCTTGCATCAAGACACAACCAAGACTGGTACCAGAAGCATCACAGTACATGTCAAACGGCTTTCCAATGTCAGGTTAAGCCAGGATTGGTGCAGTGGTCAACAACTTCTTCAAAGTCTGAAATGCTGTCTCACCCTCCGGTGACCAGACAAACTTGACCTGATTTTCCAACAAGTTGGTGATAGGCTTGGCTATTCTAGAAAAATCCGGAATAAAACGACGGTAGTATCCCGCCATTCCCATGAAACTGCGGACTTGATGTACCGTGGTTGGTGGCTTCTAATTCAAGATTTCCTCCACCTTACTCGGATCAACTGACACACCTTCCGCTGACAGAATATGCTCGAGAAATAGAACTCGGTCCAATCAAAACTCACACTTACTGAACTTGGCATAAAGCTGATGTTCCCTCAAACGAGTCAGGACAACGCGGAGGTGGTTGACATGTTCTTCGGGGGTTCTGGAGTAGACAAGGATGTCGTCAATGAACACGACCACGAATTTGTCGAGCTCTGGCATGAAAACAGAGTTCATTAGGTACATGAAATAGGCAGGTGCATTGGTTAGACCAAAGGACATGACTAGGTATTCGTATAGGCCGTATGTGGTGGTGAAGGCTATTTTTGGAATGTCTTCGGGGCGGATCTTTATTTGGTGATAGCCCAACTTTGGCTCCAGCTAGTTGGTCGAAGAGTAGGTCAATACGAGGTAAAGTATATTTGTTTTTGGTGATGACCTCGTTGAGTGGACGGTAGTCAACACAGAGTCAGAGGGATTTGTCTTTCTTTTTCACAAAGATAGCAGGGCAACCCCATGGTGATGAACTAGGCCTGATAAAACCCTTATCCAGCAAATCTTGCAACTGAACTTTCAATTGTGCCAGTTCTTTGGGAGGCATTCTATAGGCTCTACGGAATATAGGTGCTGTTCCAGCCTTCAACTCAATAGCAAACTCTACATCACGATCAGGTGGCAAACCAGGCAAATCATCAGGGAACACGTCCGGAAACTCACAGACTACCAGAATATCCTGCACTTCCTTGACTGCGGTTACATATTCTACCAACTGCTCTTTGAGAGATTGGAAGTTCGATGAGGAGTTGGGTTGAACTATTAGCCAAATTTACCCTGATGGTTCGATTCAGCACGTCAATCAGAGCCTTGTGCTAATACATCTAATTCATGCCTAATATCACATCTATATCCTGATCTTGAGTACTATCATGGTGGTAGGGAATATATGCCCACCCAGTTCTATAGGTACTTGTTGCACTACCTCCTTAATATTTATACGCTCCCTGAGCGAATGTATTAGGAAATGTTCCTTTATTTCCCCAATTGATATCTCATGCTTGACGACAAATGTGCGATTGATGAATGAATGAGATGCACCAGAATCGAAAAGCATAATTGCAGGGTGACTTGCGACAGGGAACCTGCCCATTATTACGGGTTCACCTTCTGGGATCTGATCAACCTGGGTGTAGTAGACGTGGCCTGCCTTCTTTGACCACCTTTCCCTTCTGAGCATGCTGCTGATTCTGCTGCTGCTGATGACCATGACCCTTCTGAGCGTTTTGGTTGTACTGCTTGGGAAACGGGCAGTCACGGGCCCAGTGGCCGCATCTTGCCACAGTTGTAGCACGGGTGATTGTAGTTGACTTGTGGGGTGGTGACACGAACGCCAGGGGCATTCGGCTAAGGCTGGACGAAAAGCTCGTAGCTCGGTAGCTCGTTCGACTCGGCTCGTTAATGGCTCGGCTCGACTCGGCTCGTTTATATTTTTTAACGAGTTGAGCCAGCATTTCTGCTCGTTTAGTTAACGAGCCAGCTCGCGAGCTCGCTCGAGCTGGCTCGCGAGCCTAACGAGCCAAAGTTGTTGGTATTAAAGTTATATTAATTTTGCATGATGTTGTCTTGCACTCTACCATTAGTTGATGTTTAGATTTATACTCTTTAAACTTAGGATTATTATGACTTTTTCTCTTTATTTTAAATGAATGTATGGATAATCAATAATAGATTATAGATGTATTATGTATTATATGAATGTGTATAATATATATCATATATCATTTTTTCTCTTTGATTTATGGCTTGCTTTTGAATAATTGCTATTATTAAAATTTAGATAAATATAGATATTTATTTTTTTATTTTTTATGTCTGGCTCGCGAGCCAAACGAGCCAGCTCGAGCTCGCTAACGAGCCGAGCCGAGCAGGCCTTCTGGCTCGTTAGCATAACGAGCCGAGCCGAGCTGGCTCGTTAGCTAACGAGCCAAAACGAGCCGAGCCCAAACGAGCCGAGCTGGCTCGTTAATCCAGCCCTACATTCGGCTGGGTGGTGTTTTGCTGGTTGAAGGTGTGGAAGGTAGCAGCAGTACGAACAACTACCTGCTGCTGTGGGTAGGGTGGACGAGAGTGGTGAGTGGGGTGGTAAATGAGTTTCTGACGCTTTTAACCGCCAGAAGACCCGGCTTTCTTCTTCTTTTCTTTTTGATGTTTACGGTCACTCTCATCAAAGGCAATGGCTATGTTAACAGCTTCATGGTAGGTGCAGTGGAGGTTGTTGGATAAGCTTCGCTGAATCTTGTACTTCAGACCTCTGATGAAACAGTCCTTTCTTTTCTGGTCAGTGTTGGTGTGCTCAGGTGCGTACTGCGCCAGATGATTGAATTGCCCAACATACTGCATGACGGTAGAGTCTTTCTGCTGCAGAGCCAGAAACTGATCAAGCTTCATCTTCATAACACCAGCTGGAATGTAGTGAGCATGAAAAGCTTCACGAAATTTTGCCCAGGTCATTTGGTGTCCATCAGGCTGAGCTGCCAGAAGATTTGCATACCAAGCGCTGGCAGGACCTCGCAGCTGCTGTGCTGCGAACAGAGGCTTCTGTGTCTCCGTGCAGTGAATCAGACTAAACTTTTACTCCATGGTGCGGAGCCAATCATCAGTTTCCAATGGCTCATCGGCCTTGGTGAACACAGGTGGACGGGTATCTGTGAAATCCACATATGTTGTCTCATCATCGTCGCGGCGTCCACGACGCCCACCACTATTGTCCCTGTTTTACGCCATTGCATTGGCGGCATTTGCCAAGGCTGCAATAGCATCGGCCAAAGTCGGTGGAATCGGCGGTGGGTTGGGAGCGTTTCCATCCTCAGAGGTACCAGTTGAACGAGTATGGACAGGCATCTGTTTAATTGCAAACCGAATTTAGAACTAACATTACTTAACGAAACATAGTAGCGGTTCAAACTTAAACATTACAAGACTTAAACGATATTTAAAGAACACGGCTAAGACTTAACAAAGTTCCCAACCCAAGCTAAGGTTCTTGGCACTTAACTTTACAACATAAAGGGTAAACATAGGCTGACACTCCTAGTCGTAAGACTAGTCTAGTCGTCATCGATGACGATCACCTCCTCCTCGTCATCATCCTCCATGATCACATCCTCCATGGAATAATCTGCCTCCTCAAAGTCATCCTCGGTTGCCTCTTCGTCATACTCCTCCTCCTGAGGCCCCACAACCACACCATCCTCAGGATCTTCCTCACGAGGAACAAGGATAGGGTTGAGCTCATTGTTGAACCTGTGGACCTCCTCATGCACAGCATCGTTGTAACCCTCGAGGTGCTCCGCATAGTTCTCATACCAATGGGCCCTTGCACGGGCCACATCCTCACGCTTACGGCCTCATCTCTCTCCTGAGCCAGACGGTCAACCTCATGGCGTAGCTCGTTGTTCAACCTCACGTCCCTGTAGTAGTTAACACGAGCCACTCTGAAGTCCTCCTGCATGAGCTTCACCTCCCTCTTAAGCTCCTTAATCTCTGCTTTCAGCTCCTTACGACTGCGGCGGGGACGGCGGCTACCGGAAGCCTCGTCTCCGTCATGTGGCGCCAGCTGGTGGTGCGGCACTCCCTTGTGACCCGTCATCTTGCGAGCAGTGAGCTTGCAGCGTGCCAGCTAGAAGGTAAGTATGGATTAGCAAAGATATAACAGGCTAGTAAGAATAGGTTTGGTAAATCCTAACCCATATACCTAACTTTTAAGGAGGAAGTATTAACATAATGATTTAACATGATGCATGAATCGTACTTACGAATTTTAAATCAATGCAAGATAAATAAACGCATAAATAAATTCAACATAGGGCTAGTAATAAAGTTGTTTCACATGCTACCATAAGTATTTTATAGAATAAGATAAGAAGCAATTTGGACCAAAATAGCGATTTAGATTTTTATGATCCAAAACATTTTGAAGTTTTGCAAAGTAATACCGTAATGATTTAGCAATGGAACGCTCTGATACCAACTGTAACAAAACCGCCTAAATCACATGGCCCACAGGCATCTGTCATTGTCACTAATGACCTCTGATAGCCTGGCCCGTGTCCCAGATGATCTAGGAGGATCTGCCGGGTTATATCAGCACCCGTTTCTCCGACAGGATCCCATTGCGAAGCCATTACAGGATTACAACATTTCATAATAAAATACATCAGAGTAAAGTGCGGAAGATTTAAATAGTACTTAGATTACAAACCGGTTGTTCAAATAGAATTCAATTGCAGTTATTACAGAATAAAGTTCAAATAGTAGCAGTAGCAGTAGAACAACAACATAATATAATAAGATAGATGTAACACGAACCCTGCCCATGGGTTCACTTCACTCTTCCTCGCTATCCTGGATGATGGTCACACAGCAAGGGGCAAGACAGACCTCCTGCTGCTGACTACCTGCAATGGGGTTAACAAATCATGAGTACGGGGGCGTCGCTGCAAGAGCCCGGGGCCACAGGATACCGGCCGCGCGCCGCGTCACCATGGGGTGAACATGACGCGGGTGTCGGTGAAGAAGCGGCGGGTGGTACACCTGCGGCTCGACACGGGCAGCTGGTAGCGGTGGAGACGGCGGGGCCGGCCGCACTCGGCGCTGGTAGATGCGCACCGGGTGGGCGAACCGCGCCGGAGTCGCCGAGGACGGCGCCTTCTGCCCCGCGCGGGGCGCAGGGTCAGGCGGGGCACCAGAGGGCGTGGGCGCCGGACCCGCTGTAGGGTCGAGATGGCGGACTAGAGGGGGGTGAATAGTCCTTTATAACAACTAATCGCAGCGGAATAAAACCTAATCGGTTCTAGCGACAATTCACCCCTCTAACTAAGACTCTAAACACCTTGTCAAAGATCCTAGCAAGAGGCAAAGGTGCAAGTCTAGCTTGAGCTTCCCTAAACCGTTCTAGCGCAAGATCACACAAACCTAAGCGCTAGTACTTTAAGCACCGAGAAAACTCCTATTAACTAGCAAGCAAAAACGCACTAAGCACCTAAGCTCACTACTTGCTCAATGATAAGGATACACAATCCAAATCAAAGAGCGCAGCTCACTTTAGCTACACAAACTAAGTGAGAACTACTTCTAAGCTACACAAGCTAAGAAGGTGAGTGGCAAGCTACACAAGTTAACCGGTCTCACAAGAGCAACTACAACTACACAAATAAAGTAAAGCACAGTATAAATAACTTGTGTAGAAGGGAGCAAACCACCGCGAAGGATGCGAAGATGTTGACGCGGTGATTTATTTCCCGAAGGTTCACTTGTCGCCACAAGCTACGTCCTCCGTTGAGACAAGCTCCAAGGTTGCCGCCAGTCCTCTTGCTAGTGGTGACCCGCAAGTCACACTCTCCCACGTGGAGTGCTTACCACAAGCTCTAGCACTTGACTCAGCCGGACCACTTGTCGCTCTTCACGTCTCGCTCTACTAGCGATGCTCTTTGCGATCTCCCGCGGGGTGAGCTCCAACCCCTCACAAAGCTTCTCCGGAGCTAAGCACAATCTTCTTGCTTGCTTCACGGAGCCACAAGGCAACCTCCAAGAGTAACAAGCACCACCGGCTTGCAACACGATCACCTAGTGCCACTCGATGCAATCTCACAATGCAACGCACTAGAATCACTCACTATCAATCAATCGGATGTGCACTAAGCAAGTGAGTGAGTGGGAGGGCTTCTAAGCACACCTACACAAGCCACACAGGCCCAAGGGTGCTCAGCTAGTCAGCCAAGGCCACCAAGTGCTTGGATTTATAGCTCTCAAGCGAATAGAGCCGTTGCCCTCTCAAACCGGCCGTCGGACTGAGCGTCGGACGCTCAGCCGCGCCACCGTCAGACCAATGTCCTCGGTCCGACGCTCCCGATAGCCGCCACGTGTCACTAGCCGTTTGAAGTCGAACGTTGGATCACAACGGCTAACTTCCCGCGCTTCAGCTCACCGTCGGACGGAACACCGTCGGACCAACGAATTCCACGGTCTGACGCTTCCAGAGAGCTCCCCGAGGGCTGAAAACCGTCGGACTAAACACAAGAGTCCGACGCTCTCAGAGCTCGCCACGTGTCAGCTCTCGCACGATCTGCACCGTCGGACGCTCGGACAAAAGTCCGACGCCCACAAACTTCAGCGTCCGACGCTCACAGGCCAAACACCGTCGGACCCACGAGGATGGTCCGACGCTGTCACTACAGACAGCGTCCGACGCTCGCACCACAGCACAGAAGACAAGGGCAGGCCGTCGGACCGAACCCATGGTCCGACGCCCCCTGGCCTTAGCGTCCGACGCTCTTGCAACTTCGCCGAAAACCTCCGAATCCTGCCTCGCAAGCTCGACAGGAGAAAGAGAGAGAACCACACCCTCTCTACCTCACAACACCACCTCCAAACACTTTCACCTTTGCAAAAGTGCTAACACCAACAAGTGTACACCTCATGTGCATGTGTGTTAGCTTTTCACAAACATTTTTCAAAGGATTTTTCACTCTTTTCACCATGCCACTCGATCCTAACAACGTATGCAAGTTAGATCACTCAAGTGGCACTAGATGACCGATATGCAAACAAGTTTGCCCCTCTTGATAGTACGGCCATCTATCCTAAATCCGGTCAAGCACTTCTCTACTCAACCTTAGACCAGTGAAATGGAAATGCCCTAGGTTATACCTTTGCCTTGCGCTTTCCATTTTGATCACCGTCTTCATCACCGTCTCCGACACCATCGATGCCGGTGCAACACATGCACCAACACCTCATGAATGATATGATCCACTTCATATCATCATGTGGCTTTTGGTTCATCGATCCTTGACTTGCTTGCTCTTCACCGTTGCGTTGGTCCATCGACGCTAAGCCATCACCCGACTTGCCCTTCACACTTGCAACCGGTCCATCGACGCGAAGCCTTGTCTTGATCTTCTTCACCTAGCCACATGACTCCATGTCATGTCTCATGCGTTTAGCTCCTTCATACCATATGTGTGAGCTAAGCATTATCTCGAAGCCATTTTCACCTCCATGGCATAGATGCTCACACACATGTACCTGTGGACTAATCACCTGTGTAATCAACACTTAAACACATATTAGTCCACTTAAGTTGTCACTCAATTACCAAAACCAAACAAGGACCTTTCACCCGCCCAGGGCACAGGGTCAGGCGCCGCACCAGAGGGCGCCGTGCCGGCGCATGAGGCCGGCAACGGGCGTGGCAGAGGACCTGCAGGACAAAACGGAAATGGTGGCTGAACCACTGCATCAGTGGGAGACAAGAGAGGAGAGGTCAAGGTCGGAGGTGGAAGGAGGTGTGGAGGTGGTGGAGAATGGGAAGACGGACTCATCAAACACCACATGGCGAGAGATGAGGGCTCGGCGTGAGGCGAGGTCATAATAGCGGTACCCCTTGTGATCCGGAGAGTACCCGAGGAAGACACACAGGATCGAACGGGGGGCCAGCTTGTGGGGAGCAGTGGCAGTGGTGTTAGGGTAACACGCACAGCCGAAGACACGGAGGTGATCGTAACGAGGAGGGGTACCGAAGAGAGCGTGGTGTGGTGTGGGAGCTGGACAGGAAGCGGAACGTAGGCGGTTAAGGAGATAGGTGGAGGTATGCAGGCTCTCGGCCCAGAAGCGGGCAGGAAGAGAAGCCTGGAGGAGAAGGGTGCGCATGGTGTCATTCGTGGTGCGAATCATGCGCTCAGCCTTGCCGTTTTGGAAGAAGGTATAGGGGCAAGACATGCGCAATTGGACACTGTGAGAGAGGAAGAAAGCCCGAGAGGTGGAGTTATCGAACTCACGCCCGTTGTCGCACTGGACGGCCTTGATGGTGAGGCCAAACTGAGTAGACACCCAGGCGAAGAAGTGACGGAGCGTGGGAAACACCTCAGACTTAACACGCAAGGGAAAAGTCCAGGAATAATGCGAGAAATTATCAACCACGACAAGATAGTATTTATAGCCAGAAATGCTCATCACAGGAGATGTCCACAGGTCGCAATGTACAAGATCAAAAATATGGGTCGCATGTAGGGCTGGATTAACGAGCCAGCTCGGCTCGTTTGGGCTCGGCTCGTTTTGGCTCGTTAGCTAATGAGCCAGCTCGGCTCGGCTCGTTATGCTAACGAGCCAGAAGGCCTGCTCGGCTCGGCTCGTTAGCGAGCTCGAGCTGGCTCGTGGCTCGCGAGCCAGACATAAAAAATACAAAAAAATAAATATTTATATTTATCTAAATTTTAATAATAGCAATTATTCAAAAGCAAGCCATAAATCAAAGAGAAAAAATGATATATGATATATATTATACACATTCATATAATACATAATACATCTATAATCTATTATTGATTATCCATACATTCATTTAAAATAAAGAGAAAAAGTCATAATAATCCTAAGTTTAAAGAGTATAAGTCTAAACATCAACTAATGGCAGAGTGCAAGACATCATCATACAAAATTAATATAACTTTAATACCAACAACTTTGGCTCGTTAGGCTCACGAGCCAGCTCGAGCGAGCTCGCGAGCTGGCTCGTTAACTAAACGAGCAGAAATGCTGGCTCAGCTCGTTAAAAAATATAAACGAGCCGAGTCGAGCGAGCTACCGAGCTACGAGCTTTTCGTCCAGCCTTAGTCGCATGTGAAGAAGAGGTGGAAAAAGAAAGACGAACATGTCGGCCCAGTTGGCACGCATGACACATGCTCATCGTGAGCCCGAGTACAAGGTATGTCGGAACTACGACTAAGCTGTATCAGAGCATCACGGCCAGGATGTCCGAGATGGCGGTGCCAAGTAGTAGAGGAAGTAGAGACGGCGAAAGCAGCTGACGAAGTGGAAGCCGAAGCCGAAATGGACGGAGCAGAAGGAGGAAACCGAAGCGTGTAAAGGGGCCCCGTGCTGTCACATCGGAGGAGTGGACGCCGGGAAGCCAAATCCTTCACAGTAAGACCAGAGGAGTCAAACTCAATAGAACAAGAATTGTCAGCTGTAAAATGACGAATGGAAAGAAGGTTGTGAACCATAGAGGAAGCAACAAGAACATCGGGAAGACGAAAAGAGCCAGGAGTGGTAGCGGAACCTACGGATGTGACAGGAAGACAAGAACCATTTGCGATCATGATGGACGAAGGAAGAGACGGAGAAGGAGGGTGGACAGACATGAGTATACCGGGGTCGGAAGTGGTGTGGTAGATGGCACCTGAGTCAGCGACCCAGTCAAGTTCGACGGGAGGTGTCAGGCCCATGGTGCTGAAGGAGCTGCCAGAGCCGTCGGATCCCAACCGACAGGCCCTGGTGACGACCTGGGAGGTAGGTCCCACGGCGAAACGAGTGGCGGAGGAACCCCGGGTGGTGGAGCCCACGGTGTGGTCGGGACAGCACCAGCGAGCATGGCCGCCGGAGTACGAAGATCGCCACCGGCACCCTGGAAGGGCCACATGGAGATGCGCCCGAACCATGGGTTGCTGAAGGATGGCCAGGGTGCACCACCCCGTGGAGGCGCGGGCGTGGCCCCACGACCAGAGCCCGCACCACGCCCCCCTCCGCGTCGGCGGTGGCTGCCACACCCCCCCTCCCGCCACCTCCGCTCGGCCCGGAGGGAGGAGGACCAAGAAAAGACGTCGGTGCCGGAGCGGACGTACGCGGCGGTGGAGTGGCGGCAAGGGCAGTCGAGGAGGACGAGGAGCCCGGCGCGGAGAGGGAAGCAGGCTGGACGCCCTGAGTGAGCTCCTCCATGACGAGGTCGTCACGGACCTGCTCCTAGGTGGGGAAGGGCCGCTGCCGGGTGATCCAGGTCCGGAGGTGGCCATAGCGGTCGCTGAGGCCGCGGAGGACGTTGAGGACCAAGATCCGGTCCTCCACGGGCCAGCCAAGGTCACCGAGGGAGTCGGCCATGCCCTTCATCCGACGGCAGTACTCACCAACGGAGAGGTTGCCCTGGACAAAGGTGCGGAAGTTGGCGTCGAGGCGCAAAGCCCGGGCTTCGGTGTTGCCTAGGAACTGGCCCTCTAGCGCCAGCCAGGCACGACGAGCGTCGGGTGTGTTGCGGACGAGGTCATGGAGGTCGGTGGTGATGGTCCCGCGGATCCACGACAGGACGATGCTGTCGAGACGCAGCCACCCTGGGGTCTGAGCCGCAAGCGTGGCGTCGAGGAGGACGTGGTCGTCGAGGGCGTAGCGGCGGAGGGTGAGGAGGACCATGTCCCGCCAGCGGGCGTAGGAGGACGACTCAGGGTCGAGGACGACCGTGACCAGGTTCCGGATGTTCTGGACACCGCCGGCCTGGTAGTGGAGCTGCGCGACGAGTGGATCTGCCGGATCGGGGATCTGGAGAGGCGACACTCGGACGGCGTGCGAGCTGGAGGAGGTGGCGACGGTGTCGTAGTACGCCGGGTAGCCGAGGAGCTGCTCCGCCTTGGCGATTTGACGCGCCAAGGCATCGGCCGCATCGCGCTCCCGTTCCCAGGCGAGGGCGGCCGCACTCACGTGAGCTGCGCCTTCCTCGGCGGCAGCCCGGGCGACGACGAGAGCGGCGGCGAGGTGGGGAGCGGGGAACGGTGCACCCGGTGCCGCGCCGACTAGAGAGGGAGCAGGGGCGGGTGGAGGTGGGTCCCCTGCGCCGGTCATGGCCAGGGCGGGCGCTGGCGGCGGTGGCCCCCCAGCTGGGGCAGGGGCAGACGCAGGTGGAGGCGGGCCAGTCGTGGCCAGGGCAGGCGCTGGCGGCGGCGGCCCCGTCGCGGCCAGGGCAGGGGCGGGCGGAGGCGGCCCCCAGCGCCGGCCGCGGCTAGGGCCAGGTCGGGAGGATGCTGTGGCGGCGGCGGCCCGCCAGGTAGGGGCGCGCCGGCCCCGCGCCAGCAGCAGCGGCGGCAGCACCACCAGCGGCGAAGAATGCCGCGGCCGACGGCCCACCGGCGGCGCAGCGGAAGGGGAGGGGAGAGGGGGGAAAGGAGTGGAAGTAGGTGGGGGGAGGAGGGGCGGCCGGCCGCCGGCCATGGTGGCCGGAGTAGGGGCGGCAGCGGCTGGGAGGGAGGGGAGGAGAGAGAGAGAGAAGGGAAACCCTATCTTGATACCATGGTAGAATGAGTGATTGGATTCATTTGGGCTCACCCTAGAAGGGTAGCTAAGTAGACTGTATACAAGGGCCTCATGGGCGTAGCCTCATGGGCCTAATACATGTACTTCAACAATTTTGTCTTCACATTGGTGGCATTTCAGGTTGCCACGTACCAGCCCAGGCCAGCTTCCAAAAAGCAACAGGTTAGGACAAATTCCTACTTTAGCATATATAAATCCATATAGATCAATGCTATTAGTCATTTTTTTAATTCCCTTGGCTTTCAGGTGCCACGACAAAAAAGGAAAGCAACCAGCTTCCAAAAACCAACAGGTTAGGACAAATCCCTAATTTGGATCGTTTATAGATCCATTAAAATCAATGCTATCAGTCATTTTTTTATTCCCTTGGCCTTTCAGGTGACAGGACAACAAATTGGATTTTCTATCTGTGGAAGATCTGCTCAAGGAATGTGAGGTTGATGAGGGTATAGGGGTGTTCTTTTGAGAGAATTAAACAGGAGGATTAAGTATGGTGAAGCCATGCTAAAGGAAAATCTTGAAAAAATAAGGGACAAAACTAATGAAGATTTAAAGGTCATTGTTGCAGACCATTCAAAATGGTCTCGGCTGTATAATGAGATCAAATACAAGGCCCAAATTGAAGACATGAAAATAAAAAACAAGATGGCTAAAACTGTTGTAGTGCAAATACATGACGTTCAGACATGAAAATATTACTACTGCTTCCTATATATGTTGCTTAGTGATCAACTTTCACCATGCTTTTTTTTTTCTAGGACCAATTGTTAGGGGTGGATAAAAGATCTGGTTTTCTCGAAAGAGAATTCAAAGACTATGACATAAAGGGCATACCCAGTGCCGTAGGCTCCCGCACTGCAGGGATAGCGGAAATAAAAACGGTTTGTACCTTTTCCAATTCTATTTAATTCTATTTGTATTCTTAAATTTGGCTCTTTGATGTAATAGTTGTTAGCTTAGGATTCATTGAACTCTCAACTCTCTCTCTCTCTCTCTCTCTCTCTCACACACACACACACACACACACCCACACCTTGAGGCTGAAACCTAGGAGTTTACCAGCGAAAGCTTGGTTTTTACCTGCCTTGAACCTTTCATTTTACCTGCCTATAACCTAGGATTTTTCTTGTCTAGAACCTGGGCTTTTACCTGCATGGTATGGCAGTAGCTGTTTAGGAATTGTAGATATGGCAGTAGCTTTTTAGGAATTGTATATGGATCTTATGATGTGGGCTAGTTGGACCCAATTGGCCCGTTAAATAACCATCAATAATTTGATTGATTCTTTTTTTGCAGATTTTTGTCCCATTCGTTTCATCAGATCACTGGTCCTTGGTTGTGGTGGAACCGGATTTACATCTTATAACTGTACTTGATTCCTTGTGTGACTTGGAGGGATCCACAAAACGTCATGAAGGACTGGTTAGATATTTTCAACATCAAATGCCTTGCAAAGAAAATATATGATACTGTTTCGTTACACCCTAAGCTGCTAAAGGAAGTTTTTATTAAACTTTCAAGTTCATTACATCTGAGTTGATACAAAGTCACGAAAAGAAAACTTCTAACCCTCTGTCTAACATGAACCACAGCCAAAAAACAACGGAGAAACCAACACATTCTCACAATCTATGGTAGACTAGATCGCTACCTGCCCCAACCGCCGGCCCCCATGAAAACTATCACAACAAAACCTGTTGTCTCATGTTTATCAGATTTCTTTGGCTTTGTTTACAGTGAGTGCTAAGTTTGTTTTAGAATTAGTGTCTCATGTTAAGTATCTGCACACTGAATCTGGTTTTTGTGTTGTCTTGACTGACTCCGTCTTCCTTTTGTACCAGTTTACAAATATGGAGGAAAGGAGAAACATTGCTATTTCATTCGCACTGAGTCTGGGTGGGACAGGGATGCACCATATATCTTCTCTGGCAACACAATCGATCAAGCTAGTAGGTGCTTTATGCACATACATTCTGCTCCCACTGTGTCGAAATATCTGGCCAGGTTAACCTTCTCATTTACTCTAGGAGATGTCTTGGTGGTGGTCACATGCAATATGTAGAATAGAGTTTGGGTTGCCTAACATGCTCTCTTGTTTACATGTCTCCCTTCTTTTAAATGCGCATGATATGTTTTTTTTTTCTCGAACACGCAGGAGAGCTGCTTATCAATATATTAAGAAGAAAAAAGGGTGAAGCACCCAGGTAGTACACTAGAGATAAACTGCAGAATTATAACACGCCTAGAATGCGCATGATATGTGACAGTGTTGGACATCCTTGGAATAGAATGCTAAATGATGCATACGATGCCTTCTCTGCTAGTTTATATCTGGAACTAAAATTTATGTGCTCTTTTATGGGAATGATACAGGTTCAGTTTGGTATTGTCGAAAACTATCACCTTAGATGTTAATTTCTTGGAGATTAATATTATGATAATTGAAGATGAACCTTGTAAGGTATGCATTTCTTTCCTCTCTGTTGTTTTAGCAGGTTTCTTCAATATATTATTTATTTTTGGTAGAATGTTTCAGGATGAACATGGAAACATCGTTACCAATGATGATGGGGAGCCCTTGATCCACACTTATGGGACTGGCTTAATATCGTTTGATTTAGCTGTAAAATGCCCAACCAATGTCTTCAACGGAAACTTTTTGAAGGCACATGAGGTGCTCTCAAACCCATCGCTTCCTCATCAGTTTAGTTACTTTGCAGTTTACCTATTTATCCATTGTAGGTTGTCCATTACTTTAACCATGTCACCCTAATGAGTTCTGTCACCTATGACACTTTTGTCTCCTATCTCTAGCAAACACAACCTTTTTGAATTTGCCATTGTAGGTCCAGCAGTCTTGTGTACTTATTATTATTTATTTTGGTTATGCCCTCACAGGATACAGCGGATTCAGAGGGGTCGATGTCTCATCCCATATGTATTCCCTGGACTGAATAATACAATGAGCTTATCTGTTACTTTTAAAATGCTCTATAATTTAACTATTTAGTTCTTATTTCTTCTATTTGTTTTTCTTTGCTCTAGCCTCTTCTAATGCAGTTCCGCATGTTCTATAACGGAAATGCAGTAAAGGGAACTCTTCTCGCTGATAAAAGGGTATGTTTATCATTTCAATGGTTGGACATTTAGTTTAGTAGGTTTGCTTTGTTTTAACGGGTTTAGAAAATGGTTACTTTGAGCCTTACCTTATTTAGCTCTTGTTATTTATCAGGTGTACTGTGATGTACTTTTTATGTGGATTTAATGCTCCTTGACAATGTACCATGGCTACATCTTGTGGATTTAATGATTTTTTATTTATGGAAAATCTTGATTAAATGGTTTGAATGAAAATCATTCTCACTGTTTGAAAATATGTTACCTGTTATGAATTAACATCTTTTTTTTCTGTCTTTGTCTCAACTCAATTCTTGACATCAGTAAAAATCATTTCTTCTTTGTTACAGCTTCCTGATAAGACCATTCATATTAGACCATCAATGATAAAAGTAAAGGCTGATTATAATTCACTAGGCGGACAGGCATTCAACTCATTGGAAGTTGTTACTACGAGGTATATGATAAAATACTGTAATTACGTTTATGTGATTAATTTCCATGATATGTTCATGTCACCAAAAATTTTGTATTCAAGCTTTATCTTAAAAGGAGTTTTGAAGTTTTAGCAGGATGATGCAAGTTTGCTAAATATATTAGCTTTAGATGCATTCCTTGCTCACTGACTGACATTGTTTTCAATTTTGATCTACGAAGGATTTTTGATCTAGGTGCTATTCCCATAGGAAGGATTTTGATCTAGAATGTTAGGATCTAATTCTAATTTGTGCTGAATCCAAAAGATTTTCAAAGCAACCCCACTAATTCAAACCCCCTTATAGTTGTAGACTGTTGGAGGCCTTTTCTTTTTAGTCAACATGTCAATAGCACTTATCATTGTTGCATCATTTCAGCAACCGGCCTAAAAAGGCATTGACATCAAGGGTCTTAGTTGCGCTGCTTCACTATGGAGGCGTTCCAGCTGAGTATTTTATGGAGCTTTTAGGGAAGGCACCAGAAGATGTTGATAAAGCCCATCATAAAACTAGGAACTCTCTTGAAGGTTTGTTGGGATTACATGAGTATTTGTTTAGTTTATTTGTCGCTTTCCATCTATTCTTAGAGTTTTAATCTGCCATTCACTTCGCTATTCTTAAAATTCTCATTGTCATTGACTGGTAAAATTAGCTCTTGGCTGTTTGCTTTTGTATTGATAATGCTGTCCGTTTTACAGTTGCAATAAACCATTCTGATATGGACGATTTCATGTCTACACAAATGATTCTTGCTGGAATTCAACCAGAGGATGAGGCATTTTTGCAATTTCAGCTGGCTCTAATGACCAATCAAGAAAGAAAACATATCCAACAGGGAAAGATCTTGATTGACGATTGTTGTTATCTGATGGGCACAACTGATCCTACAGGGACCCTAAAACCACATGAAGTTTGTGTGATATAGTAAGTATCAGAATATCCACCATATTCTTTGAACTTCCAGATCATTATGTCTTTATGATGCTCCTTATGCTAGATATTTAGGCATATTTTTTCATATTTAATCCAGATAAATGAAATGGTAAACGTGACAATAATGTGCAAGAGTGATCCACTAGTGGTGCAAACCCGTAACATGTCAATTCTACCCCTAAACGGGACCAGTGCCGAAGACACCGGCGCTGCTGTTGTTTGGATCAGACATGGTCAAGCCTTGCTGATATAGTTGATCTTACTTGAAGTAGTTGCAAGTTTCAGTGAAGTCACACCACAGTGTACAGCGAACAACCGGAAGTGGTCGTCTGGAGATCTGCACACGTTGTCGAAGTAGAATCAACACAGGTAGTTGAAATAGTAGATCACGTAGTCGAGGATGTAGTAGTTCAGTAGCGAGCAGTCCTTAAGATGCATTCCCAAAAATGTGAGGCTCTGCTCACTCAGTCTGGAGTTCCAGAGGCTCTGCTCTCCCAGTTGTTGGTGCACGCTGATGCTGGAATGGAAAAGCTTTTCGGCAGCAGTAGCAATACAACAGAAGCAAACAGTATGCATGCAAAACAAAATACAAGCAGCTCTAGTCCTTGGTGTGGTCTTATCTCTCCATGCCTGTGCAGGACCAGGAGGAATAAAGGAATATAACCAATAGCCAAGCCTTGAGATCAATTGCCACTGACTCTTTTCAGTTAAATGATCAAACTCGGGCTGTTTGGATCACAGGCTCCCAGGCATTATCTGGCCAGGCATATTATCCTGGCCCTCTCCACTACGCCACCATGCATATTAAACTTATATTGTGAGAGGCAACTGATCCACACCTACACCATTGCATCAAATTAATTTGCAATTAACTTGAACTTTGATATTTAAGGATTTAGTAGTTAAATGAGTGCCCAATTAAATCTAACACCTTGTTCATATTCAGGCATTGGAATTTTTTAGTTTAATGATCTTTTATTTTTTGGCTTTCTTACTTTCTTATATGGGTTGGGTTGCATATTATATGATTTGTTTTAGTATGAACATGGAAGTGGAGTAATTGCTTCTGATTGTCCAACTATGTCAGAAGCTTGTAATTTAATGTCCTAAAATTTGATAGTAGTGACACACCTTGGATTAATAGGGTTTCTGCTTTTGCTAGGTAATTTAAGGAACATATTTTTTGGCTTAAATTTTTGTAGGAAAAAATGTATTGCTGTGTGACTTTAGTATCAAAAGAAAACAATGTCTAGAAAGTAAAATATATGCTTCATTAAGTTGGTCTAAAATTGAGAGACAATATGAGTTTATGATTTATGATAACTTGCATATGCTAGGTGGGTTGAATGACTTCATCTTATTCTTCATTCTGGCTTACATGCATCTTGGCTACTGACATATATCAGAGTAACATAAAAATGTTCTTCTTGACTTCTTTTTCATTATTCATTATTAGTTATATATAAACTTCCTATCAACCTTTTGAAGGTAATTCAGAACATGAATCTTGAGTTCCTTTTGTTACCTATGCTATCTTTTATTGAACAGTGGCAACCACCAAGTTTCTGGAACTGTCCTTGTATACAAACATCCTGGGTTACACTTCGGCGATATACATAAGTTGACTGCAACACACATTGATAGTCTTGAGGAGATTGTGGGGAATTCCAAAAATGCTATATTCTTTCCGACTTCTGGATCCCGGTCTTTGGCTGATGAGATGGCCAATAGCGACTTCGATGGTGACATGTACTGGGTCTCATGGAACCCACAGGTTAGCATGTTTCTGACAGTTTAACATTTATGCAGTGAACTGTTCTTGCATTTGTTATCCTTGGATAAATGTGCTCTTTTTATTGGATTCAGATAACTACTTCCCCACACTAGCTATTTTTCTAAAGCTTCATTTCATCTTTTTGTATTGAATTTGACCAGAGCTTTAGATAACACCATGGAATTAGTTCCACATGAATGCTATAAGAAAAAATGTAAAAATGGACGTGATTACCAGGGAAGACCACATGATATATCCTAAAGTAGATGCTACGCTTATGTAGTCTGTCATAATTACCACGCTTCAAATGCAGTCTGTCATAATCAAATGTAGTTTTACAATAGTGCCAAGTGTCTCACGGTGAAAAAACACACATGACACACAGGGCCGTTGACGAGGGTGTGCGAGGTGAGCACCCGCACAGGGCCCCATCTCCACACAAGCATATACATGTTTGTCTAGCTATATATCTAAATGATAGTTGTATGGCCTATACGGTATAAGTCACATAGTATATGGCAGTGCACAACAGTGACAGTAGGTCATTGGATTGACTTGTTGATCATTAAACATGTGTTTTAGTGGTGCATGATTCTTTTGTTTTCACCACTTTTTCAGTAGAACGTTCAATGTAGTGCCCCTATACAGACCACTAGCCTAACCTCGCAGTTTAGCACTGACAAACTACATTTTTTTTGAACAAAACACACTACAGATATTTCATATTGTTTCCCAAACTAAACTAGTTGCCAACATGGTCTCAATTTGGACAACCAAGAAGGCCAATGATTTTGTCAGAATATCAATCCTAGCAAGCAAGCCTTTAATTACATATAGAAACTGTATAACTAATTGATTTTCTTATTTATATTATATCTGAATAAGGTAAATTTTAGGCCCCAATTGGTATTTCGCTCCGGGGCCCCAAAATTTCTGGAGACGACCCTGATGACACACCAAAAACAAAAAACACAAAAACAAAAACAAACAAAAACAGTTCAATTCACTTCACAGTTACCGTGACTTAATCATGCTTAGTGCTAGAATGAGTGGATTAGATTATTGGGCTAACCCTAGAAGGGTAGCTATATAGTAGTACATACATGGGCCTCATGGGCTTAGCCTCATGGGCCTAATACACATACACTCTAACACCCCCCCGCAGTTAGGACTACCGGCGCAGCGGAGTACGAGACTGGACAAGAAAGAAAGCAAGCACATGCACAGGACCCCCTCGCAGCCACAACTAGCCACTAGTGATGTTGAGGTTGGAGCGAAACTCGGCGAAGGTCGATGAAGAGAGGCCCTTGGTGAAGATGTCCGCAAACTGGGAGGTGGTCGGGACGTGGAGGACCCGGACGTCGCCGATGGCCACACGGTCGCGGACGAAGTGCAGGTCGATCTCCACGTGCTTGGTCCGCTGGTGCTGCACGGGGTTGGTGGAGAGGTAGACCGCGCTGACGTTGTCGCAGTAGACGAGAGTGCTCCTGGCGAGAGGGCGGTGGAGCTCAGCCAGGAGCTGGCGGAGCCAGGCGGCCTCGGCCACGCCATTGGCCACGGCGCGGTACTCCGCCTCGGCACTGGAACGTGAGACCACCGGCTGGCGCTTGGACGACCAGGAGACAAGGTTGCCGCCCAAGAAGACAGCGTAGCCGGAGGTGGACCTGCGGGTGTCCGGGCAGCCCGCCCAGTCAGCGTCGGTGTAGACCACAAGCTCGGCAGAGGAGGACCGGCTGAGAAGCAGTCCATAGCCGAGTGTGCCGCGGAGGTACCGGAGGAGCCGCTTCATAGCAGCAAGGTGGGGCTCCCGCGGAGCATGCATGTAGAGGCACAGCTGCTGCACGGCGTAGGCGATGTCGGGCCGGGTGAAGGTGAGGTACTGGAGAGCACCTGCAAGGCTCCGGTAGGAGGTGGCGTCCTCGGGGCCATGTAAAGGACCCACGGCCTCTGACAGCTTGCCCTGGGTGTCGACGGGGGTAGAGCAGGGCTTGCAGTCAGTCATCCCGGCTCGCTCCAGGACGTCACAAGTGAACTGCCGCTGGTGGAGAAACAAGCCAAAAGGTCGGGGCTCAACAGTGACACCAAGGAAGTGATGGAGCACACCAAGATCCTTCATGGCAAACTCCGCCTGGAGGGAGGCAATGATGCACTGGAGGAGGGACTGGCTCGAGGCGGTAAGGACGATATCATCCACATAGAGGAGCAGGTAAGCAGTCTCACCCCCCCCGGTGGTAGATGAACAGTGAGGTGTCGGACTTGGCCTCCGTGAACCCAAGCGTCAGCAGGAAAGTAGCAAACCGAAAGTACCAAGCCCGAGGTGCCTGCTTGAGACCATAGAGAGACTTGTTGAGCCGGCAGACCAAGTCAGGGCGAGAGGAATCCACGAAACCGGCCGGCTGGCTGCAGTAGACAGTCTCCTTCAGAGTGCCATGAAGGAAGGCATTCTTGACATCCAGCTGATGCACCGGCCAGGAGCGCTCAAGAGCCAGGGAGAGCACGGTGCGGATAGTAGCAGGCTTCACCACGGGACTGAAGGTCTCATCATAGTCCACACCGGGACGCTGAGTGAAGCTCCGGAGAACCCAGCGAGCCTTGTATCGCTCGAGGGAGCCGTCGGCCCGGCGCTTGTGTGTCCAGATCCACTTGCCGGTGACCACATTGGCCCCCGGCGGGTGCGGCACCAGGTCCCACGTCTGGTTGACCAGAAGGGCCGCGTACTCCTCTTCCATCGCACGACGCCAGTGAGGATCCGCCAGGGCGTCGCGGACAGAAGAGGGCACAGGCGAGACCTGCGGGTCCCCGGGAGTCGCCGCAAGAGCCCGGGGCTGCAGGACACCAGCCGCGTGCCGCGTCACCATGGGGTGAACGTGACGCGGGTGTCGGTTAAGAATCGGCGGGTGGTACACCGGCGGCTCGGTACGAGCAGCGGGTAGTGGTGGAGACGGCGGTGTGGGCGTCGACGGAGGGGTAGGCGCCGGAGGTGACCGCGGTGGCGAGGGAGGAGGTGACGGCGGCGTTGTGTCCAGCGGTGCCGGCCGCACGCGGCGCTCGTAGACACGCACCGGGTGCGTGAACCTGGCCGGAGTCTCTGAGGTCGGCGCCTCTGGTTCCGCACAGGGAGCAGGGTCAGGCGCAGCCGGACCCGCGGGGGACGCAGGGTCAGGCGCCGCGCCGGAGGGCGCTGGGCCGGCGCATGGGGCCGGCGACGCGAGTGGCGGAGCAAGACCTGCAGGACAAAATGGAAATGGTGGCTGAACCACCGCGTCAGTGGGAGACAAAGAGGAGAGGTCAAGGTCGGAGGTGGAAGGAGGTGTGGAAGAGGTAGAGAATGGGAAGACGGACTCATCAAACACCACATGGCGAGAGATGAGGACCCGACGTGAGGTGAGGTCATAGCAGCGGTACCCCTTGTGATCCGGGGAGTACCCGAGGAAGACACACAGGGTCAAACGGGGAGCCAGCTTGTGAGGAGCAGTGGCAGTGGTGTTAGGGTAACACGCACACCCGAAGACACGGAGGTGATCGTAGCGAGGAGGGGTACCGAAGAGAGCATGGTGTGGTGTGGGAGCCGGACAGGCAGTGGAAGGGAGGCGATTAAGGAGATAGGTAGAGGTGTGCAGGCTCTCGGCCCAGAAGCGGGCGGGAAGGGAAGCCTGGAGGAGAAGAGTGCGCATGGTGTCATTGGTGGTGCGAATCATGTGCTCTGCCTTGCCATTTTGGGAGGAGGTGTAGGGGCAAGACATGCGCAACTGGAGACCGTGAGAGAGGAAGAAATCCCGAGAGGTGGAGTTATCGAACTCACGCCCGTTGTCACACTGCACGGCCTTCACGGTAAGGCCAGACTGAGTAGATACCCAGGCAAAGAAGTGACGGAGCGTGTGAAACGCCTCAGACTTGGCACGCAAGGGAAAAGTCCAAGAATAATGAGAAAAATCATCAACCACGACAAGATAGTATCTATATCCAGAAATGCTCATCACAGGAGAAGTCCACAGGTCACAGTGTACAAGATCAAAAATGTGGGTCGCATGTGAAGAAGAGGTGGGAAATGGAAGACGAACATGTCGACCCAACTGGCACGCATGACATAAGTGCCCATCGTGAGCCCGAGTACATGGTATGTCGGAACTACGACTAAGCTGCATCAAAACATCACGGCCAGGATGTCCGAGACGGCGGTGCCAGGTAGTAGAGGAAGTAGATGCGGCGAAAGCAGCGGATGAAGTGGAAGCCGAAGAAGTAGGAGCAGACGGAGGAAGCCGAAGCGTGTAAAGGGGCCCCGTGCTGTCACATCGGAGGAGTGGACGCCGGGAAGCCAAATCCTTCACAGTAAGACCAGAGGAGTCAAACTCAACAGAACAAAAATTGTCAGCAGTAAAACGACGAATGGAGAGAAGTTGTGAACCATAGAAGGAGCAACAAGGACATCAGGAAGATGAAAAGAGCCAGGAGTGGAAGCGGAACCCACGGATGTGACAGGAATGCAAGAACCATTGGCGACCATGATGGAGGAAGGAAGAGATGAAGAAGGAGGGTGGACAGCCATGAGTATACAGGGGTCGGACGTAGTGCGGTAGGTGGCACCCGAGTCGGCGACCCAGTTAAGCCCGGTGGGCGGTGTCAGGCCCATGGTGCTAAAGGAGCGGGCCAGAGCCGTCGCATCCCAACCTGCAGGTCCTGGCGGTGACTGGGAAGGCATGGCGCACGGAGCACCCCCAGGTGGTGAAACCCACGGAGCGGCCGGGACGGCACCGGCGAGCATGGCCACCGGGGGGCGAGGATCACCACCGGCACCCTGGAAAGGCCACATGGAGATGCGCCCGGACCAGGGGTTGCTGAAAGAGGGCCAGGGTGCACCCCCTCGCGGTGGCGCGGGCGTAGCCCCACGACCAGAGCCTGAACCACGTCCTCCGCGTCGACGACGGCCGCCACGGCCCTCCCCAGCCCCGCTCGGCCCGGAGGGAGGAGGACCAAGAAGAGACGACGGTGCCGGTGTGGACGTACGCGGCGGAGGAGCGGCTGCAAGGGCAGTCGAGGTGGACGAGGAGCCCGGCGCGGAGAGGGAAGCAGGCTGGACGCCCTGGGTGAGCTCCTCCATGACGAGGTCATCACGGACCTACAGGAAGGAGGGGAAGGGCCGCTGCCGGGTGATCCAGGTCCGGAGGTGGCAGTAGCGGTCGCTGAGGCCGCGGAGGACGTTGAGGACCAAGATCCGGTCCTCCACGGGCCAGCCAAGGTCACCGAGGGAGTCCGCTATGCCCTTCATCCGGCGGCAGTACTCCCCGACGGAGAGGTCACCCTGGACGAAGGTGCGGAAGCTGGCGTCGAGACGTAGAGCCCGGGCCTCGGCATTGCCCAGGAACTGGCCCTCAAGCACCAGCCAGGCACGCCGAGCGTCGGGAGTGTTGCGGACGAGGTCGTGGAGGTCGGTGGTGATGGTTCCGAGGATCCAGGAGAGGACGATGCTGTCGAGACGATGCCACCCGGGAGTCTGGGCCGCAGGCGGGGTGTCGCGAAGGACGTGGTCGTCGAGGGCGTAGCGGCGGAGGGTGAGTACGACCATGTCCCGCCAGCGGGCGTATGAGGACGACTCAGGGTCGAGGACGACCGTGACCAGATTCCGGATGTTCTGGACACCGCCAGCCTGGTAGTGGAGCTGCGCCACGAGTGGATCCCCCGGATCGGGGATCTGGAGAGGCGGCACGCGGACGGAGGAGGTGGCGGTGGTGTCGTACGGCGCCGTGTAGCCGAGGAGCTGCTCCGCTTCGGCGACTTGACGCGCCAAAGCATCAGCCGCATCGCGTTCCCGCTCCCAGGCAAGGGCAGCCGCAGTCACACGGGCAGCGCTGTCCGCGGCGGCGGCACGGGCGGCGGCGAGAGCAGCGAGGGAAGGTGCTGGGCCAGTGACGAGAACAGGCTGTCCCCCAGCCCCAAACGTGACCAGAGCAGGGGCGAAGGTGGCCGGCGCTGTGACGGGAAGCACCTGGGACGGCGGGAAACGGGCCGGCGCGGGGGCAACCAGCACGGGCGGCACTGGGGCAGAAGGTGCCAGCACAGTGGCGGTTGGGTTAGAGGGGGGCGCATCCGTGGCGTCCGTGGCGGCGGCGTCCGTGGCGGCCATCTCCAGGACGGGCGCAGTGGCGGCCAGAGCCGGCGCGGCACCAGGAGGAGCAGCGGCTGCAGCAGGAGCGCCGGCGGCGGCGAAGAACGCCGCGGCTGGCGGCCCGCCAGCGGCGCACGGGGCCACCGGCTGCGACCCGAGCGCAGGCGCGGCCAGGTGCGACCCGGGTGCGGGCGCGGCCAGGTGCGGCGGCTGCAACCCGAGCACGGGCGCGGCCTCGCCGGTGACGCGCTGCGTCCAGCAGGTGGAGTAAGGGAGAGGGGGAAAAGAGGAGAAGTAGGAGGGGGAAGAAGAGGGTGGCCGGCCGGCGGCCATGGAGGCCGGACGAGGCCGGCGGCGGCGGCTGGAAGAGAGGAGGGAGGGAGGGAGTGTAACAACCCTAAAAATCCACACAATCTAAAAATCCCAACCAATTAAAATTTTTCATTTATTTATTGTGAAAACACATTTTTCTTGTGCAAGCATATAGGTTTCATTATGAATTTGGTAAATAAAGGAGTATAGTTTGCATTTTAATTCCATTAACATAGAATAATAACTTATGCATCACATTTGGGATTTATTGCAATTTATGTTTGTATTTACTCAATATTTAAAATGGGCAATATATGTATTTATACACTTAAGTGAAAATAGAAAAAGGAAAGAGAGTTAGGCCAACCATTCGGCCAGCCGGTCTACTAAGCCAGCCCAAGCCAGCCCGGTCTCTCCTCACCTCACCCGCGCGCGGCCCACGTTACGGCTCGGCAGCGCGCGCGCGCGACCGGCACACACACGCTCGCGCTCGCTGCCAACCCGGCCCCGCCTGTCAGCCGCTCTCGCCCCCCCACTGTTCTTCTTCCTCACGAAGGCGACGCGCCTGCCGGGGGTGTCACGCGAATGGCGTGACCCCGGTCCCACAGCCGACAGCATGGCAGAGCCCTGACCCCTCCTGTCCCCTCCTTTCTTGGCCGCCAAGCGAACCCGCGCCCATCCGGAGCCCTAGATCCACTCGAGCCACGGCCCTTCGATCGGTCGAGCGCGATCAGGACCGTACACCATTGGAGCTGGCCAAGCTCGCCTATAAAAAGGAGCTCACCCCGAAGCCCTACCCTCATTTCCCCTCGCCGCCACCACAGCACAGACCGGCACACTGCACCAAACCGAGAGAGAGAGAGCGTAGGAGAAGGGCGGAGCAGAGGAGGAGAAGCTGCCGGAGCGCCGCCGCCGCGGAGCACGCCGGAGCCGGACACGGAGGAGAAGCCCGAGCTGCGGACGAGGAGCGGCACGGCACTGCGATCGCTCTGCACGGCTCCGACTTGCCACTGCACCGCCATCCTAGCTTCACCGACACCACGGTGAGCCATCGCACGCCATGTCCGAACCTTGCCCTGCTTTTGCCATGGCGTTCCACCCTCGGGACGCGCAGGCACGAGCCTTTACCGGCTCGGGAAGATCACCTGCACCATGCACTCATTCGACCGGACGAAACCCCCGGACTACAAGCTTGCTAGACCGAGAACGCAGCACGACGCGTTCTCGGCGGAGCGCGCTCACCACCGACGCGTTCCGACGCCGAATCACCCGTTCCGAGCAATCCGACTAGCACCCGTATAGGTTAGAGCGTCGTGGAGCACCGCCACGACCCCTTGAGCTAGCTACGCGGATCTAAGCGCTAGAGGAAGCCTGAATCGCCTTGGCCGCGTGCGCCGCGACCTTACCGGAGCGCCGCCGCGAGCCGTCGCCAAAAGAAGGTCATGCCATGGCTAAAGTTCGCCACCAGAGTGTTGTATGCTTCACTGGCCTCACCAATTTGACAAGACCGCATTCGATTGAACCAATACTTGGTCGTAGCCGCGTTGCCGCCTTTCGCCGTCGTCGGCGACACGCCGCCGCCACAACCGAGCACCTTGGGAGTCTCGGTAGCCAAAATTGGTAGTTGGTATACCATCGCCATAGACCCTGGACGCGTATACATCTCCTAGAAGACCTCCTTAGCCCCGCCGGAACCTCACAGTCGCGGCGACATCGCCGCCGACACGATCCGCCTCGCCTAAAATCCGTTCCGAGTACCCCGGTCGCCTCGCGCTACGGAGAAAGGCCGCCGAGGTTCGCCAAGTCTGCCTCGGCACCGCCGCTAGATAGCCGAGCCCCGAATCACGACTGTCGCCTTGGCTACGTGCGCCTCCACCTCGTCGGAGAACCACCGTATGCCGAGGGAGAGAAGGAGGCCATACCACGACTCTAACCCGCTACCATCTGGTCGGACGACTGCCTGAGCACGCCAATTTGGGAAAGCCGAGCCCTGTCTTGCCGAAATATGGACATCGCCGCCCTGTCATCGTCCGCCGCACCGGAGAGACACCGCCGCCTTGAACAGACGCCCTGCAACCCTGCTAGCACCAAATCTCCTATTCGCCCGAGCCTCCCCAGGAGAGCTCGGGAGAGCAGCACCCTCGGCGCACCAAATCTCCGATTCGCCCGAGCCTCCCCAGGAGAGCTCGGGAGAGCAGCCCCCTTCGGCACCCAAATCTCCGATTCGCCCGAGCTTCCCCAGGAGAGCTCGGGAGAGCAGCACCCTCGGCGCACCAAATCTCCGATTCACCCGAGCCTCCACAGGAGAGCTCGGGAGAGCAGCCCCCTTCGGCACCCAAATCTCCGATTCGCCCGAGCCTCCCCAGGAGAGCTCGGGAGAGCGGCCCCCTTCGGCGCCCAAATGTCCGATTCGCCCGAGCCTCCCCGGTAGACCTCGGGAGAGCGGCACCCTCGGCGCCCAAATGTCCGATTCGCCCGAGCCTCCCCGGTAGACCTCGGGAGAGCGGCCCCCTCGGCGCCCGAATTTCCGATTCGCCCGAGCCCCGCCGAGGTACGCCGAACCCTGCTGAGCTACGCCGAGCTATGCCGAGCTACGCCGAGCCCCGCCGAGCTACCCCCGACCACCGCCGAACTACGCCGAGCCCCGCCGAGCTACCCCCGACCACCGCCGAACCACCGCCGAGCCACGCCGACGCCAGCAACTCTCTGGGAACCAGCATCGAACACCTGGTGGGCGACC
Organism: Eremochloa ophiuroides; assembly: GCA_038502445.1. Taxonomy (NCBI): domain Eukaryota; kingdom Viridiplantae; phylum Streptophyta; class Magnoliopsida; order Poales; family Poaceae; genus Eremochloa; species Eremochloa ophiuroides. The sequence goes on from JAHLJS010000006.1 coordinate 4,556,001, forward strand.
ATCGGGTTTGTGTTCGGATGAGGCGCCACATGCCGCACTACTGGACCCGCGCGCCACGTGGACCAATCCCGAGCTGCCCCTGATTAACCGACCAATTTTCCCATTTTCAGAGAATAGGATAATCTTCAGAAATTCATAACTTATTCATACGATGTCCAAAAATTGCGCACCATATATCAAAATTCTCAGAAAAATGAGATCTACAATCTAAGACTATGTTTGTGTGCATTTGGCTCTTTATTTTATTGGATTTTTCTGAAATACTCTATAGGAGTCGCTGACGCGACTACTTCGTGTTCGATTTCAGAGCCGGAGGAGGATCTGACTAAGGAGGACGACTACGAGTACTTTCAGGAGCTAGGAGACGACTACGAAGGTGCCACGTCCCACCAAATCCTTAGATCCTATTTACGCATTGCAAATGACATTGTTGCTATTGCTTTATGATTATGTATGGATTGGTTGCATGGTAGTACATTTGAATTCCCTGCCTTGATAAGACTTTACCCTGCTATCCGCTGTTAGGTTAGCTGCTGCTTATTTTACTGTTACTCTTCCACTACTTACTGCATGCTATATGCTATGTGGTGGAATTGGGACGGTGTATAACTGATTATAACCACTGGGAGAGAGTGCTGCGTGCGTCTTGGGTGCGTGGTAAGGGTTGATGTCGACCAAGTGGGATGTGAGACAAGCCCATGGGGCAAGTCGTGCCAGGGGTGCAACCTGGGCATCCCCAAGTGAGATACCTGTGGCGGGTAAAGTTATTGAGGAGGTTCCGGGTGGGATAGCCTTGGTGGTTTGAAGCCCGTGGACGGAGGTGCCGTGATGGCACGGGGAGAGTATCCCCTAAGTGGAGATGCCTGCTTGGTCACAACCTAGGATCTGACTAGTGACCGGAAACATCTGGATTCCCTTGCTACTCGCTCGCTTCTGATGGGCGGGAGACGACTGGACTACTTGGTAGGGCGGTACCACTACTGCTAGGTTGAAAGGTGATAAGGGTGGGCGGTGACGGATGGAGAGATTCCCGTACCGTCCTAGATGCGCAGTACCACTGGTTGGGCCCGGTGCTGCGTCTCCCAGTCTCAGCATGACGGTGTTGGATCCGGAATATCCCAGGGCTGAGTGGTAGGGTGGTACCGACCTAGGCAAGCAAGCACCCGGAATTCTGCCTAGATGATTGTACAGCATCGATGATGGCTAATCTTGTGAGTAGTAAAACCTCTGCAGAGTGTATGGTTGATCGATCGATACATAAGCCAACTCGTTGGCTATGGACCTTTCCTAATGTTTCTGCAACCACTATTAGATGAGAGCATATTCTTTTCTCCCCCTGGATAACATTTTTCCGGCAGTGTACCCGTTGTGGTAGTGTGCCGCTGAGATAGGCCCGAGAGGGAGTTGGGCCTGTCGAATGAGAGTGAGGTGTGGGTATGTGAGGTGTGGTGATGGGAAAAGGGATAATGGTGTTAACTGGTGATAAAACTTGACTAATTAAACATTGATTACAGCTGCATAGGAAAACCTCAGCCTATAGGTCTGCTTGTATAGCCTTGCATCCACTTTCCACAAAGCAAATGCTGCATAGGTGGGCTCCGTGGCCAGTACAAATCGTACTGATAATTTGCTGTCAGGTGACGAGAATGAGTACGACTTCGAGGAAGACGATGGCGAGGAATAGGGTCACGTGCTACACTCAAGTTGGCCGTGAAGGATGAATCGTTTTCGCATCTTCTAAAGCTTCTCTGATTGTTGATTCCGCCAATGTGGCGATGTAATAAATGTTTATGTAAGACTTAATTACCGTTGTATGGATCCTGGTGTCAACTGAGATATGGGTAATTTCATGGATTGTCCCAAGCAATCTGTTGAATTACAATTCGAGCCTGTGGATTTCCCCTCGTGGAAATCGCGGTCGTTTCAGTTGGTATCAGAGACATACTTGACTGTAGGACGAGACCCATAGAAAATGGACGTTAGAATAGGAAGCCAGACTCTCTTTCGGTTATATTACCAACCTTGCATTCACTTTTTATGCAATGGCTCATCTAATACAAGGACCTGCTAATCCGTTTCTTGAAAAATTTGGAGATGACCAGCCTTGGACCACCACTTCGTCCATAGCACGACGGCACTATTGAGATCCCGATCAAATGGCTATTGACCTTATGCACCAGTAGCTTATGGGACCCTGCGTAGCCCTTAGACTAGTGATACCATGAGTTGTCCTGTCATTGTCTATCTGTGCATAGCACGATCTTCTTAACAGCTAGGAATATCTTTTATATAATAATAACCATGTGATGAGTGACATTTGGATCTTATGCTTCTTATGGATCTCTATGCTTCTTTGGTTGAGTGTAGGATAGCATGAAAAATGTTTTAATTCATTTAAATCGTTGAAAACATCTAACTCCTACTTAAACCACTACAAGATTATTACTGCACTGAGCACGTACCTAATAACTTCAGATGTCAATGAGACGTTCCGCGCGCCTGGAGAACCGCCAGCCCTCCCCCGCACCTGCGCCAGGACGCGGGCGTGGTCGCAACCGTGGACGCCCAGCTGGCAGACGTGCTGGAGTTAACCTGAAAGAAGAGCTGCGCCGGGCAGAGGATGCACCACCGGTGAACGATCCGCCACCACAAGGCGAGAATGTGCCTCTGCCACCGCCGCCGCCACCAACGTTGGCGGAAGTGATGGCTCAGCAGACCCAGCTGCTGAATGCCATAGCTACTGGGATGAACAGGTACCACGGGCCACCCCAGAATGACTTCCAAAGGAAACTGGAGGGTTTCCTGAAACTGAGGCCACCCACCTTCGACGGGACCGACAGCGATCCCCTCGCTGCCGACGATTGGCTTAAAGAGATGGAGAAGAAGCTGGACCTGACCACTTGCTCCGACGAGGAGTGTGTTGGGATTGCTAGCCACCAGCTGAACGGTGCTGCACGAGCATGGTGGGACAACTACACCAGCGCTCACGAGGACCCAGCCCGCATTGACTGGGATGAGTTCACCGAGGCTTTCCGTGACCACCACATTCCTGAGGGAGTCATGGAGGCCAAGGAGAACGAGTTTCGCAACATCTCCCAAGGAGCTGACCGGATCCACGAGTACACCACCCGCTTCAACTGCTTGCTCCGCTACGCACCTGCGTCTTGCGTGAGTTCCGAGAAGGAAAAGATGTACTACTACAGGAAGGGACTTCAGACCAAGATCAGGTTGGCTCTGTCAGGGAACAAGAGCTACACTCTGCGTGAGCTGATTGACCGCTGCATTGAGATCGAGAAGGACCGCATAGAAGCACGTCTGGAGTTCGAGGCCCAGAACAAGGGAAAGAAGCGCCGCTCTGAGGGACCCGCTCGTACTGCTCCACCCCAGAGACAGCGAACGGGTGCACCTCCGCCTTTCCGGACTCGCCAGGGACCTTTTTCGGGAACGAGCCGTGGTGGTACCAACAGCAGCAACTATCACCGCCCCGCTCAGACCTACCCTGCGCTGACTCGAGCTATGCAGAACACACCCGCCCCCGCTACCAACACGCCAAGGACAAGCAATTGGAAGGCTCCTGCGACAGCTACAGCAGGCAGTGCGCCCTTCACTTGCTTCGAATGCGGAAAGCCTGGACACCGTGTGGCTGTGTGCCCCGACCTCAACCGTGCACCAGCAGCTGCACAGGGCACACCGAACCGGGGATCCGCTACCCGTGGAAGACTGAACCATATGACCGCTGAGGAAACTGAAGCTGCACCTGATGCTGTGTACGGTACGTTCCTAGTTCAGGGTAACATGGCTACAGTTCTGTTCGATTCGGGAGCTACATGTTCATACATTTCATCTGCATATGCACGAAAGCATAACATACCTGTAACCCCGAGAGCAAACCCCATACTAACTAGCTCGCCCTTAGGAACCTTCAGAAGCATTCACATATGTAGGGGAGTGATAATCACAATCGAGGGACTTGACTTTCGAGCTGACCTAACCCTACTACCCTCCAATAGCTTAGATGTCATCTTAGGCATGGACTGGCTAACCAAACACCGAGGAGTGATATCTTGTTCACCTAGATATGTTCAGGTAACCCACCCTTGGGGAACAGCTGTCCGATGTGTACCCCAAACCGAGAGAGTCCAAGCCCTCCTATGTGCCCTGGAGACTAAAGCAGATAAGACAGAGCTGACATTCAGAGATGTGCCAGTAGTCTGTGAGTTCAATGACGTATTTCCAGAGGAGTTGCCAGGAATGCCACCAGATAGAGATGTGGAGTTTGTTATAGAGCTGATGCCAGGGACTGCACCGATTGCCAAAAGACCCTACAGAATGTCGGCTGATGAGTTGAAGGAACTCAAGAAGCAGCTGGGAGAATTATTGGAGAAGGGCTTCATTAGGCCTAGTGCCTCGCCCTGGGGATCTCCCGTTTTGTTTGTCATGAAGAAGGATGGCACGATGAGGATGTGCATTGACTACCGGAATCTGAATGCGGTCACAGTCAAGAATAAGTACCCACTGCCCCGCATCGATGATCTGTTAGATCAACTGAGTAAGGCCAAGTACTTCTCGAAGATTGATCTCCGATCAGGGTACCATCAGATGAAGATCAGGGAAGAGGATATCCCGAAGACTGCATTTGTCACTAGATATGGACAGTATGAGTGCACAGTAGTCTCATTTGGACTCACTAATGCTCCGGCATACTTCATGAACATGATGAACAAGGTCTTCATGAATGAGCTAGACAAGTTTGTGGTGGTATTCATTGATGATATATTGGTTTATTCAGCCACAAAAGAGGAACATGAACATCATCTGAGGACCGTATTGGAGAGGTTGTCTCGCAACCAGCTATACGCCAAATTCTCCAAGTGCGAATTCTGGCTTGAGGAAGTTGCTTTCCTTGGACACGTACTGTCAGGAGAAGGAGTCGCGGTAGACCCAGCCAAGATTGAAGCTGTGAAAGAGTGGGAACAACCCTGTAATGTGTCAGAAATCAGAAGCTTTTTGGGACTTGCAGGATACTATCGCAGATTTATTGAGAACTTCTCCAAGATTGCAAGACCCATGACCAACTTGCTGAAGAAAGAGAACAAGTTTATATGGACCCCTGAATGTGAGAAGAGTTTCCAGACCTTGAAGGAGAAGCTCACTACTACACCTGTACTAGCCCTGCCCGATATTCACAAAGATTTTGTTGTATATTGTGACGCCTCTCGGCAAGGTTTGGGCTGTGTACTAATGCAAGATGGAAGGGTGATAGCTTATGCCTCAAGACAGTTGAAGGAACATGAGCAGCGATACCCGACTCATGACCTAGAACTTGCAGCCGTGGTACATGCACTCAAGATTTGGAGACACTATCTGATGAGCAACAAGTGTGACATCTACACTGACCACAAGAGCCTGAAGTACTTCTTCACACAGGAAGATCTGAATATGAGGCAGCGCAGATGGCTAGAACTCATCAAGGACTATGATCTTGAGATCCATTATCACCCAGGAAAGGCTAATGTTGTCGCTGATGCACTTAGCCGCAAAAGCTACTGCCATACCCTCATCACCAACTCTATGCCGCCTGAGCTCAGGAGAGAGTTCGACGCATTCCAGCTCGAGGTAGTCTCCTATGGCATGCTAAATGAGCTTCGCGTTGAGTACCATCTCACCTCACGGATCCGTGAAGCGCAAAAGAACTGTCCTGAGATAAACTATATCCGTGGTTTGATGAAGCTGGGAAGAGGCCCCGAATACCGAGAAGATGAGCAGGGAACTGTATGGTACAAAGATAGAATCTGCGTACCGACGGATTCAGCGATACGAGAAGAGATTCTGTCAGAAGGGCATGACTCCAAATACTGCATTCACCCAGGGTCAGCCAAGATGTACCATGATCTAAGAAAACACTTCTGGTGGGAGAATATGAAGGCAGACATTGCAGGGCATGTAGCCCGATGTGACACTTGCAGCAGAATCAAGGCCGAACATCAACGACCAGCCGGCCTACTACAACCCCTCGCAATTCCAGAATGGAAATGGGAATGCATTTCGATGGATTTTATCGTTGGGTTACCCCGCACCGAGAAGAAACACGATTCGATTTGGGTGATAGTCGACCGTTTGACCAAAGTCGCTCACTTCATTCCCATCAGCATTGGCTATGATGCCGAACGGCTGGCGGATTTATACATAACCCACATTCTGAGACTACACGGGGCACCCACAAGCATAATATCTGATCGAGGCTCACAATTCACGTCTCGATTCTGGCAGGCCTTGCACAAATCCATCGGAACCAAGCTGGACTATAGCACGGCTTATCACCCACAAACTGACGGTCAAACAGAAAGAGTGAACCAAATTCTCGAAGATATGCTCCGAGCTTGTGTGATAAAATACAAGACGAGTTGGGAAAGCTGCTTACCCCACGCTGAATTCTCGTACAACAACAGCTATCAAACAAGCCTCAAGATGTCACCGTTTGAGGCATTGTATGGGAGACCCTGCAGGACCCCACTAATGTGGTCAGAACCCGGAGAGAGAGCCTTCTTTGGCCCTGCTAAGATTGTAGAAGCAGAGGAAGGCGTAGCACAGGTCAGAGAAAATTTGAGAATTGCACAGAGTAGGCAAAAGAGCTATGCAGATAGAAGACGTAGAGAGCTTGAGTTCAAGGTTGGAGATTATGTCTACCTCAAGGTATCTCCACTTCGTGGCACCGTCAGATTCCACGTAAAAGGGAAATTGGCACCGAGATATGTTGGGCCATACAAAATCTGTAAAAGGGTTGGAAAGCTTGCTTACAAGCTGGAACTACCGGAGGAATTATCTGGAGTACACCCCGTGTTCCATGTCTCGCAATTAAGGAAGTGTTTGAAGCTTCCCGAGGAGCAAGTTCCTACGGATGCATTAGACCTGCAAGACACACTTGAATACAAGGAACATCCGATCAAGATCTTGGCACAGGATACAAAGGAGACTCGAAACAAAACCATTCCGATGTGCAAAGTACAATGGAGCAATCACACTGAAAGGGAAGCTACGTGGGAGAAAGAATCGGACTTGCGGATTATGTTTCCTTACCTCTTCGATGGGTACGTTATCTCTGAATCTCGAGGTCGAGATCCTAATGAGGGGGGAGGACTGTAACAACCCTAAAAATCCACACAATCTAAAAATCCCAACCAATTAAAATATTTCATTTATTTATTGTGAAAACACATTTTTCTTGTGCAAGCATATAGGTTTCATTATGAATTTGGTAAATAAAGGAGTATAGTTTGCATTTTAATTCCATTAACATAGAATAATAACTTATGCATCACATTTGGGATTTATTGCAATTTATGTTTGTATTTACTCAATATTTAAAATGGGCAATATATGTATTTATACACTTAAGTGAAAATAGAAAAAGGAAAGAGAGTTAGGCCAGCCATTCGGCCAGCCGGTCTGCTAAGCCAGCCCAAGCCAGCCCGGTCTCTCCTCACCTCACCCGCGCGCGGCCCACGTTACGGCTCGGCAGCGCGCGCGCGCGACCGGCACACACACGCTCGCGCTCGCTGCCAACCCGGCCCCGCCTGTCAGCCGCTCTCGCCCCCCCACTGTTCTTCTTCCTCACGAAGGCGACGCGCCTGCCGAGGGTGTCACGCGAATGGCGTGACCCCGGTCCCACAGCCGATAGCATGGCAGAGCCCTGACCCCTCCTGTCCCCTCCTTTCTTGGCCGCCAAGCGAACCCGCGCCCATCCGGAGCCCTAGATCCACTCGAGCCACGGCCCTTCGATCGGTCGAGCGCGATCAGGACCGTACACCATTGGAGCTGGCCAAGCTCGCCTATAAAAAGGAGCTCACCCCGAAGCCCTACCCTCATTTCCCCTCGCCGCCACCACAGCACAGACCGGCACACTGCACCAAACCGAGAGAGAGAGAGAGCGTAGGAGAAGGGCGGAGCAGAGGAGGAGAAGCTGCCGGAGCGCCGCCGCCGCGGAGCACGCCGGAGCCGGACACGGAGGAGAAGCCCGAGCTGCGGACGAGGAGCGGCACGGCACTGCGATCGCTCTGCACGGCTCTGACTTGCCACTGCACCGCCATCCTAGCTTCACCGACACCACGGTGAGCCATCGCACGCCATGTCCGAACCTTGCCCTGCTTTTGCCATGGCGTTCCACCCTCGGGACGCGCAGGCACGAGCCTTTACCGGCTCGGGAAGATCACCTGCACCATGCACTCATTCGACCGGACGAAACCCCCGGACTACAAGCTTGCTAGACCGAGAACGCAGCACGACGCGTTCTCGGCGGAGCGCGCTCACCACCGACGCGTTCCGACGCCGAATCACCCGTTCCGAGCAATCCGACTAGCACCCGTATAGGTTAGAGCGTCGTGGAGCACCGCCACGACCCCTTGAGCTAGCTACGCGGATCTAAGCGCTAGAGGAAGCCTGAATCGCCTTGGCCGCGTGCGCCGCGACCTTACCGGAGCGCCGCCGCGAGCCGTCGCCAAAAGAAGGTCATGCCATGGCTAAAGTTCGCCACCAGAGTGTTGTATGCTTCACTGGCCTCACCAATTTGACAAGACCGCATTCGATTGAACCAATACTTGGTCGTAGCCGCGTTGCCGCCTTTCGCCGTCGTCGGCGACACGCCGCCGCCACAACCGAGCACCTTGGGAGTCTCGGTAGCCAAAATTGGTAGTTGGTATACCATCGCCATAGACCCTGGACGCGTATACATCTCCTAGAAGACCTCCTTAGCCCCGCCGGAGCCTCACAGTCGCGGCGACATCGCCGCCGACACGATCCGCCTCGCCTAAAATCCGTTCCGAGTACCCCGGTCGCCTCGCGCTACGGAGAAAGGCCGCCGAGGTTCGCCAAGTCTGCCTCGGCACCGCCGCTAGATAGCCGAGCCCCGAATCACGACTGTCGCCTTGGCTACGTGCGCCTCCACCTCGTCGGAGAACCACCGTATGCCGAGGGAGAGAAGGAGGCCATACCACGACTCTAACCCGCTACCATCTGGTCGGACGACTGCCTGAGCACGCCAATTTGGGAAAGCCGAGCCCTGTCTTGCCGAAATATGGACATCGCCGCCCTGTCATCGTCCGCCGCACCGGAGAGACACCGCCGCCTTGAACAGACGCCCTGCAACCCTGCTAGCACCAAATCTCCTATTCGCCCGAGCCTCCCCAGGAGAGCTCGGGAGAGCAGCACCCTCGGCGCACCAAATCTCCGATTCGCCCGAGCCTCCCCAGGAGAGCTCGGGAGAGCAGCCCCCTTCGGCACCCAAATCTCCGATTCGCCCGAGCCTCCCCAGGAGAGCTCGGGAGAGCAGCACCCTCGGCGCACCAAATCTCCGATTCACCCGAGCCTCCACAGGAGAGCTCGGGAGAGCAGCCCCCTTCGGCACCCAAATCTCCGATTCGCCCGAGCCTCCCCAGGAGAGCTCGGGAGAGCGGCCCCCTTCGGCGCCCAAATGTCCGATTCGCCCGAGCCTCCCCGGTAGACCTCGGGAGAGCGGCACCCTCGGCGCCCAAATGTCCGATTCGCCCGAGCCTCCCCGGTAGACCTCGGGAGAGCGGCCCCCTCGGCGCCCGAATTTCCGATTCGCCCGAGCCCCGCCGAGGTACGCCGAACCCTGCTGAGCTACGCCGAGCTATGCCGAGCTACGCCGAGCCCCGCCGAGCTACCCCCGACCACCGCCGAACTACGCCGAGCCCCGCCGAGCTACCCCCGACCACCGCCGAACCACCGCCGAGCCACGCCGACGCCAGCAACTCTCTGGGAACCAGCATCGAACACCTGGTGGGCGACCATCGGGTTTGTGTTCGGATGAGGCGCCACATGCCGCACTACTGGACCCGCGCGCCACGTGGACCAATCCCGAGCTGCCCCTGATTAACCGACCAATTTTCCCATTTTCAGAGAATAGGATAATCTTCAGAAATTCATAACTTATTCATACGATGTCCAAAAATTGCGCACCATATATCAAAATTCTCAGAAAAATGAGATCTACAATCTAAGACTATGTTTGTGTGCATTTGGCTCTTTATTTTATTGGATTTTTCTGAAATACTCTATAGGAGTCGCTGACGCGACTACTTCGTGTTCGATTTCAGAGCCGGAGGAGGATCTGACTAAGGAGGACGACTACGAGTACTTTCAGGAGCTAGGAGACGACTACGAAGGTGCCACGTCCCACCAAATCCTTAGATCCTATTTACGCATTGCAAATGACATTGTTGCTATTGCTTTATGATTATGTATGGATTGGTTGCATGGTAGTACATTTGAATTCCCTGCCTTGATAAGACTTTACCCTGCTATCCGCTGTTAGGTTAGCTGCTGCTTATTTTACTGTTACTCTTCCACTACTTACTGCATGCTATATGCTATGTGGTGGAATTGGGACGGTGTATAACTGATTATAACCACTGGGAGAGAGTGCTGCGTGCGTCTTGGGTGCGTGGTAAGGGTTGATGTCGACCAAGTGGGATGTGAGACAAGCCCATGGGGCAAGTCGTGCCAGGGGTGCAACCTGGGCATCCCCAAGTGAGATACCTGTGGCGGGTAAAGTTATTGAGGAGGTTCCGGGTGGGATAGCCTTGGTGGTTTGAAGCCCGTGGACGGAGGTGCCGTGATGGCACGGGGAGAGTATCCCCTAAGTGGAGATGCCTGCTTGGTCACAACCTAGGATCTGACTAGTGACCGGAAACATCTGGATTCCCTTGCTACTCGCTCGCTTCTGATGGGCGGGAGACGACTGGACTACTTGGTAGGGCGGTACCACTACTGCTAGGTTGAAAGGTGATAAGGGTGGGCGGTGACGGATGGAGAGATTCCCGTACCGTCCTAGATGCGCAGTACCACTGGTTGGGCCCGGTGCTGCGTCTCCCAGTCTCAGCATGACGGTGTTGGATCCGGAATATCCCAGGGCTGAGTGGTAGGGTGGTACCGACCTAGGCAAGCAAGCACCCGGAATTCTGCCTAGATGATTGTACAGCATCGATGATGGCTAATCTTGTGAGTAGTAAAACCTCTGCAGAGTGTATGGTTGATCGATCGATACATAAGCCAACTCGTTGGCTATGGACCTTTCCTAATGTTTCTGCAACCACTATTAGATGAGAGCATATTCTTTTCTCCCCCTGGATAACATTTTTCCGGCAGTGTACCCGTTGTGGTAGTGTGCCGCTGAGATAGGCCCGAGAGGGAGTTGGGCCTGTCGAATGAGAGTGAGGTGTGGGTATGTGAGGTGTGGTGATGGGAAAAGGGATAATGGTGTTAACTGGTGATAAAACTTGACTAATTAAACATTGATTACAGCTGCATAGGAAAACCTCAGCCTATAGGTCTGCTTGTATAGCCTTGCATCCACTTTCCACAAAGCAAATGCTGCATAGGTGGGCTCCGTGGCCAGTACAAATCGTACTGATAATTTGCTGTCAGGTGACGAGAATGAGTACGACTTCGAGGAAGACGATGGCGAGGAATAGGGTCACGTGCTACACTCAAGTTGGCCGTGAAGGATGAATCGTTTTCGCATCTTCTAAAGCTTCTCTGATTGTTGATTCCGCCAATGTGGCGATGTAATAAATGTTTATGTAAGACTTAATTACCGTTGTATGGATCCTGGTGTCAACTGAGATATGGGTAATTTCATGGATTGTCCCAAGCAATCTGTTGAATTACAATTCGAGCCTGTGGATTTTCCCTCGCAGAAATCGAGGTCGTTTCAGGGAGGGAGGGAAGGAAACCTAACTTGATACCATGCTAGAATGAGTGGATTAGATTATTGGGCTAACCCTAGAAGGGTAGCTATATAGTAGTACATACATGGGCCTCATGGGCTTAGCCTTATGGGCCTAATACACATACACTCTAACACTTAGCACTAAACCTTACTATGTAGTTCAGGCTATACTGACCTTTCCATGTTTTGTACTCATCACTTGCCTATGAGCTTACCCAAAACACTGCACAGATACCAAAGACCAACGATAAACGCCCAACCAAAACTAAGCCTGCTACTGTTCCCCATCTGGGCATCTGGCACAAAGGCAAGGAGGTGGGAAATTCCTTTACCCCGGCCAAAGGCCAGTCCTGCAGCTCCTCTGTAGCAAGCAATAATGCTCCAGCTAAATTTGAAGATGCGTCGAAGACACCGGCCAAATTGTCCAAGCTCCCAGGATTGTACCTGGCCATATGGACCATGTATGACACTGTAGCAACTGAACTCATATCACTTGACCCTTCCTGCTGATTTACATGCTGCAGTAGATTACTACAGTATTTTTATTCTGGAATCTCTCTGTCAGGAGTAGAATGAGGGAATCACCGCACACCCATTGTGGGTAGGGAGCCTTTCATATATATAGCCAATAGGCATATAAGGAAGTTACATACATGGGAAGCTATTCCATGTTACAAGGAAACAATCCTAGGCTATAAATAGAAACAATTCTACGCTATACATGGCAGCTAGCCTATCTAGGGGATTTCCAATCAATCTCTAATTGATCCTGATATATACATATCCTAATAATGAGTCTCCAATTCCTCATGTTGCGAGTTCCCTTATGTTCTTTCTAGCATTGTTAATGACTGTGGTTGTCAACAGAGATGCATTAGATGTCCAATTTGGAATTTTGACACTATGAATGCTCATTTTTTTAGAAAGAAGTTTATATAAAAATAAATCTACAATCACAAATGTTAAATGGAAAAGCTGGTTACAAGACTGATTCCCACATAATTACCACGAGTGTAGGAGAATAGAATTGATGGGATAATTTTTGTATTGCATTGAGCCCTTTTTTTCTCGAACACGCAGGAGAACTGCGTATCATTATATTAAGAAGAATGAAGTAATGGGCTCAGAAGCCCCTTACAACCCCACACATGCATGCACCCTTTTAACAAATGGTGTATCTCTCGCTTTCTTGCAAAAACATGACCCCAGACCACTAGAGATGAGTTAACGCATTGGCTGGCTCTAGAGCAAGGGAATCGAGTCCCCGAGCCCAGGCCAATCTCCAAAGGTGAAACTCATCCCTAACTGAACTAAGAACCCCATTTGCATTCGGTTGGATCCCATCAAACACACAGCGGTTGCGATGATTCCAAATGGACCAAGCACCCAAAATAATGATGGAGTTGAGCCCTTTTTTAACCTGACCACCAAGTCCATTGTTTGTGCTTTCCCACCAGTCCATAAAGGAATTGCTGTCGTGTTTGGGAGAAAGATTCTGCAGGCCTACCCCCTGTAAAATTTTGTGCCAGACTTGCTGAGCGAAAACACATGAGGTGAGCAGATGGTCAATAGTTTCCTCGGCTTGATCACACATCGGGCAGTGCTCAGGGTGAGGTAGACCTCTCTTACCGAGGCGGTCTGCCGTCCAGCACTTGTTGTGTGCCACTAACCACATGAAGAACTTGCATTTGCCTGGTGCCCAACTCTTCCATATTCTCTCCCATGGCCCAAACTGCACTGCCCCAGTAAAGAAACCTTCGTATGTAGATTTAGCTAAGTATACTCCTGTGCTTGAGAATTGCCAAATATGAGTGTCATCTATATCAGGTTGTAGAGTCAAATCCGAAACAAGATCCCACACCTTTAGATATTCAGCTAGAACCGATACAGTAATGACACCCCTTATGTCCTGTACCCATCTCAACTCCGTAAGGGCTTCAAACACCGTCCTTTTCTTTGCTCTATTGTTGACTGAACCAAACAGATTAGGCACAAGATGGGCTAGGCTCTGGCCATGAACCCACCTGTCCATCCAAAAGAGTGTATTTTTGCCGTTGCCGACCTCTGAAACAATGACCATTGCAAAGAAGGCTTTTACCGAGGGATGTACTTGTACCTGAAAAGTCGCCCAAGGTCTATCAGGTTCAGTTTTCTGCAACCACAGCCAACGCATTCGGAGAGCCCACCCCAACTGCTGCAAGGAAGAAATGCCCAGACCTCCAAGCTTTGGTGGCCGAGTGACCTTAGGCCAGGCCACCAAACAGTGTCCTCCCTTTGTATCCTTCCTGCCCCTCCATAGAAATCCTCTTCTAATTTTATCAATAGCTTTAAGCGCCCAGGGAGGAAGATCCATTGCCATAGCCAAATAAATCACCATGGAAGTGAGAACAAACTGAACCAAAATCTTCCTCCCAGCCTTAGTGAGCAGATCAGCTTTCCAACCTGGGAGTTGATCAGTAATCCTATCAATAATTGGCTTGACTTGCTGCTTTGTTAGTTTCCATAAGGAAAGCGGGACACCAAGATATTTACAAGGGAACTCTGAGAGCTGGCAGGGAAGATGTTCCTGTATGGTGGTGTTGTCCTCCGACGAACATTGGATAGGGAAGACATTGCTTTTATGCACATTTGTTCTCAGCCCTGAGGCATCTCCAAAGAGCTGAAGAATGTCTAACGTGATGCCTATGTCACTGGCCGAAGGGCGCAGGAAAATTACCACATCATCGGCATACAAGGATATGCGGTGCTGCATTGAGCCTCATAGGCTGATTCACGTGGATAGACAATGTGGTACAATTCCTATTTATTCTAACAACGAGCTCATTACATTTTTTCTTTTCTGGCACAAAGCTAAAATTACAGCTGCTGCACATCTATTCTTATTCAACTCAGTAAGCAGTGAAAATAGAGCATTCTGGGGACGCCGTATGGTTTATTATTTATTCATTTCATGGGCCATTTTTTTGTTAATTTAACTAGTATATTTTAGATTTTCTTCTGAATGTGCTTTGGAACACTCATTCACCATCAGTATGTTTTGATCTGCCATCAACATTCTGCTGTGCTCTTTTACCGTGGGCCGAATAGTTATTAATTATTATGATTGTAAAATTGACCTTTTCAGTTAGTGGAGCACTTCAGACCTGGTAAACCATGGGAGCAAAGAATCCAACTGACAAAGACTAAACAGAAGAACCCCCAGGATTATGACGAACCTGAGCTGGAGAGCTTGTTGTTCTGCGAGTTTCTGAGAGCTAGATTTTCACCCAAGGTATTATATGAGGCTCGATAGATTTGTATCCCTGTAGTTCCACTAGTAAGGCTGGAAAATATGTTTTAGAAGTGGTACTCTGCATTCTATTTTTATAGCAACCATGAGGTAATAATTTAAGGTCTAATAAGTTCCTTGTTAACGAATAATGGTAATATGGTTAAAATGACTGGTGGGGACAGGGACAAATTCTTTTGCCTGTGATAGTCATATGCACAAAATGAGTCACCAGTTAAGGTAAGGGTCAGTGAGTTATGCCATTTGCCTGTTGCCTCCCTATTGGGGACGCAAAAGGCACAATGGAGCCTTGGTCAGATTGTGAATATGTGGACAGTTGAACCTCATATCTGATCATGTTATAGTTATGTTTCCTTGCTGTGACCACTTTTAATAACATTTGAGGATTGACTTTTGACATATTTTTCATTCGTGACTCATTGGCATGTGGGTCTTGTGCCCCATGTCAGGTGAGACAACGAAATGGTAAATCCTCAAATGCACTTCATTGGACAGTAAGCAATGCATTTGAATTAAGGACATCGATTTTGTGTTATAATCAACTTGTTTTATTTTCTGCCCTACAGTTATGTTTTCAGTACAGCTGCAAATTGTTGGTTGACACTTATGGATCGGCTTTAATTTTGACCCCCGAAGTTTCTGTGAGCGAGAAGGATTCAATAAAGATTAAGATGCTTGAGTTGGTTGACATCTACTATTTGGCTTTGGATGCCCCAATGACAGGGAATGAGGTTATTTTCCTGGGCTTATATGTTTTGTGGATCAGCCAATTTTTTTACTTATGCTAGAAATTGGTTTGTGTTGTGGCTAACCATTTTAAAAGGTAAAGCAAAACCCGGCATAAGTGGTTGAGCAATGAATATTATGGCTATCTATGCTGAGCTAATTAGACTGAACTGGCATAGAATTATGACCATTTCGACATTACAACAAGGATCAATAGGATCCAAGTTGGATGCCAAGTTATGTTGGTGTTGCAAAGTATCATGCAGCATTAAGGTTCTGATTGAGTAGCATGCCAGCCTAGCTTAACAGAAAACTATAGGTATTTCGGTGCCAGTTAAGAAATATTAGTGGTCTTTGGCTAATTGCACATTAGGTCAGGCACAAGAGTGGGTTAAAAATGAGCATGTAATTTTTATACTAGCTGGAATTGCATTTGGAGCCAACCTAATGATTTTGCTCCAGCATGGGCTTGATTTTCTCAGCTCGTCAGCTTTGAAATCTCTTGCTATTTCTGTTTTCTCATACTCCCTCTAGGAATAAGTGACATTTTGAACATGAGCATGACCACAAAGTTGACTGTTTATGTCAGCCAATTATATGTTTATTAGTTGCAGTGTTCCGGAGAAAAATATGCACTTATCATTTCTTTATCTCATCTGTTCCAAACAGATCGAAATTCCAGAGTATCTGATGGTCAAGGAGTACCCACATTTCTTGGAAACAGAAACCTTCGTACCATTCAACATCACTACTAGGCAAGATCTTTGATCAATCAAAACTGCACCAATACAAAACTGTTCCTACCATCAGTAAGTTGCTTTTTCTTGCTGCCTCATTCTACTTTCTTCTTTGCATAGTATATTTAGCTCAACTACGCATATCTATGTATTTTGAGATAGATCACACTTTTTACCGACACTTGTTGGTTACTACTTTCGTGGATGCACTCTTTAAATTTTTAGGGCAGTGCACTTCAGACATTTCAGCAGAAAAGAACTATGGAACTTAAGCTACCCTAGTAAATACTAGTAAATACAGTAGGCCAATGGAACCGTCATCTAGTCTTGATTAAGCTCGACAGAAGCATGTCTTGTCTTCCTTATATCATTTTTGTTTATCAGAGATAGCTCTCCTCAAATGCTTTACCGAGGAAGCAGTACCAGAAGGTTACAAGCGCCGTTGGACAAGTCTTTATCACGAGTATCTGAAAGAGAGAGCTGCACTCTCTGAACTGAGGGACAAAGAAGCACGAAAGATCAGGCTCTGGGAACTCCATCACGAGTACAAGCGGGTGAGTGAGGACCGTCCCATCCCATCTACTGTATATCAATATCATGTAGTACTGAACACTGAAGCTGAAACAGCTTTCGCTTTTGCATGCTTGCGGGCATTCTGAGATGGTGTTTGCTGGTGAGCCTGCAGATCCTGTACCACGCCGAGGAGTTTGACGAGAGCCCACGGAGGCACTCCGATCTGTTCAAGGAGGCGTGCGCGGTATGCCAGATGTCGTATGAGCACGCGATGTCCCGCAACGATGTGAGCAAGTGCGGGTTCGCGTGGAAGGTCGCTGGCGGCGCACTGTGCGAGCTCTACCTGCTGAAGCGTGGCGGCGGCGAGAGGGTGACCTGCCTGCGCTCCGTTCTTGAGGATGCTTTGAAGCACCGCGCGTAGGTGTAGCACCATCGTTGGAGTGGGAAAGCTGGTGTCTTTGTCGTAGCGGTACTAGTACTAGTCGGCGTAGAATGTGCGGACCTTCGAGTAGCAATAATTCACCTGCGACAGGCAGATGATGATGCGTACGTGGTGTCTATGTATGTGCTGTGTTAGAAGACGCTGATGTCTATCAGTGACAGCCTATGTGTTATGTTCCGGACGTGTTAATCCTGGAGTAGAAGTCTAGAACGACTGAACGAGCAGGTGTCACTGTTATCGGCTCTAGGTTATTATCTTGAACCAAGTATAAGCATGCAACTCTTACCATACGCTAGCATGCCTATCAGCTATCAGCATGGGATGTGTTATGATGCATGTCTATCAGCTATCAGTAGGGATGAAAATGGATCGGATACGAACGGATATGACTGATATCACATTTGTTTTCATATCTCTGGTTGGATTCGAATACGGATAGTGTCAGTCATGCCGGATAGAATACAATTGGATATCGACATCATAAATATACGATTTGAGTATTCGGATACGGATACGATATCGGATATTGAATATCCGGATTTGGATACAGAGAGATCTAATCACCTCTAAACGGATTTGGTCGAACGGATGATCGGATAATTATCCGTATCATTTTCATCCATAGCTATCAGCACGGGATCGGCCTCTGGTTTTATGATGTTTTGCGCTCACCGATGTTCGTATTTTGTGGCTGCAAAGCAATCAAATGTAGCAAATTTATTGTTCATGCAGCTGGCCGTGGTCTGGTGTAGATGCACCACTTGGTGCGTCTTCCGTACGTGCGTGCCTCATGGATCAAGCGCCCATTCACGTGTGAGCTCAGGTTGCCAAGTTGCCTCGAACACGCTTGACACTTGCCGAATTTAGGATGTAAAGCTTTTTTTCACGTGACATCGGATGTTGTTTTATGGGACGTTGGAAAGGTGCACAGATTTTGGTTGTTTTCAGACATAGAATAGTATTTACTTTTCATAACAAATCATCATCAGCCAAAATTAATGCTTCTTTCCAAAGAAGCGCAATTCCTAATGATTTTGATGTCACACCCAATAAAAGATTTATTTTTTAATCTTTGTCAGACGTACTCGCTCCCCGTCCAGAAATAAGTACACTGCTAGGATTCTTAGAGAATATCAACATTATATTGAGGTTACATGTTTATCCCTATCGAAAGTTATTTCAACATATAATGAGTGCACTTTAAAAGTATAGAGAAAGTAAAAAAATTACTCCCTCCGTATCGAAATTAGATGATGTTTGGGAAAAGATCTTGGTCAAACATTGAGAATATAAATCATGAATAACTTTTAAATTATTGAGTTTGAAAATATGAAAACTATATAAATAGATTTATCTTTAAAAATAATTTCATAAAAGTATACATATATAATTTTTCAATAAGTATTTTCATAGAAATATGAAATTAAAAAACATGCTTTGGAGACCGTATCGTTGTCCTAAACACCATCTAATTCCGATACGGAGGGAGTACTAGATAGACCAATCTATAAGTATAGTTATGAAAAAAGATTAAACATATACTAATTATAAACTAATAAAGGTTAGTGGACTCTAATCACCAATTAGCTCTCATTGTTAGAATTAATCCACATTTAGTGCTTCTAATTGATATAAAACACATGGACTAATTATTAGCCCCCTAATCCAAATACTCCTTTTTTGTGCCTTCCTTCCGCGCCATTGACTTTAGGTAACCTTGATTAGTCTTCTATCCCCTCTTTCTTATAAATATTATCATTCCATTTTTTGAGAAGTCAAATATTTTTAACTTAACGAATTATATAAAAATATTATGGACTTATGGTACATGATTAATTAATTAGTATCGACCATTAGATAGATCGGTGAATATATTCTCATAATAACCATAGAAGATATAAATCTTGTTAATAAACTTTAGAAACGTAGCCAAATTAAGAATTTTTTGACCCTCCTATAGTGACACTTTTTTTTAATGGAGAGAGTATTTACGTATCGTTCTTGAGGACAATTGATCTACACACGTGTTTATTTGTTGTAGGAGCTGCTGGTTTCTTTCTCTTTTCTTTTGGAAGCTTGCATCGCTCATGGCATGAATGTGGTTGGCCGGTCTCGTAGAAAAAATGTTCATGTGGCTGTTTAGTTTGTCAAAAGTTAGCAAAAGTGCACTGTAGTATTTTGTTTTGTATTTGACAACTTGTGTCTAATTATGATCTAAGTAGACTTAAAAGATTTATCTCGAGATAGCTAGGCAAAAAGTATAAACATGCAATAGCTGTAACTTCATTTAATGTTCCATTTATACGTAAAGCGGTGTGATAGAGAAAGAGAAAAAAAATTTATAAACTAAACAAGGCCTAAATAAATGAAGCTACGTCCAAGGGTTTAATAGATGTACTTCTCGCATTTTGAAAACAATCAACTCGTTTAGTTGCTGATATGGTAGTGAAAAGTTAACTATAGTTTGTGATGAATTTTTTCCAATAAATATCTAATTATGATTTAAGTAGACTCAAATTCATCTCGAGAAAGTGAGATAAAAAATATAAATACGCAACAACTGCTACTTCATTTAATGTTTAATGTATACATAAAATATAGACCCTGTTTGGAAACACCATCTAAACTTTAGCTGGCTAATTTTAGTTATGATGCATGTAAATACCTCATAGCTAAACCTACCTAAAGTTTAGCTGGAGGCTAAAATATACACAATCCAATTAGCTGTTTGAACCTAGCTAAAACCAGCTAAAAGGTCTAAATGACCAAACTATTCCCAACTAAAGTTTAACTAGAGCATTCAAACACATTTAACTAAAGTTTAGCTATCTAAATAATAGTATTAATAAAGGGTAGTATGGTCAAGATTTTAAATTAGCTAGAACATTCAAATACCCCAGCTAAATTAATCTTTATCTAGCTAAACTTTATCTCTATAAATTAAATAGCTAAATTTTTGTTGGGTGGTTCCAAACATTCACATAATCCATGTGACTCAGAATTTTGCATCAATCACTCTGTTACGAGTGCAGCTGCGCAGGACAAATGAGACGAGTCGTCTTGTCGAGACCCATACGGCCATACCTGTTGCCGTGCGGGGTGCGGTCTGGGCCGGACCCCGCCGTTCCCAAATTCCAAAGGAGCCCCAGAGCCCGCCACGCACGCGCACGCGAACGGCTACCTCCTTCCCGTTCTCTGCTCTGCTTTGCTCTGCCCTCCCCGTCGCATTTGATCCCCTCCCATCCCCCGGGCACAGCCGGACGGCCGAAAGTTTCCCTCGCAAGCCTCTCCTCTTCTTCCGCCGCGGCCACGAGACGCGGTGGTGTTCCGCCCTAAGCCCTAGACCCTAAACCTCTCCCGCCTCAAACGAATGCAGTCCTCGGCGCCGCCGCTCCTGGGGCCGGGGGTGTCCGCGGAGCTCGCGCGCCTCGAGGCGCAGCTGGGGCAGACCGCCGACCGGTGGGCGCGCGCCAACCTCGCGGAACTCGGCGACGCGGCGGCGGCCAGGGTGCTCCATGCGGTCGCCGAGACCGGGGCCCGGGTGCGGAGCCTCTCCGCCTTCATCAAACACCTCGCCAAGCAGGAGGCCATGCAGCGCAACGCCGTCGGGATCCCCACCGCCGAGAGCGCCGCCTGCTGCAACGGCCCCTTCGCCCGCGCTTCACAGGGTGTTTTTTC
Organism: Eremochloa ophiuroides; assembly: GCA_038502445.1. NCBI lineage: Eukaryota > Viridiplantae > Streptophyta > Magnoliopsida > Poales > Poaceae > Eremochloa > Eremochloa ophiuroides. The sequence goes on from JAHLJS010000006.1 coordinate 4,577,132, forward strand.
GAAACCAATCCATGTCGCTCTATGAGCCGTACCGTTTTTTTTTTGCCCCCACCTGCATTAACTGCATTTTATAGCTTTGTGATTTTCCTCTTGCCAGCAACGCTTGTTTTGGTGCCTTTGTGTGTGTGTGCTTTTTTTTTTTTTGGAAATTATCTGGAAATAATCAGTGTTTACTTCCACTTTGTTTTGAAGATGTCTACTATAACTGGATCTGGTATAGTCTACATTGTTTCTCTGTTTTGGCAATTCTCGAGTTTCCTTTCTGACGCCCAGATAGGCTGCGTCATGTTGCTGTGCGGTCTCTGCTATAACTGCACTTTCTTCAACCTTTCAGTTTCTAGTCCTTTTTTTTCAACTACCCTTCCAGTATGTGATCGCGAGACACCTAAGACAATATTTGCTCTTGTAATTTAGCAGCATATTTCCCATCATATTGCTTTTCTTCTTCCTAATCGTCAAGTTATCTGTCATGCAGAGGATTCCATATCAGGACCGTTCTACCATGACGGCATCCAAATGGAATTTCAGACTCAGAGCCCCAATGTTGAAGTGGCATTTGCTCGTTCAAACCACGCAAGGATGGAGCCTGGGAGCCCTGTGCCTCAGATGCCTTTCACGTCGCAGCATCACGAGAGGCCTATCATGACAAATGCCTGTGTTGTTCCAGACCGTGTTGAAATGGAGGTTGAGAGCCCACCGGGTCTGGACTCTCCTGGCTTGCAGAATCAGTCTCCTTTCTCAGCTGTGGCTTCTCCGATAGCAAGTCCTGGAGGAATGGGCGTCGGGTGTCTTGGGTATCACATGCCGGATAGTCCAGCCCCGGTTTTCACCCCAAGCCCTGTTCAGGACATTACAAGGCGTATCCAACAAATGGATGGCCCGTCAGGAAGGGTAGGAGTTGCAACACCACCTTCTGTAGCCGCTGGGCATGCTTTGAGGGCAAGCCCTCAGATGTTAGCACTGCTGGGGGAGTTAGAGTTTGTTCGGATATTCCTCATATATGTTTACCATGGAGAGTAAGTCTTGATTGGCTTTATATTTTCCCCCTACATAATTGGAACAGATAACTTACTGCTTTGAACTTCACCACGAAGTCTCGATCGACTGATTCATTTATCTAATGTGATTATGGACCAACAGAAAACTAACTTTTTCTATAGCTTAGTTTGCTGCCATGCCTTGTTCTATTCTTTACTATATTTGTTAGGCTCTAATCCATCTTACCTCCTTATATTCCTATAGCCAGAAGATAGAACAAGTGCTAGAGGATGTAAATTATATAATATATTTGAATTCTCTGCACATGGATTACTTCGAGTCAGAAATCTGGAACAAATTTGGAAAGAAGTATATACCAGCATCAGACAGAAGAAAGGTCATATATCACACTTGAATTTTTGTTGCTTTACTCTTTTTTTTTTCCCTACCATGTTAATCACTGGCTGCAACTGTACACATAATATCCATTATTTTAGTTTCTTACATACATATTCTCAAGTGTCATGATCTTTAATATCTGGAACTGGTTAGATATATGTAGCCATGCAGGACATGTTGTCACCAAAGGCTGTTGTATGTGTGTTCCTAGCATAATCATCCAATATTTTCCAATTAAAGTAGTTCTTTGAATTTGTTATCTAATTATCTTAACTGAAACACAACATACTAGCTTAGGTACGTCCTGCCATACTAGTATACTACATCTTCCTATTATTTAGAAAAGAATGCTATTTTAGTATCTTCTAGACAGTTTACACACTTTTTGGGTGTCTTCATGGATAACAAAAGAATCAATAAAGTGTTTGTTTATTTGAAGAAGCATGATCAATAATGTTTTTTGCAGTATGAGTAGGCCTGACTCAAAAGCTGTAAGTGTGGTTTGTGCTTCTCCAAGAAATCTTTGTAGACTCATTTAGATCAGCGCTGATCACTATCAAACAATGCTAGCATTCGATATACTGTAATTCTGAGTCATCAAATATGTAAATTCAGTTGATGCCTGCTAGCAGATAACTTCAGTATATTTGTAATTCCGAGTCATCATCTGTGTAAATTCAGTACAGCTATATTTGTTGTTGGTTTTCATTCCCTTCAAGAGGATGCTAGCATATAACTCAGGAAAGTTTTTGCCAACTAATACTGCAGAACCTTGATTGGGATCCAAACAAGACAAGACTCTATCATTGTAATATCGAGAAAAGGGGTGATAACATAGCAATCATTTTTAAGGTTTGTAGTTTCTTTCTCTTTCTCTTCTACTAAGGCCCTGTTTAGATTCACCACAAAATACAAAAAGTTCTCTCACATCAACTTGTGGACACATGTATGGAACATTAAATGTTGACGAAAACTAAAACTAATTTGATAGCTTCGCAAAATATTGTGAGACAAATCTTTTGAGTCTACTTGGGACATGATTGGACACTTATTACAAAAGTTAGCACGTTGCTACAGTTACTCATTTTGCAAAATGAGTGAATCTAAATAGGGCCTAATTTCTCCTCTCCCTGCGATGGTCTTTTATCCTTATTTTATCCTGCCATGTATTTCTTTTTTTTTTCCTTTTCTGCTTCTATGCATGGCTTGCCTAAGCAAGGTAACAGATAGACCTTTCCCCCGGACCCAACTTGTTTAGGACCTTCTACCACTCTGTATGCCCTTTTCTAACTTTGGGGGGCACATAGAAATTTTCATTGTAACATCACTTGTGAAATATCAAATACCAAAAAAGTTCATGTCGTTTGCTACCTATCCTTTTTTTTGGCTTGTCATACAGCACACGATTTGATAGTGATATCTTCCAGGTTATTTAAAAAAAAAAAAAGCTTCTAGAACAACACACCATCACCATGCACCTTTCACAAAGCAAAAACCTGGCCCTGAACCTGCATACATACCTAAACTTTGGAGACGTATACACAGTACTGAGTATTGGTATTGACGTGTGCAACTGTACACAAATATTGTGTAGTCTCAATCCAGCATTTTATTCTAGTGCCATATCCACTCTTGCTTTGATATGTGCACTCTCTCTCAGTACTGTTTGGAAAAGGTGTTGTCCTTAGAATTGTGAGCAGACAAAGTTAAAAGAATCATTTTTCTTCATCCTTTTTCTTTCATGTTACTACAAGGCATTGAGCTGATGTATCGGTTTGTTTATAAATTTACAATATCTCATTTGATTCAGGGTCCATACGTGGAGAATACAAGGACTCATCTGCAGAAAATTGTTGGTGATGACAATGTTCTTATTGTGAAGTTTGCAGATATACCTGATCTTAAAAATAATACAGACAACCTGGGTGTCTACTGTCAATATTACAGCCAGGTTGTTAATGATGGTATCGTTTTGGGCTTACGGCGATATCGCTTTTTCAGTAAGTTTGTTTTAATTGTAATATAATATCGGTATAGAGCAATTTATTGGTGTTTCAGCATAGGAGGTCTCAAGCCCTGATAAAGGAGGAGGGCTGTGTTAGGCCTGGTGAACTAATGTAAAAACTTAGCCACTAGATTGGAGATGAAACCAAAAAGAAGCCTGAACTCTGACTTGGGGGTTCTTGGTGTGTTTCAACTCTAGCCTACCCCAACTTGCTTGGGACTGAAAGGCTATGTTGTTGTTGTTGATAGACCAATTTACAATGCAAACTTTATTAACTTTACTCACTGTTATTGGCACAGTAAGTCAATTCACGTTTGTTAGATTAGTATTACAAAACACACTTTACTTTATAGAATTATAAAAAGTTGGTCTACTGCTTCATGTACTACTACAGCTACAGATAATTAGAAGAGAGCAGTAACTTGAAATCAGCAGCCGATTGGAGTGTAAATGCGTATAGGATGACTCAGCCTTGTGGGCTATTATGGGTGGCCCATCTAGTATTGGTTAGGCCATGACTTCTTTTATCTTCTAGCAATTATACACACCACTTAGTAAGGGTCTTAGCTAGAACCATCATATTAAACCTCATTAGACCACTGTTCATTGATTACATCTGTTGTACTAGTGGCGAACTGGGACTATAAATCCTGTGGCATGTAGAAACTGGTCGACCTTGACTCTGTTAGCATGTCAGTTTAGTCTATACTTCCTTAACAGGAGATCTATAATCTAATAAAAATCCACATGGGTGTCAAGATGGCTATGTGCACTATGCTACTAATGATAAAGCATACATTAACTTTGTCTTCTTGGTGACTCTCACCAGACGTAAACTGAAGCAAGATTAAGCTGTGGCATAGCTCTTGTCAGGGGTGGAGCTACATATCTCTAGGGGTTGTGGGGTGCAGCCATGCCAAAATGTAAAACCAGTAATTAGGGCTAATTTTTCACCATGTATGACCTCCATGGCACAAATCCATGCACCTGCAAAGAAAGCCCCCCCCCCAATTGTTTTTATGGAACAGGAGGGCAAAGCGCCCCTACTGGAATTTTATTTAAAATAGCAAAGGTTCCTCAGGATACAATCACAAAACGAAAAAGGTAATGAAAAAAAAATCAACAAAATTACACAAAGTCTAGCTTCGCCCATCCATTTTTGTTTACATGATATTAAGGGAATGGAATTATATAAGAAGTTTGTGAAAAGAAAGTCATGTACTGTTTCCAAGGAAATATGTTTCTCAATGGGGGTCCTTAATTTTGGAATAAACTACTTGACTGTTTAGATAACAAGAGGACAATGCACTTGTTTACCAGGCATACATCGCTGTGTGTACAGTGAATGCTAACTGCTAAGCATTATCCTTTCTCCTAGAAGTGGTGTTCTCATGTTTCATAGCTGCATGCTGACTGTATTATTTGTCTCGACTGGTCTGCTATTTTCCCAGTTCATAAAGATGGAGGGAAGACAGAGAAGCTAAAAGAGGAAAAGAAAAAAGAGAAAAGCAAAAAATTCAGCCCTTCCATTAGGTGCTACTTTGTTCGCATGGAGTCTGGATGGGAAAGAGATTACCCTTACAAACTCGCTGACTATACAATCTCTCAGGCCCGCAGATCCTTTATGCACATAAACAATGCTCCTACTGTGGCCAAATATTTATCCAGGTTAACCATTTTATTTACTTTTATTTCCTAGTATTAAGCAACCGATGAATACTTTGATATCTATTCTAAATATATAGCTGCCTTTGTGGTTCTTGATAGTCTTTTTTATGTAAACTTTGTGCATGAAATTAAATCTACTACTTTTGCTGTATCCATTGGAGCTTGGGTTGTTGATACAACAACCAAAAAAGTGGTGATGTATTATGGGAACACAGTTTGGTTAGACTTGGTGATACTTTTACAATTTGTGCACATCGATGGCCTTTTTTGTTTCCATGTTCCTCTTCCTCTAATGGGTAGTTTTGTGTGTAAACATAAGATTTCTTGTCTACGCACCAGGTCAAATACTTTTTTATTTTATGTTGGAAAAGTACCCGAAGAAGTGGGGTACTTGTAGGACCTTGACACCTGGTACCCTTGTCATGGTACAGCTTTGTCTAATTATCTTATTTTACTTGTTTCCTCTAAGCCCATATCCATTACTATGCTGCACCTTCTCATGGCCTTGCTCTACTGCAAATAGATTGTTACAACATCCACAAGTGCCTTTTGTTGTTCTGCAACTAGTACCAAGTTACCCTGTTCATTTAGTAAAGTTTTACTTACTGTTCTGGAGGGAATGATGCAGGTTTGCATTGATCTTATCAAAAACTATCAAATTGGATGTTGACTTCTCGAAGGTTAATGTTAAAATAGTTGACGATGAACCTTGCAGGGTACATATTCCTTCCTCTCTGATAATTTTGCTGGATGCTGGATGTCATTTTTTATTTGTTTGAATGTTTCAGGAAGAAACTGGGGAAATTGTTGTTAAAGATGGTAAACAATTGATTCATACTGATGGGACTGGTTTAATATCAGTAGATTTAGCTAGAAACTGCCCCAGCAGTGTCTTCAAGGGAAACTTTCTGAAGGTATGTGACCTGCTATTTCTAGCTAATGCCAGTCTTTTCAGTTAACCGTTATATAGTACATTAAATATTCAGTACTTAATATTTATCTTTTATGCCTTGCACAGGATGCTGTGGATTCAAAGGGGCACCAATATCTCACCACTCAACATGTATTTCCTGAACTTGATGATATGCCAGTCTAGTCTGTTATTTCTCACAAGCTCTATGTCTTAACTAATCGATTCTTTTTTTTTTCTTTTTGTACTCTAGCCTCTTTTAATTCAGTTCCGGATGTTCCATAATGGATATGCCGTGAAGGGAACTCTTCTAGGTGATAAAAGGGTATGTGTTTGTCACCCTGTATGGCTTGAGCCATAATTTAGAATGCTTGTTATTGTTTAATTAACATGTTCATAAGGAATAGTTGATTTGGACACTACCTTCGATTTCAAATCTTGCTATATATCAGACCTGCTCTTTATGCATTTGTGTAACTTGAAAATGCAATGCTTCTGTCTCTACAATATATCATGGCAACATTATGGATATTTATTAAGTATCCCGGCTATTAGAGTTTGTATATATGAAAAGTCAACCCCTCCCTCCCTTTTCAAGGGTGAGAGGTGTTTCCCTAATTTGGCCAATTTTCTCAACATGTCTTCACCTACTTAGTGCTTAGTTCCTTACAGCAAAATTCGTAATGGACAGACCTCATGTGTTACAGCTTCCTTCTAACACAATTCATATAAGACCATCAATGATAAAAATATGCGGTGATGAAAATTCATTTGGAGAGGAGTCATTTAACTCTTTGGAAGTAATTACTACAAGGTAAGCCTTATCTGTTGGTTTACGCATTATGATGATATTACTTATATCTGAGTAAATTTGAACTGATGCAAAAATATCCTTAAAGAAAACACCCTCATGCAAACGCACCTTTGTAGTTTTCAGCAGCTGTTGGAGTCATTTCCTTCTGGTTAACACATCAATAACAATTTGTATTGTTATGCCTTTTCAGCTACCGGCCTAAAAGGGCATTTACATCAAGGTTCTTGATTTCACTGCTTCACTATGGTCGGGTTCCAGCGGAGTATTTTCTGGAGCTTCTAAGGAATGCAATGGAAGATGTCAATGAAGGTCGCCATAGACCGAGAAATTCACTGCAAGGTTAGTTTCAGATTTATAGCCATGTGCTAATGCTACAATTATAGAAGTTGTACTGTGTTGAGTGTCTGGTGAAATTGTTGTGTTCCAACTATTTTGCCGTTTTTAAGTTTACATTTAGTTATTTAACTAGTAACTCTTGGACTTTGGTTATTACATTCTATTAACATGGTCGCTGTTACAGTTGCATTTAACCATGCGGACCTGGATGATTCAATGTCAGCGCGAATGATTCTTTCTGGAATTCAACCAGAAGACGAGGCATATTTGCAATCTCAGCTAGCTCTAATGGCTAGGGTAGAAAGAAAAGGACTTAAAGAAGGAAGGATCCCAATTGATGATACTTATTATCTGATGGGCACAACAGATCCCACCGGGACTCTGAAACGGGACCAAGTTTGTATTATACTGTATGCCAACAATATCCGCCATATTCCTTGAATTGAATGGTCTTCCATTTTTGTCTTTCTGGTTCCCCTTGTTAGAAAGAACGATCTTTGTGAGACAAATCTTTCTTACTTTCCTTGGATCTATTTGCATATTAAATTTGTTTTAGTAGAGATTCTTCAATTCCAAATCACATCAGAGACTCTTCTCTTCTTTTGCCCCCAAATCTAGTTATGACACTAAACTTTGGAATATATTTTCTGTTTTTGAGATTTTAGGACTTAAGAAATGGGGATCAGGGTGAATTCTGTGTACTGTGTACCATGCACACACACACACCATCCTTTCTATTAGCAAGCTTGCAAGTAGATCCATTCAAGCATTTGTAATAGCAGATAGGCCCAACACAAGCAAAATGCTAAGAAACACACTTTTTTGCTTGTGTTGACAATATGGTTTCATCATTCACGTGACTTATGCATGTTTTGGGATAACGGCATATTTATCAGGGCAAAACAAAAACCTGCGCATCTGATTATTGTTACTATTTCTTGTACCTTTCTTCATCTTTTTATTTTTATTTTTTACATTTTATCCTCTATAGGTTTCTATCCTGACCAAGCCTTCTTTTTACAAGAAAGTTCGTTGTCATGAAATATTTGGACCTTCTGATCTCGTGTTTCATAAAATATGTGGGGCTTCCTAGAGTTTTAGTTTTTTTATGAGCTTAGTTAAGGTTATACCAACTTTTTGAATCAGTCCAAAAGACTAAATGTGAGCTCTTTTTCTTACTCCATTTATATCATTAAACAGTGACAATGGCCAACTTTCTGGAAAGGTTCTTGTTTATAAACATCCTGGATTACACTTTGGCGATATACATATATTGACTGCAACATATATTGATGGTTTGGAGAACATTGTGGGAAATTCCAAATATGCCATATTCTTTCCCACCAGTGGACCAAGATCTTTGGCAGATGAAATGGCCAACAGCGATTTTGATGGCGACATGTACTGGGTCTCAAGAAACCCACAGGTTGTGTATTGTTTATCAAGAACTATTCATGCATAGTTTACCTTGCTTGCCGTCAGTATTATATTATGTCTTTGTCCTGTTCCTTGGCTATGAAAGATGGTTCTTATTCATTGCTAAATTCACGTTAGTAGTTAACTCATTGCTTGTTTATCTCGCAGCTTAGCCATTATTTTGTATAGTAGGGTGCACTTTAGGCTAGAATTTTTACTGTACTTCTGCAAAACTCCATGCCTGGTGAGTAGCCTAATATGATCCCAGTAAAGGTGAAATTATGTAACCTAGGACGAGGGGCCTAGCAAAGAGCTTATGCAACGTGGAGGCCCCCGCCAAGCACCACGGGGCACCCTCATTGGCAACCGAATGTCGTAGCACTTCTATACTGTTCGTTAAGCAATCATATGTTTCCTTATTTTTGTACTGTTCATACTGCTGTATTTTTGTTTCCTCTGAGAAGAATTATCACTTTTAGCAATCATATGTTTCCTTATTTTTGTACTGTTCATTCTGCTGTGTTTTTGTTTCCTCTGAGAAGAATTATCACTTTACACTGCAAATTTGACCTTTCTAGTTGCTGGAGGGCTTCAAGAAACAACGCAAGCCATGGGTTCCAAGAATACAACCGAGCAAGGCTGAACAAAAGAAACCTAAGGATTATACTGAATCCCAGCTGGAAAGTCTCTTATTCCATGAATTTTTGAAAGCTAGATTTACACCCAGGTATTAACTAACAAAGTGACAAGGCTGGCTTCCTCTGTATCCCTGTAGTTCCATTGATGTACTTATTTGCCACTAAGGCTGGATAATGTCTTCACACTAAAAAAGTACCATACATGGTATGCAAGAACCCATAAGTCATGATTTTAACACCCAATGGATCGAAGAGAAATTCATTTTACTATATCCCCCACCACCTTATGGATTGTATTAGGTTTTATAGGATTGTCAGCTTTGGTGGGAATAACATATGAAGTGCAAGTTTTATTCTCATCTTGTTTAGAAAAATCATGACAGCATAAAAATTGGATTAAGTGCTTTAATCTTCTATTGGCTTTATTTTAGAAAGTGAATGTGGTGCACTTGTCTTTTTTTTTTTTGTGACAATTCCCTTAACCAGAAATTTGACGACATTTGGGAATTTTCAACTCAATGTGTCCTGACATGTGGGTCCTTATTGGTTGGGTCACATGCACACATAAGAGTCAGAAAGCGAAGCGGTAATCCTTAGTTTGCTTCACTGTAAAAGTTATAGTCTTATTAACATCTTTTGTTTTCTGCCTTTCAGTTATGTGCTAGGTGCAGCTGCAGATTCTTGGCTGGCGCTTATGGATCGACTCTTGACAGGCGACGTTCCAAAGAGCGAACGGCAAGCGATAAAGAAGAAGATGCTCAATTTGGTTGACATTTACTATTTGGCTTTGGATGCTCCAAAGGAAGGGAACAAGGTAACTTCCAATCTGGACCAGCCTCATGTTGTGTTTCGGTGTGAGAATGATTGGACTGAAGAGAACGAGAGATGTATATGTCTGACAGAAACAATCTAGATGAAATGATACATGAACTCAGTGGGGTCTGAATTATGCTTAATTATGTTTGTATATTTTGTGAGAAAGTTATGTAAAAGAATGATTTTGTACCATGCTTTTTCATGTCAAACAGATCATTGTTCCTGAAGAGCTGAAGGTCAAGATTTACCCACACTACATGGGATGGGATCCAAAGAAATCTTACAAGTCGACGTCTGTGCTGGGCAAAATCTATGATGAAGTAACGCTGAAGGAGTCTGAAATTGCTCCTGAAATCAGTAAGTAGCTGATAGATAGGTCTAACCCCCCTCTTTCCCTTGACAGCAGAAAAGGCTATTTGATTACAATACCCTTTGTTTTTCTTTTCTTCTCTTTTCATTATTCAGAGATAGTGCCCCTGTCATGCTTCACTGAGGTAGAAGTATCTGACTACTACAAGTGCCGTTGGAAGGCTCTTTATCAAGAGTACCTGGGGGAGAGCTCTAACCTTTGTAAGCTGGAGGACAAGGTGGAAAAGAACAACAATTTCCGACAACTCTACCAAGAGTACAAGCGGGTCAGTAAGGATTCTATCCCGACCTTTTCGTCTCGTCGAATGAAATGCCCTTACGTTGAAGTTTTGAATGGCTGTCCTAAGGACTACGGGATTATGCAGACACTTTACCAGGCCGAGGAGTTTGAACAGAGCCCAAGGGAGCTGTGGGATCTCTTGAACGAGGCCTGCGCCGTGTACCAGGTTGTCTACGAGTCCGCGATGGCCCGGAACGACGTCGGCAAGTGCGGCTTCGCGTGGAAGGTGGCCGGCCGCGCGCTGTGCCGGCTGTACGCGCTGAAGCGCGGCGGCGACACCGCGCTCTGCTCTTTCTCGGTGCTCGAGGATGCTTTCAAGAGGAACCGCGCGTAGCGAGCTAGCGCTTTACTACTGTGCAGTTCGAGTGCCTTTTGTTTATGGGGAATTAAAACTGATGTCGTAGCAGCAGTGGTAGTGGAAGTACTATCATTAGGAGATGCACCGTGTTCGGGATGATTAGAGTCAAGCAGAGGGTGATGTGAACTGTGATGTCAGTATATGGTACTCGGTCCTCCTGTATGGCTGTATGTATCAGTATATCACTGGTACAAGACGCTGATGGTGTCTGTATGACTCTATGGTATTTTGGTAACGTACTTGTATCAATTATGGGTTGGTTCAGGACTAGAACTGTTTCATGTCCTGAAAAGGATTTTTTTTTTTTTAAAAAAGAAAGGTTCCGTCAAAATGGTGTGATGAGTGCCGGATTTCGGCCCGTGCCCATATAGTGAACTCGACGGCCCCCTTCCATATGGTGAACTCGCCCGGGCCTAAGTTGGCTCATTTCATTTTCATCCACCAAATGCCCAATTATGTATCCGTCGCCAAGGATCGTGCATTGACCTTTCTTCTACTAGCATCTGCGAAAATGACAACCACATCACCGAGACCTATCATCCATTCACATACATTTATTTAGTTGTCTATACGTACCACACCATTTACGAATATTATTTTATGGTAGTTCATTTATTCCTTGGTATAATTAATTAAATGTAATCTAACTTTATTTGAAATCATCCGTACTTCTAGCATCAACGCAGAGTAAACATGCTTCTAGATAGTACAATTAACTATGACAAAACTAAAAAGACAGTTGCTTCTGAAATTAATTAAGAAATCATGCACATGTGTCCAATCAAAGAGAAGGGAGAGTTTGATTTTGACACTAACCTCACTTTCATTATTGACGTGTGAGGTTAGTTTCGTCGTCAACGTTAACCACACAAAGTGCACGATATCTAGCTCTTCCGATCCCTTTGGATCACATTCATCTCCTACAAGCTGGCACGAGTTGCTTTCCAACATTATATGCAAATCAACTAGTTGAAAGCATCCTGGTCGGATTCGATGGATGATGATATGTGATTGCCTCAGATTTCACACACTCATGTCATGTGAATGGCGGCCATAGTCTTTTTTTTTTTTTAAAAAAAGAAAGCTTATAGCTACTAGTTAAAAACAATTGATAGATTGTCCTTTAATTCTGTCGAATTATCTTACGTAATATATATATCTATCGGGCTAGCTATATTACGCAAGTGATGAGGTTGCATTAATTGTTGCATTCCACACCGATGGCCTGGATTTGATTGATAATGGATGATTGTCCTTTAATTTGTCCAGCAGTTTGTAAGTAGCCATCGTTTGCGATCTGAATCTGACACCGATCTCAGCTTATACTCGATCTCAGCATCGATCCTGGCAAGATCTCCCAGGATAGAAACGGACATGGGACAGATCACAGATGTGGATGATCTCGATCGATGGAACCTGTCGGCTCTGGCGTGCATGCATGGTATCTCTGAATGAACTGATGCTGCTGCTGGTGCAAGTGAATGCGTCAACTCGAACGAACTGAAGTCAAGTTAGGAGATAAGCTCATAGACTGGACTGGCAAAAATGCAAAGACTACAGTGGTGCTGCTAGCTGCGTTCAGCGAAAGTACATGGATCCGATCCGATTCGATTCGTTCCCTTCGTTCAGCTGCCGGCCAGATCGGAGAAGACGACGTGGCCTAGCTAGTAGCACTCGCTAGCAGAGGTATTAGCTATCGAGCTAGTGAGCTCTATCGATCGACTAGCTAGCCAGCCAGGATTCAGATGGATACGAACGAATCTTGGACGAAATGTACTGTTGGCTGGACTGCAGGACAGTGACAGTGAACACAGCTGTGAGCCTCATGTACTAGCTGATCTTGACCGCGGACCTGTTATACACCTCTAAATTCCAAGAGTTCCGTCACCCTATTCGCTTCAGCTTATTAGCGTTGTAGATCTGAAACAGTGTTTTCTCTCACAACAAATCAGCATCGTCCAAAATCAAGGTCTCGGCGTCCTCTCAAAAAGTATCGGCCAAAATCAGTGTTTTTTTTTTTAGCTCGAGCGTTTACTTCATGAGTTCTGTGTCTGGCCTTAGCTTTGCTTCTCCATAACCGCCGGCTGTCGAAAGAGAGTTGCTTGTGATCTGTGAGTTTAATTATGTCATTGTTTATTAATTATTTATACATTCACTACTGACATATAGATTTTGTGTCGTCATGAATAGTATATAGCTAGCTTGAAGATCCAGGCTTTTCTGATTATTTGTTTAGTGTATGACCTTTACATACTAGACTAGACTAAGTGTGTACCACCGGACCATCAGTCGTTCGTTGGTGTTCAAATCGAATGGAAACACCTGCTACTGCGGCGTAGACCCAGAAGTATGTTTCTTTGATATGGGATATAGATACGCGAGCATCATCCACGACGATCCTGTATGATCATGCATAAATACGAAATATATGTGTCCTCTGGATATATGTGACGTATAGTAGTATCTAGCTAGGCGTGGCTTCATATATTATTCTCGAATCTCTGGATTGGGGATATGTCTTGCATGCTGGTCAAGCTACGTATCTATCCCGTGCCGTCAGGATCCTGCACGCTCCTGAGTCATACGTAATCCATATATATAAATAAATACGATGACACGAGACAACATTTTCTTACCCTTGTTGTGCACCATGCATGACATTTTTTCCAAGTAGCTAGTATATACACTAGCTACCACGTCAACATTTGAGGCGATCGATCCATAGATCCATCCATGATTCGATGTGGATGTACAAATCTGCAGAGGGATCGCGAGATCTATGACGAGCTAGCTAGCTATATTACTACCACTTCCGTCGCATTAAGATTGTCACTTTGGACTTCGTGACATTTTGTTTGACCATTCGTCTTATTCAAATTTTTTGTACAATTATTATTTATTTTATTATGGCCTATTTAATCATTAGAGATATTTTAACAATAATTTAATCATTTTATTATTCGTATAAAAATTTTAAATAAAACGAGTGATAAATAAGAAGTTCAAAAGTAAAAAACGATAATTTCGATGGGACGGAATGAGTACTGTACTTCGCTAGCTATATTACTACTTCGCTCTGCTTCTCACACGTCAGTTCTCTGTTCTTTGCAACGACTCAAGGCGACACGTACAACGATTCGGTCAAGACAAGATGTCGACATAGACGACGATGACGAGAACGAAGCCACATGCATGGTGCTCGACCGACCGATCGACAAACAGACATGCAGTATATATAGTGGTGCTAGATTGTGTCGACGATTCATCAATTAATTAATCCTCAATATATATGATCTCGTCTGACAATCACTAGTAGAGAGCAGACTTTTGATCCACTACCGATTTTGATTTTAGTACCGAAATTTTTTGCGCCCGGAAAGAAAGAAACCTTTAATCTCAGCTAGATATAGAAGCCGGTACTAAATCCTCCTTTCCAACGGCTCGCAACGGGTAGCGAGCTTTTAGTTCCGGTTGGTGATCAAAACCGGGACTAAAATTCTATCTTTAGTCCCCGTTTTGATAATCAACAGGGACTAAAAGTTTAACCACGGTTTATGGGCAGAACCGGGACTAAACCTTAACTTTTAGCCCGGGTTTGTAGCCAAAACCGGGACTAATGTTCCTCCCTTCCAATTTAAACCTTTTCTTTCCCCCGAACCCAAGGCCCCGAGCCATTCATGCTTGTTCTTACTTCTACTCGTGCATGTTCTTGCTTCTTCTCAGCTCAAGTGTGGAGCTTGGCTAGGTTAGTTCTCCAACTTCTTCAATTCTACGGTTGCAAAGGTTACTATCTTTATTCTCTCTTGTTTAATCACTAGGATATTTCTATGGTTATTTCTCCAATAATTTGTATTTCAAAGTCAAAATCACTTGATATTTCTCCAATAATTTATATTTCAAGCTCAAAATCACTTGATAGTTTGTATATTTGGTTGAAGGAAGATTTATAGTATGCATAGCTCACATTTGTTACTCAAATGTTGTATGTATATATTTGTGATTTAAATTTTAGGAGTTTTATTTTTTGTTTCACTTGTTAAAATACATTATTAGGAATTTAAGTGCTTTACAAATTTGAGTCTAGAGAGTAAAGAGTAGATGACGAATGCTTCCGGGTCGTCGGCCTATCATCGGGTTCAAAAGAGGCTGAGACCAGACCTCCCTCTCATTGAGTGCGGCGAGTGCAAGAAAAAGAATGTGCCTGAGTTTCGAGTGAAGAAGGAGGGTCCCAACAAGGGGCGCATCTTCTACGAGTGTCCGGATCGTAATGTGAGTTACTCCATCGCATTTGATGATTATATATAATAAATTATGTATTTTTTTTACTAAACTTATATATTTTTGTCTTAATTTCAGTGGGATGGCAGTGGATGTCAAGGGTGGTACTGGGAAGAAAAGTATGCCAAACACGTGTTTGGAACTCTTGCAGAGGCGGCTGCGGTGGGTGATGAGCTAGCTGATGAGGCACTGAGCCCGCTAACGAAGACCATTGATGTTGAACAGACGAATGATTTGTCTGTTTTAGTTGAGATCGGTCGTGATATGCTTAGGCTGTTGAAGTGTATTTTAGGTTTAATTAGTTTAGTGCTAGTTGTGACTGTCTACATTGCAGCGAGGCTTCCATAAATTAATTAATGTCCAGTATTGTGATATATGTTCGTTTGTCTTGTAATGTAGATGAGTCGGCATTGGATGCACAACACTGATCGTCGCTCCAAAGATTTCATTGAGGGCGTGCATATTTTCTTAAATGTGGCCGAGTCAAACAAGCGGGATGGATTCATGTGCTGCCCATGTGCTGTATGTAAGAATTTGAAGGAATATTCTTACTCAAGGATTCTTCATTCTCACTTGTTCAAGTCGGGTTTCATGCCAAACTACATCTGCTGGACCAAACACGGAGAAAGAGGCGTTATAATGGAAGAAGACGAAGAAGAACAATGGGACGATGATGACACTATTGCTGACTATGGTATATTAAACAATGATATTCTAATGGAGGAAGCTGAAGAAGAGGTACCAGCACAAGATGATCCCGTTGATGATCTTGCTCAGGCTATTTGCGATGCAAAGAGAGAATGCGAAAGTGAAAAGGAGAAGATCAAGTTCGAGCGTATGCTAGAGGATCACAAGAAATTGGTATACCCAACTTGTGATGCAGGACAGAAAAAATTGGGTAGCACACTAGAGTTGTTGCAATGGAAGGCAAAGAATGGTGTATCCGACAAGGGATTTGGGGAGTTGCTTACAAAAATAAAGAAGATGCTTCCAAAGGATAACAAATTACCAGCCACTACCTATGAAGCCAAACAGGTTGTCTGCCCTCTGGGATTGGAAATCACAAAGATACATGCATGTCCTAATGATTGCATCCTCTACCGTGGCGAGGAGTACAAGGAGTTGGATTCTTGCCCGGTATGCCATGCATCACGGTATAAGATCAGGCGAGATGACTCTGGTGATGTTGAGGATGAAAGAACCAGAAAGAAAATCCCTGCCAATGTTATGTGGTATGCTCCTATAATACCACGCTTAAAACGTTTGTTCAGAAACAAAGAGCATGCAAAGTTAATGCGGTGGCACAAAAAAGACCGTAAGATAGACAATATGCTGAGACACCCGGCTGATGGGTCTCAATGGAGAGCAATCGATCGAGAGTTCCCAAATTTTGCAGGGGACGCAAGAAACATAAGGTTTACTTTAAGCACGGATGGTATGAATCCTTTCGGGGAGCAGAATAGTAGTCATAGCACTTGGCCTGTTACACTATGTATCTACAACCTCCCTCCATGGTTATGCATGAAGAGAAAGTTCATTATGATGCCCGTGCTAATCCAAGGACCAAGGCAGCCTGGCAATGATATCGATGTGTACCTGAGGCCACTAATTGAAGAACTACTACTTTTATGGAACAAACCAGGTATACGTATTTGGGATGAGCACAAACAGGAGCACTTTGACCTCCGTGCATTGTTGTTCGTAACAATCAATGATTGGCCTGCTCTAAGTAATCTTTCAGGACAGTCTAACAAGGGATATAATGCATGTGTGCACTGTTTCACGGACATTAAAGGTATATTTTTGAAAAAATATAGAAAGGTTGTCTACCTTGGGCATCGTTGATTCCTGCCTGCGAATCACCCTGTAAGAAAGAAAGGCAAGCATTTTAAAGGTAAGGCGGACCACAAGTACAAGCCTATCAACCGCACCGGTGAGGACGTACTCGATATGGTCAAGGACGTGAAAGTAGTTTTCGGAAAGGGACCTGGCAGTGAACACGTTCCGAACGACGCTAGCGGTCATGCACCTGTGTGGAAGAAGAAGTCCATATTTTGGGAGCTATCATATTGGAAAGTCCTAGAGGTCCGCAATGCGATTGACGTGATGCACCTAACAAAGAATCTTTGTGTGAACCTGCTTGGTTTCATGGGTGTGTACGGGAAGAGCAAGGACACAGCTGAAGCACGAGAGGACCTCCAGTGTTTGAACGAGAAGACAGCTGATGGACGCCAATACTTAGGACCTGCTAGTTACAGTATTAGCAAAGAAGAGAAGGAGAGCCTGTTTCAATGCCTAGACAGCATCAAGGTACCATCCGGATACTTCTCAAATATAAAAGGTATAATAAACGTGTCAGAGAAGAAATTTCAAAACTTAAAGTCTCATGACTGTCACGTGCTCATGACACAATTGCTTTCAGTTGCATTAAGAGGAATTCTATCTCCAAATGTACGTCTAGCCACCGTGAAGCTAAGTGCATTCCTCAACTCAATTTCTCAGAAGGCAATCAATCCTCTAGATCTTGCTAAGCTACAGAATGACGTGGTTCAGTGTCTTGTCAGCTTCGAGTTGGTTTTCCCTCCATCCTTCTTCAATATCATGACGCACCTCCTAGTTCACCTGGTCAAGGAGATTATTATTCTAGGTCCTGTGTTGCTACACAACATGTTCCCCTTTGAGAGGTTTATGGGAGTCCTAAAGAAATACGTTCACAACCGTGCTCGGCCAGAAGGAAGCATCGCGAAGGGCAACGGAACCGAGGAGGTCATTGAGTTCTGTGTTGACTTTATTCCTGATCTAGACCCAATTGGTGTTCCAGAATCACGACATAAGGGGAGGCTAAGTGGAAAGGGGACACTAGGGAAGAAAACATATATCGGTCAGGGTGACGATTATTTTAATAAAGCACACTACACAGTTCTGCAAAACTCCACCTTGGTGGAGCCATATATGGACAGACACAAGGAATTCCTACCATCACAGTTTCTAGGCAAGTCTGAAGCTTGGATTTCGCGCCATCACATGGAATCTTTTAGCGGTTGGTTACGAAAAGAATGTCAGGGTGATGAGAGTATTCCGGAGCAACTGTGTTTGTTGGCTAGGCAACCATCATGGCATATCCTTACATACAAAGGGTACGAGATAAATGGAAATACATTCTACACAGTAGCCCAAGATAAAAGGAGCACCAACCAAAACAGTGGTATCCGCATAGATGCCACAGACCCGAACGGGACTAAGCAAGCATAATATGGCCGCATAGAGGAGATATGGGAATTAGACTATGGACCTACTTTTAAAGTTCCTTTGTTCAAGTGCCAGTGGGTAAAGGTGTCCGGAGGCGGTGTAACAGAACCACCTTAATCACATGGCCCACAAGCACCTGTCATCGTCACTAATGACCTCTGACAGTCGTACCCGTGTCCCAAATGATCGAGGCAGCCCTGCCGGGCTACATCAGTGCCCGTATGCCGACAGGATCTCCATTGCGAAGCCATTACAGAGTTACAACATTTCATAATTAAAATACATCAGAGTAAATGCGGAAGATTAATTAGTACTTAAGTTACAAACCGAGTTCAAATAGTAAATAAGTGTAGTTATTACAAACCAACTTTAAAACAGTAGCAGTGGCACTGGAACAACGATACAACATAAATAGATAGTAGATAATCGAACCCAGCCCACGGGTCCTTCACTCCTCACCACTATCCTCTTCGATCACTGTAGCACAACAGGGGTCGAGACAAATCTCCGGCTGTGGCCCTCCTGCAACGGGGTTAACAAACCCTGAGTACTGGGTACTCCGCAAGACTTACCCGACTAAGAAAAATATTTGACTCTTGGAATGCAAGGTTAAGGGTAAGGCTTAGCAAGAGGTGAGGGTTTAGCGGAAAAGCATTACTATCCTGTCTCAGTATTTTTGCTCATTGAATAACCCTATTTATATCATAAGTCATCATTCATCTCTTCCATCTATTTTATTCTTTTCATTATTCTCAAAACATCCTATTCTTCGAACCACTTTTCGAGGTAGACGTGAGGATCAAGTCTCCATAACCGAGGAGCACGTCGATTCGAATCAAGTAAGTATACCCAGCTGGGGATTCTATCCACACTGCATATGTAGCACTTAAGCTTACATATACCAACCCATTGTCACGGCTTTTCCATTCCGGACCCGGTCCTACGCCACCCGAGAGCACAGTACTCCACTAGTCTCCAGGCACGCCGGCCACGTGGGTACACGCTACTCTCGCCATCTCTCCACTCCCAGTGCGCGGTTGTCGGTTCCAGCAATAGAGCGACCTGACCCTAGGCTTTCCGAATTGGTATGTGGCTAGGCTGTTCATCATGATCACAACAGGCCTTACAACGAACGGTCCCTACTGCTTTCCGTCAGAAACCATGCATTGGGACTCTAACCCAAATACCCTGGATTCTGCCCGGTTTTCAAATCCCTTTCCCGATGATGACGATCAGTTGGGACTCTAACCCAAACAGATGGCCGGTCACTCGGGAAACCCATCCATTACAATAACAGTGTCCCGGCCAAAGGACCCTGCCATCATACATGGACTCATAGCCATCCCTTGATAATTCTTCATTCCAAAAATCAAGTTTAAAATAGCTTTTTTTGAAATTCTAATACTTAAGCATGACTAAGCATTTTTCAACTCATTTCGAAGCATTAGGTTCCTTGGGTAACAAGTAGTCAAGGATGGTAAATGCACCAATTGTTTCATCACGCAACTCCTAACAACTTAATGCAGTTGATTAACTCAAGTGATAAAAGCATTTATAAATAGAGGGTTAAATGCACCGGGGCTTGCCTTGCAGCGCAAAAACAGTCGGGGCAGGAGCACCACAGCTTTCAGGTTCAAGAACCACCTCGGAACCTTCTCCTCCAGGCACCTCGACTTTGACTTCCTCGTTTACCGGCACTACACGTGTGCAACAATGCATGTATGAATGCGATGCAGAAAAGAGCATATGCCAGAAATAAGGAACTAAACATATGACAAGCATAAGATGGCATCACTAGGGTGTTCTAGGTCTTAAATGGGTTTGACCTAGAACCACAATCAATTCCAAAGTCACACAAATCCTAAATTCATTTTCTACCCTTCTTTTTACTATTTAATAAACCCATATCTATTTAATACAAGAGCAAACTACTTCCAATTGGGACCAAACTTCACCAACAGATAGCCTTTCATGCCAAACAGAGACACATAAATTTTGGTGATTTTTGGAGTTTCCTAGAAATAATTAAAAATGTGCAAAAATCCATTTTCCATTTATTTTAGGGATTTTTACCTACTGCAGAAAGTACTTAAACATGACAAACAATATTTTTATAAAATTCTACACTGCTCAGAGAGAACATACAAAAATTCTCATGAATTTTGGATCAGCCAAAATATTCTAACAAAATTATGAAACTGCAGCACTATTCATTAGAAAATAAAATGGAAAAGGCTTTGGAAAAACCTGGAAAAAGAGAAAACCGAAAACGGCCCGAAGCCGGCCCAACTCGGCCCAAGCGCGAAGCAAACCGGCCCATTCGGCCTGCCCGCGCCCGGCGCCTGCGCTTTTGCGCAAAACCCCCTGGAAAACACGGTTATCAACCCGCGGACCAACTCACACTATTCACCAGAGTCACTGACTTTGCAAAAACCCCCCTGGAACTAATCACCTTCTAATCCGACGCCCCTGGGCCTCCTCTGTTTTCGAACGGAGGTGAGGCGCCGGCGGTTCGCCGCCCGTGGCTCACCGCCGGTGACCCCAACGGCCAAACCAACCTTCCCACGACCCTCGGGACTCCTAGCCGCACCTAACAAGCTACTAAATGGCAAGGATAGACACTCGGAGCACCCTCGGGCACCTCCGCCGCGGCTCGGCGGCGGCGACCGGACCTACTCCGGCGAGGCCAAGGCTTAATCAAGCCGGGTTAGGGCATGGGAAGATTCGTGAGCTCACCGAGACTTGACTAGTACGGAGAGAACGACCCGAGATGGTGTAGAGGCACGGTGGTGACGGTGGCCGCGGCTGCAACGACCTCCGCCGGCGGCGAGGACTCCGTTCCGGTGAACCTACGGTCAGAGACGAAGAACCAACAGGCGCATGAGCAACAAGGAAGGTCAGTGAGCATGGAGGAATACTCGGACGAGGCATTGGCTCACTGGAGAGAGCTGTGGACGGGTGTGAGCTCGCGGCGGCGCTCCGCCGGATGCGCACGCGCGGCGACGGTGACCCTGCGACACACAGAGGGTCAGAGCAAGTTCCAAAGGCACCAACCGATTCGCCAGGAAGTGCTCGACCTACCAGTGGGATGGAGAGGGTGGAGGTGGACGGTGACCGACGAATTTGGTCGGAGACCGAGAGTTCGCCGGCGATGGTGGCGGGGAAGAAGATGGGTGGGGAGGCGCGTTCGGGGGCTTAAATAGGCGAGGAGATGGTCGGGGAGAACGTGGGAGGTACTCGGCTCCATGCTGCGCGTACCACGGACGGAGCTCCGGCGTCAGAGGACGCGCGGCGCTGTCGCGCACGCCGGCGACGTGCACGCCGCGGCCGGACGCGCGCGTGACGCGTGAACAGTGCCGCCGGTACAGTACTTGCTCAGGGAAAATCGCTCAAATTGACTGGCCAAACGACCGAATCCGAGGCCACGCCCAAAAGCAAAGTTGTAGATATTTTTGTGCTGGACAACTTTTGTTTTTGCACCAATTTGAAATTCGGCCTAGATTTGAAAATATTCAAAAGGGGGTAAACTAGGGTTTTGAATTTCAAACTGAATTTTTAAAATTACTTTTTATTTTTCTAAAGAACTTGAAATTTGGCCAAAATATAAGTTGTGCATCTCAGAGAGATCTACAACTTCTATTAAGGAAGTTTTGTCTAATTCTCATTATTTTTTGAAAAGCAGTTTTAAATTCAAATTTTGAAACACTGTTTTGAGCTTAATTCAAAAATTTTCAACATAACTTCAAAATCACCCAAAATAGAAGTTGTTCTACATTAAAAACTCTACAACTTTTATTAAGGGACCTACCTCAGATTTGATCAAATTTAGAAAGTGCACTTTGAAGCCTTTAATTAGGGTTTTAGGAAAAATAAAAAAAAATCAACAAGAAATAACAACTCAATTAGGGTTCCTTCAAGCACACACAAGAGTTAAATAAGCTAATCACACTATTAGCCCTAATGACAAGCAAATGCACATGATGATATGATGACATGTCATTTTAGTTAACAGTAATACCAGGGGTATTACAGCCTTCCCCCCTAAAAGAAATCTCGTCCCGAGATTAGGTAGATAACATTGTTTTTAAACAGAAACTTTTCCAAACATAGCTACCCAAACAAAACTCAAAACAAGGGGCTAGAAAAGATCAAATACAGAGAGAGGCTATACCTATATAGAAGCATAGAATTCGGGAAATTTTTCTGCCAAAAAGTCTTCAGATTCCCAGGTGGCTTCGTCCTCAGATTGCTGACTCCATTGTACTTTATACCACCTGGTTGCAGTCCTGCGGGTAACACGATCTTTAATATCCAGGATCCGAACTGGATATTCGGAGGTAGTCATGTCGGGTTCCAACTGAACTCCTTCCACATCGATTACTTGATCTGGCACTCTCAGACATTGCTTCAGCTGCGACACATGGAATACGTTGTGTACTTCTGATATGTGCTCAGGTAACTGCAACCTGTAAGCCACTTTTCCCACACGTTCGATGATCTCAAAGGGTCCAATGAAACGCGGGGCTAGTTTGCCTTTAACTCCAAAACGATTCACTCCTTTCATTGGTGATACCTTCAGATAAACAAAATCTCCCACTTTAAACTCTAGCGGTCGACGTCGTTTATCAGCGTAACTTTTCTGCCTAGACTGGGCTATTTTTAAGTTCTCTTGTATCACTCGAACCTTGTCTTCAGCCTCTTTTACCAGATCTACCCCATAGTACCATCTTTCTCCTGGTTCGGACCAATTCAAAGGTGTGCGACATCTTCTACCATACACGGCCTCGAATGGAGCCATCTGGATACTTTCTTGATAGCTGTTGTTATATGAGAATTCGGCCAAGGCCAAACACTCATCCCACTTGTCCGGGTAATTCAACGCGCAAGCTCTCAACATGTCTTCCAATACTTGATTGACTCTTTCAGTCTGCCCATCGGTTTGCGGATGATATGCAGTACTGTGCAGAAGCTTTGTCCCCAAGGACTTATGAAATGCTTTCCAAAACTTAGAGACAAACTGGGTACCACGGTCAGAGACAATGGTTTTTGGCACTCCATGCAGTTTCATCAGATTCTCAATATACAACTGAGCATACCTTGGAGCTCTAAAGTCCTTCTTGACTGGTACGAAATGGGCTTGTTTCGTAAGACGGTCCACAACAACCCAGATGGAATCAAAACCCCGAGTAGTCTTGGGCAATCCCACAATGAAATCCATGCTGATATCTTCCCACTTCCATGCTGGCACAGGCAATGGTTGTAGTTCTCCACCAGGTCTCATGTGCACAGCCTTAACTTTCTGACATGTGTCACACCTTGCCACATACTGAGCAATTTCAACCTTCATCTTGGTCCACCAAAATTTCTGCCTCAAGTCCTGATACATCTTATTGCTTCCTGGATGAATAGAGAATTTCGTCGAGTGCGCTTCATCGAGGATCGCTTGACGTAACACAGGAATCTTGGGGACAACTAATCTGTCCTTGAACCAGACCACACCATCATCATCAATCCTGAAACAGTCAGCCTTGCCTGCTTGGATCTTTTCTTTGATGTGCTTGATCCCTTTGCTTTTCTTTTGAGCGGTAATGATCTGTTCTCGAATAGGAGTTTCAATTCTAATGTTGGCTATGCTGCCCCGTGGCACCATTTCAATATCCAATCTCTCCAGCTCACAACACAAGGTCAGAGTATATAACTTCACATTCAAGCAGTTGCAGTGAACCTTGCGGCTCAATGCATCAGCTACCACATTTGCTTTACCAGGATGGTAATGTACTTCGATGTCATAGTCCTTGATCAACTCGAGCCATCTTCTCTGCCTCATATTCAACTCCTCTTGAGTAAAAATGTACTTCAGACTCTTGTGATCAGTGTAAATATTGCAGGTACTTCCCAACAGATAATGACGCCATATTTTCAGAGCATGAACCACGGCTGCCAACTCTAGATCATGAGTAGGATAGTTTTCTTCGTGATGCTTGAGTTGCCGTGAAGCATAAGCAATGACACGACCCTCTTGCATCAACACACAGCCAAGACCGGTTCCCGAAGCATCACAGTACACATCAAATGGTTTCTCAATATTCGGCTGAGCCAACACTGGTGCAGTGGTTAGCAATTCCTTCAACTTCTGAAAAGCTTTCTCACATTCTGATGACCAAACAAACTTCACTTGATTTTTCAGCAAGTTGGTGATGGGTTTAGATATCCTGGAGAAATCTGGGATAAAACGACGATAGTAACCTGCCATACCCATAAAACTGCGGACCTGATGCACTGTGGTGGGCGGCTTCCAATTCAGAATCTCCTCGACCTTACTGGGATCCACGGACACTCCTTCTGCGGACAGAATATGACCGAGGAATGGAACTCTGTCCAACCAAAACTCACATTTGCTGAACTTGGCATAAAGTTGGTGATCTCTCAAACGGTTTAGGACAATTCGAAGGTGGTTAGCATGTTCTTCGGGGGTTTTGGAGTATACAAGGATGTCATCTATAAAAACGACTACGAATTTGTCAAGCTCAGGCATGAACACGGAGTTCATCAGATACATGAAATAGGCAGGAGCATTGGTCAGGCCAAAAGACATGACTAGGTATTCATATAGGCCATATCTGGTGGTGAAAGCGGTTTTGGGAATGTCTTGTGGACGGATTTTTATTTGGTGGTACCCCGATCGAAGGTCAATCTTAGAGAATACTTTGGCCCCAGCAAGCTGGTCAAAGAGAAGATCGATACGGGGCAAAGGGTATTTATTTTTGATGGTGACCTCGTTGAGAGGACGATAGTCAATACACAGTCTAAGAGAGTTATCCTTCTTTTTCACAAAAATGGCCGGACAACCCCAAGGTGACGAACTGGGCCGGATAAAACCTTTGTCAAGCAATTCTTGCAACTGAACCTTCAACTCTGCCAGTTCTTTTGGTGGCATCCTGTACGCCCTACGAGATATAGGTGCCGTACCAGGCTTAAGCTCTATGGCAAACTCCACATCACGGTCCGGAGGCAAACCAGGTAAGTCATCAGGAAAGACATCCGGGAATTCACAAACTACTGGAATATTCAGGATTTCTTGAACTGAGGTAGCATTGACTTGCTTCACGGTTCTCAGGGGTAACGGAAGTTGGATAAGAAGTTTGGACTGACTATCAGGTATGTTAACTTTGATTGTCCTATTCAGCACATCAATCACAGCCTTGTGCTGATACATCCAATTCATCCCCAAAATGGCATCTATGTCCTGATCCTTTAGCACTATCATAGTGGTCGGGAACTTATGCCCTCCCAATTCTATGGGTACCCGAAATACCACTTCCTTAGTACTGATACGCCCCCCGGGCGATTGTATGATAAAATTTTCATTAACCTCCCCAATTTGAATGTCATGCTTGACGACAAAATTACGGTTGATGAATGAATGTGATGCACCAGAATCAAAGAGTGTAATTGCAGGGTTACCAGCGATAGGGAACCTACCGAGCATGACGGGCTCTCCTTCCGGAATATCAGCGATCTGGGTGTAGTACACCTGGCCAGCCTTCTTGACCACCTTGCCCTTCTGGGCCTGCTGCTGCTGTCCACGGTGCTGTCCCTGCTGCTGCTGCTGCTGTCCACCAGCACCCTTCTGTGCATGCTGATTGGACTGTTTGGGGAAAGGACAATTGCGGGACCAGTGTCCCATCTGGCCACAGTTGTAGCATGGTTGATTGTAGGTGAACTGTGGTGAGGTGACACGAACGCCAGGGGCATTCGGCTGAGTGGTGTTTTGCTGGTTTGAGGTGTGGGAGGTAGCGGCGGTACGCACAACTACCTGCTGTTGTGGGTACTGTGGGCGGTTGTGGTGGGTGGGATGGTAGATGATTTTCTGGCGCTTTTGGCTGCCAGAGAAAACAGCCTTCTTCTTCTTCTTCTCTCCCTGAAGTTGGCGGTCACTTTCTTCAAAAGCGAGCGCGCTGTCAACAGCTTCATGATAGGTACAATGGCGGTTGTTGGATAAGCTGCGCTGGATCTTGTAGTTCAAGCCTCTGACAAAGCAGCTCCTCTTCTTACCATCAGTATTCACGTACTCTGGGGCATACAGAGACAACTGGTTGAACTTGGTCACGTACTCCATCACAGTGGAGTCTCCCTGCCGCAATGCCAGAAACTGGTCAAGCTTCATTCTCATTATCCCTTCAGGGATGTAGTGGGCACGGAATGCAGTGCGAAACTCTGCCCAGGTAAGCTGGTGTCCTGCGGGTTGTGCTGCCAGGAGATTAGCATACCAGGCACTTGCGGGACCACGCAGCTGCTGTGCTGCGAACTGCGGCTTCTGGATTTCGGTGCAATGGATCAAACCAAACTTCTGCTCCATGGTACGGAGCCAGTCATCCGCCTCAAGCGGCTCATCCGCCTTGGTGAACACCGGTGGACGGGTGTCGGTGAAGTCCACATAGGTAGTTTCCTGGTTCCCATTATTGCGCCCACGGCGCTCTCCACGCTGACCCTGATTCTGAGCGAAAGCATTCGCCGCATTAGCAAGTGCGGTAATGGCATCAGCGAGACTTGGTGGCACGGGTGGTGCCTCAGGAAGACCGTCCTCTCCCTGGTTGCTGGACTGACCACGGGTCTGAACCATCTGTGAATTGCACACTTAACTCAGGACTTGGACTTGACATTACTAAATAGAAACGGAGAACATCACAAACTAAAAATTATAACAACACAAGAAACATAGTCTTAGCGACATACAGCACATAGATCCCAACCACAACTAAAGTTCTAAGGCTCATAAACTACGACATAGAGATACAAGCAATTGCCAACGCTGCAGCACGGGCAACTAGTCGTCGATGACCACGATCTCCTCCTCGACGTCGTCCTCCACCATCTGGTCCTCAGGCTCTGCTGGGTCCTCGGCGAGTGGTACGGGCTCGAAGTAGCCCAACTCCTCGGACTCGCTCCCCTCGTCCTCAGGCCCGACAACCACGCCACCCTCCGGGTCCTCCTCACGGGGAACCAAGATAGGGTTAAGCAGGTTGTTAAGCCTTTGCACCTCCTCATGCAGGGTGTTGATGTACGCCTGCATGTTGCCATTGTGGGCTTCCACCCACTCCACACGCCCAAGGGCGGCCTGCTCGCGCCCCAAAGCCTCGTCTCTCTGCTGGACTGCCACCTGCTCACGCTCCAGCGCTGCCGCCTCCCGCTCCATGGCCGCCTGCACCTCGGCCTCGACCTGGTGAATCTCTCGGTGCAGGTCGCGGTTGGTGCGCACATCCCTGTAGTGGTTGCGCACAGCTCGGTCAAAGTCCTCCTCCATCAGCCTCGCCTCGGCCTTGAGTGCCCTGATCTCCTCCTTGAGTTCCCTGCGGCTGCGACGACGGCTGCCTGAGCCCTCGCCCTCCTCATGGCTAGGAGCGAGCTGGTGACGAGGAATGCCACGCGGTCCCACCATCTTGCGTGCGGTCAGCTTCGTGCGAGCCAGCTGGACAAAGAGAGGGTAAGACAAGATAGAACAGGCTAGCATGAACAGGTTGGTAAATCCTATCCCAAAACCCAACATTAGGGAGGAAGTTATTAACATGTGAATCAACATGATGCTTGATTCGTTCTTACGCAAATTTTAAATCAATGCAGGTAAATAAATATTAATAACATAATTCAGACATAGGGCTTAACAATAATAATAGAATAATATTGTTCCACATGCCACCCTACTCCTAGTACAGAGTAAGACAAGAAAAGCAGTTTTGGACTCAAAATAGTTAACTTAAATTTTAGATCCAAAATATTTTGAAGTTTTCGAAAACAACTCCGTAATGATTTAGCAATAGATCTCTCTGATACCACTTGTAACAGAACCACCTTAATCACATGGCCCACAAGCACCTGTCATCGTCACTAATGACCTCTGACAGTCGTACCCGTGTCCCAAATGATCGAGGCAGCCCTGCCGGGCTACATCAGTGCCCGTATGCCGACAGGATCTCCATTGCGAAGCCATTACAGAGTTACAACATTTCATAATTAAAATACATCAGAGTAAATGCGGAAGATTAATTAGTACTTAAGTTACAAACCGAGTTCAAATAGTAAATAAGTGTAGTTATTACAAACCAACTTTAAAACAGTAGCAGTGGCACTGGAACAACGATACAACATAAATAGATAGTAGATAATCGAACCCAGCCCACGGGTCCTTCACTCCTCACCACTATCCTCTTCGATCACTGTAGCACAACAGGGGTCGAGACAAATCTCCGGCTGTGGCCCTCCTGCAACGGGGTTAACAAACCCTGAGTACTGGGTACTCCGCAAGACTTACCCGACTAAGAAAAATATTTGACTCTTGGGATGCAAGGTTAAGGGTAAGGCTTAGCAAGAGGTGAGGGTTTAGCGGAAAAGCATTACTATCCTGTCTCAGTATTTTTGCTCATTGAATAACCCTATTTATATCATAAGTCATCATTCATCTCTTCCATCTATTTTATTCTTTTCATTATTCTCAAAACATCCTATTCTTCGAACCACTTTTCGAGGTAGACGTGAGGATCAAGTCTCCATAACCGAGGAGCACGTCGATTCGAATCAAGTAAGTATACCCAGCTGGGGATTCTATCCACACTGCATATGTAGCACTTAAGCTTACATATACCAACCCATTGTCACGGCTTTTCCATTCCGGACCCGGTCCTACGCCACCCGAGAGCACAGTACTCCACTAGTCTCCAGGCACGCCGGCCACGTGGGTACACGCTACTCTCGCCATCTCTCCACTCCCAGTGCGCGGTTGTCGGTTCCAGCAATAGAGCGACCTGACCCTAGGCTTTCCGAATTGGTATGTGGCTAGGCTGTTCATCATGATCACAACAGGCCTTACAACGAACGGTCCCTACTGCTTTCCGTCAGAAACCATGCATTGGGACTCTAACCCAAATACCCTGGATTCTGCCCGGTTTTCAAATCCCTTTCCCGATGATGACGATCAGTTGGGACTCTAACCCAAACAGATGGCCGGTCACTCGGGAAACCCATCCATTACAATAACAGTGTCCCGGCCAAAGGACCCTGCCATCATACATGGACTCATAGCCATCCCTTGATAATTCTTCATTCCAAAAATCAAGTTTAAAATAGCTTTTTTTGAAATTCTAATACTTAAGCATGACTAAGCATTTTTCAACTCATTTCGAAGCATTAGGTTCCTTGGGTAACAAGTAGTCAAGGATGGTAAATGCACCAATTGTTTCATCACGCAACTCCTAACAACTTAATGCAGTTGATTAACTCAAGTGATAAAAGCATTTATAAATAGAGGGTTAAATGCACCGGGGCTTGCCTTGCAGCGCAAAAACAGTCGGGGCAGGAGCACCACAGCTTTCAGGTTCAAGAACCACCTCGGAACCTTCTCCTCCAGGCACCTCGACTTTGACTTCCTCGTTTACCGGCACTACACGTGTGCAACAATGCATGTATGAATGCGATGCAGAAAAGAGCATATGCCAGAAATAAGGAACTAAACATATGACAAGCATAAGATGGCATCACTAGGGTGTTCTAGGTCTTAAATGGGTTTGACCTAGAACCACAATCAATTCCAAAGTCACACAAATCCTAAATTCATTTTCTACCCTTCTTTTTACTATTTAATAAACCCATATCTATTTAATACAAGAGCAAACTACTTCCAATTGGGACCAAACTTCACCAACAGATAGCCTTTCATGCCAAACAGAGACACATAAATTTTGGTGATTTTTGGAGTTTCCTAGAAATAATTAAAAATGTGCAAAAATCCATTTTCCATTTATTTTAGGGATTTTTACCTACTGCAGAAAGTACTTAAACATGACAAACAATATTTTTATAAAATTCTACACTGCTCAGAGAGAACATACAAAAATTCTCATGAATTTTGGATCAGCCAAAATATTCTAACAAAATTATGAAACTGCAGCACTATTCATTAGAAAATAAAATGGAAAAGGCTTTGGAAAAACCTGGAAAAAGAGAAAACCGAAAACGGCCCGAAGCCGGCCCAACTCGGCCCAAGCGCGAAGCAAACCGGCCCATTCGGCCTGCCCGCGCCCGGCGCCTGCGCTTTTGCGCAAAACCCCCTGGAAAACACGGTTATCAACCCGCGGACCAACTCACACTATTCACCAGAGTCACTGACTTTGCAAAAACCCCCCTGGAACTAATCACCTTCTAATCCGACGCCCCTGGGCCTCCTCTGTTTTCGAACGGAGGTGAGGCGCCGGCGGTTCGCCGCCCGTGGCTCACCGCCGGTGACCCCAACGGCCAAACCAACCTTCCCACGACCCTCGGGACTCCTAGCCGCACCTAACAAGCTACTAAATGGCAAGGATAGACACTCGGAGCACCCTCGGGCACCTCCGCCGCGGCTCGGCGGCGGCGACCGGACCTACTCCGGCGAGGCCAAGGCTTAATCAAGCCGGGTTAGGGCATGGGAAGATTCGTGAGCTCACCGAGACTTGACTAGTACGGAGAGAACGACTCGAGATGGTGTAGAGGCACGGTGGTGACGGTGGCCGCGGCTGCAACGACCTCCGCCGGCGGCGAGGACTCCGTTCCGGTGAACCTACAGTCAGAGACGAAGAACCAACAGGCGCATGAGCAACAAGGAAGGTCAGTGAGCATGGAGGAATACTCGGACGAGGCATTGGCTCACTGGAGAGAGCTGTGGACGGGTGTGAGCTCGCGGCGGCGCTCCGCCGGATGCGCACGCGCGGCGACGGTGACCCTGCGACACACAGAGGGTCAGAGCAAGTTCCAAAGGCACCAACCGATTCGCCAGGAAGTGCTCGACCTACCGGTGGGATGGAGAGGGTGGAGGTGGACGGTGACCGACGAATTTGGTCGGAGACCGAGAGTTCGCCGGCGATGGTGGCGGGGAAGAAGATGGGTGGGGAGGCGCGTTCGGGGGCTTAAATAGGCGAGGAGATGGTCGGGGAGAACGTGGGAGGTACTCGGCTCCATGCTGCGCGTACCACGGACGGAGCTCCGGCGTCAGAGGACGCGCGGCGCTGTCGCGCACGCCGGCGACGTGCACGCCGCGGCCGGACGCGCGCGTGACGCGTGAACAGTGCCGCCGGTACAGTACTTGCTCAGGGAAAATCGCTCAAATTGACTGGCCAAACGACCGAATCCGAGGCCACGCCCAAAAGCAAAGTTGTAGATATTTTTGTGCTGGACAACTTTTGTTTTTGCACCAATTTGAAATTCGGCCTAGATTTGAAAATATTCAAAAGGGGGTAAACTAGGGTTTTGAATTTCAAACTGAATTTTTAAAATTACTTTTTATTTTTCTAAAGAACTTGAAATTTGGCCAAAATATAAGTTGTGCATCTCAGAGAGATCTACAACTTCTATTAAGGAAGTTTTGTCTAATTCTCATTATTTTTTGAAAAGCAGTTTTAAATTCAAATTTTGAAACACTGTTTTGAGCTTAATTCAAAAATTTTCAACATAACTTCAAAATCACCCAAAATAGAAGTTGTTCTACATTAAAAACTCTACAACTTTTATTAAGGGACCTACCTCAGATTTGATCAAATTTAGAAAGTGCACTTTGAAGCCTTTAATTAGGGTTTTAGGAAAAATAAAAAAAAATCAACAAGAAATAACAACTCAATTAGGGTTCCTTCAAGCACACACAAGAGTTAAACAAGCTAATCACACTATTAGCCCTAATGACAAGCAAATGCACATGATGATATGATGACATGTCATTTTAGTTAACAGTAATACCAGGGGTATTACAGGCGGGGTAACAGTGGACAACCAGTATGGAATGACAGCAGTGGACCTTAATAATAGTGGGTTCAAAGACGAACCATTTGTGCTTGCCAAGGATGTCAACCAGGTATTCTATGTCAATGACATGTCTTCGAAACCGAAAAGAGGGAAAAACGATAAGAACCCATTTAGCAATGAGCCAAAGCGTCATATAGTTCTTTCAGGAAAAAGAAACATTGTGGGAATTGAAGATAAGACAGACAAATCAGAAGATTATGAGAAGGATGATCGAATCACACCCTTCATGGTCAACAAAGACCCAAGCATCCTATTGAATAATGACGACACCCCATGGCTACGTCGATTATGATCAAGGGACATATATTTGAAAAAAGTTCACTACTGTGATTGCTTAGAGCGAATTTAGCTATTATGTAATAATTGTGAGACATTAGATCCATGAATTTACGTTGAAATAAATTGAAAACAACTTTTCTGTCAAATACCAACCATTTTATTTGTATTTGTTGAGCACTACATTTTTGCATTAATGAATTAATGATTATTATCGTATATTACTATTAATATTTGTAAAGAAATCAAGAAATACAGGTAAAAGATTTTTCTTCTATGTAATATGCACTAAAATAAAGTAGGAACCTTTTTTTTAAAAAAAATTTGTCAACATTTTCATTTACTATTGAATTAGTAAGGTTTATAAGTATTATAAAGTAAGACAAAAAGAAATGATCCAGTTGGCGGGAGGTGAACAGAAATTTCACTTTTAGTCCCGGTTGTAGGCTGCAACCGGGACTAAAGGTGGGCCAAAATTTACAGGCCCGCCAAAAACACACTTTTAGTCCCGGTTCCTATCAAGAACCGGGACTAAAAGTCTAAGCTTTAGTCCCGGTTCCTGGTTGGAACCGGGAACAAAAGCTTTAACCGGGACTAAAAGTCTAAGCTTTAGTCCCGGTTCGTGGTTGGAACCGGGAACAAAAGCTTTTAGTCCCGGTTTTGGATCAGACCCGGGACTAAAAGTCCCCACCTATATATACTCTCGCCTTCAACCTCGTTCCATCTTCTTCGATTCAGACGCCCTGTCCGCTGGTCGCCATCGACGCCGCCGCCACCTCTCGGACCACTGCAACCGACGCCGGCCGCCAGTGGCCCGCCGGCGCGACGCCCCCCCGCCCGCGCGCCGCCCTAACTTGCTCGAGCTCGCCACCGCCTCGCGCGGGATCTCGACGCCCAGCCTGCCACCGCCTCACGTGGGATCTCGACGCCCGGCACGCCACCGCCGCGCGCCCGACATCCGCCTCCTCGACCGCCGCACGCAGCCTCCGTGTTGCCGGCCGCCGCCGCGGACTGCCCCTCTGCGGGCCTCGACGCCGGCCCCCACGCGATCCGCCGCCGGCCCTCTCTCCTCTGCTCACCGCCGCGCCCTACATTGCTGAGGTATATATGCTAGCGGTTTTTTTTCATTTAGTTAGTTTGTTTTATTTTTAGTTAGTTAATTAATTTAGTTTAGTTTAGATAGTTTAATTAGTTAATTAGTTAGTAAATTAGTTTTAGTTTAGTTTAGGTTAATATATTAGTAATTAATTAGTAAATTAGTTTTAGTTTAGTTTTTCTAGTTAGTTTAGTTATTAGCTTATACTAATTAATTATATTATTTTTACTTAGTTCATTAATTTAGTTTAGTTTAGATAGTTTAATTAGTTAATTAGTTAGTAAATTAGTTTTAGTTTAGTTTAGGTTAATATATTAGTAATTAATTAGTAAATTAGTTTTAGTTTAGTTTTTGTAGTTAGTTTAGTTATTAGCTTATACTAATTAATTGTATTATTAATTAGGTTTAGGGGGTTTAGTGTTAGGGTTGTTTAGGGCTAGTGTTAGGGTTTAGTGTTACGGCTAGGGTTTAGTGTAGGGTCTAGGGCTAGGGTTTAGTGTAAGGGTTTAGGGATAGGGTTTAGTGTTAGGGTTAGGGCTACGGTTTAGTGTTAGGGCTAGGGCTAGAGTTTAGTGTAAGGGCTTAGGGCTACGGTTTAATTAGTGTTTGGGCTAGGGTTTAGGTTTTCTGTCTCTTTTGTTCCACATGCAATATTAACATTAATAATTTTTCTCCTCTAAATGGCCGGAGAAAGAGCCAATATGGAACAAGAAATGATGGACATTATCAACACTGGCAGTCAACACTGCCTGGAGGGAGAAGACGACGGGAGTCAGTACTTAGTGGATGATGGGAATGTGCAGCAAGACAATGTTGCAGATAATACTACTGGCGAGGTATTTATTTATTGCGAACACATTGTTACGAAATCAATATATGCGTGGTTACCGATACTTATTAAATATTTGTTTCTTAACTTAATTTTGTAGCCATCTGGAACGACGACATCTACGGGCAAGAACAAAGGAGTCTGGGGCCCGAAGAAGCCATTAGAGGGTCGCTTTGTGATCACAGAGTTCAACACAGTTACGGGCGAACCGTTAGGACCACATGCAAAGAAATTCGTGAACCATTGTGGATACCTTGTAAGGGACAGAATCCCGATCAGTGCACGAGAATGGAAGGCAAAGCCTAGTGCTCCTGATGTCAGCTTTGTTTCTGATGTTGACAAGAATCTAGTGTGGAATGATATTCTTCAACATTTCACGCTAGAAACGGATAATTATCCAGAGTTCAACAGCGAAGACTTGAAGTCGCTAGTTAGGCGCTGGGCAATGAAGAAGATGGCCACACAGTTTCAGAGTTGGAAGAAAAGTCTCTACAAGACATATGTGAAAGAGAACAAGACGCCATATTTTGACCGAGCCACTGGTCCGATCACAAAGTGTAGGCTCTACTGGGATGAATTTGTACAGTACAAGTTATCGGAAGAGGGTGAGACACGGGTCAGAAGGAACACTGAGAATGCTCGCAAAAAGGAATACCACCATCACTTGGGATTAGGCGGTTACCCTTCTGCCATTCCCAAGTGGAAAAAATTGGAAGCTGATATTTTAGCCAAGGGGCTCATACCAGAATTAGCTGCATGGCCTGTACGTGCGAAACAATGGTTTTTTGGTCATGGGGGAAGTCTTGACCTGCAGACCGGGAAGGTAGTTCATGGCCAGAAACTTGTAGACGCAGCAGAAAGATTGCAATATATTATGCACGCTAAAGAGAAAGGGGTATTCAGGCCGAAGAGAGAGAAGGACGAACTGACATATGCCATTGGTACCGCTGAGCACCCTGGCCGAACCAGAGGCTTGGGACCAGGTGTGATGTGGGAACATGGTTTCCCTGAGGACAAAGATAGCTACAGAAGCCATCGAAGAAGGAAGGAAGAGGAGGCAGAGCGGATGCGCAAGCTAGAATAATATGTTCTCGAGTCACGTAAAGCGCTACGTCAGTCTCATGAACGTGAGAAACAACTTGAAACAAGAGTGCAAGAGGAAATAGCAAGGCAGTTGGAATTAGCATTGAGTAGACATACATCAGAAGGAGTTAGCCAACCAGAAAATCTTGCAAAAAGCAGTTGTGCTTCTACTGAGGTGCCAAATCAGCAAGATGACGGAGCGTTGCACTTCCCCGTGGATGATATCACTAATCCACTTACACCGTGTGAGCTGCACATTGCACAGGAGAACTCCACAGTCATGGTTGCTACCGGTATTGTAAACCCGGTAGACCCGACCAAGACACCCACTATCCATGGGAGAAGAATACCACCTGGATATGCTAGCGTCTCGGTGGATAGAGTTACCAAAGGTTTTGGTAATGTGCCCCTTGAAATTGAAAGAGGTGATCGGGAGAAGACACTAGGACAGGCTGAGAAGACATTCATTGTATGGCGCAAGCGATACATTATTATTCCAGGGGCGCCACCGCCGCCTCGTCCTGAAGAACAGAAGCAAAGGCCAAGTCCAATAATCCGTTCCCCAGACCATCAGAGTGCTCTGGGCTGCGAGTACGAAGATGTGTTTACACCAGGCAGGGCGCCATCACCTCCACCAACAGCAAAGCCGTCATCGCCGCCACGACTTCCAACACCTCCCCCACCTACCAAGCCATCTACTAAGAGGCCTCCACCGCAGGTGGTGCAACCAACCCCGCCCGCAAAGAAGAAAGCCACCAGGCAAACAAAGCAACCCATTCCTCAGAAACTGCCCGGTGAAAAGACTAAAGAGGAGTTAGATATTGCGGTGAAAAAACAAGTCGCAGATTTTTTTCACAAGAAAACCAAAGGAGACAGAAGAGATGAAGAAAAAGAATGCGCAACCATACTACTATCTACCTCGCGATGCTTTAAGGCAGAAGAGGATGGAGCATGAGAAGAAGTTGAGAGAAGCTAAACAGCCCCTATCACTATCGGAATATGACTGCTCTCTCACGAAGTCTATTGACAAACAGAAGAAGGCAGGGAAAGATGTTCCGCAACTCGGCAAACAAGACAAGCAAGCAACCCCCCGCTAATTGTTAGTGATCAGATACCGAATCAATATGGCTCATTTATGGACCGCATCCAGGTACCTAGTGAGGTCAATTTGAACGAGTTTGAAGCTTTCATGGCGGAAACTGGTATGAACCGCTATATATATAGTTTGTAATATATATATGTCTTATGTCGTATTGTGCCCTTTTGTCAAAACCGATACACACACATATAATATATATATACATATATATATTTTATATATATATATGTAAAATATATATGTATATATATATATATATATGTAATATGTGTGTGTATAGATAATTTTAAATCGAAACCATAATTAAAAAACAAAACGAAAAATGAACTGAAAAAACACGAAAAACAAAAAAAAGGAAGGCTTTAGTCCCAATTGTTGATACAAACCGGGACTAAAAGGTTCCACAGACCCGAGGACACGTGGTCTGGGCTGCAGACCTTTTAGTCCCGGTTTGTGTTTCAAACCGGGACTAAAGGTCCACTTTTAATCCCGGTTCTGGACCCGGGATTAAAAGGGGTGACATTTACTCCCGGAAGCTTGTTCCCGATTGGGAAACCGGGGCTAAAGGGGTTTCCCAACCGGGAACAAAGGCCATTTCTGTACCAGTGAATTAATGCAAGTGGTTGATCAATCTAGCTCTTGGAGAAGGAGATAACGCCGTCGTTGCTTGACTGAAGCGAACGAAAGACACGTACACTTTTGAATTATTGGTGCAGACCTTGATGGATAGACCAGCTAGGAGGTATTTAGATTGCACAAGAAACTGATAAGGGAGAAGATACCATTGACGACGACGAACACGTACGCTGCCAAAAAAAATTCGCCCGTAGAGATATAGGTAGGATCACATCACGGCATGACCAATCATGTGCATATATTTGCTTCGTCATGGCCCATATATTGACGACGCCATGCTACTAGCTTATAAGTTACAACCTTTCTTCCACACATAGGAGTATGATCGATGGAGACCATCAGAATCTTTTTTTTTTTTTGGCTATCAGATCATCAGCTTTCTTCCTCATCTCTATGCAAAAAGCTAAGCCAACAAGCCGTGCTCTGGCCGGGTCATATGCACGGTACACAGCCCCCTTTGACGTACCCCTTATTAATTTGTACACACACACATGTGTGTGTGTCCATATAAGCTACCACACGTCAACATTTGAGAGAGAGAGAGAGAGAGAGAGAGAGAGAGAGAGTTGGCTAGAAATAAGTACTCATATTAACTCATACTTAGATGACCATATGTGTGTGTCACATATGTGTGGAAATGCAGCATGCATATGAATTTAGCTAAGCCATTTTTTTCGGTGTGTAAAGTTTGGGATGTCACACAGATTTTTCAAATAGCAATAAAAAAATAAATTACAAATTCAGTAAACGACGAGATGAATTTATTAAATCTAATTAATCTATTATTAGCACATGTTTACCGTAACACAACATTATCAAATCATGGACTATTTAAGCTTAAAAATCATCTTGCAAATTAGTCGCAATATGTGAAAATTACATTTAATATTCCATGCATTTGTCTAAACATCCGATGTGATCTAAAGTTTTGGAGGAGAAACTAAATAAGAAGGCCTAACTACCGTTCCATACTATCTATGATCTCCAAAACTAGATAGGGCCTAACTACCGTTCGATACTATCTATGATGACTTGATGAGATCGAGTCTACATGCATGGTGGTGGCTTCTTCATGCACGTCGACGTCATGCACAGCGTGCGTGATGTGCATGCATATGACCTAGCTAGGTGCATGACCAACCATGTTTCATATAAGTGCATCCATGATACATATATGCACATGATCCATGTGAGACGAAGAAGAAGCGTTATCTTTTCCACGAAAGCAACCGGGCAGGAGCTAGCAGCCAGCGATTCAGATCTCTCTGCCTGCTGCTAATGTTGCACCACAAGATCCCATCCTGCAGGATCCCACATCAAAAGCTACGTAGTAGAGTACTAGCTAGCTAGTTTAGCTACCTAGCCAATCGGATCTCTTTCACACATGCATATCGCGCCACTTGTCGATAAATCGAAATTCCAAGCATATCGGTCATCCCATTTTTTTCATCTTTCCAATGTCCATGTGTTTGCCCCGCGATCGAGACCTGTTTGGATTTGCGCCACAGTTGTGGACACATCACCATTCATCAAGCTAGCATTTGGTTCACAGTGTCACACGAAGGCTTTTTTAGGTAACCATGACAGCACGCTTATTTTCCGCCATAGACTCGAGGCATCGCAAAACGTGGCCTAGAACCAAACATATCCCTGCAATACAATGCACTACTAGTATACATTCTAGCTCTAGCTATCTTCTTAGGGTTCATTTGGTTGGAGAGAGAGGTAGCATGAGACGAATCCATACCAATTTTGGGGATATAGGCTAGTTAATCGCTCTATTCGCTTGAGGTAGATTTAGCTTATTTTTTAGCCACAGTTTCCTT
Source organism: Eremochloa ophiuroides (assembly GCA_038502445.1). NCBI lineage: Eukaryota > Viridiplantae > Streptophyta > Magnoliopsida > Poales > Poaceae > Eremochloa > Eremochloa ophiuroides. Next base: position 4,616,312 of record JAHLJS010000006.1, read on the forward strand.
TTCACGACAATTCAGCCGTACAATTCAGCCCAACCGAATTTCATCTCAGCCAATGTCTATGATTAGTTAGAGGGATAGAACTAGTTTTGTTTTGTGGTTTGGTTCAAAGGATGGACAACATATATGCCAGATTCATTCCAACAACGTAGGCATAACGTGACCCATGCCTAAAATACGTCGTGCACAGTATTTTACTAGCAAAAAATAGCCTCCAACAGAATAGGTAAACATAGGACACATTTTGCATCGGAGGCGACACGGAACACAAATAAGCCCACGCAGCGCCATTCCCACCACCACAAGGGAAGGGGATTACTAGAGGCGGCCCAACATTGTGGTCGTCATGCGGCTGCTTCGCCTCGCCCCTCTCCCCCGATGCCTCGGATCTTCACCTACTGCTACTCGGCTCGTGCTGCCTCTTGAGAAGTTGCGTCGAGGTGGGGAAGGTCTACTGTCGGGATGGTGATGGTGCCACAAGGGTGGGGGAGTTCCACCATGGCCAGGTGCGTTGCCTGCTTGTAGGCCCGAGATAGGGAGACACGCTGCCGCATTGCTGCGGCCACCACCCAGGGAGAGAAGCCGCTAAGTAAGGGAAAGACGCGCGGAATGGTGAGGGAGCCATCATAGTGGAGCGGGACGTTGTCGGAGATGGGGGTGGCGAGCTCAGTCGCTGGATCCGGTGGCTCCTCGTGCTCAGCATTGTGGTAGAGGATGTTGGGAAGAAGGGAAGGTCGTCCTGGTCCGCACCCTTTGATTTGGCTCTCCTTTTGTGGTTGGCTGTTGGAGTAGGCAATTTTAGGTCTGTAACCCTTTGCTATAGCCTAACACAAACCATCGAATGGGTCTACTTTTTAGGTTCATGTTGTTAGAGACATTCTCACAAACACTCCCCACCCCTCCCTTCTTCCTCGTGGGACTTCTCCCTTGCATTAACCTGTCAATTTTGGATCCAATTCGGAAGATTTTCTTGGGAAGTTTCAGGAAAAATTGGAATGGAATAATATCGATTCATACAAAGGAAAAGTTCTCTATTGATGCAAACATTGTACCTAGAGGATAGGGATAGAGGAAGATGGAAAAATCGAAATGAAATAAATAAAGAATAAAGCAAAAAAAATAAGTCAAAGATAGAAGAGCCCAGATTCAAAATAAAGAAATAGAAACTCCAAAAGGATCCTTCTGATTCTCAAAGAATGAAGGGCAAGGGGATTGATACCAAGAAAGATTTCTTCTTACTATAAGACGTGATTTGATCCGCATATGTTTGGTAAAACAACAATCTTCTCCTTTAATCATAAATGAAAAGTGTTCGATTAGAACATGAAAACATGACTCAATTGGTCTTAGTATTCGGGACGGAGTGGAAGAAGGACGGAGACTTTCGAACGAGGAAAATGATCCATTCGAAAGAATTGAACGAGGAGCCATATGAGGTGAAAATCTCATGTACGGTTCTATAGTGGGACTGTAAGGATGATTTATCTGTCAACTTTTCCACTATCAACCTGGGGGAGATAAAGATATAAGTTGTTTAGATGAGAATGGATGAGACGATATAGATAGCACGTAAAATTGTATTTCTTATGGACAAGATTTAGGAGGTATCCCATCCACCATGTTAAATTAAATTCAATTGCAACGAGCCAAACGGGGCATATTATTGAATTCTTATTCGGTGGGAGGGAGTAGGTCGGTAGTGATGAAATCTGTCGCCCATGACCATGATGCCGTGAAATCATTCCTGCATCCTTCTTTCGACCAAGGCACACAAAGATCCAACCATGTACAGAATATATCCTGCTACTGTAAAACATGTGGCTTGCAACGCCCATACTACCACCAACATGCATCGATATCATATGCATTGTACTCATGTAGTCGAAATATTTTGCCACCAACATGCATGCAAGTAGAAAGATTTTGCTTGTGCCATTCATCCTACGCATGCATGCATCATTCATCACGTCCGGACTAGATGCGAGTTGCTGGTCTACATTCGGTCAGATGTCAAGATCTTGTTCTGAAGATCGATCTCGCGAAATCTTGTGAAGGGCCGGGAGGAAACATTTTGTTTGACATGCATGTCCTGTGAGGTACGGACGGGTGCAGCTTTCTTCCAAACCACCGGGTCCTGCAGAGTAACAACTCGATCGTCGATCGATCTGCACACGGGTCACATAGTGTTGTTTCGTCGATTCGTGGACTGGCAGATACATGTAGTCGAACGGTGGGGCTTGGTCCTTTTTTGTGTTTCACGTGCAACAAGACGTGTACGGGACCCAAAAAAAGAGAGAGCACCCTAGTGACTTGCTTGTAATATACTCATACAACTACAAGAATGCCTGAGTTTTGAGATCGTGTTTAGTAACTCGAACGAGAATATATAATAATAATAATAATAATAAGTTTAAGGCTTTGTCGGTGAAGGACCCGAAAACGGCGACCAGAGTGGGGGGGGGTGAATGGGAGCCTTAAAAATTTCTTTCGAAATTAAGTGGCCGCTGTCCCAACTTCACCGCTAAACACACAAGAGAGCACCGTGATGTCCACGACCCAAAAGAGTGGGTGGGTGTTCCCTAAGAACACAGCGGGACACCACAAAACCAACGCAAAAGACGGAAATCAAATCGGAGCTCAAACGCGCAAACTGCGGAAAAAACAAGAAACCTGAAACTAGCTGAAATTACTGTAGTAGTGTCGTTACTGTAGCTACTGATTACTGTAGCAGCAAAGAACAGGCCACCTGCATGATGCTGATTCTCCCACTGCGGTGAATTTCTAATTTCCCAGACAAGCAATACAGCTATGCTTAACACAATTGGAATCACAGGCAATCACTTGCACAAAGGTCACTGCTACTAGCTTGTTGCATGGCAAGAGCTGGTTCAGTCACAGAAACGAAAGGCAGCAGAATTGAAAATTGGATTGGAGCACAGATAGCACTGCGAAGCAAACAGATAGAGACTGAACAGAAGGGAGAAAAGACCTTGAGCTCTCAATCGTGAATACTACAAATCAATATATTTAATTTAGTATTCCAAAGAATAGCTAAACATCGCTGGTAGTGATTCACGGATGCAAAAACAAAGTTTTTGTCCAATCAAACACTAAACCACTTGATGCCTTGCTACTGGATGCTAGTAGAACAGATACTGCAGCAGAATCAGCACGAACCGCGTGAGGCAGACAACAGAGAAAAAAACAAGACAGCAGGTTCCAGAACTTAGACTCACGAAGACAAGCACGGCTGTCGCAGAACCCGACGAGAACACAAGCACGAACAAAAAACTGAGCGGACAAACAGTCAAAGAAATCAGACCCCAAACTCCATGACTCGAGACCAAACTTTGCTCAGATGAAATTCAGCTAGCCATCAACCTATCCCCAAGAAATCATCGACCAAAACGAACTTAATCTCCCAGAAAATCAGATCACGTGCACGCACGAAAACAGGAGAAAATGAAGAACACAGTGAAACAAAAATCACATGCACAAAAACCAAATCCCGGAGGAGTTACGAGGTTAGGGCCTCGATTCCCAACTCAAAATCGCTGTTTACACAATCATGTCTTGATTGTGCACCTCTCTCACTAATGACACACTAACCCTAGGAGTGGAGGGATGAAGGAGAGAATGAAAGAGGTAAGGGAGGGAGGTGGCTGCCTTCCCTCTCTTATCGACTTATTATAATTTTGCAGAAACACCCCTAACTACTCCCTACTGCTAATCAGGCGAGCCAGCTAGCCCTAAAGTATTCTGGAACAGCCTGTCTCTACGAATGTGATCGGACAACCCCGCTTCCTGCTCGAGTTGCCGTCGCCTTGACGCAACCTCGGAGATCCCGCCGCGTGTCGCCCCGCTTCCCGCCGGAAGCAGCTCTGCCCGGGTTTTGTGGCCCAAACCCGAAAGCCGTCCACCACTGGTTTTGAGACCCAAACCAGTAAACCGTCCTGAGCCACGTCCGCTGGTCCTCGACCGCGCCGGCCCGCGTACCGCTCCGAGTCCCTCGATCATGCTCGATCGCGCCTGTCGATGTCGCAGTGTCCGCCACCGCAGCTGGCCCTCCGACATCCTAGTCCCTCTGCCCAAGTCCTGCCGTCCTTCACCGCTCCCAGTCCATCGGCACGGCCCGCTCTCTTGACCTTCACTCCCTCATCCGCCACTACCTCCGAGCTCAACACCTGCACATCACAAGCCGACCAACATGTCAAGTGAACTCCGTTGACAATCACTCATCACAGTCCGGACCAAGTCTTCCACTTGGGTCCGCAGTCGGTTTATAGATGGACCCACTCTAATAAAAGAAAGAATTGTTATCGGCTATTGCCCACCGACGTTTTTTTTTACAAGATATTCCCATGGCCACCTTCGTTGTTGCTTGGCTAGCCTAGCTGAAGTCTGGTCAGGATTTTCGCTAAGTCAGGGCGTCAGGCATTCAACTTAGGTCCCCCCCCCCCCCCCCCTCCTTTTTTTAGCCTTGTTTTGTACGTAAGATCGATCGCATGAGTATCATTTTGGGCAATATACCACTAGTCAAGCAGTGAGTATCATTTCACTGACACTGATGACAAAATTTGGTACTAGGTAACTGTGCATGCGCGGTGCATGGCGCCAAAACGATGAGCAGCTACAAATCCATGGTGGGGTGGGGAAGGGGAACCCCATGATCAAGTCGATCGACGTACTCCGGTATCCCATATTTCGGTCACTGGCGCAGGCCGTGTCGGCTCCTTTCCGTCCTCTTCCCCCGTGCAGCCGTACCGTCCGTACGCCGGCGGGGGGCCGCTCCGCCTTGGTTTGGACGCGCCGGCCGGCCGGGGTCCGGCTGGCTGTGACGTACGGCGTGTCTGCGCCGGCCCGACCAGCGCGAGTGCTCGGATCTGATGACGACGACGACGGACGAAAACGCGAAAGCTAGCAGCTGCTTGCTGGTGGCCACCGATATGGCACGTAATGGACCCATCCATGATCCCTCCATCGTCGCCCGATCCGTCGCCGGAGGAAACAAATTAATCTGTCGATCCATCCATCACCCCGTTTGCTTTAGTACGACGCGTACGCCACACCACCACTTCGATCCCCTGTTACTACTTTGTTGCGAGAGTATCTAGCTAGGAGCCTGCCACCTAATTGATTCTGCTGCCATGGGTAGTTAGAGTTTAGTACTAGAGAAAGAGACCAAACAAAAATATACACATCCATAATATAATATCATCTGAAGATGAAGCTGAACGTAGGAGGGAAGAACAGGAACGAAAGAAGCGGAATGAGATGACTGATGAACAAAGATAGGAGATGAATAGGAAGCGACGTGGACAACGTGCAAAGAAGAATCTCAACCAAATAATCTAAGCGCCATTAGTTCTACGCGGCCCGGCGTTCGTTCCGCTACAACCAGACACCAATAAACCAACAAACATCAGGTAATGACTTTAATTAATTAAGACACATTATTGGTCGTTCTATATACTTATACACGTGTTTTGTCTTAAAACAATTTGCAGGTATATATATTAATAACTCCAGAATGGACACTTCGATTATAGTGGACAAAGAAAATATCCACCAGATACAAACGGGAATCGTATCCATGTTGGCATTGCCAAAGAGACACTGCACTATATATATATATCTGTTGTTACCGAACCCTTTTATTTTTTGGCCTTCATATTTTATTAATTTTGTTTCCATTTTATTATGATACAGCTAGCTACAAACTGATCTACAATTTTATGTCAATTCTCACCAAAATATTCTACAATGTATGGAAAACTTATGCTTACAGCACTAATCATGTTTGTTTACTTATTTCTGATGTTCAACATCTTATTTATTTATTGTCAGTAGAGATCAACAATTCATGTGGAAATAAACAACCAACCTCAATATGATGTTGAATTCTCTTTTTTTAAAATTACAGGCTCATATGCACAACATCGCCCATTCTCATTACATGACTCAACCTGTTTCCTATGGACAGTATGAGAACCAAGACACTGATGTTCAGAGATGACTGCCGTCACGACGTAGCTTTGGCATTCTCGCTTCTTCATTTACTACCCTGATGAATCGTCGGTTAGTTCTGTAAATTGGTGGTGTTATATTCAGGGATGATGATGGCAGGTTCTGGTTGCATGAATGAATGAATGAATAGCGACATCAAGTTGTAGTTAATTTATGCATGTGAATGCGATCATCTATGCTCACCGAGATTAAGCATAAATGAAACTAAATAAAGATGGCTAAATTTAGTTTTACTGAAATTGGTTCGGATTAGGATTTATTTTCATGCACTTTTCGAAAATAATTCGACATTTGGTTATTTTCATTTTGCTTCCTAAAACAGAACCGTGACGTTTACATGTACATTATACTAGTGACTTATACACTACTGGAAACTTAAAATTCCCTTATGATGCACTACCGTTAGGAAAAATAAAAATATCATCATGAAAATGTACGTATCGTCATAAAAAATAAAAATATCGTCATGAAATTTCTCATGGTGTACTTACCGTCAGGGAAAATAAAAATACCGTCAGGGTTAGCTCGACAGGATAATTCTAATTTTGCTTGACATTGGTTAAAGAATTTCAAGTTTCAGTAGGGTACCGGCTATTTGTTTGCGTACATTTTGTGTGGTCGTCTCGTACCGTCGTACGCGCGGCCATAGTAGACCCTAGCAGTAGCTTACAGGCCTTCCAGGGCCGGGCCGGGCCGGGATCTATGCGCAACAGTGGATTCCAAGCGCCGCGTACAGTCTAGCTTGTCTTCCAGTATTATTAAATTTGACTTGTCTGATCCCGATCGGTGCCTAAATTCGGCAGTACACTAGTCATTTTCTTACGTTCACATTGCTCCTCTTTGTCGTCTATCGTGCCTCCCAACCCAAGTAGAAGAAGGTATGTAAGCTGCGCGCGGCAACAGAAATTTCGTGACTTGTAAAGGTAGCCGGCCTCTGGCCTGGCCATGCATGAGTCACGTACAGCCCAATCGACCCCGATCGAGACACGTACAGTCACACACATGCATGTGACATGCCTAGCAAGCTTTGGGCTTTGGCCTTTGTGCATGAAAGCGCCGTCTCCCTGCCCATTCAATTCCTCTACGTATATATATACTAGTACGTTCTTTGCCGTCCATTCAATTAGAGTTGAACAGCAGTGCTCTGTGTATCGTCCTTGGAACCAAATAAAGAGGGATCGGAGAGGTAACGACGAACCCGGCGACTCGAATAGCAACACAATGCATGGGCAGACTGCACTGCTAGCTGGGGATCTTTAATTTTCGGCATATATATCAATATCATTGTATGCACCGGCTCTACCGTACGTGTCGTCCTCACAAACTGCACTGCACTGCACTGCATCTGCATGCAACTGCATAGAAACTTACTTGTCGGTTTCCTCCCAGGGAGGGGAGTCGTCGTCGTCTCGTGTGCGCTCACATGCAGCGGCTACCATATATACAACCTATATACGTCTGCCTAATGAAGTAATGATACAGCTTTTCTCCACACACACACACACACACACACACACACGCATACACACGCACACACAATGGCCACATGCAACCTATGTCACGTTACATACAGTGAATGTATTGCTTCTCCTTCTAATAACTTCGTGAACGGCTGCGGCTAGCTGATGATCAACTGACCAAAATTATAATTGCATGCATGTGTGATTGTGCGTCTACGTGTCTGAACATGCATCCCCTGGCAAGCTAGCACTGCACACGGCACCCAATATTGATCGTCTTCGGTACGTCTTTGTCTGCAGATCTTCATATATTCTCATCATCGGTCGCCGTACGGCATCTCAGCTAGCCAATGCAATGCGTGGATTGCCTGGCTTCATCGCTCGCTCGCTCGCTCGTTCGTAATACAGTAACAACCATAATAATAGTTAATAATGATAAATTAGCGCGCACCTAACAGTATTACTTATATATAAATAGGGCACCCAGGCACCCACGGCTCTTCACTGCTGCTGTGCTGAGTAGTACATCGTCAAAACGAGAGGCGATCGGGTAGCTAGCAGCTAGAGCTCCATCAAGCGAACTGACCAATTATCATGACGATGGCTAGAGCTACGACCACCATGGTTGCACTCTGCTTCCTCCTCAGCTGCGTCTTGTCGGCCCTCACCGTCGACCCGCACCCGCCCACGCTCGCCGCGCCGCCGCCGTCGTCGTCCTCGCCGCCATCCACCACCACCATCATCGACGACATCATCCGGGGCCTCGCGGACACCACCGCGGCTCGCGTCCGCACGGACGCCGCGGCCACGGCGCTCGCGTCCACCGACTTCGGCACCAACAACGCCACCGCGGACGCGGCGGCGCGGCCCCCCGCGGCCGTGTTCTACCCGTCGTGCGCCGCCGACATCGCCGCGCTGCTGCGGGCGTCCAGCGCCAGCGCCTCGCCGTTCCCGGTCTCCGCGAGAGGGCCGCGGTCACTCCACCCGGGGCCAGGCCACGGCCCCCGGCGGCGTCGTCATCGACATGGCGTCGCTCGGCCGCCAGCAGCACAGGCTCGCCGTGTCGGTGGCCGGGCGCTACATCGACGCCGGCGGCGAGCAGCTGTGGGTGGACGTGCTGAACGCGTCCCTGGCGCACGGCCTCACGCCGCGCTCGTGGACGGACTACCTCCGCCTCACCGTCGGCGGCACGCTCTCCAACGCCGGCATCAGCGGCCAGGCGTTCCGCCACGGGCCGCAGATATCCAACGTCCTCGAGCTCGACGTCGTCACGGGCACCGGCGACATGGTCACCTGCTCCGAGCACAACGAGCACGCCGACCTCTTCCACGCCGTGCTGGGCGGGCTCGGGCAGTTCGGCGTCATCACGCGCGCGCGGATCCCGCTGGCGCCGGCGCCGGCCAGGGCGCGCTGGCTGCGGCTCCTCTACGCCGGCGCCGCCGCCCTCACGGCCGACCAGGAGCGGCTCATCGGCGACGACGAGCGCGGCGGCGGCGGCGCGGTGGCTGGGCTCATGGACTACGTCGAGGGCTCCGTCCTCACCGACTTCCAGGACCTCATCGGCAGCTGGCGCTCGCAGCCGCCGTCGTCCTTCTACACGGCGGCCGACGCCGCGCGCATCGCCGCGCTGGCCAAGGAGGCCGGCGGCGTGCTGTACTGCCTCGAGGGCGCGGTGTACTACGGCGGCGCCACCGGCACGACCGCCGCAGACGTTGACAAGGTAACACACGATGGATCGATGACCCACGCCGCCGGCGGCCGCGCGCCGGCCGGTTTCTTTCTACGCGTGCTTACGCCAGCCACATGATCCATCGATCGATCGGTTAATAACTTTGGGTGGTGGTTTGATCTGGAATGTCGTCTTCGACTTTTGGCATGTGACGCATGCATGTCTGGCTACAACTACAAACGGTGCAAGTGGTGGGGCAGCATCGGCGATTGTGCAGCGTCAACATCGTACTTGCATGGCCTGCCGTTGTCGGTCCCTTGTCGTGCATACCATTCCAAACATTTCTGTTCATCAGTCTTAAAAATTATCCCATCATATTAAATATTTAGACATATATACATAAAATATTAAATATATATAAAAAATAAGGTTATAATTATTTTGCAAGACAAATTTTTTAGTCTATATAGTTCATGATTTGATAATATAGTATATAAATACTTAATTAACCTTAATAAATTTATCTTGTAAAGTAGTATCTATCTATGTAATTAGTTTTATAAATAGTTATTATTTAATATACTAAAAAGTAGTCAAATATTCGATCGATGTGACACAAACTAAATAATAATCCATATACACTTATCTACTCCCAGACAGTTTCAAGTTTCTTGGTCACTTTTTTCTAGCTAGCTAGTACTCTACTCCCGCGCGGTTTCAATTTTATAAACTTGTAGTTTTGAAGAGTCAAAGCCGTAGTTTTCAAACGACGAACAGTTAGCCTCGCATAATATAATTTTCTTATTATATTACTTATTTCATTGTTACAAACATTTTATAGAATAATAAAGGTAACTACAAAAATCTAGTCATACACGCTGCTTTAGAGACCGATGAGTCAAATTATTTTTGAATGGAATAGAGAGTACACAGCGAAATGAAACACACATACTTTATGCCTTAGTTGTTTGGATAAAAACTATTTTTGAAATATTAGATAAATATTGATTGTGTAAAATAATTTGGTTTAATTTTCAAATTGAAAACTACTAAGTGTTTGCAGCAGCAGCAGCAGCAACAACAACAGACATTTTAGTTTCTAGAACCATGGTTTTATCAAAATCATATATAGTCCTTTGGGACTCTAAGAAATCGCATCCACGATCTTGTTTTCCTAAACCATGGTTTGCATGAATTTAACCTATATAAACAGTTATTTGATATTGATTTCATAATTTTCTAACACTACATCATCCAAACAGCTCTGTAATTTTTACTGGATAATTAAGTAGATATTCTATTTTTTTTTGCGAGTGAATTAAGTAGATATTCACCTATACATTTCGTAAGCTAAAAGAAATGTGTGGTGCTTCATGGAGTTCGGATACACACTTCACAAAAAAGGACGAAATAATAGACACCTAACTTTCCCATTTAGGTTGGTGCAACAATTTCACAGGTTTTTCCTGAAACGTTTACACAAGCTTCTAGTTGGCCAATTTAAATAATTTTAAACTCATAACTTCTGATTTTTCTGCTGATGAGAAACAATTGTCCTACATACTATACTATGTACGGACCAACTTAGAAATGCTGAATATTTCAAAGTTTTCCTATGGTTAGTAATTTAAAATTTTATACTTCCTCTATGAGACTATGTCAAAAAAAAATAGCTAGTTTATTTTATTAAGATGAAGACAGTACATGTAATTTTTTGAACACAAAACAAAGAAATACTCTTGATAACAATTTGGTCGAATTTCTATATATAGTTTGGAACCACTTATTACCTTAATTAATTATTGATGGTATATTTGCCGTAGACTATGTTAATACTATTCCAGATGGATAGCAAGAATAATTAATGAGTAACGACCACTATGGAGTGGGAGTAGCTAGAGAGAGATAAATGATTCTAATCATATAATAAGACCAGGGCCCCAAAAACAAAAGTATATTTGTTACAAATATTACATGGCTATATAGAACCCCTATGCAAGATCTAAAAGATACTCCGTACTGCACAGCTTGCATTCGCATAAATGTGAGTGCTAGTACACTTCACTGGGACCAAATTCTGGATACATCTCGCATTTTGGAACGGAGGGAGTACTACGCTAAGCAAGAGTACTAGGTAGGCCGGCATCAGTTCACATAATGTCTGCATTGCACTGCACTAACGACAGCTAGGAACAGTGGCTGGGCGTGTAGTACGGGGCTACAGTACAGACACTAGCGTCCCTAGCTACAAGACATGTCAATTGGTCCGGGACGGCCGCGTTTTTCCACGAAAATGACCATGCAAGCAATCTTGCATGCACCACACAATCTGTCTCTCCATGGTGCAAGTTGACGTGTACTCGCGCGCAGATCCCGGCATGGACACATGCAAAGCTACAGTAGTGACCGAATCTTTGCACACAACGTGACACTTGACCATCATATATTCATATCGATCAAATGCAATCTGCACAGCCTGATGGTACAGTAGTTATATGCTTTCCTGCGCATCAAATTAAGCATTATTCATGTCAAGCTCTGGGTATGTATATAGTATAATATAATGACGACTTGTACATTAATTAATTCATGCATGCATGCAGGGCGTGGAGGTGCTGCTGCGTGAGCTGCGTTACGCGCGGGGGTTCGCGTTCGCGCACGACGTGTCGTACGTGCAGTTCCTGGACCGCGTGAGCGCCGGCGAGGACAAGCTCCGGCGCGAGGGCCTCTGGGACGTGCCGCACCCGTGGCTCAACCTCTTCATCCCGCGCTCCCGCATCCTCGACTTCGCCGCCGGCGTCTTCCACGGCGTGCTGCTCCGCGGCGGCGGCGGCGGCGGCCCCGTGCTCGTCTACCCCATGAACCGGGGCAAGTGGGACGGCGACACGTCGGCGGTGCTCCCCGCCGAGGAGGACGAGGACGGCGACGAGAGCGGGGTGTTCTACACGGTGGGCATCCTGCGGTCGGCGGTGGCGGACGGCGACGTGCGGCGCATGGAGGAGCAGAACGCGGAGGTGGCGCTCTTCTGCGACGCCGCCGGCATCCCGTGCACGCAGTACCTGCCCTCCTACGCCACGCAGGCGGAGTGGGCGGCGCGCCACTTCGGCGGCGGCAGGTGGGAAACATTCCTCCGCCGCAAGCGGAAATACGACCCCATGGCGATCCTGTCGCGCGGCCACAGGATTTTCTCGTACCCACTACTACTTGCTGCCTGAGCCTGATATCGTACGTGTTGGTGGGGCGCTGGCCGGCTGCATGGCTAGATGTGTGTGTGTTTTGCGTTGCTGATGAGTAGGAGTAGTCAAGAGATACAGTAAATACGTACTACTATACTCCTATGTATCTGTCGATCTAGTAGGTAGTAATACTAGTAATAGCCATGATTGCACGTCAAAGGTTGATGGATCGGATCATCGGACCAATATCGATCCAAACGCGTGGCAAGAGTGTACCATTGAACAGTGTTCGGTACGGTTGTCGACTTGTCGTCGGACTGCATGCAGTACTCTGACCCTCTGTGGCCCTTTGTCTGCAGAGAAGTTCTGATTTCGTCTTATACTGATTTGTTGTGAGAAAAAAACATTGTTCTATGTCTGAAATGAAGCTAAAAACTAGGATGAGTATGACCATTGCACACGAATAAAATAAAATTAAATATACATGCATAGGTAAATAGATAATAATAATGTATTGTTAACACCAAATTTTGGGCTGGGAGCCGATAGCCGATACCGAAGGAAGATAGGCGATACCGAAGGAAGATAGCCGATCTCGGAAGCAGATTCCGTCCAGCGAAAGGAAGGAAAATAGCCGATTGAACGGTGAATCGGTTATCGGGCGAAGGTGACAGAAGGCGTGCAGCGTCGGTATTGGTGACGTCATCCAAAGTCTGCACCGCCAAGATGCGATCACGATCGGAGTCCGTTATGAAAGGGAAGATGTGACTCCAAGTTACCTTAGATATAGGATAGTTTGTTAGTTTTCTTATCTATTAATAAGTTGTAATTCGACTAGGACTCTAGCTACGTCCAGGGTATAAATATAAGCCCTCAGCCATTGTAAAAAACAACAACATCAATACAACACAACTTTCGGCTCCGGCCAACAAACCCTAGAGTCAGTCGAGTCCGGCGAGTTACTTCATCCAGGCTGGGTGTCATCCGGTGGACGCAGGCTTGCTTGTAAGTATCGTCAACCCCCTGTTAAACTATGTCTTTTTAGCGTCATCCGGTGGACGTGGAAGCATGGCGGACCAGGGTCCTTGCTAAGCTCTGTTTCTTTGGCGTCATCCGGTGGACGCGGGAAGCACAGTGAGTCAAGGATGATTCACGCTGGTTTACCCGATCAATCTGTGTTAACCGTCATCCGGTGGACGAGATGCAGATTAGGACGGTTTTCACGCGCGGATTAGTTATCGATTCGTGTTTGTTTGCTTGATTAATCTATTAGTTAACGTCATCCGGTGGACAGGCTATAGATTAAGACAGTTTGCATGCATGGATTAGTTATCGGCTCTAGTTAAATTTGGCAGTTTAGCTAGATTCATTAAGTTACCGATGTTGCTTATGTTTATTGTTTATTATTTAAAGCAATCATCAATTTGCTCGTCTTGATCCATATGCGTCGGCTTATATCTAATAGATCTATATGTTCAACGAATTATGCTTGCCATTTGTTTTATATTGATAAGATAGAATGCTTTGCACCAGCCGGTTGTGTTTTGGATCTAGATTAGATACGGGTCGCACTCAAGTAATAGAATAAACATTGTCTAGATTCAAAGGTTAACGGATCTAAGTTGCAACTTCATCATGACTGCCTCGATCCGCTCGATCTCCACTGTTGCAAGGTTGCGATCTAGATCCACTAGCCGGAGAGTTGAAACATTGTTTGTTTTATAGGCTTGTATGTTGCCCGTATACACTAAATCGGCTGAAGTAGCCGATTTCATCTTGTTTTACATTGAGACATCTTATGATCATGTTAGCTTGTTGTGACTACATCTTTTATAGTATATTTCTGTCTAAAGCAAGTATATATCATTGAATTCGTGTCTGAATCGGTTAACTTGAGTTATAATGCATGTTTCGCTATAATCGGTTCATAACATGACGGAATCGGCTTTCTAGTCGATCTCCCATTACATCGGCTCTTCGAGCCATACAGTTGGAACTATCTGGACATACCGGTTAGTTCCGCCCTGTGATTACTGATTACGTCTTGTTTTCTTGTCAATTGCAGGTCAAATTGACTGGCACGCTTGGGTGTTACTGACACTCTCAGATCGGGTCCGAAGCTAGCTGGATCTGCGAGAGCTTCATTGCCTCAAGGGTCGTTTCCGGCTTCGCTGGTGTGTTGGGCTTAGGGAACCACTTTTTGCGCCAACACACTTTTTGGCACGCCCGGTGGGACAATTCATTGAAGACCATGCTAAAAGGAAAGGCTGCGGCGGACGGCCCCTCCAGGGATGACGGTGTCCTCAGGGTCAGGGTCGAAGATCTCAGTGAGGAGGACGCGGCAGTGCTGAACAAGATTGTTGAAGAATTCGCTGATGCCTGCCTGCTTTCATTCAGCAAGCAGCGTGATGGCTCTGTAGTGAAGAAGAATGCATTCCCGAGATGGATCATGGACGGCCATTCTGATAAATCCGAAGAGGAGTGCAAGGCCGACCTCAAGCAGATGCTGGAAGAAGCGACCTGGGAGGCCGCCTATTCAGCAGTCGGCCATCACCATAAATCCTTCCTGCAGACATTCTATAACATCATGAAGACTGTTCTCAAACGGCAGGATTGGGAGTCTCTGGGTCCGATTTACTTCAACATACCCGCAGAGGATGCAGATCCAAAAGCAGCGGCAGGGACCTCCAATTCCTCACCGCAACAGCCGAGCCAGCCGAAAACGCCAGGGCAGGGTGCCACTGCGGCCGGTTCGGCTCAAAAAATAGCAGCTTCTCCCAGATTATACAAAGATCATACTCCGGAGGAGCTCGCCGCTTTCATGCAGGCCACTGGATAGTCGGTGAACTCGATGAACTCATTAGCAGTGAACCCGACAGCTGGAAATACGCCGGCGGCAGACGTGGCTAACCCAACTCCTGGATACCATGAGGGGATCACATATCAAGACCTTCAGGCAGCGCCGCATCCAGGGTACGCCCAGACACCCAACAATCAGCTGCTGGAGCAGATGAGTGCCATGCTCCGTGATACGTTCGGTTTACAGCCGAAGACCGGGACTGGAATCAAATACAGGCGCCCTTACCCCGAGTGGTACGACCGAGTGACATTGCCGCCCAGGTATCGCTTACCCGACTTCTCCAAGTTCAGTGGGCAGGACGACATCACCACCATGGAGCACATCAGCCGTTACCTGACCCAGCTCGGCGAAGCTTCGTATGAGGTAACTCATAGGGTCCGGCTCTTTCCGCTATCACTGACAGGGCCGGCGTTTAGCTGGTTTGCATCTATGGAGCCTGGCTCGATTCAAGGCTGGGAAGATCTGGAGACTAAATTTCATAATTACTTCTTCTCTGGCACTGGGGAGAAAGACATCACAGACCTCACCAACATGCGCCAAAAGCCGAGTGAACTTGGATCGGCTTTCATCAAGCGGTTCAGGGAGACCAGGAACATGTGTTACTCTTTGAACCTGAACGACAAGCAGCTCGCCAAGATAGTGGTCAGTGGGTTGCTCCCACACATCCAAGAGAAGCTTGTGGGCACCAACTTCAACAGCATCAGTGAGGTGATGCAGAGGGTGGCCGCATTAGAACAGCAGGCCCAGAGTTTCAAGAAGGAATCAAAATACAAGCAGGCCTACGTCTGTGATTCCGACTCAGAGGATGGAGAGAATGAAGAAGTGGCTGCTGTTGAGCTTAAATGGGCAACAAAACCCATGGCCGTACCGAAGGGTTGGAGCGCGGAAGATCAATACGACTTTGACACGCGCAAGCTGGACAAGCTCTTCGACCTTTTAGTCAGTGCAGGCCACATCACCTTCCCAGCTGATTACGTCAAGCCATCTCCTCAGGATTTGCTGGGAAAACCGTTCTGCCAGTGCCACGGCCTCACCTCACACTCTACAAACAATTGCCGCAATTTCAAAGCAGCAATCCAGAATGCTATTAGGCGCGGTTTGTTGAAATTTGAGGCTCCTCCCAAGGGTAAGATGAAGATCGACAAATTCCCATTCCCGAAAGGGCAGAACATGGTCCAGATCGCGAATCCTCTGACTAAAGTAAAGGTATTAACCTCCGAACGGGTCAAGAAGAACTCCTCAGTTGATACCGATGCACAAATCACAGCTCAGGAGCTGGCGCTGATCAAAGGAAGGAGGGAGCAGAATCAGAGGCAGCCGGAGCAGGGAGAATCCAGTAGCACCAAGAGCAGGAGGCCCACACACCAGCACCTTCTGAACAAGTGGCGGCGACAGAAAGAGAAAGATCATCAGAGGCGGCTGCAGCGCGAAGAAGAGGAGTACCGCAGGTGGCTCCGCGAAGAAGAAGAGGCGCGCTATCACGAAGAAATGGCCCGCCACCGGGGAGGTGAGGAGGATCATTGGCATTGCCCATTCTTCCGACACTGTTGGAATGAAGGCCTGAGACTGCCAACGCTGCGCAACTGCCCAGAATGCAGCGATCAGTACCGAGAGTACAGGCAGTCCCAGGTCAACCGCCGGTCTGTGCATCAGAGGCTGGGGAGTCCCCATAGCCCGCGGGATCGGCGTGAAAAAAGGAACTCGCGCGATCGGCTTGATGAAGCGGCAGTTGAACGCCGACAGCCGGTTTGGCAAGAGAATCAATGGTGCCCAGGGGATCTAACTAGGAGCCAAAGGCGCCGGGTGCAGCGGCTCAGAAACAGAGAGCTCCAAGCTGAGGGACGTGCCAAACAGGTATGGCGCGAGAAGCCTCCACAAAATAATGGAAGGGCTGTAGCCGATGCACAGATGGTGTTCGTGCTGCCTGCAGAGTTCAGAGCCAAGAAGTATGATACCAAGTCCGACTCAGACGATTCGGGATCAGAAGACGGAGTGGCCAAGTTAGTGCTTGCACAGCAAGCTACTTTTGATAAGCCAGCCAAGAATCGACATTTGAAGGCCCTCTATCTCAAAGGTTATGTCGACGGCATGCCCATGACGAAGATGTTGGTGGATGGTGGTGCCACTGTCAATCTCATGCCCTACACTACTGTCGGGTACCAAAATTAGGGGTACCCAACTTCGATGCAAAAACGTTCATTCCCAACATGGCCTGGCCCAAGTAAGGCCAGTGGAAGCCCACGAAGGCCGCGTCTACAGAGGCCCACGACATCATTCCACTAACGACAGCCTCCTCGGGAGAGCTCGGGAGAGCACGGGAGAGCGGTGTTCTCGGCGCCCAAGTCTCCGATTCGCCCGACAGCCTCCTCGGGAGAGCTCGGGAGAGCGGCGTCCTCGGCGCCCAAACCCCCGATTCGCCCAAACCTCCTCGGGAGAGCTCGGGAGAGTGGCGTCCTTGGCGCCCAAACCTCCGATTCGCCCGAGCCTCCTCGGGAGAGATCGGGAGAGCGGCCTCCTCGGCGCCCAAGTCTCCGATTCGCCCGAGCCTCCTCGGGAGAGCTCGGGAGAGCGGCGTCCTCGGCGCCCAAACCTCCGATTCGCCCGAGCCTCCTCGGGAGAGCTCGGGAGAGCGGCCTCCTCGGCGCCCAAGGCTCCGATTCGCCTGAGCCTCCTCAAGAGAGCTCGGGAGAGCGGTGTCCTCGGTGCCCAAACCTCCGATTCGCCCGAGCCTCCTCGGGAGACCTCGGGAGAGCTCGGGAGAGCGGCGTCCTCGGCGCCCAAACCTCCGATTCGCCCGAGCCTCCTCGGGAGAGCTCGGGAGAGCAGTGTCCTCGGCGCCCAAACCTCCGATTCGCCCGAGCCTCCTCGGGAGAGCGGCCTCCTCGGCGCCCAAACCTCCGATTCGCCCGAGCCTCCTCGGGAGAGCTCAGGAGAGCGGCGTCCTCGGCGCCCAAGTCTTCGATTCGCCCGAGCCTCCTCGGGAGAGCTTGGGAGAGCACGGGAGAGCGGCACCAGCTCGGGAGAGCTCGGGAGAGCGGCATCCTCGGTGCCCCAAGTCTCCGATTCGCTCGAGCTTCCCTATCCCCCTCGAGCGCA
Organism: Eremochloa ophiuroides; assembly: GCA_038502445.1. NCBI lineage: Eukaryota > Viridiplantae > Streptophyta > Magnoliopsida > Poales > Poaceae > Eremochloa > Eremochloa ophiuroides. The sequence goes on from JAHLJS010000006.1 coordinate 4,634,597, forward strand.
ATCTCGCAAAGGCATCCAAGGCGCAGGTGATGTCAGCGGAGCAATCTTGGACCACAAGAGATCTCTCTGACCACTTTACAAACACTCTCCCGTCAGGACAGACTCTCGACGCGACTGTGCTTCGCACGCTCCTGACAGCCATACTCTCTCTGACCACTTTACAAGCACTGTCCCGTTAGGACAGACTCTCGACGCGACTGTGCTTCGCACGCCCCTGACGGCCATACCACCTGTCCTCCACGCTATGGTCTACGGTGGGCCGCCCCGTTTTCCGCCGGGACCTATCAACTCCGACTGTGACAGTCCAAGCGCCTGACGATGGGCTACGCAAGAACGGGAAAGGCGCCTACTGCGCTGTCCACTCGAAAGGACGAGCACGCCTTCCATCCGGGCTCGCCTGACCCTCGGGAAGAGCTGTTCAAAGACCGGAAATATGACCAGGGGAGATATCCCCCGCTCAATCCCATCACGCCTTCATAGTCCCGAGCCTCGGGAGACCTAAGATGACTCACCCTCTTGTCACATCGTACGGAAAGATAGCCGATAGGTGTGACCCTACGGCACGTCGTAATCCGACGACTGCTGCTGGCTTGGAACTCACCAAGGACGTGCGAACCACGACAGCCATGCCCCGGAGACGCGGAGAAAAGGCAGTAGCTGCATAGTCAAACGGGGAACAGCAACTCCTCACTGTAAAATACGTAGCTGCCCCTACCTCTCCCTTGCGACTATAAAAGGGAGAGCAGAGGCCAGCTTTAGGAGGACGACGGAGAAGTTCTAAGTTCTCACCCACACAAACGTACCCATAGCAAACGACTTGTAAACACTTAGACACACAAGAGACCTGGGAGCGCTTCCCTCTCTCGCCTAGCTTGTAACCCCCTACTACAAGCACCCCGGTGCAAGGCAACACGACTCTCCTCTCCACTGGACGTAGGGCTTGCTTGGCCTGAATCAGTATAATCCCTGTGTTCCCCCTTGCACACCATCCGTAGCCTCAACCGCAAAACACATATTTACTAGCCGGTGTTAGCCCCGCCAAAACTAGCACCGACAGTTGGCGCGCCAGGTAGGGGCCTTTTGCGTGTTGATCCCGGTTGCGGATGGCAGCCAACGTCCCTGCGCTTCCTGCTGGCGCGGTGCTCCGGTTCGGGGGCCTCGAGTTCGCGGCCACTATCCTCGGCCTCGAGATGAACCTCCGGCCAACCTGAGCCCCGGGCCATCATCATCCTGACCCCGGCCCAGCAGGTGGCTGGGAAAGGGACCCCGGCGACACCTCCACCCGTTTCAGGGAAACAGAGGGAACGCCACGCGCCGCTCCCGCCGAACTAGGCGGGGGAAGCGCATCCGCGTCAACCCGACCAATCCGGTGCCCCCCGCGCGGGACACCGCCTCTACGATCATCACCAGCGCAACGCTGGTAGCTCGAGCAGCTAAGTCACAGTTACCCTTAAGCTTCCAGGCTTTGTTCATATTTGTGGTTTCGGAATCGATAAATAAGCGTTCTTTAATTATCACGAATTTTGAGATTTAAACTAAAACCTCCCTTACGTCCGAACCTCTCTAGCACTCTTGAAAAAATCCGTGAAACCCGAACAGGCAAGAGAACATCCTTAGGGCATGGCCGGCCGAGCCGCGAGACCGCCTACGCCTCCGGGCTACGGCACCTCCACTCACCACCCACCGTCCGACGGGTGACTTACGCTTCGAGGCAATTTCACGGAGTTTTTCAAGTACGGGATGAGGGGTGGACGCCTGGGGACCGAAGATCTAATTTTCTCTGCGCCTTTTCGATCGCTTTTTCGAAAATTCCGCGCCGAACTCCTTTCTGCACTCTAGCAAAACTTGCGAGATGCAAAGAAGTAAAAGGACACTCTTAGGGCAGGGCTGGCCGAGCCGTGAGATCGCCTACGCCTCCGGGCTACGGCACCTCCACTCACCACCCTCCGCCCGAGGGTCAACTTGCGCTCCAGAAAGATTTCGCGAATTTTTGCCTGAGTGCGAGAAGAAAGACGGGCGTTTGGGAAATTTAGTAAAAAACGATCTCACTCGAGCCTTCTGTGAGATACCTAGCTGTGTGCGCGACAAAGTGGGAACCCCTCGGGTCGGACTGGCACAGCTCTGGCTCTGTCTACACCACCGAGGCTACGGCATCCCTAAAAATGCTAAGTCCTCAACTTTCATCACAAAGGTTACTTTTTACAAGGGCACTATGGCCCGCTTCTTCTTCACGGCAGGTTCAGAGGAGGGAGCTCGACCTCGGCTTGAAAGAGACCGGCCATCACCACGCACGCAAACCGCCTCGACTGAGCCGAACCGTCGCATCCGTCAGGCTTCGAGCCTCAAAAGGTGAGCCGAATCATTACAACCGCGCGCCTCGATTCCACCTACGTTTTCTCAACGAAGAAACCCCGGGCTCGGGCGCCCGTTACGTTCCCAGGGGATCGAAGACTGGTCCTCCGAGGCTCGAACAGTCGCCCCAGGGAAATCGAGTTAGGGACAGCTAGTGGATGGGTCACGAAAACGGTCAGTATCCCGACGCCCGGAACGTCACAAGGGACATCCCATGCTGTGTCCAAGTCCCAGTAGCGAGTCGGTTACGTGGAATCCCTCCGTGGGAGGCATCATGCCCTCGGGACCCATAGAAGGGACCCGACATCCACTAACTGACCCTTGGAAAATAATTGGAGTGTGCTCAGGCCACTAGCCGACCCTTAACGAATAGGGCACGGACCTCCACTTGGACCAACCCGTTTGTAGCTCACCGGAAATGCCGACTCGTGCCCCAGCGGGGAAGTCGAGCAGGACCAAACCTTCCTCTTCGCGAAAAAAGAGCGTGAAGGTCGAATTAAAAAAGACAGGGAAGGACCCGATCGATCTCCGATACGAAAACGGAGGCTCGGAAACTTGCCCTGCACCTTGGAAAGACCACCGAACGATCTCCCACACGGTGGGAGGCTCGGGGGCTCCGCTTCCAAGGAAACAACCCACCTAAATAAATCGAAAAACACCCGAGGACTAACGAACATGATTCTAAGCCTTTGAAGGGATATATCATCCCTCCAAAGCCTCGGGGGCTACACCCGGCGGGTGCGCTCGCGCGCACCCCCTGGAAAAAACAACCCACACTTTATCTTTTTTGACAGGAAGAACCAGCGTGAACCTGTGGAGGAGTGCCTTCACTCCGCCACAGGCTCGGGGGCTACTGTCGGGTACCAAAGTTAGGGGTACCCAACTTCGATGCAAAAACGCTCATTCCCAATATGGCCAGGCCCAAGTAAGGCCAGTGGAAGCCCACGAAGGCCGCGTCTACAGAGGCCCACGACATCATTCCACTAACGATAACCTCCTTGGGAGAGCTCGGGAGAGCACCGGAGAGCGGCATCCTCGGCGCCCAAGTCTCCGATTCGCCCGACAGCCTCCTCGGGAGAGCTCGGGAGAGCGGCGTCCTCAGCGCCCAAACCCCCGATTCGCCCGAACCTCCTCGGGAGAGCTCGGGAGAGCGGCGTCCTCGGCGCCCAAACCTCCGATTCTCCCGAGCCTCCTCGGGAGAGCTCGGGAGAGCGGCCTCCTCGGCGCCCAAGTCTCCGATTCGCCCGAGCCTCCTCGGGAGAGCTCGGGAGAGCGGCGTCCTCGGCGCCCAAACCTCCGATTCGCCCGAGCCTCCTCGGGAGAGCTCGGGAGAGCGGCCTCCTCGGCGCCCAAACCTCCGATTCGAACGAACCTCCTCGGGAGAGCTCGGGAGAGCGATGTCCTCGGCGCCCAAACCTCCGATTCGCCCGAGCCTCCTCGAGAGAGCTCGGGAGAGCGGCATCCTCGGTGCCCAAACCTCCGATTCGCCCGAGCCTCCTCGGGAAAGCTCGGGAGAGCGGCCTCCTCGGCGCCCAAACCTCCGATTCGAACGACCCTCCTCGGGAGAGCTCGGGAGAGCGGCGTCCTCGGCGCCCAAACCTCCGATTCGCCCGAGCCTCCTCGGGAGAGCTCGGGAGAGCGGCCTCCTCGGCGCCCAAACCTCCGATTCGAACGAACCTCCTCGGGAGAGCTCGGGAGAGCGGTGTCCTCGGCGCCCAAACCTCCGATTCGCCCGAGCCTCCTCGAGAGAGCTCGGGAGAGCGGCATCCTCGGTGCCCAAACCTCCGATTCGCCCGAGCCTCCTCGGGAGAGCTCGGGAGAGCGGCCTCCTCGGCGCCCAAACCTCCGATTCGAACGACCCTCCTCGGGAGAGCTCGGGAGAGCGGCGTCCTCGGCGCCCAAACCTCCGATTCGCCCGAGCCTCCTCAGGAGAGCTCGGGAGAGCGGCCTCCTCGGCGCCTAAGTCTCCGATTTGCCCGAGCCTCCTCGGGAGAGCTCGGGAGAGCACGGGAGAGCGGCACCAGCTCGGGAGAGCAGCATCCTCGGCGCCCCAAGTCTCCGATTCGCCCGAGCTTCCCTATCCCCCTCGAGCGCAATCTCGCAAAGGCATCCAAGGCGCAGGTGATGTCAACGGAGCAATCTTGGACCACAAGAGATCTCTCTGACCACTTTACAAGCACTCTCCCGTCAGGACAGACTCTCGACGCGACTGTGCTTCGCACGCTCCTGACGGCCATACTCTCTCTGACCACTTTACAAGCACTGTCCCGTCAGGACAGACTCTCGACGCGACTGTGCTTCGCACGCCCCTGACGGCCATACCACCTGTCCTCCACGGTATGGTCTACGGTGGGCCGCCCCGTTTTCCGCCGGGACCTATCAACTCCGACTGTGACAGTCCAAGCGTCTGACGACGGGCTACGCAAGAACGGGAAAGGCGCCTACTGCGCTGTCCACTCGAAAGGACGAGCACGCCTTCCATCCGGGCTCGCCTGACCCTCGGGAAGAGCTGTTCAAAGACCGGAAATATGACCAGGGGAGATATCTCCCGCTCAATCCCATCACGCCTTCATAGTCCCGAGCCTCGGGAGACCTAAGGTGACTCACCCTCTTGTCACATCGTACGGAAAGATAGCCGATAGGTGTGACCCTACGGCACGTCGTAATCCGACGACTGCTGCCGGCTTGGAACTCACCAAGGACGTGCGAACCATGACAGCCATGCCCCGGAGACACGGAGAAAAGGCAGTAGCTGCATAGTCAAACGGGGAACAGCAACTCCTCACTGTAAAATACGTAGCTGCCCCTGCCTCTCCCTTGCGACTATAAAAGGGAGAGCAGAGGCCTGCTTTAGGAGGACGACGGAGAAGTTCTAAGTTCTCACCCACACAAACGTACCCATAGCAAACGACTTGTAAACACTTAGACACACAAGAGACCTGGGAGCGCTTCCCTCTCTCGCCTAGCTTGTAACCCCCTACTACAAGCACCCCGGTGCAAGGCAACACGACTCTCCTCTCCACTGGACGTAGGGCTTGCTTGGCCTGAACCAGTATAATCCCTGTGTTCCCCCTTGCACACCATCCGTAGCCTCAACCGCAAAACACATATTTACTAGCCGGTGTTAGCCCCGCCAAAACTTGCACCGACAACTACATTCTGCAAGCTAGGCAAGGGTCCCGATGATCTAATAGAAACTGATCTGATGCTCAAGGATTTCGGGGGTAATTCTTCCAACACTCGGGGGGCAATCAACGTCGAGCTAACAGTGGAAAAGAAGACACTGCTTACCACCTTTTTCGTGATCGACAGTAAAGGTGCCTACAGCTTGCTACTCAGACGCGACTGGATTCATGCCAACTGCTGCGTGCCATCGACCATGCATCAGTGCCTCATTCAGTGGCATGGCGATGAGGTCGAAGTGATCCCGGCCGACGACTCGGTCAGCGTGGCGACGGCAGATGCCACATACTGGGAAGCTGGGGATCATGACTGTTTCTCTTGTAAGACTTGGGAAGGAGGCTCCATCAAGGTCAGTGATGAGAGTCAACAGCCGATCAGGGCAATCGGCTCTGAGTCTTTTTATTAAATGGAGAATCTGATTGACGGCACAGAGGGTAAGTTGGGGTAAGGATTCACGTCGGCCGACAAGCTCGAAGAAGTGGATGTTGGACCCGGTGACAGACCAAGGCCGACGTTTATTGCCGCCAATTTAGACCCAGAGTTCAGGCAGGAGCTGGTTCAACTATTGAAGGAGTACAAAAATTGTTTCGCCTGGGAATATTATGAAATACCTGGATTGGACAAATCTATTGTTGAGCACAGGTTACCTATCAAGCCAGGGTTTCGGCCACACAAGCAGCCTCCACGTCGTTTTAGAGAGGATGCTCTACCCGATATTAAGGCCGAAATCACGAGGCTGTTAGAAGCCAAGTTCATTCGAGCTTGCCGATATGCCGAGTGGATATCGAACATCGTCCCTGTGTATAAGAAAAATGGTAAATTGCGAGTCTGTATTGATTTCAGGGATTTAAATAGAGCTACACCGATGGATGGCTACCCTATGCCAATAGCCGATATATTGGTAGACTCGGCTGCTGGGCACCAAGTTATTAGCTTCATGGATGGCAATGCTGGTTATAATCAAATTTTTATGGCTGATGAAGACATCCCGAAGACCGCCTTCAGGTGCCCTGGTGCGCTTGGTTTGTTTGAATGGGTGGTCATGACGTTTGGATTAAAGAATGCCGGTGCAACCTATCAGAGAGCTATGAATTATATATTTCACAAGTTGATCGGCAAAGTCGTTGAAATTTATATAGATGATGTGGTGGTGAAATCCAAAAGCAATAAAGATCACCTGGCTGATTTGAGGACCACTTTGGAGTGCACAACGTGACATGGTCTGAAGATGAATCCTAACAAGTGTGCGTTTGGCGTGTCAGCTGGCGAATTTCTGGGATTCATGGTCCACCGCAAAGGGATAGAGATCGGCAGCAAGAGTAGGAAGGCGATCGATGAACTCGTACCTCCAACCAACAAGAAGGAATTGTAGTCTTGGTAAGGTTAACTTTATCAGAAGGTTCATTGCCAACTTATCAGAGAAGGTGCTACCGTTCTCACCATTGTTGAAGCTCAAGAATGATCAATAGTTCAAATGGGGTGACGTGCAACAGAAGGCTTTTGACGAGATCAGAGAATACATGAAGACTCCTCCTGTCTTAGTACCGCCACGGACAGGGAAGCCTTTTAAGTTGTACGTGACGGCCGAAAGCCATACCATTGGATCGGCCCTTTTTCAAGAGTTTGAAGGGAAAGAGAGAGCAGTCTTCTACCTGAGCAGGCGGCTCCTTGACCCTGAGATAAGATACACACCGACCGAGAAGTTGTGCTTGTGCCTATTCTACTCATGCACCAAGTTGAGGCACTACTTGCTTGCCTTAGAGTGTGTGGTGGTGTCCAAGGAGGATGTCATCAAGCACATGCTTTCGATGCCTATTTTAAATGGTCGGATAGGCAAATGGATCCTGGCGCTTTCAGAGTTTGACTTGAGGTTCGAATCGGCTAAGGCGGTCAAAGGTCAGGCGATAGCCGATTTCATTACACAGCATCACGGAGGATCGGTTAATATAGCGGATATAGCGCCATGGACTATGTTTTTCGACGGTTCTTCATGCAAGCAAGGTGGTGGCGCCGGAGTAGTGCTCATCTCACCGCGGGGTCTGCGTTTTGAGTATGCTTTCCAGATAGGGCCGATTGTCACAAACAATCAGGCTGAATATGAAGCCGCGTGAAAAGGTTTTCAGCTTCTGCATGAAGCAAAAGCTGATGCAGTTGAAGTATTTGGCGATTCACAACTAGTCATCAACCAACTGCTCGGTTTGTATGAATGTAAAGACGAGATACTCAGAGGTTACTATGATCAGTGCCAGGCTCTCATCAAGAAGTTCATGACGGTGTCTCTCTGTCACATCCCAGGGCCCAGAACCAGGAAGCTAATCGGCTAGCGCAGAACGCGTCGGGTTATCGGCCGATGCAAGAGATTTGTAACATCGAGCAATCAGCTGATGACTGGAGGGGCGAGATAGCAGGTTACCTGGCAAATCCTTCACAACGGGTCAGCAGAAAGCTAAGATACAAAGCCACCAAGTACGTGTTGTTGGATGGTCAGTTGTATTACAAGACTGTTGAAGGAGTGCTGCTCAAATGCCTGGGGGCAGAGGAATCAGTAAAGCTGATGAGCGAAGTACATGATGGAGTTTGCGGTGCACATCAATCAGCTCACAAGATGAAGTGGATTATCAGGAGGACTGGTTACTATTGGCCTATGATGCTGGAGGATTGTTTCAAATATTATAAAGGGTGTCAAGAATGCCAAAAGTTTGGAAATATACAAAAGTCTCCAGCTTCTGCTATGAATCCTATAATTAAACCATGGCTGTTTAGGGGATGGGGTATTGATTTAATTGGCCAAATCTACCCACCATCGAGCAAGGGTCACAAATAGATCTTAGTGGCGACTGATTACTTCACCAAGTGGGTAGAAGCCATTCCTTTGAGGAACGCCACTTCAGCTGACGTGATCGAATTTGTGAAGGAGCATATTATTTACAGGTTCGGCATACCTCAGACGATCACAACCGATCAGGGGACAATGTTCACTTCAGAAGAGTTTATGACCTTTGCTAACGACATGGGCATCAAGATTTATAATTCATCGCCGTACTACGCCCAAGCCAACGGACAAGCAGAAGCTTCCAATAAAATTTTGATCAAGGTCATCAAGAAAAAGATTGAGCAGAACCCCAGAAAATGGTATTTGCATTTGAGCGAGGCACTGTGGGCATATCGCATGGCACAGCATGGATCGATCAAGACTTCACCTTATGAGCTAGTCTATGGACACGCTGCTGTCTTGCCATGGGAGATTCAGTCTGAGACACGGCGTGTCACGTTGCAAAACAAGCTTACAGCCGGTGAATACAAAGACATTATGATGGACAGTTTAGAAGATTTACACTGTCATCGGCTTAGAGCTTTGGAATACATTGAAAAGAATAAGGTACGAGTGGCCAAGTATTACAACACAAAGGTAAGAAGCAAAAGCTTCACCGAATCAGAGCTAGTATGGAAAGTCATTCTGCCTATTGGTACAAAAGATAGCCGATTCGGTAAATGGTCGCCAAACTGGGAAGGCCCGTATCGCGTGGTGGAATGTGCTCCGGGTAATGCTTATATCCTTGAAGACTTGGAAGGGCAGAGACTCCACAGAGCCATCAACGGGAAGCATATGAAGAAATACTACCCTAGCATCCCAGTTGGGGGATAATAGCCGATTCATGTGAATCTGGCTCTAACAGCCGATGCCGTGCAAACGGATCGCCTTCAGGACAAAATGGCCGACATCGTATTAACGAGTCGCCCTTAGCAAAAAATAATAATAAAAAAATATGTATATACAGTTTTGCAAATTGGATTGTTTCGGGCATAGCAAGTTCAGAAGTATCATATACATCAGAATGCCTAATACAATCTAGTTTGGGTTATTAACGCCGTCCCGGATCACGTCCTCGGCGTCGATGGACACGGAGAGACCGTCGGCATGAGGGGCGAAAGCGGCCATCAGCGTGCCGAACTCCTCCATATCTTGGCCTGCCCGGATTCCCGGTTCGACGTTCTCTAGCACGATGCCGGAGTTGATCTGGGCGGCGGTCAGAGCTCTCGCGGCACCATGACGGACGCCGCTCATCGCCACCTGGTGAACGCGGTGGTGCACGTCCGCAAGCTGCTCCACCTGCGTTTGCCCCCGCGCGCGGAGGACGTCGGTGACGTTCGCTGCAGCCACGCGCAGTTCGTGCAGCTGCGTTGTCAGAGCTGCGTAAGTAAGGAAAGTCAGTGATTGGAAACGCGCAGTGCACACAGTTGGACAAAACGGGAGATTACCGGCCACGGTGGCCTGCGACTCCGCGAGGTTGGCCCGCGCCTCCGTCAAATCAATACTGGCGACAACAAGCGCGACGGCTTGGTCCTCGTTCTCCTTATCCAGCCGGCCGGCCTGTTTGGTAGCCTCGGAGTAGAGGTTACGATACCGCACCATCTCATGGTGGAAGTGGCGGCCGTCGGCGGCGGTGTAGGAGTCGCGGGAACTCGAAGATGAGGCCGAGTTCGATTCCGCTCCGGAGGTGGTGCTGCGAGCCGGAGCGTGAGAGAGGTTCGGTTGTGGTGCTGTGCGACGCACCATAGAACTGGCGCCGATTGGTGCACCGGAAGGAAGATGGAGAGGGAGACGTTGGCTGAAAGGGATCGTCAGATCAGGCACCCAGACTTAGCCAGATTTAAAGATCGACGAAAAAGGAGAATAAGATACCTGCTAAGGACTCCCCGTCCGCTGACTTGCATCATACGCCTGATTGGAGCCCTTACGGGAGCAGAAGGCCCGGCGGCGTCACCAGCGGCGGGGGTTTCCGAGGTCGCCGTCCTAGTTGCAGGAATGGCGTCACCATCCGCCGGGGCTGCCCGAAGAAGATCAGCGCCGGGGGCAGGGTTGTTCAGGCCGGCTAAGGAGTTAGCAATGCTGCTGACGAGAGATGGTTGGTGACTACAGAAACGGATCAAATCAGATAGAAACAACGAGGAGATGGTAGGCTGACGGTTGAACTTACCCCAAAGTCTGCTCGATTCGGGCGACGCTGGCCCAGATGCGGCGGATACTCCGTTCCATCTCATCGCCGTCGACGGGCTCAGACGCCGGGCGCTTCCCATGGTTTCCATCGCCGGCCATGGTCGTAAACAAGGATTGAGAGCGGAAGCGAAGTGGATACAAGGAGGCGGCCGGGAAGGATGGTCGGCGAGACGGATACGATGGCGTGTGATATTGCTTCAAGCCTGCCAACTATTTATAAGACAACACGGGCACCGAGGCGGTTTCTTTGGGAAGTGAGACGGCACGACGGATTTTAGGTTGCAGTTATCCGCGTTTCTTGAATCCGGAACAGTTACCAAATCGGGGAGACGAAGCGCCGCCATCAAAGGTTGTACATCGATCGGATTTTTCGGGTCAGGCTGTTTAGCCGATCCTATTGTGAGTACCCACAAGCCTGATTCGTGATGGATCTGACTGAGGGGTTAGTTCCAAAGGAAAGCCGAATGGAGCCGATGCTAAGAAGCAGGCCCGAAAGCCGATTCGTATGTAGAACGGATCAGGCTGGGTAATCGATTCTAAGGTACAATGCAAGCCTGAGTGCCGATTCGTATGCAGCAAAAAGTCGTCAACATCTTTATTGGCCTGGAATGAAGAGACGTACATACAGATGCGAAGAAACAATGGCGAATAAGACCTTTGAAGGTGTGGATATATGGTGAGAACATGCTTATATTTCAAGAATTAAAGGAAGAAGACCTAGACGCACTATGGCTGCTAGTGAGTTTTTCGGCACAAGGAAGACCGTCGGATCATAGTTCGAAGCATGAAGAAATCATACTCCGAACTAGGGGGCATGTGTTAACACCAAATTTTGGGCTGGGAGCCGGTAGCCAATACCGAAGGAAGATAGTCGATCTCGGAAGCAGATTCCGTCCAGCTGAAGGAAGGAAAATAGCCGATTGAACGGTGAATCGGTTATCGGGCGAAAGTGACAGAAGGCGTGCAGCGTCGGTATTGGTGACGTCATCCAAAGTCTGCACCGCCAAGATGCGATCACGATCGGAGTCCGTTATGAAAGGGAAGATGTGACTCCAAGTTACCTTAGGTATAGGATAGTTTGTTAGTTTCCTTATCTATTAATAAGTTGTAATTCGACTAGGACTCTAGCTACGCTCAGGGTATAAATATAAGCCCTCAGCCATTGTAAAAAACAACAACATCAATACAATACAACTTTCGGCTCCGGCCAACAAACCCTAGAGTCAGTCGAGTCCGGCGAGTTACTTCATCCAGACTGGGTGTCATCCGGTGGACACAGGCTTGCTTGTAAGTATCGTCAACCCCCTGTTAAACTATGTCTTTTTAGCGTTATCCGGTAGACGTGGAAGCATGGCGGACCAGGGTCCTTGCTAAGCTCTGTTTCTTTGGCGTCATCCGGTGGACGCGGGAAGCACAGTGAGTCAAGGATGATTCACGCTGGTTTACCCGATCAATCTGTGTTAACCGTCATCCGGTGGACGAGATGCAGATTAGGACGGTTTTCACGCGCGGATTAGTTATCGATTCGTGTTTGTTTGCTTGATTAATCTATTAGTTAACGTCATCCGGTGGACAGGCTATAGATTAAGACAGCTTTGCATGCATGGATTAGTTATCGGCTCTAGTTAAATTTGGCAGTTTAGCTAGATTCATTAAGTTACCGATGTTGCTTATGTTTATTGTTTATTATTTAAAGCAATCATCAATTTGCTCGTCTTGATCCATATGCGTCGGCTTATATCTAATAGATCTATATGTTCAACGAATTATGCTTGCCATTTGTTTTATATTGATAAGATAGAATGCTTTGCACCAGCCGGTTGTATTTTGGATCTAGATTAGATACGGGTCGCACTCAAGTAATAGAATAAACATTGTCTAGATTCAAAGGTTAACGGATCTAAGTTGCAACTTCATCATGACTGTCTCGATCCGCTCGATCTCCACTGTTGCAAGATTGCGATGTAGATCCACTAGCCGGAGAGTTGAAACATTGTTTGTTTTATAGGCTTGTATGTTGCCCGTATACACTAAATCGGCTGAAGTAGCCGATTTCATCTTGTTTTACATTGAGACATCTTATGATCATGTTAGCTTGTTGTGACTACATCTTTTATAGTATATTTCTGTCTAAAGCAAGTATATATCATTGAATTCGTGTCTGAATCGATTAACTTGAGTTATAATGCATGTTTCGCTATAATCGGTTCATAATATGACGGAATCGGCTTTCTAGTCGATCTCCCATTACATCGGCTCTTCGAGCCATACAGTTGGAACTATCTGGACATACCGGTTAGTTCCGCCCTGTGATTACTGATTACGTCTTGTTTCCTTATCAATTGCAGGTCAAATTGACTGGCACGCTTGGGTGTTACTGACACTCTCAGATCGGGTCCGAAGCTAGCTGGATCTGCGAGAGCTTTCATTGCCTCAAGGGTCGTTTCCAGCTTCGCTGGTGTGTTAGGCTTAGGGAACCACTTTTTGCGCCAACATGTATATATTAATTAATGTGCTTAATGTACATGCATGTATCGGCAATTTATGGTACCGTAGTAAAATACTACTACTCCCTCTGTATGTAACTATGGGATCTTAGCATCACAACGCGCTACTCACAAGTGTATGGACGTTTAGATAATTCTTCACAAATAAAAATGTATGTATAGATAATATAATTGGTACATCTTTCAACCTTTTATTACTTGCTCGCAAGCAATACTAGTAGTGCTTCATCCGTTCTAAAATAAGTAATATTTTTTACTTCTATATAGACTAGACGTTTTATTTGACCATTTGAATTATTCAAAAATTTTATATAAATAATATTTATTTAATTTTATGGCTTATACTATCATTGGCGGTATTAATAACTTATTTATTTTATTATCTGCAAAAAAGTAGAATAAGGTGAACAGCTAAATAAGAAGTTTAAAATTAAAAAACATCAAATATTTTGGAAATATTTTGCAAAAGAGGAAGTACGTCCACGCGGCAATACACAGTACGTGGACGGTTTATTCAATGCTCCATGGATATTGCTAAATCCCAGCTAGATCTCTGTTGTACCACCTCCGAAAGAAACAGGGCGCGCACATATCCGTGGAGCCCACGTCGTCCCCACAGGCCAGGCCATATTTGAGACTTGAGAAGCTCCAACGAGTGGGCACCACGGATTTACGCAGGAAGGACAATTGCTAGCTCCGCATGTGACGTACGTACGACACTTTGAATAATTTCTGAATACAAGCAGTAAGAGAAATACAAGGCCAACACGGAGCAGACCAAAATAAACAAAAAAGCTGAGAACAAATGCTAATTGTAGTAGCAGAACAATAGTTTTTAATTTTTAATGATATACTAGCATACATAAAAAACTGGAATAATCAATTACAAGTATCATATACAGAACATTTTTGGAAATATTCGGAACAATGAAATCTACCTCTAGCACAACGAACAACAAATTGACAAGAATGAAATAATTCGAAATATAACATAGAACTGTTGATATTTTTGCAGCGTAATAATGATCTCCATTTCGCCCAAGCTAAGGACCATGCATTTGACCTTTCTTCTTCTTCAAAGGATCACGCTGATGCAAAAAGCTTGATTTTGACAGTAACCTCACTTTCATAGACGTTTGCGATCAATTAGTTTTTGCGTCAGCAACGTCGTCAACTGCGCATAAGTGCAGGGTAGCTTTTGCTTTCACTTGGAGCTGGTACGGCCGCACGGCTTGCTTTCGCACATCATTTGCAAACCGACAGGTAGTTAAAAACATCGTCATCATGGCCAGATTCGACAGATTTATAACTTACCTCAGAAATTAATCGCTCAAAATCCTATTAGCTTGACTTAGTATAACATCTTTCTAAAAGAGAATAAGATATGTACTTAATATTAAATACACAGGGATGATCGATCGAACGAGTAGCTAGGTATATATAACAACATACAGTACTACGTCGTAGGATCGATCTAGATAGCTAACGTGATTGCGATCGATTGATGGATGGGTGACATTGTTCCAAACCGATGTACTGTATTTGGATGATACTTGTTGATCAGTCCAGCCACCGTAAGTAGCCATCGTTTGAGATCTGATGCAGATCTCTGCGCATCCGGTCCTGGCAAAGATAGATCTAAAGGATAAACACACGGATGTCTGCCTGCGTTCTGGACGATCGACGATGGAACCTGTCGGCTGTGGCGTGCATGCATGGCCATCTGTCATCGTTGAATGAACTGCATGCTGCAGCTGTGCGTCAACAAACTCCATGCATCAGTTCAGTGTTTCAGCAAAAGTTCAATTCGATCCTGGCTCTACTGAAACAGGCAGGCACAAGTATCTTCTGAGTTTTGACAGGTTGCGTCGCGGATCCGACAAACTGGCACTGGCACTATCTATCGCTCGCAGTTGTTATCGGAGAACACAACTTGACACTGGCCAGGACGATTCTGATGGATACAGGTGAATAATCTTGTAGTGCGTTTAGTTGAGAAATTTTAGGAAGTTTTGTAACTGTAGCACTTTCGTTTGTATTTGACAACTTTTGTCCAATCATGGCCCAAGTAGACTCAAAAGATTCATCTCGACCTAGGCAGGCAAAAAGTACAAACATGCAACATTTGCTACTTCATTTGGTGCTTCATGCAGACGGAAAGTACAATTGATGTGATGGTGAGAGAGAAGGAAAATTTCCTAACTAAACGGGGCCTTGGACGGAAACTTCTGATTTTTTGCAGCACTGTACTGCAGTGTACAACATCTGTATCTAGTATTAACTATTAGTAGGAGCTTATTTGAACAGATCACCTCTAGTTACCTGCGTGCAAGAATGCTTCAAGTGCTCGGGCTCACCAATATGGAAGGACGCAACGGCCCAATCTTGTTTTCTGCATAGGTCCACACACAGAAAAAGAGGTAGCCGGCTAGATGGCACCATTGGACCCGTTGGCTTGTCTGAAAAGAAATCCGTGCTAATACTGACTTGCTGTGAGAGAAAAACAACGTTATATAACTGAAAAAAAATAAAATCTTAATTGATTGGACAAACGAACAGCTGAGGAAAACCTCAAGTGTCATGGCTCAACATCACCATTATACAAGGCACGTCATTCTAATCTTGCTCCACAGTCCACACACGACACAAAACCCAATCAGTTTCGAAAGTTAAAGGACGTCAAGCATCCAGGTCTTCGATTGAAGGAGGATGTAACTTGCCATTTTTGATTGATGAGCAGCATAGGCAAGTAAACCCTGGGCCTACAAAATGATATTGAGAAAAAGGCCCATAATCACAAACACGGCCCAGCAGCAGAACTCATCAAGGCCCCCCCAGCCCCCACTCCACTCCACACTAGTACGCTGCAAGCATCCAAGTGAGCCCACAATCAGCAGCATCCCGCCGTCCGCCCGCCCGGCGCCCGCCCGGGATGCATCTCGCCGCCGACCTCCCCCCGCACCGGGGCCGAGGCGGCCCCGGCGCGGGGCCCATCGCGCTCGCTTCCGCCCTGCTCCGACGCGAGAACCACCGCCGCCGCGCGCTCGCCTGTGGGGCCGTCCTCGCCTCCGCGCTGCTCCTCGTGGCCACGCCGCGGTTCCGCCACACCCCTGCGCTCCACCTGTTCGCCGACATGCGCAATCTCCTCGGCGTGCCCAACACGCTCAACGTGCTCACCGCCTACCCGCTTCTACTCGCCGGGGTCCCGGGCATCGTCCTCTGCCTCTGCGGCAGCGGGTGCTTCGGCGTCAGGTGCTCCCCTTACTCACCCACATGTTGTTCGATGAAATTTCTTACTAAACAAGTTCGTCTTGTGTTCCTGGTTTAATAATTTTCTTACACCTGAGTCAAGTGAACAGATCGATGATCCTTAAATTGAATAATTGTATGGCTAACCAATGTTTTTGGCATACTAGTTGTAAAATAGTCCTATCTGTTCAGTTATGATTGAAATCTTCGGAACTCGGAAGAGGTCAAGAGGAGGCAATAGGTGATTAGTTTATTGTTAGTTTATTGTTACCGTGTCCCGATGAGGTTCCACTTATTTGGTGGATTTTTCTTTAGTTAAACAAATAATGCCAGTCATGAATCATATCGAGATCCTTTGCTGTTAGGCTTGAATAGCTTAGACATGTCTTCTAGCTATCTGCGTGCTTGCTTGATGAAATGCTTTGCTTCAGAATGTGCAACCCAATCTTGTTCTTGCCACAGTATACAACATCCGGATAATGGGATTTGAATCATGGTGTTCAATTAAAAGTAGGTTGATATGCTTCAATGGAAGCAAATAAATGAAATGTGTGCGATCCTCCTACTTGTTCAGATATGCCTCTTCATGTGAAACTAATGTGGTTTTCTGTGAGGTGTGCTGCTTCAAGAATTTTTCTACATACTCATTGCCTTGGATTAAATTTCACAAATTGATAACATGTCAATTTGTGGAAACAAATAGCTTTAAACTAATCTGATTTTCCGCGAGGTGTGCTGTTTCAAGAAATTTTCTATCAGGAATGACAACATACTCGTTGCCTTGAAATAATTTCAAAAATTTGTAACATGCCGTTTTGTGGAATCATGTAGCTTGAGGTGGGAGGCCTTGGGATGGTTCCTGTTTTATGCTGGGAATGTAGCAGCAGCATTTGGCTCAGCTTACTATCACCTCAAGCCAGATGATGACCGCTTAATATGGGACAGGTTGCCGGTACCTGAATACTACTTTCTTGCTGTCATATTTTCCTCTATTTTTTACTCATTCCTTTATTTGTTTTGGCATGGTTTGAAGTGCATTTGGCTTTTGAGAGATTATTGTTAAAAAATGTATTTATAATCCAAATCTTTGACCATACCTAAAACTGTGCACGCCTGGGTTTTCCGGGTTTTAAGTTAAGATTGCCAATTACTAATAAATGATCTGAGTGGAATAAGTCATTTTCAATACACAATGGGATGGATAATATCGATTTTTTTTTTCTGGTTATGGATGCTTACTGGATGCTTTTGCGATGCAGATGATGATATCCTCCTCCTCACTTTTGTCAATATTAGTAATTGAAAGAGTTGACGAGAGGGTTGGGCTATCTTGTTTGGTCTCACTCCTATCTCTTATACTTGTGAGCAGTGCATGTGAAAGGTATAAATATGTCCACTCCTTCATCCTGTTCCTCTCATGGTTGAAATGGGTCCTAATCATATGTTCTTCTGGCTGATTAGGGTTCTTGATGATATGCGTTTATGGGTGATTCTGAATTTTGTTCCTTGCATCGCCATTCCTGCAATGCTATTCCTGTTTCCTCCCAAGTATACACATTCAAGGTTTTGGTTCATTGCTACAGGTAGCTGTTACCTGACCCACTGCAATCAAATCTGTTAGCCCTAGCGAAAACTTTGATTTGATTGACATCTGGGTGCAGGATTTTACCTTGTGGCAAAATTTGAAGGCCTTGCTGACAGGAAAGTTTACAGTGTGAACCATTACTACATTAGTGGCCATTCCCTGGAACACCTTTGCTTTGCCCTTGTGGCGTTTATACTAACTGTGATGCTGTCCTTCAGAAATATTAGCATTGCCAGGTAACCACATGATTTAATGTTATGGTACTTGAACTTTTTGAATAAATGTTATGAACACATGATTCTCTAGGTGGGGTAGATGTCACTGATGAAACCATGTTTCAGTTGTCACCTTCTATCTATTTAAAATGCTAGGATGGATGTCTCTCCTCATAGTTGAGTTTTTCTTATGAACACGTGATTATTCTGTTCGGTTTACGCTCTGGTGGGTTACTTGAGATAGCATATTCAAGCATAAGTCCATATTTGTGCGAGCAGCTTCATGTGCTTTTAGTTTCGCGTTTGAAACTTGCTCTTAAAACTTCTCCATACCATTTCCCTGAAGTGCAAACAATATCTTTTTTTTTTGTGTGTGTGTTAATGATTATTCTGCATTTTCTCCACAGGGACTCCTGACCTGTCCCTGATTGTAACATGGGTGCAGAAATCCTGTGAAAAAAATTCGCAAGTTTGGAAGACGGACTCTGGGAGGACAAAGAGATTCGGCTAGATGCCTAGTAGATAATCTACCTTAACATTGTTCCGGTTGCCGGGGTTGATTCACCCTTCCCCGTGTAACTGTGTTGTTTCAGACTGATGGTGGCATAGGTCATATAGAGGGCGCAGTTTATTGGTCTGTCCAATTCATAGTTCATACTGTGAAAAATTATTAGTGTCCGTAGTTTTGTAGACACGGAAAAACTGGACGACGAGATTGCATTGTATACAGACATCCAACTGTGAAATGACTTGTTCTGTTATTGTGTCATGCGTGCTCTAGTCATAATTATCTGTGCTCTGAGACTCAAATCGCTGCTCTTGCTGTCCTCTTTCTGGTCTACGGTACACCTGTAGTTTTATGGTAATCAATTACATGTAAACTTCGGTGTGAAATTTTACATAGATGTTTTCAAGTATGATGTGGATATAAGATTTCAATTTAGCAAAACGAAGATGGGATTAGGTCAGTGATGTCCTGTTTGGAACGTGGGGGTAATTTTCTCTTCTGCCTTTTTCATGTGAAATTGAGCTGGTTCCTGATAATAATTTAGCAGACCCCATGGTACGCTAATTGATCTCTATGCGTCTCCTTCGCGCGTCTTCCGCTGCTCTTCGCCGCAGCCGCCGCCTGATCTCCGCCTTCGCCGTCGACCATCCAATCCACCCGCCAACTGATAGTGCCGTGCCATGGAACAATCTCCTCCGGGACCACATCGCCGGCTCCCGCCCGGTCCTCGCGCTCGCGCTCTACCGCCTCATGCGCGCGCTCTCCCCCGCGCTGCCCAACTCCTACACGTTGCCGCTCGCCCTCCGCGCCGCGCCTTCCTGGCACCTCGCCTCCGCCGTGCACGCCCACGCGCTCCACCTCGGCCTCCACGCCCACCCGGACGTCGCCGGCCAGGTCCTCGCCTGCCTACGCCAGGCTCGGCCGCGCGGCCGAGGCCCGCCTAGTGTTCGACGCATTGCCACTGAGGAGGAGCACCCTCTCCTGGAACACGCTCATCTCCGGGTGCTCCGTCGGGTGCGACCCCGACGCGGCTTGGGCCGCGTTCGCGCGCATGGTGGCGGCCGGGGCGCGCCCGGACGCCGTGACGTGGACCACGCTGCTGTCGGCGCACGCGAGGTGCGGGAGGCACCCGGAGGCTCTTGCGCTGTTCGGGGACATGCACCGCAGTGGGTGCGAGGGCAATGCCGAGGCCATTGCCGTGGCGCTCTCGGCGTGCCCGTACGCCGTCGGCCCTGGCCCTGCGCTGGCGAGAGGGAGGTCGATACATGCCTACGGCTTTGTGAAGGGCGTCGTCCATGGCTACCTGTTCGTCACCAACTCACTGGTGTGCATGTACGGCAAGCTTGGAGACATGCAGGCGGCCGAGAAGGTTTTCTGGGATGCCGGAGCGAAGAAGAACGCCGTGACATGGAATGCTCTCATCACTAGCTACGCCGCTGCTGGGCGGTGCGGCGAGGCGCTCGGTGTGCTTGCCCGGATGGAACAGTGTGGCGGCATGGCCGCGCCCAATGTCGTGAGCTGGAGCGCTGTCATTGGCGGGTTCGCGTCATCAGGGGACATGGAGCAAGCACTGCAGCTGTTCCGGCAAATGCAGCAACAGTGGCTTTTGCCGAACGTGGTGACATTAGCGACAGTTCTTTCAGCCTGCACAGAATTGCTGGCGTTGCGGCTGGGTTAGGAGGTCCATGGCCACACGATCAAAGCAGCCCTAGACCGACACTTGCTGGTCCAGAACGGTCTCGTCAACATGTACGGGAAGTGTGGAAGGGTGCTTGCTGCGCGCAAGGTGTTCGACCGGATGAAGAGCAGGGACCTGATCTCATGGAACTCGATGATCGGGAGCTACGGCGCGCATGGATCGTGTGACGAAGCCCTTGCAATGTTCCAAGACTTGACCAGGGCTACTGTTGAGCCTGACGGCGTTACGTTCGTCGCCCTGCTGTCTGCGTGTAGCCACACAGGGCGCATCGCAGAGGGCCGCCGCTTGTTCAACCAGATGGTGAGGGAACACAATATCTCCCCAACCATGGAGCACTACACCTGCATGGTTGACCTCCTGGGACGCGCCGGCCTGCTGAAGGATGCGTCTGAGCTCATCGAGACGATGCCGGTGAGGCCCGACCTGTGCAGTGTGGGGAGCGCTGCTCAACTCTTGCAGGATTCACGGGGATGCCACCGTGGCCGAAGCTGCCATAGCCAAAGTCCTGCAGGCTGAGACGGAGACCACCGGCAATCACTCGCTGATCACGAACCTGTACGCCGCGTGCGGGATGTGGGACGATTCCAAGAGGGTGAGGGTGATGACGAAGGAGGCAGGGTTGAGGAAGAATCCGGGGCAGAGCTGGATTGAAGTGAGGAACAAGGTGTTCGCCTTCTCGGCGGGGAGTGCGCCACCGTCTGAAGCTGAGGAGGTTTTCAGGGTGCTTGACGATCTGTATGGGGAAATGGAAGACGAGAAGCGTGCCATGTATGATGCCATTGCAAACATTTTGTAGAGCAATTGCCATATATATTACTGTGGCAAGATTGCTAAGTCAAGCAAGTAACAAATCTCATCATACATAAAGGAGCGATCAGAATCTCCTGAAGTGAAGAGCTTGGCTAATGGCTAGTACTAAAGATGTTGTGGACCGAAGAAGAGCATCAGGGTCCTGCAGATCTCCGACGGCTCCGCCATCGCGCCGTTGCCGTAGTCCCCGCAGGCCAGGAGCTTGGTCACCGGCGGGACGATGGAGATGCCGAGGTCGCGCAGGGCGGCGAGGTGGCGCGCCGTGAAGGGGTTGTCCCACATGAAGGTGTTCATGGCCGGCGCGACGTAGACGGGCTTGCTGTAGTCCCAGGCGCGCACCACGCAGGTGAGGAGGTTGTCGCACAGCCCGCCGGCGACCTGGCGGGGCACGGGCGGCAGGTCGAGAGCTGTCAGCGGTGAGGGGGCCGGCGAGCGCTGACAAGCAAGCGGAAGCGGCGTGCGTACCTTGGCGAGGGTGTTGGCCGAGAGCGGCGCGATGACCAGGGCGTCGGCCCACCGGCGCAGCTCGATGTGCAGGACCTCGTCGCCGACCCGCCTCCAGCGGGACCACTCGTCGTCGTCGGTGTAGAGCGGCATGCCGTCGGGGAAGGAGGCCACGTCGATGAAGTGCAGGGCGGACGCGGTCGCCACCGCGCGGACGTCCGCCCACTCCGCCACGCTGCGGCAGAGGCACTCGAACTTGATGGCGGCCACGCTGCCGGAGGCCGCCAGGAGGACACGAGGGCGCCGACGAGGCCCGCCCCCCGACGCCGCCTGCTCCTGCTGGGCGGCCATCGCAGTGGAAACTGAGGAGGGCAAAGCCTAGAAGAGTTGTACTCGGGAAGCAGGCAAATCCAATTCAATTCAAGATGGATAGGCGGGCGCCGGGACCGGGAGGCAACGAATTGATGATGTACTACTCGATCACCGCGATTTATTATTTAAAACAGAGAGTAGATCTTGAATGCTGAAAGCCTGAAACCACGTATCCAGAATTCCAAACACGCACACATTTCTTGTTGGGTTGATTGATAGCGCTCGCACAGCAGCAGTGGCCACGCCATCAACTGCAGATCTCGCGGGGCACCACAAGCACTATCGTCCTATCGAGTACTGTCTGTCACTTAGGTGTACTCGACGAGTAGTGACAGCAAAGGAGGCAGGGGCGACATATATCACGACACAACTCTTTTAATCTGCCCAGAATCAGACCAGGATACGTGACAGGTGCCGAACATCATGACAGACCGGTTCGTTCGATGCAGGCATACAGCAGCTGCTCTTAAGGAGCAGGCTAGGATTTCATGTTTAGACTACCGATGTCAACGAGGCGAACGATGTTGAGATCTGCTATCGTCAGTGAGCCCAGGTAGGGGCCATTGTGTCCTACTTGGATGAGAATGATCTCATCTTCCCGTTGCGCTGCCAGAAGGCTGTGTCCTCCTTCTCCTGAGCCAGCAGCTCTTCGAATGATATCTCTTGGGCCTCCGTCTCCATAGCACTGAGCTCCATGATCTGCCATGGCAAACAGTCCAGAGTCACAACCAGGATGCTGAGGAAGTGAGGCAGATACGACTTACAAGGAGAAGAGAAGCGACGTACCATTTTGTATGGAGCTGATTTCTGAACATGCTCTTGAATGTAGCTGTAGAGGGCGGCGTCTTTCTTTAGGTTATCACGCTCGGTTTCCAATCTACGTACCTATGAAAATGGCCAAGGGTACACGGCGGAGTAATCAACTGAAGTTAGCACAGACAGTATGAAGCAAGTTTGCTTAGTTGCCTTGGCATTTTCCTCCCTTAAATGACAAACCTGTTCAGAGAGGCGCTCATACGAAGACCTGTAGTTTCGATGGTTGGATAGCATTGCCTTCTTTATTTTGAAGCTTCTTTGTACATTCTCATACCTGGTAAGATCATAGGAACAATACATTACTGGAGGTTTGCAAAACATTTGGAGTGATGGATGTCAGAAGGTAAGTTTCATGCAAACATTAACACACCTCTGCAGCAGCTCGTTTCTAGCATCTATGAGACAATTAACAAACTCATTAACCTGAAAAACAAGGCAGAGAGCATATACCTTTGTAAGTACACTCTATGACTTATAGAGCCCATGAGGAAAAAAAAAACATATCAGCAATCGCAAACACAGTAGAATATTCATTAGATGCACCGAAAACTACTTGTGACTCTGAAAACAAAATGTGCAAACCTATGGTTATAGACTTATAGTGGACATTTTTGTTTATGAAGTTACTTTTTTCATCAATCTGAGATTCTGGATTTAGTCATACAATTTTGTAATAGCAGCTATCTTCTATTCTTTTTAAGGACCTGTATTGCAGCACTACAGTCCATACTCCATACCCTTTCGAAAAGCAATCCTGGGTAAAACGAACTAGATCCACAACACTAGTTCAGGACTAAATCGTTTGTTCACACCCATAGGTATGTGACAGATGACAGAATAATTGGATGAATTAGCATACGACAAGCTAAAATAATACCAGGAGAAGCAACACCCGTTTTGGCTTTTCTAGATCTAGACATAGCATATATCTAGGTGTATAGAAAAAGCTATGTACTTAGAAAAGCCAAAACGACATACAATTTGGGACAGAGGGAGTAATTGGTTGTCAGGCAACATATGTAAACTTGATTTATGCAAGGAGGTGCCGTGCCCACCATCCACAGCCAATGTCTTACAACCCGTTTGGACAGTGATAATTGCTCTAGGAATTCTGGGAATTTAATTAAGATAGCAAAAAAATGAAGGATTTGAAAACCAACATGACTCCCATGAATAATGAACTAGGTAACTGATGAGAAGGCATTTCTATTTTAGATTATTGACTTTAAATGTGCCCAAGATAGGGCCTCACCTGCACTTTCTCATTGAAATATTTTTAAAAAACTCTCAACTGAAATCATCTTTTTAAAGGGCTTATATGATGAACGAAGCAAAACCACAGTAACACTTAGTTTGTCAAGGTTAAGGTGTTTATATCCAGTTCAGACCGTAGAGTATGAACAAACAGAACTAGTGTTGAGGACCTGACCATTTAATCAGGTGTACAAGGTTGTAATTGCAGCCATGATCATACAAAATACACAAGGGGCATCATGCACCACAAGAATTGTAAGTTTCAAAAGAATTTTTTTCAACAATACTCTTGACTTCATACTTCCAATTAGTTAAAAGTTAGTAATGTTTTGGAATATGGATACATGTAATCAATGTGATTGTCTTGACCTACAGTATCTTTATAGGTCCAATGATATTAAAACATATATTAAGCATATAATAGGATGATAAAGATAAACACATGTTTTAGCCATTTCTTTCTCAACAAATAGTTGATGTCAAAGTAGGCAGATCATGATCTAACAACAAGTGTTACTCATAACAAAACAACAAGCACATATATCCTTCATAGAACAAGCTGTGAGTTGACAAAGTCAGAACACATTGTCAAGAAAAGGAATGCAGTGTTCTGAACTGAAGTGATCTTGAATGCAGTATTTTGGAACTCGACTTGCCAAGTAATATTGCAGCAGAAAGCCATGCTTGCATGCTAAAGCTCAGAAAAATAGGTTTTGATATTTCAATTCGAATGCTAATCACAACATGTATGATCAATATAAGCACTGAAGCTACCCACTTCAGTCATAGTGCACCACTGTCTTCTAAAGTAACATAGTAACATTCTGAATAGAATCTTTGAACTAACAAGTGAACAATATGCTGCTACATTTGGTAACTCCAATCCTAATTGAACTATCAAGAGCACTAGGGCTGTTAGTAGATATACTGTATTGCTACACCTCATACCTTAACCAAAAAGAGGAAATAAATAAATAAGCATTGCAGAACTATATCACAGCTTAGGGGCTAAGAGTTGCCTTATGTATGCTGCAAGCTGACGGTTCAGTCTACTACAACTTCATAAGGAGTATTAGAGTTAACTAACTCTCCAAGAATAAAAGAAGAAGAAGCAGATATTCAAATCCTGCTCATTTGATAAGAGATGCAACTTTGAACACCTTAAAACAACTGGAACAACCATTCTATTAGCTTGTTTGGATGACACAGAACAAAAAATGCTCAAGTTTGTGAACCAGACAAGCTCTACAGTCACCAAAATTTCATAGCCCTTGTTTTACCGGTACCCAGATGGCCAAAGCACGCCAGCATCTCAAATCAAACAGAGCCCAAAAGTCTAAACAGATCTATGGATAATTGATAGCAGAAACTGCAGAAAGAATCTACCAACCAGATCTTTTGTGATGATAGCACAGGAAAATTCAGTAACAACAGAACTGATCCGTCGTCTCAACGCACAGCTCAACAGGAAAGGCGGCTTTTCTGGCATCTGCTTGGTTATTTCTTCTCTTTCCTTCTTACGCTCCTCACCAAGTGGAATCGATGGTTCGCCCGATTCATGATTCTGGTGGCAGATCTGACTCACTAGTTCCAAGCCAAAAACAAGGAGGAAACGAGCATAAGAATTTTCCATGGCTGCAGGTTGTGGTGGAAGCTCAGGGGCGAAATCCTCGAAGTTGAGAATTATTCGGCCAGGCTAGAACTGGGTTTATCCTGTAATCAATTGTAAGGTATCCGCCAAGGGGAAAGCGGAGTGAGGAGGGGCACGTTCCGTTCGGGGGCATTTATTTTTTCATTACGGACGTCCAAAAACAATAAATACTGCTGATGCTGTCAAAAGCATTGCCAAAATTACACCCAGAGCTGACAAAGAAACACAATTAAAGTTTTGACACTGTGTTCTAATCTCTTCTAGCTAATTTAGTAATCGACAATACAAAAGCATGACAAGGTCGACTTGCAGAGTTTGCGTAGAAATTTGTAATTCCCAGCATAGTGTGTGTACCTGCATGTACAGCTAGAAGAATTCACTCTCCTTAGTTTGGGTTACTTTTAAGCAAGGTGACAGTATGATGTTAAGTTCTACACGTGAGCACAAGTGCAACTAGGATACATGGCTTTTCATGCCCATATGTTAAAAAAAAACGAAATGGCAGTTTGTCAGTGATGAGTTCACAGTAAATTCCAGGCGTCATGACTCGTGACAATAGACAAATTCTATAAGCATCCTAGTAGGCCTCATCAGGCGTGCAGCACTGAAGCGAATTGGCATGGAAATGGACATTCGAAGCGCTAACACTATCCCTAGATTGCAATCCGAGCAGAAAACTGGCTCGAGAAATCAACAGCGGGTATCTGCGCTTTGCTGACCAATCCCACCACATTGCAGGCAGCAACACTTGTCGTCCAAGCAGCGAGGCTACGGCCTACGTTTGCCTCGCAGTCGCAGACACACTGAGAAGCGAAGCAAAAGCATGTAGAGCCCTGGCCATGGCAGAACCAAGCGGAAAAGGGTGGTAATGCGCTGCGGCGCACCTGTTCGATGGTGAGGCACTGCGCCTCGGTAGCCCGCGCGAGGTCGTCGTACCCGCGCGTTGATCCGCCGCTGCAGCGCGCCAGCCAGGGAGGCGAGCGGGAACTGCGGCCGGCGGGGGAGCAGTGCCTCCTTCCCGGCGGCGTCCCGGTCCCCGTCCGCGCCGAGGACGCCAGCCTCCGCCTCCGCCGCTGCCGCCCCCTCCTCCTCCTCCACCTGCTGCTGCCGCTTCCTCCGCGCCCTCCTCCGCCGCCGCTGGTTCTGCGGCCGCTCCCCGCCGCCGCCTTCCTCCTCCTCCTCCTCGTCCTTCTCCTCCGCCTCTCCCGCCGCGGCCGACTCGAGCAGCGGCGGCGGCGAGACGCGCTGCCGGGGCCTGCGGCGGCCGCGGACGTGGAGGCAGAGCGCCAAGGCGGCGAGGACGAAGTTGATGAGGATGAGCCCCCCGAGCACTATCGTCTGCGGCGGTGTTGCCATCGGCGGCGGGCGCGCGTCATCCCCAGCCGCCGCCCCGGCGTGCTGCGATTTCCACTCGCTCGCTCGTTGTTTTTTTTTTTATCTCCTCCCCCTTCTTTTCCTTTTTTTTTTCGTGGGAGTGCGCGCGCCGTGTGTTCGCGCTTGCGGGGGGTGGGGGCGGAGCCGCGGAGGCGGACTTGCTGGGATTCACTCGGCGGCGGCGGCGCGTTTTTTAAAAGCTTCGGGCGGCACGCGGCCCCTCGTCTGTGTGGAATAGTCGTCGTCTTTGGGTTGGGTTGGCCGGTTGGGTACCTCGAGAACGTCAGAACGAGATGGGAGGAGAGCGCGGGGTGAGGTGAGGTGGTGGTGGTGGTGGTCTGGTGGAGTTGTTGCGACCTGCGGATTGCGCGGCGCGGCACTTGCACGAGCACGACTTGCTTCCGCCTCCCCCCTTCGGATAAGGACGAGCACGGCAGACAGAGAGTGATGAGAGCGCTTTTGAGCCTGCCCATGACGATTCGCCGCCGCTCAGAGCTTTGCAGCTTTCTGTAAACAAATACTCGCTCGTCCCATAAAAAATATCATTTTAAACTCTTCAGATTCGTTTTATTTAAAAATTTTATATAAATATCATTTATTTTTTATGATTTTTTATATCATTAGAAATATTTTAATAATTATTTATTAATTTTATATTTTGTATAAAATTTTTGAGTCAGACAGACTGGTCAAACACAGTTTCTAAAAAGTCTAAACCGGCAGTCTTTATGGGACGGAAGGAGTACTATATTCACATAAAGTATGGTTTATTATTATCAGTACTCCCTCCGTCCAAAAAGCATACAACTACGAGTTACGTGTCAGATAAAGTACATCATGTTTGACCAAATTTCGGGCCTGTTTGGAAGCACCCCTAACTAAAATTTACCTAACTAATTGATAGAGCTAAAGTTTACCTAGCTAAATATCACTTTAGCTGAAGTGTTTGGATGCTCTAACTAATTTAAAATCTTGACCATAGTTACCCCTTCATTAATACTATTGTTTAGATAGCTAAACTTTAGCTGAATGTGTTTGGATGCTCTAACTAAACTTTAGTTGGGGATAGTTTGGTCATTTAGACCTTTTATCTGGTTTAGCTGGGTTGAAATAGCTAATTAGATTGTGTACATTTTGGCCTCCAGCTAAACTTTAGCTAGGTTTAGCTATAAAGTGTTTGGATACATCATACCTAAAATTAGTCAGCTAAAGTTTAGTTGGTGCTTCTAAACAGGGCCTTCCGTGAATAGTAGTTGTATTTATAGCTTCAAAGTAATATATTATGAAAATACATTTCGTAAGTAATCTAATGGTGTTCACTTGACATTATAAATATTTATAATTTTTTATTTATAATTGGTCAAAGTTGGTACACTGAAACATGTTTTCTGGGACGGAGGGAGTAGTATCTAATACACGAATTTAGGTCGATTACAACACCCAAAATTGGCCTTGGTTTTTATGTGCCATTCACCATTCACCAAGAGACTACAAGATCTCTCACACTCGAGCTTCTTTTTCAAACATCAACCTATCGTAGTCGCAAGCGGAGCCCCCAGATCAGCCTGGACATTCGGAGCCTCCATTTCCGGTATGGTCGCCAGAGTTTGTGCGTATCTATGATGTTCCATTCGCGGGGACATGCTGATGAAGTGGTGGTGTTCGTTAACCATTTGCTTCCCAGTCTCGCTATTGCATCTCGGTCGCTGGGGTCAAGAGAAACCTTAGTGCAAGTGATACTGATATCGTTACACCTCGCCGCTGTTCACCGCGTTGCAGGTTGTTGAGATGTGGCAGAAGCAGGGGATGTTTTCCTGTCAAAGGTAGTTCGTTAGTGTGAGCCTGCTCCTGCTAAAAGGCCTTTTAAAATAGTGCTTATTGACCAAGGATGCTTTACTGGAAACTTGAGCGCAGCTCGTCTGCAATATGCTGTGAAGAGGCACCACTTGTGAAGCCCAATTGAAACATCAGTTGCTCCAACCGTTTGAAATTTGTGAGGTAAAGATATCCAATCTAACAGAAAACAAGATCAACAATGTGGCAATTAGTCACAGCAAAATTGCAGCACAGGATAGAATAAAAGACAATTTTAGAGTACTGCACACCAGCGTTTCAAGAGAAGATGCCCGGTTGTAGACTGCAATTCCTGCACGCTTTCTGGTGCGAGTTTTGCTGCTAACAATATTCCTCCCCCAACGAAGTATGTCCCTGCAAAACGTGATTAATCATGAAATTCAATGTACGTTCATTATTAAACAGCCTCAAGGCCCTGGTCAGTGTAGAAAAAGTAGAGAGACACAGCATTTTCCCATAAACAAATATGGTCAACTCCCAAATAACCATGCTAGTCTTGACAAATGGCAAAATGCTAACATTCAGTATAACTGCAGCCATGTGTTAAAACAACGACGAGCATTTCTCTATATAAACTACATTGCTGATAGCGTTGTAGAATTTGTATAAGATTAGCATTTATGCTTTACCTTTCTTCTTCAGTTAGAAAATCCTCTCCGAGAAGCTTGTTCAACAAAAGGTCCTAGAGCAAGGAAAAAGCATAGTTATAGTTATAACAACAAAGATTTCTGAAACAACATATCATTGCACAGAACTGGCTATATGTAGAAAGCTGAACTGGAAAACAACAAATGGAATGGATAGCCTTTGGAACTCTGGAAGTCTAAACATATAACCACAATATTGTAAGTGAAACTACATACAGATACACCAAAACACACGATACAAATGCTTAGCATTAGCAAATCAGAGAATTTATTCTGACATCGTGTCATATAATTACTAATATACGTGGAGTTTTGGCCAATAAAAAAGGATAGCAAACCCAAACCTGTGATTCACACTTCACAACATCCATCACACGTTTATTGTACTCATTGATGCTCAAAGGTGGAAAGAAGAAATGCCTCCGAGCATAAAGCTGTACATAGAAAGAGAAAGAATCAGATCTTCCTACAGAAAGCAAGCTTCAACTTGACAACTAGTACACTTCTATATCATTGCTCACGCGGCCTGATTCTCACTTCATATATGCAGTCTCCCAAGTAAGCCAATGATGCCGCACTGTAGAGCGATCGAGGTTTCTTAACCTCTGGCGGAGGTGGCAACCACCATTTCTCAAAGCCCATATATGTGTTCTTCTTTACCCCTCCTATGTCAAACATATTAATCAAAGATCAAACATGAAGCTAATGGTGGGGAATAACTGCAAAAGGCGCGCGCGCGCGCGCACACACACACACACAGTTGAACACATTGGATTAGTTAGTATCATCATTTTTTTTTTTCTTAAGGTGGAGTGGCAAATAAGATATACAAGATCTTCGAGTTCTGCAGAGGTGCAAAATTGTGGGGAGTTGATGGAAATGCTGTCAAATATTCAGCAGACTAATTCTAGAGACATGAGGTTTATTGGAGGAATGAACCAAACAGGGAAGTACTCCCTCCATCTCAAATTGTACGTCATTCCAAGACTCTTGGAGAGTTAAAGCATCTCAACTTTGACCAAATTTATATAATAAGATAGTAATATTTATAATATTAACTAAATATCATTAGATTCTTAATCAAATATATTTTCATAGTACACTTATTTGATGTCATAAATCTTCGTATTTCTCTCTGTAATTTTGATCAAACTTGAGATGTTTAGACTCAAAGATTCTTGGAATGACTTACAATTTGGAATGGAGGGAGTACCTACATGTCACTCTACAATCTGATTAGTTCAAGTGTATGGTACATACTCATAAGCAGGATATATGGAGTGCTGACTGTTTTAACAAACTGGCCAATAAATCTGCACTGAGTTGTGGCGATGACAACTCCGACCCTATTACTTTTAACTAGACTGCCCAATTGCTAGGGGTTTGTGCAGAAAGGCCTGTGCTAATTTAAGCTGGTGCTTCAGCAGTTACGGGATTACGACCCCTTTGGTGTTTCAGGCCTGTATAACCATTTCTGCTATCATGGTGTCTATGATTAAAAAAAATACAGCCAATTGCATTTCTTACTCATCAGTGACACAATCTCCCTGACACGATTCATGTAAAACTCTCAGTACCTCAGTATCCCTATGCGATAGCACTTACGAATGAGCTCATCGATTCGGTGCCCTCACATTACTAGTTACTCCTGCAGTAGCAGCCTAGCAGGCAACAGGGAGTGCAGAAGCTTCAGGCGGCCAGGCAAAGCACCGAGCACATGGTGACGACAGGAGACAGGTACCTTGTCCCTCGCTGGAGCGCGCGAAGAGGTCGGCGTGGGTCGGAGGAGGCGGGCGGGCCGGGGTGGTGGTCGCGGGCGGCGGCGGCTTGAACTTGGCCTTGGAGGGCTTGGGCGTGGCGACGGTGGCGGCGCCCGGGTTCATGTCCCAGGCGGCGCAGACGTGGAGGGGTGCACGAGCGCGGGGGTGGTGCATCGCCATGGTCATGGTCGCCGCCGCGGTGGCCATTCACTGCTCGCTCCGGCGTCGAGGATACGGGACTGGATAAACAGAACAGCCGTCAAAAGATCCTTCCCCCCGCCTTTCTCGGTGGCGCCCGCGGGCCCCACCTGCCAGTACCGAAACGCATCCTACTAATACGTGCGTTGGCGTATTTTTTGGAAAGCCGTCTTCAGGGCCTCGTCTCAACTGGAGTCTGGAGCGCTTCGACGCGACTCTCCTCCGCTCGCCGCCACCGATTTCACTGGCTTCAATTCGAAGAAATCACAAATCAAATTTCACCTCCTGCAGTGCTGCTTGCTTCTGGAATCTCCGGAACCGAGGCCATTGCGCCAAGCACTGAAGTACCGAACCAAGCCGTACCGGTCGCGGCTAAACCCTAGACGTCCTCCTCGCCGCCGGCGACCGCCGCCATGAGCCGCTACGACGGCCGCGCTGCGGACGCGGGCTCCTACCGTGACCGCCGCAGGTAATTGACGGCCCCACGCCTGGGCTCTGAAGTCTAAGCCCTGACGCGAGCTGACCGACTGTGCTTCCGCTTGTGTTCCATCCAGCGAGGGGGCGTTCGGAGGCGGGTCGAGGGCGTTCGCGGCGCCGAGCAAGGCGGACGCCTCCGCGGCGGCCTCGGAGCTGGATGGGCTGCCGCGCTTCGAGAAGAACTTCTACGTGGAGTCTCCCGCTGTGGCCAGCATGACGGAGGAAGAGGTAGAGGCGTACCGCCGCCGCCGGGAGATCACCGTTGAGGGCCGCGATGTGCCCAAGCCGGTGCTTGACTTCCGTGATGTTGGCTTCCCAGGTATGAATATGATTATGAGGCTGCTGTTGTCGTTTGCAACTACACAGGTTACGCCTTCGGTGAATCAGGTGGTGATGGAGTTCGTCGAATGTTTGATTAGACTTCTCAGTTGTGATACTAAACTCAGAGTGTGCAATCTTATCCTACTACATGGGTCAGATTAGTGTTGATGTTGCTAATTTGAGTTCCTTGCAGCACTCATAGACTATAAGCACCTAATAATACTAATAGAGCATTATGTTCAAGTATGCCCAAAATCACACCAAGGCACATGCACATAAACAGAGTTATACGGTTGCATTTCAAGTTGTGTGTTGTGTTACCATCAGAACTTTTATTTGGACTAACCGACTAAGCCATCGATCACCTTTGCGATGCCATTCCAATAAATTGTATACAATTTGTAGGACTTGCAAGGAGAGCTGGATAGGGCATTGGATTTTAAATGCGTGGCTTTTGCCAATGACTTGTGTGTTCCAATGTGCATATAGGCCCTTTGATTTCCTTACACCTGAGAAGTCCCTTTCCAGTCTAATCTTATGTCTTTGAGGCAATTGCATTGATTCTTGACTTTGTGTATTCAAGTATGTCTTGCTCTACAACTACAAGTGTGTACCTGTGGTTATTTTTGTAATGAATGGTTCTATGCAAACCGTTGTAGAATTTGATGATTTGACTTGTAAATGGAAGCAGAGTTGAATCTTTTTGAGAGGAAAATATTGACAAGAAAACAACAATAAATGTGTTAGGACATATTCTTGTGGACATACTGAGAGCTGAAGATATTCTTTGTTTCATTAAATCCTGGAGTTGAGAGCATGCATTTCTCAAAGCAGTCTGAGTTAAGTTTTGGAAGCACCCGAATTAAATTATGTAGAAATGGGGAACTTAGCTTGTACTAAATGGGCCATGTGTAGTGTTGTAACTAGCTGGTGTTTAGAGCTCTCCAGGGCTAATTATCTTTTATGAATTGTCCTATCTATATTAGCATGTGTTTGGTTGTGGGATCACCGGGAATGGGTTGAACCTAACCCAGAATTTTGGGATGGAGCGAACCCATCTCATGTTTGGTTTAGGAGGTTGGATTGAACCTAGCTCTGTGTTTGGTTGTACAGGATTTGTATGAGTGGGTTGAGTCACTGACTAGTGGGTCCTACGTGTCAACGTCTCAACTTCTTCTACCTCGTGTTCTTCCTGCTCGATCGCTCGTTGAGGCCACGCGCCGCTTCCACTCTCAGAGGCCGCGCGCCGGCCACCTCCGCCGCTCACCGGCCATGCGCGTCGTCCCCGTCGGCTCCCCGGCCACGTGCGTTGCCACAGCAGCTCCCAAGCCGCGCGCCGGCTGCCGCCGCGGCCGCCGCTCCCTGGCCACGCGCGCCGCTGCTCGGCCCGGCTACGGGCCCTGTAGCTCCATGGCTGCACACACCGCTACTTGCTCTAGCCGTGGCCACGGTAGCCGCCCCCGCCGCTGTTCCCCGACTCGCTTTAGCCGCCGCTGCTCGAGTATGAGTAGGTCGCGCCGCTGCTGCTACGAACAAATGCGAGACGTGCGCGAGTGGGTCGACCCCGTCCGCTCGTTTTCACCGGAATCGGATGAACCCAGATCTTAGCAGAATATTTCCCCTGTGGGATGAACCCAACCCCTACCTCCCCAAACCAAACACTCTAAAAAAATGGGTCCAACCAAACCCAGTTGGAGCCTCCAACCAAACACATGTTTAGTTTCTGTACTTAAGATATTCTATGTGTGAATTATCCATGATAGGATCTTTTAAATGGGGAGTGCTCCTTTAGCAGGCATTGCGCTTTTCTGCTGTGTGGAGCCTTCATATCTGCATATTTATAGCTTTGGATGCTGATGGTTTCATTTTTCAGAATATGTGTTGCAAGAGATAACAAAAGCTGGTTTTGTGGAACCTACTCCTATCCAATCGCAAGGTTGGCCGATGGCACTGAGGGGCCGTGACCTTATTGGCATTGCAGAGACAGGATCAGGGAAAACACTTGCTTACCTTTTACCTGCCATTGTTCATGTGAATGCTCAGCCTATTCTTGGTGAGAACATGTTGCACCGATGCTTTTCTTTCTCGTTCATCTTTTGAGATCCTGCCCAAAATTCTGGACGCTTATAATTTTGTGGTTGTTGAAGCCCCTGGCGATGGTCCAATCGTCTTGGTGTTAGCTCCTACACGCGAACTTGCTGTTCAGATACAGCAAGAAGCAACCAAGTTTGGTGCATCATCAAAGATAAAAAGTACTTGCATATATGGTGGTGTGCCGAAAGGTCCACAAGTTCGTGATCTTCAAAAAGGTTTGTTCTTCCTCTGCATGAAGGAAAATCAGTTGGTCCATAGCTATATATATTACAATACAAGTCATAATTGTACTGTAGTCTACTGTTTGCCTGTGGTTTCTTCTGTGTTTAATACTATCCCAAAATTTCATTAGACGCATGGGTGAGGTATAACTGAGTTTTGGAGGATGGTAAATTGAAGGAACATGACAGCATATAGGTGACCTTTTTTTTTATTTTTTGTACCAGGTGTTGAAATTGTTATAGCCACACCAGGACGACTAATTGATATGATAGAATCACATCATACAAACTTGCGAAGGGTCACATATCTTGTTTTAGATGAAGCAGACCGGATGCTAGACATGGGATTTGAACCTCAGATTAAGAAAATTGTTTCTCAGGTATGCTTTTGCTGCTACATGAAATGTTACTGCCTCTGTCCTGAAAAGGATGCAAATCTAGAATAGTGTTGTGTTAAAGTTTGTTACGTTCGACCAAATTTATATAAAAAATGCTAATATTTATCGTACTAAATAGACTCATCATAAACCATAATTTTATAGTATACATATTTGGAGTCATATATGTTGATAATATTCTCGTCATATATGTTGATAATATTCTCTACAAAATTAGTCAAACTGAGGATAGTTTGATTTTGACCAGATCTCAATTGAATTATTTTGACCAGACCTGAATTTCCACCCCTGTTGAATATACATGTAATTCAATACCCTGATACATATTTGTTGTGTGTTTCCATGTCTTGCATTTTTGTCAGTCTGGATGAATTTAGTGGATTACTTTGAGATGTCAGTTACTTTCATTGATCTATGAAATATAAATTTTGGTTATTGTTTACGTGATGGCAAACGTTATCTGTTACTGTTAGTTCAGATTCGTCCAGATCGCCAAACACTGTACTGGAGTGCTACCTGGCCAAAGGAAGTTGAACAGCTAGCAAGGAATTTCCTTTTTGACCCATACAAGGTACTTACTATAGCCTAGCCAACATTTTGCTGTGCATCTTTCCATTTCTACTGCGTGTCAACACTTCTGAATTAATATGATGCAGGTCACTATTGGTTCTGAAGACTTGAAGGCTAATCATGCAATTGTTCAGCATGTAGAGATATTATCTGAGACTCAGAAGTATAACAAGTAGGATTTCCATAAATTTTTTCCTCATTTCATGCACATCATTCGAACAATGTCTTAGTGACACTTTTATGTGTACAAGGCTGGTTAATCTACTGGAGGATATAATGGATGGTAGCCGAATTTTAATATTTATGGACACCAAGAAGGGATGCGACCAGATTACTAGACAGCTTCGAATGGATGGTTGGCCTGCTTTGTCTATCCATGGTGACAAGAGCCAAGCAGAACGGGATTGGGTCCTTTCTGAATTTAAGTCAGGGAAAAGTCCTATTATGACAGCCACTGATGTTGCAGCTCGTGGCTTAGGTATGCACAATTTCGAGATGTGATACATCTTATATTTCCTGAAGAAACTGATATATTTTTCTTGCCCTTGGGAAACAGATGTCAAGGATGTGAAGTATGTCATTAACTATGACTTTCCGGGGTCGCTCGAGGATTATGTTCATCGTATAGGTCGAACTGGCAGAGCAGGTGCAAAAGGAACAGCGTACACCTTTTTCACTGCAGCTAATGCCAGATTTGCTAAGGAACTTATTAATATTCTGGAAGAAGCTGGACAAAAGGTCAGCTCTGAATTAGCTGCTATGGGTCGTGGTGCACCTCCTCCTTCTTCAGGTAAGTTTACTATTGGACGTCTGTTTTTAGTTTCCTCAAATGAAGGTCTGTTATTCCTGAAGTGCAATTGATTTCTGAATGAGTTGGAATATTTTCCCATTTTTGCAGGTTACCGTGATAGATATAGGGGGTATGGGGGTGGCCGATCGTGGAGTTGACATTCAAATGCTTAGTCGCTGCTAAGATTAATGCTTTACATTTGTTTGTGGATGGATATGTTGTTTCGGCGCACTGAACATTTTGAATAGCTTTTTACTAGTATTCGGTAAAGATGGATTCATATACTTCTGGATATTGACTTGTTTCGATACTAGAAATGTGGCATTATATGATGCCGTGCAACATCATTAGTTTATTTTAGGCATAGTTTTCAGATTGACAGCATTGCTCATAATTAGCTCATATCATATCAGAGGTAAACATTTGTAGTAAACACCAATTCATCCATGATTTAGTGACCAGTTACTCTTATTTTGGTTGCTGGAACAATTGGTGATGAGTTTGACATGATGTGTAGTTTTGCAAAATGGAACATCTTTGATCCACACTCCACAGTTCCCCCACCACCCACCCACCCACCCACACACAATCTTTTCTTTGTACATCTTGTTAGTCAGATCTCAGATGGAATTGTTTTTCTTCTGGTTCAGTAGGATTTTCCCATTTTCTGGTAGTCAAGCTGGCAGATAATGCACATAGGAATAACTTTTAGGTTGTCTGGTATAGCAAGGAGGGTGTGTTATGGCCACATCTTCTATAAAGATATTTTGAAGGTTTTTTTCTTTCTGTCTCCATAAAATATGTTGTGGTAATGATTCTTGAACACGCTTCCTGCTGGACTGCTATACAGGTTGTATCATCTGCTGTCTGCGCAGCATAGGATTCTTTTGACTTGAGTTGGCATCTACTATTATACTATTACTGACTTGAGTTCTTCAAAATATATAAGAAATGTCCTTGTCAGCTGGGACTGGGGACTTAGAAGGACAGAAACCCTGATTCATATCTACCTCTTTTGCGTAGTTATTTTACTTAAATGCAGCATAATTCAATGTCCATCCCTGAAATCGCAGTCTGAAATTAATAGCTCTGTTATGTAGCAAGGATCTGGCAAAATGTTTCTGGTTACCCCGGCTGGCCCGTATCTAATACACCTGTCAATCGGAGCTATCTGCCATGCTAGCTGAAAACTGAATTTTGTTTGTACGAAGGGAGTCGTTCAGTGGTTGGTTGCAGTGTTGGCGTGGTCTATGTTTTAGAAATATCCTGCATGATTACGTAAATCTGATACCAGTTGTTTACATGCTGTTGCTATAGCTGGAAAGCCTTTACTAAACTTGTTTCGTAACTGTTTAAGAGTTGAATTTTATAGGTGAGTAAGAAAGAGATCTGTTTAGTTTTGAAGATATTGTTTTTTTTTTCTGAAAGGACTACATGTGTACTGTTGAGTTTTGTCTGCTGGCTGCTGCCTCCCATATCCTGTGTGCGATCTGTTGGTACTGTATCTACTTATGCCATGTTTGAGATCTCCCTGGAGCCCAGCGTTTTCCCAGGAAGGATTTTTCTTTCAATTGCGTGCAGCTTTGGTGCAGAGCAGAGCAATTGTTGGGCACGCCCACGTGTGGCTGGCTGCCTGGCTGGACCATGAGGCCACACAAGCGTGCGGGCATGCATGCTCTGCCTTGTGTATGTGTTCCCAAAAGCTGTGTCTGCTGGTCTCGCTCGCACTGGGGATGTAGGAGCAACTGCAGATGTCCGCCGGGCCAGGCAGACACGGCGTACTACTACGCATTTGCGTTAGGTTATTATTGTAGCATAGCTGCAGCAACAGTTGGATCTTGGACCAGCATCATTGCCGTTTTGCCCTTCGCCAAAAGGGCGTAAGCACCAATCATCGTGATGAGAGACCTGGCCTGAGAGGAGAACACGATGCAAGAAGGTTCGGATAGCTTGAGAACACTCATGGGGGGTATACACACAACAAAATTAATATTCCCGGTGTCAGTCGACCAAGGTCAGTCTCGGTGAGAATTTTGTGTCCTTGTTTCCAAGACTTGGGAGCAATATAAACAAGTTTTATTCCATTAAACTCATTTCATCCTATGAAAATTTTCTCTCTTTTTATTTTTACTGTCTCACACCAACTTATTTAAAGTCCATAAAACCCCCCTTAAAACTTCCGTTGATATTGGTTTAACATGTTTGTTCTACAAAATTAAAGGAACCTTGGTATGGGATGATATCCATTGGGTGTATGTGTATGCTAATGGTTGGTATGAGGCATAGCCATGAGAGGCGAGCAGGTAATATTGGGATGGTGGATTTGCATATATGGTGACATGAGAATGGGTGATCTTGGAATGGTGGATTAGCTTATTTGGTGACATGACGTCAGAGCGGGTGATCTTGGAATGGTGGATTAATTAGCTGCTGCTAGT
Source organism: Eremochloa ophiuroides (assembly GCA_038502445.1). Classification (NCBI taxonomy): domain Eukaryota; kingdom Viridiplantae; phylum Streptophyta; class Magnoliopsida; order Poales; family Poaceae; genus Eremochloa; species Eremochloa ophiuroides. The sequence continues at coordinate 4,673,383 of JAHLJS010000006.1, forward strand.
AATGGCAAGCAACCTGAGTTATTGGGGCCCCTGCATGCCTGCTCATCTGTTGTTCTTCAATGAAATGAAAGGAGCTGAAAGCGTCTCAAAAGGGATCAACTGCATTTACCCTTTTCCTCCTGTGGAGTGGAGGGACAGCATTTTTTTTCCTTCTAACTTTTTGCACCTTCAGCATGGTGCATGGAGGAGACGAGGAGCAGGAAGCAGGAGCACACAAAGGCAAGGCAAAAGCTGGGCTGGATTGCCTCGTCACTCTCCGACCATCCATTCCTTCCATCCATCCATTTATGTCCATGTACATGTGCATATAATATCTCTATTTAAATTTAACTAACAATACAAAAATTGGTATTAATATTTCACATCTCAAATAAGTTAAGTATAGAATACATTTCACGGTAAATCTAACAGTATTTAGTACGCATCCTAAATATCAGTATTTTCTATATATCTTTTTTTTAAAGGACACTCAAACGAATATATCACACTTTGTACATCACAAGAAAAACAAAAGCAGGTACAGAGGAAGGACAATAAGATAAAAAAGAGCTCCTCTAAAAAAAATAAGAGAACATTTAATAAAAAAGGTCGCCTTCTTCCTTTGGTCATCCATGTCTTGCCGGAGCTTGAAGATCACACCAAAGAGACAACAAAGAAAGGAGACACATGCAAACACACTCGCCAAATAAGACTTTGAAGACTGCAGTAGCCACTCACCGTGAACGACGAGATTTAGAACCCACTGAAAGGACATCGGCTGGAGGAATCCTCCACGGAACACAGGCTTGCAATTCTTCACCATCAGAACAGAGATTTGAAAATGACCGACCTTGATCTAGAGCATATCAAACGAACAGATAGAGGTTGCCACATCGAAAGCAAGCCAACTGCTTCGTCTGATAAGGACACAAATTGCCAATTATCTAAAGAGGATCAATAGATCTGACATACCAAACTCTCAGTAGCCTTTCGCAGGCGCCAGATCGAAGTCGTTGAGGTAGGGAGAGACAAGAGAGATCTTATTCCAAAGCACCATCATCGTCACCACTGTCGTCACCACCTTGTCGATGATACCGGAAACCAAACCCTAAGTCAACAAGGAACAACAAACAAAAAAACTACGAAGGAGAAAGGATCGGGTCCCCGTTTCTCTGTCCAATATTTGACTTCTCAAGAAGCAACATCTGAGTCCCTTTGTAACCGTAAATACAATATATGCGTCATGCTTGGACCTCTCTCTCTATCTCTAGGATCTATACTCCCAATGTACCAGCATGCAGTGGCAGAGATCTAGAGAGAAAACCCCAGACAACTTTCCAGTAGTCAAAGTCCTAGCAATAGACATTGGAACCCACTTCCTTTGAACACATAGAGGACGCTCCATTTTCACTGTTCATCTCCCTCCTCACCCTGCCGCTGCCACCGCCTCTCCACAGCCATGCTATGGTTTCGCGGGAGCTACGTGGCCACGCGACCGCCTTCTTCCCCTCCTCCATCCAGATGTTGCGAGCTCCAGGCATGGCGTCGTTGTCCCGACCGCTTCCACCGCCGACAGGGTCTAAAATCTGTCATCTCCTATCCTCACCGCTCGGCCAACCAGCCTCCCAGGGCCTCCCTTCTAAGGCCGTTGGACTTGGAGAAGATTAACATGAGAGGCCACCAGATGTGCATGCGTTAGTGTCGGATCAAACGACCACGAAGGAATATGAGTCCTGAGAGATTAAGAAACACTCAATTGTTGTAGCTTTTTTTCTAATCTTTAATCCATTCCGATTCAGTTAGGATTGTGGAGCATCATCCCAAGTCCCAATCCATTGTGACATACTAGTATATTGCCCATAGTAGTATTAAGTGTTAGATAAGCCTAGCTACTTGTATCCTACTTTCATGCACTTTTGGTAGGTAGCTTAGATGTTAAGCTAGTATCTACTTTATTCCTGGAATATGCTATAGTGGTTGGCCGATCCACTGCCATATAAGTAGGGGCAGGCCACCAACCCTTGTAAGCCGGTGTGATCTTTACTTTCAATCCAATCGGCCAATCGGCCAAGCTGCCCTCTAGGCTTTCTATTATCCTTGATCCATTAGATCAGTGGCCAACAATTGGCATCGGAGCCTAGCGTTTTAGAGAGTCCTAATCCACCGCCGCTGCCGCCGCCACCTCCATGGCTTCCACCTCCGCAGACAACGTAGCCATAGCAGCAGCCGCAGCCAAGGGCAGCAGGGGCCCCTCGGACTCCAAGATCGGTGGCAAGGCCGCGATCCCAGAGAGTCGCGAGGTGCGTCTCGCCGCCACCGAGGCAGCAGCGCAGCAGGTGGCGCAGGAAGCAGCAGCCGCGGCTGCCGCGATCCGCGCGGAGATGATCAACGAGGAGGAGGAGGCAGGCGGGTTGCGGGAGGGATCGCGGAGTCCAGGACGGCACCGTCGTCTCTCGCCGTCGCCAGATCGGCGTCGCGGGAGGCGCGGCCGGTCACCGGTGATGCAGGTGTACCGTGACGCCGGAGGCACGTGGCCACAACTCACCCGCTCCAACTACCACGAGTGGAGCCTGTTGATTAAGGTCAAGCTTCAGGCTCGCGGGCTCTGGGAGGCGGTCCGCTACAGTGAGGTGTCTTATGCAGATGATCGGTGGGCCTTGGAGGCTCTCCGTGCTGTAGTCCCGCCGGAGCTGGGGGCCGCCATCGCCAACTGTAAGGACCTTGATGTCACCAAGAGGGGCCTAGAGGGGGGTGAATAGGCCTGTAAAATTTTAGCTCAAACAAATGTCAGAACATAGCCCGGCACTGCTGCTTCCCCGAGCGGCACTGCTGCTCTGGCAGACCTCCGAGACTGCACACCAAACTTGGTGGAGATGTGGTAGAGGTGTGCAGGAGCCTATTTCACCAATTAGATGGTTGCAGAAGTTTGTGCACAAGTAGATCGAGTCCAATCCCTAAAATCACCACAAAGACAAGTGAAGCAATGCAAATAACAAGAACACAAGTGAGACACCGATTTATCCCGTGGTTCAACTCGCCACTAAGGCTTTCCTATGTCCACGTTGTTGAGGTAGCCACAAAGGCTTTGGTCTCTTTCAACCTTGACCTCGTTCTCAAGTCAAGAGAGTGAACTCTTGAGATGAGGGGTGATTCCACTAACTGATTTTGGGCACTTACAAACTGTCCGGCAGCTCACCACAAACACGGGAGCTTGACGGGCGACGCCTAGCCGTCTAGGAGGCTTCACCTCCAAGAGTAACAAATGCGCAACGAAGATTGACGAAACCCGATAAGTGCTCAAGGTTGGAAATGCTCTAATCTGCTCTCTAACTCTTAATCACTTGTTAATCACTTGGTAATCACTCACTCTCACAAAGAGAGAAGTTAGAGCGAGCTCAAATGTGGCTTGGGAAGTATTTTCAAAGTTCTGGGCACTAGCAGCACGCCCAGGGGGCGTGGGATGGGTATATATAATCCCCACACCAAAACTAGCCATTAGAGTTCAAAAACTAGTCGTTATGGTCTGTAGGAGCCTGGCACTGCCGTAGCTCTCATAAACAGCATAGGTCACCTCACGAAAAATGCCATAACCTTTTACTCCGAACTCCGTTTTCAGTGATCTTGGACATTTCGGAAAGCTTGTTTCGAGGGCTATCCAACCCAGCAGAGAACAAGCTCAAGATCAATAAGTGCAGGTGCAGTTTTAAGTGTTTCTCTCATGTTAGCACTCAGGGTTCGGTTAGTTTGAGCACTTAAGACTTGTCTATGATTCGTATTGCATCCCCCTTGATAGTACAGCATACCTATACTCAAGATCAAGAGAATAAAACTATTTTAGCCACTTGAGTCTTCAATGTCTTCATATGCCATTTCTTTTTAATATCACTTGATAAGAGGTTGCAATCATCCTTGTCTCATATACCTTTGAGCAAACACACCTTGAGCATGTGACTTGAACCATTTCAACATATGTGAGTTCAATTCATGGCTTCAAGTCATTTCCACTAATGATTTGATCCTCAACACAATATGACTCCTCATAGTTTGATTAGTTCCTCGACTAAATGCAAGTACTCTCTTCTTCACCTTAGCCATGGTACCTCGGTCCGAGCCATTGCTTACCCTTCACCTCCGCTTAGTACCTCGAAGCCCTTTCCTTGCTATCTTCACCTTATCAAGGCATACTCAAGTCACATCATATTAAGCATCCGTTGATAACCATTTCTTCAATATTATGATTATTACTTGAATATTGGGATCAATCAAAGCTTCACATAGAGTGACATATAAATTAACATCAATATGGTCAAGCCAATTCACGATTCCTTATATCCTCTTTATTTTAGGTTGACACTCTAAACACTCACTTCAATATCTATCTTCATACTTGTAGCTTGATCAAATCAATGTAAAGTGAGTTTCCAAATCTTTATCTATACAAGCAAACCAATGTAGAGACCGACTTATATCCAATGTGCATTGTCTCCTTTGTCATTTACCAAATATGCTTACTCTCTCATGATGTTATGATATCCCACCATATAAGCCATCTCATCAATTTCATTTGCATTGTTGTCCTTCACTTGAACTAGAGTGTATCAAAGATCTTCTAACACAATAATACACAATATTGGCCTTTATTTAACATTATGTGGAATACCATCAAGTTTGCCTTCTTGTTAAACCTTTGATATACTTAGCAAACTTGTTAGACCTTTAACTGTCTTGTCAATCAATTCACCGAAACCCACTAAAGGGCTAGATGCACTTACACCAACAAGCCGACTGCCAAGCTCGCCTGGGAGGCGATCGCGACCAGGCACGTTCGTGGAGAGCGCGTCCGTTGCGCTACGTTGCAGCGCCTCCGAGGAGACTGGGAAGGCTTGGCCTTTCAGCTTGGGGAGAAAGTCGAGGACTTCGCGCTGCGCCTCACCAGCCTGATGGAGCAGATGGCGATCAACGGTGACACCGACCTCAACAAGGAATGAGCGGTGGAGAAGCTCCTGCGGTACATGCCGAAGAGCCTTGGGCAGATCGACTTCAGGACACTCACCATCGAGGACGTCACCGGACGGCTCAAGGCGGTCCAGGACCGCGAGTGCGCGCCGGAGACGGAAGTGGCTTCCGGTAAACTCCTCTACACCGCCAAGCAGTGGTGGGCCTTCGACAAGAAGAAGGAGGAGGGCGCAGGATCGTCCAAGGATCGGCGCCGGCGTCCTCGCGGCAAGAAGAACAAACCGCGCGACGGAGCCGGTGGTGCCGGTGGCGGAGGACAAGGAGACAAGGCTGGTGGTGTGGCTGGTGAACGCAAGGCGAACCAAGATGACATCTGCCTCAACTGCAACCGCACCGGGCACTGGGCACGTGACTGCCCCCATCCGCGGCGAAACCGAGAGCGTGGAGCGGTGAATGTCGCCGAGGTGGAAGGGGAAGGCGCGGCCTTTCTCGTCCACGGCATCCTGGAGATCGAGGAGGAAAGGGTGCAGCAACCCTCAAGCTTCGACCCTCCGAGCACTGAGTACCGATCTCGAGCTCGAGGAACCAGGTGCACGTGCCTACCTCGACATCGGTAGCGACGGAAAGAAGCTTGATGGCTGGTACCTGGACAGCGGTGCCACCCACCACATGACCGGGCGTCGCGAGCTCTTCACTGACCTGGACACATCGGCTCGGGGAGTCATGAGGTTCGGTGACGAGTCGAAGGTGGAGATCCAAGGTGCCAGCTCCATCATCCTCGAGGCCAAGGACGGCGAGCACAGGGTGCTCCACGGCGTCTACTACATCCCGGCGCTCCGCAACTCGATCATGAGTCTCGGACAGCTCGACGAGGGAGGCTCGAAGGTGGAGATCGAGGAGGGCATCTTGAGGATCTGGGATCGTCAACGGCGGTTGCTCGTCAAGGTACGGCGCAACGCCAACCGCCTCTCCATCCTCCGCCTCAACACCGCCAAGCCCCTCTATATTGCTGCTCGGAAGGATGATGAAGAGTGGCGCTGGCATGAGCGCTATGGTCACCTCCACTTCGACGCGCTCCGGAAGCTGTCCAGGGACGACATGGTGCGCGGGCTGCCGGAGATCCACCACGTCGGGCAATTCTGCGACACGTGCGTCATCACCAAGCATCGCCGAGCACCATTTCCAGCCGAAGCCCTAGTACCGAGCACGGGAACCGCTCGAGCTGGTCCACGGCGACCTCTGCGGCCCGGTGACACCGGTGACCATCGGCGGCAGGCGCTACTTCTTGCTGCTCGTCGATGACGCCACTCGCTATATGTGGGTGGCTCTGCTGACCACTAAGGACAACGCCGCCGACGCCATCAAGCACCTCCGAGCTGTGGCGGAGAACAAGAGCGGGAAGAAGATGCGGACCCTCCGCACCTGACAACGGCCGCGAGTTCATCGTCGCCGAGTTCACGGCGTATTGCGCCGAGGAGGGCATCCAGCATCACTACTCCGCCCCGTACTCGCCGCAGCAGAACGGCGTTGTGGAAAGGAGGAACCAGACAGTGGTCGCCAGGGCGCGAGCACTGTTGAAGCAGCGAGGAGTGCTGGCACGCTTCTGGGGTGAGGCTGTGCTGACTGATGTGTATCTGTTGAACAGGTCTCCGACCAAGGCGCTGCAGGGCATGACGCCGTACGAGGCATGGCATGGGATGCCATCGGAGGTCGGACACCTGCGCACGTTCGGCTGCGTGGCGTTCATCAAGGACCTCACCCAGCTGAGGAAGCTCGACGACCGCAGCCGCCCCGGCATCTTCATCGGGTATGCTGACGGCGCCAAGGCCTACCGTGTCTTTGACCCGACTACTCAGCGTGTGCGAGTATCGCGCGACGTCGTCTTCGACGAAAGCCGTGGCTGGGACTGGATCAAGAAAGGAGGCGAGCACGCTCTGGCGGACTGGGAGTTCGTCGTCGAGCACCCCTGGGAGAATGGAGCTGAAGGACCGCGTACCCCGGCGTCCTCTGCTCCGACCACTCCGACCACACGGTCTTCAGCTCCGGGGGAGCAGTCGACCACGTCATTGACCACGTCTCCGAGCACCGCCGAGCAGTCTCCGAGCACCGCCGAGCAGTCTCCGAGCACTACTCCGACCATGGCAATGGCTCCGACCACGTCAATCGAGTTCGCCACGCCGTTGGAGGATGATGAGGACCATCTGGATGCGTTCTACGATGACGAGCCCCTTCGGTACCGACGGATGACCAACATCCTCGGTGACGAAGCTCCTTCCGAACAGGTGCCGTGACTCTTCGCCCAGCTGCACCTCTCGCACGCTGGTGAGCCCACCAACTACGCAGAGGCACGGGGTGATCCTGCGTGGAAGGCCGCCATGAAGCAAGAGCTTCAGTCGGTGGAGAAGAACAAGACTTGGGAGCTCGTGGACCTGCCTGCGGGACATCGTCCGATCACCCTAAAGTGGGTGTTCAAGCTCAAGAAGGATGAGAAGGGGGCGGTGACCAAGCACAAGGCAAGGCTGGTGGCAAGGGGGTTCGTGCAGCAAGAGGGTGTGGACTACGATGACGCTTTTGCGCCAGTGGCGCGCAAGAGGGTGTGGACTACTGGCGGCTGGTCGGCAGCCTCTGGTACCTCGTACATACCCGGCCGGACCTAGCGTTCGCCGTCGGGTACGTGAGCCGGTTCATGGAACGGCCTACACTAGAGCATCTGCAGGCCGTCAAGCGCATCCTCCACTACGTCGCCGGGACCCTGGACTACGGTCTCCACTACTAGAGGGCTCCTAGCACAGCACGCTTCGTCGGCTACTGCGACAGTGATCTTGCCGGCGACATCGACACAAGCAAGAGCACCAGTGGAACAATGTTCTTTCTGGGTAATTATCTGGTCAGCTGGCAATCGATCAAACAGAGGGTGGTGGCGCTGTCAAGCTACGAGGCAGCGTACATTGCTACCACTACTGCAGCAACACAGGCCCTTTAGCTGTCTCGGCTGCTTGGGGAGCTGCTGGGCAGGAAAGTGGATGTGGTGGAGCTGAAGGTGGACAGTAAGTCTTCTTTGGCCCTGGCCAAGAACCCAGTCTTCCACGACAGGAACAAGCACATCCGGATCAAGTACCACTTCATCAGGGACTGCTTGGAGGGCGGGAACATCAAGGCCAGCCACATCGCCACTACTGATCAGCTCGCGGACATTCTCACCAAGTTGCTGGGCAAGGCTAAGTTCCAAGAGATGAGGATGAGGATCGGCGTGAAGCAGATCACCTAATACTAAGCTTAGGGGGGAGATTGTTAGATAAACCTAGCTACTTATATATTACTTTCCTAAACTTTTGGTAGGTAGCTTAGATGTTAAGCTAGTATTTACTTTATTCCTGGAATATACTGTAGTGGTTGGCCGATCCACTGCCATATAAGCAGGGGCTGGCCACCAACCCTTGTAAGCCGGTGTGATCTTTACTTTCAATCCAAACGGCCAATCGGCCAAGCTGCCCTCTAGGCTTTCTATCACCCTTGGGCTCTGTTCGTTTCAACTAAACAACACATATTTTTCAGTTCTGAAACAGTATTTCCCCTTCACAACAAATCAGTTTCAGCCCAAATCAGCTCAGCTTTTCAGCTGAAGCGAACAGAAGCCTTGATCCATTAGATCAATGGCCAACATTAAGTAAAAGACACTACCACACTAAAATACTCCTCTTATTACTACTACTGATTACCCGTAGTACATATATATACTTATAGTAGTGTGCTGCTCTTCCCGATCGATTCAATCTGGCTACCTCCAATCGATCCTCTGCTTCCTTCTCTTCTGTACAAGTACGACCTCCACGTCCAATTTATATACATGCTTATATTAATATAAATGTGGAAGAGCAACACATTTCGGCAGGACAGCCCGTCGATCACGATCAGTGCGTAGACGCGCCTTTAATTTGCTGCCATGGAGATCTTCGAGGGTCCTCCTGGCTCCTCCATTGACCATTGTTGCTGTGATGGGCCTATATATATAAAAGTTGCTGATTCGCTGCACTGAAACACTGAAATCTGCATATGCATTGGTAGCTAGTCTTTGGTGATGAGCCTGATGGGCATGCCTCGCTTGAGCCGCACGGTTGGGAAGTTGACGATGTGGTCCTCCTCCGCCACCCACCTGCAATGCAATGCAACCAGCAGCATCGATCAGATCAGCAAGTAGCAAAGCAGGGGCCCGGGGCCGGGTATGAATTCAATGCCGCCACCCCCCCCCCCCCCCAATTTGCCTGCCATCCATGGATCGATCGATCCCATCTCCATGCAAATATGCAATGCTGCAAACAACAATTATGCATGCATGGTGGTCGGAATCGCCATGAATCGATCTGCTCATCAGGCTTCAGGCTGGAAGCAGTTGATGTTTATCCACTGATCAGTCAAGTAGGAGGAGTGTAAGAACACTATTATGGGTTGGCTTGGCTGGCTACTAAGCCGGGGCGCGGCCATACCCTGCTGCCAGTGCTGGTGTGGCGCCACGTCGTCGGTCAAGGCACCTTGACTGATCGCCGGGTCAAAGCTAACCAATGTCAATCTGGCAATCAAGACGCCTACTATTGCTATTTTTTTTTTTAATTCTCCCGTTCCCGGCTGCTGCTGATGCATGCCTGCCTGCCTGGACGACCCTGCAGGATCATGCATGGATGCACGGGACCCGGCACAAAGCATGTAACCCATCTGATCTGAGAATCTGATGGACTGTACTGTATTTTCCACGAAGCAAAGCCAAGCCTACACGGTCACACACACACACACACATGCTAGGACTAGGAGTAGAGAGTAGTACTCGTACACAGTCTCCTGCCATTGCCATACCAAAGCCCCGGCCATGCACTGATGAAGGCGTGTGCAGTGCAGGGGCGACGACACACGTGCGGCTGCCTGCTGGCGCTGTTGCTGCACACGGGTGGCCACGTGCTGGTGCCGGTGCCGCCGCACGCAGCCACAGTCCACAGCCCACCCAATCCCGGCCTGCCACTGCGCTGCCATATACGCATCATCCACGCACACGTGCGGCCTCTCGCACGCTCGTGTGGCAGCGCGCGGCTAGCCAGCCAGTGCGCACCGCATGCACGGTATGATGATGGGTTGGACGAGTGGTGGTGGCGCACACGACACGATCGAGCCCCTAGGCGGCCCCCCGGGCCCGGCCCGGCCCGGCCCCTAGTAGTCTAGGAGTAGTAGTGTAGACTGTAGACCCCCCGTGCGTGCGTGCATGCATGCAGCGACCTGCTTGCAATGCACAGCGTTGGTCACAGCGTTGGTGGAGGTGGAAGATGGACCTCCCTAACCTAGCGTTGCAAGTGCAACATGCAAGGGAGGCAAGGCAAGGCCTCCCCAAGTCCCCATCACACGACCAGCAGCAACAGCAGCAAGGATTGAGGATCCAAACCTCGCTCGATTCGCAAATTATTGGTTTCCCAACGTTAGCCTTTTCAATTCACGGCTACTGAACTGACACCACTCACTCGACTCATCCACCATGATTCATGCATCAAAAGGGCCCAGCTAAGGCCTTGTTTATATGCATTTCTAAATTTCAAAATTCCCGTCACATCGAATGTTTGACACATGCACGAAGCACTAAATGTAGATGAAATTTTTTTGCTTGTCTACACATTTCAGTGCAAAACTCACAAGACAAATTTTTTTAGCCTACTTAGGTTATGATTCGAACACTTATTATAAAAGATTTCACGCGTGCTACAGTGTCATTTTTTTTTAAAAAAAGCCTTCTAAACAGGCCATAAGTCTGTTTTTTTCCCTGAAAGACCGGCATCAGCCAAAAAAAAAGAAGAAAAGAAAAATGCCGCAATGCTGAGAAGGATAAAAAATTAAAACATTGTTTCCCTTGTTCAGTTCGAGCGAACAGGCTCAGAGATCTTTGTCAAACACACCATCACAACTCACTCGCCAAGGGAAAACAACAGCCGAGCACACAACTAGCACACGTCCATACAACTAAACATAAAAAAAAATGCTGATGGACTATGTATGGTCACATGGGCGGGTGAGATTGATTCCATACCTGAAGCTGGTTACCAAGTGATGGAGAAAGATGGAAGCTTCCAGCCTGGCCAGATCCAGCCCTGGGCACAGCCTCTGCCCTCCACCGAAAGGGGTGAAGCTGCTGCTGCTCGTGTCCTTCTCCTGTTCATCATTAAGTTTTTTGACCAAATTAACACATTATTAGGTTTCCAAGAGTCAAATCATCATCATTGTAAGCTTTGCAAGTAGAGTAGAGCTAGCCCCACAGCTTCAACTTGTCGTCACCAATAATCATAGGTCTAGAATTCATCTATCTATATATGGAGCATCTGTGAATGAAAAAAGAAAAATAGGCAATCTTTTCCTCGACCAATGCATAATTAGGGAGTTATTCGAAAGACCAATGCATTAAATATGCAGTACAGTCGTTTTCGAAAACTAACTAAACAAAGCATGATAAGAACAGCAATATGCAGAGGTTTGGCAGTGAATGGTCTCTGTAATACTTACCAGGTGTTAGTTACTTAGTACAGGGCAATTCCATGATGAGCTTACTACCCATATTAATATAGGAGTAAATTAACCCACATGTTAGGGGACCCACAGGCCCCACTCTATCAAATCCCCATTATGCTGGTGTTGCCTAAAGGAGTAGCAACTGGATGAACATCTCTACCGAATGTGGGGATGAATCTCACCTTCCACCTCCATGGATTGAACCTGTAGGGCTCATCGTAGCGCTTGTCGTCGAGGTGGACCGATCGGAAGTACACGAACACGCACCAACCTTTGGGGATGAGATGCCCCTTCACCTCGACGTCCCGCACCGCCTTGCGCATGATCCCATTGATGATATTGCCCATCCGCAGTGTTTCCGTTATCACCTATATATGTGTAGCCAAAATGCATGTTTTTTAATCTCCAAACACATAGTATCTCCGAATAAAAGTCCATGATCACTGACGACAGAGAAATCTTGGAGCCTTGAGGACAATTGGGTCTACTTACATGCTGTGTGAACGACAGTGACATGTAGTCCGTCCACTGCAAGGTCTCTCCCACGTCAGTTTTTCGCCTCTTGAGCTGCATGTTCTCCTCCTGACCATTGCAATTCGTTTGGTGAATTGTAGTAGCAAAAAATTTCCAAAAATAAAAATAAAAATTGTAGCAGCAAATGACCACTGAAGTTAATTCTGTTTCGATTTTCCCCCTGAAGAGAAAGAAACCTAAACAGAGAAGCACCCCTGTTCTCTAACAGTAAAGACAAAAACAGTTTTTATTGAGTTCATTGTTTCATTCATGTGGCATCGGATCTGAACAAGGTGGACAGAAGAGTCAAATATTTGCCCTCAAGTTTCCATAGGAAAATATCCAATCTAGAAATAAAATAGACCTATTCTGTTTGTCCAACTGATGTGTTCATGTTTAATTTAGGCGCACATCACCATCAAATGCACTAGATGAATAAATTAGCCTTGTCATCATAATTCATACAAATCAGCACCAAAAGCAAGGCAACAAGGAATCAGGTTAGGTGGCATGACAATATTTAATTTGAAGTGACAAAATGCGGTAAGAGCATGACTATCTATCGACCAGAAGAAGATGGCACACCACATCACGGCACGCTGGTGGAGAGCCTCCTCTTGTGGAACCAAACGATGGCTACCAGTGATGTCTATATTCACTATGCCGATTGGGCTGGGTCTCTTTTCTCATATGCTTAATAAGAGTAATGATAAGCCAAATTATTGAGCTAGTACCGACTTGTCGACATTAAAAGGAGGTAATATATTTGACAAATTTGTGGTACGTATGTATCTCTTCGTCGACACAAATGGTAGTGCCTGGCTGGTAGTTGCTATCCATTTGAAAATTTCAGTGGAAAAAAACATGCTAAAAGGAAATATAGGATGCTACTGCTACTGCTACTGCTATAGTGAGTAGTGACAAACTAGTACGTATAGAGTATACAGAGATGTTCACTGACATTAGTCACGTAATAGAGCATTCACTGACCTCCAGCTGCTGCAGAGCAAGCGGGCACTCGCTGAGGTACTTGACGGCGAGCGTGATAAGCACGGGCACAGAGTCCTCGGCGGGGATCATAAGGTCGATCATGTTGTCGGATATGAGCTCGTCAGTGAGCTCGTCGCTGCCGCCGCCGCCGCCGCTTATGAGCACGTCGATGGCGTCGCGCGGGGGACCGGTCTCGCCGTCGCCACCGTCGTCAAGGACGGCCTTCCGCCGCCGCCTCTTCTCCTGAATGATCCCCTGTATCAGCCTGGCCATCCTCTTCTTGGCCTGGCAAAGTGGCAACAGCAGATTCATTCATTCAGTGCAGTGCAGTGAGCATGCAGCGCGTAGAGAGAGGCTGTGTAGGGAGTAAGTAGTGTACAGTACTCCTACGGTCGTAGTCGTACAGTAGTACCTCGAGAGACCTGTAGAGCCTAGTCCCCGGCAGCTTGATGGGGAGGGACATGAGGCCGACAATGAATTCCTGGAACTGGTGCTTGAGCTGCTGCATCTCCGGGCCTGCCTCCAGCCCGATCAGACCCTTCACCAGGATCTCGAACACGATCTGCCGCCCACATGTACAACAAACAATCCATTCATTACTACTCACTGCGTACTGGATGCATGCACAGTGATCCACAGATCGATACACGAACACCATTTCCAGATCGTTTTGTTATCTCTCTGTCTGTCTGTCCTGTGAGCCAAGCCATCACGAGCAGCCTGAGCTAGTGAGCTCCTACTACTCCTTGCTGGGAGAGCACTCTTGTTTGACAGTACAAGTGCAAGAAAGAACGGATCGGAGTGCCCTGTACATGTACTGTACTGTAGGTTGAAGCTACCAAGCACATTGTTTTTATATAATTGGCACACTTTTTGGGGCCGGGGTTGTCGACCCCTACACCGGGGCGGGGAGGGCAGGGGCAGGGCATGTATTGAAGGCGCGCGCGCGGGGAATTGAATTGGGAAGACGATCATACTCCTGTTACACCTTCCGTAAAAAAAAAACATGTAAACCTCGTTTCTCGAAAAGTCAAAGATTCTTATTTTTGACCAAATATATCTAACAAAGTATCAATATTAATGATGTGCAATAAGTATCATTAGATTAATTATGAAATACATTTTCATAATAAACCTAATTAGAGATCGAAATGTAAATAAAATCTCCTATAAATTTAGTTAAACTTAAGATTCTTTGACTCCTCGAGAAACGGGATTTTTTTTTTTAGACTGAGGGAGCAAGAGAGAAGGAGAACAACAGGTACTCCTCCAGTAGGCAGCAGCAGTGCCCCCCAACTTCCCCAAATCTTTTATTAAAAAAAAACTTCCTCCAATCCTATTCATTCACATGTCTTTCTTTTTCTTCATTGAAAAAAAAAAGTAGTAGTACTACCATACCACCACATCTACGGACGGACGGACGGATACCAAGAGTGGAGTCTGGACTCTGGAGTGGAGCGGAGCATGTCATGGCAACATGGCAAATTGGCATGGTGGAGTGGAGAGCGACGGCCCCCACCCCCTTGGATAGCGGCTTCCATGTGGTGACACGGCACCGCACGTGTGCACGCCCTTGGTCCGCGCGCCCAAATGCCAATGCCGTATTTCCTCTGTCTCTCTCTCTCTCTCATCTCCACGCCAAGGACGGCGGCGATCGAGGTGAGGGACCGGCCGCCGGCGATGGAGGAGGATGGATAACAGCAGTAGAGTAGAGTAGAGGAAGTAGATCGGTCGGCGTGCTCACATACCGCCTTGGCGTGGTCCTGGATGCGGAGCGGCGGCGGCGCGCAGGCGGACAGGTTGTCGCTCTTCCACTCGGCGAGCGCGGGCGCGAGGCGGCGCTGCATGTCGGCGGTGACCTGCGCCTTGAGCTGCGGCGACTTGAAGAAGGCGCCGACGAGGCCGTGCACGCGGCGCTGCAGGCTGCCGTTGAGGAGCAGGATGGAGGACTTGCCCATGAGCTCCGTCAGCGAGCGCGGGTACCAGGGCACGAAGGCGCGCGCGTCGCTCTGCAGCACGAACCGGCTCACCTCCGCGTCCGCCGTCACCACCGTCGCCGACCCGAACAGGTGCGAGCGGAACACCGCGCCCCCGTGCCTGCGCCGCCGCTCGTCCACAAAGGCCTCCGGGCGGGAGGAGTAGGCGCAGGACACGAAGTCCAGCGTCTCGCCGACCACCGGCCACCCGAAGCTGCCGGGCGGGACCCGGGCCGCCTGCTGCTGCTGCTCCTTGGCCTTGCTGCTGCCTCCGGTGGCCCGCCGCCGCCTGCGGGACAGCAGCACCACCGCCCACGCGCAGACGACGGCCGCCGCCGCGGCAAGCAGGGGCGGCCACGGAAGCAGCTGCAGGGCCACGGCGGTGGTCGACATGGCGGCCGCTGCTGCTTTGCTCTGCCTCTGTGGCTCTGTCTCTGTGCGCGTTGCACCCAACGAGGCGCGCGAGTGAAGAAGAAGAAGAAGAAGCTGCGCGCTAGAGGGAGAGGCACGGCAGACGGACGCCACTTATATGTGAGCGTCGCGTGGGGCGTGGCGTCAATGGAAGCACGGAAATTCGGCAAGTGCAAAGTACACTACGGACTACAGGCGAGAGAGAGAGAGAGAGAGGTGGAGAGCCGAAATTAATATTTTTTCAAAGGTATATTTATTTATATATACTAATAATTATACTATACTCCAGTACAGTACAGTACTAGTAGTAGTATAAGAATTCAACTTCAAAGTGGTCGTTGCATGTTGTCAAAAAAAAAGTGGTCGTTGCAGGACGGACACTACTTAATATTATTATTATTATTATTATTTTGGATAGATGGACAGGAATTTAAAAATGGTTTCTAGCGATTTAAAAACGTCTCGTGTATAGTCCCCACGTCTCTCTAATTGATTGCGGGTCGTGGCAGGGGGCAGCCGGGCACGGTTGTTTTGCGAAGCCAGGTGAGACCGGAGTCCCGAGCAGAGATGAGGTGCGAGAGTGATGACCGGTGCTCTGCTCACTGCTCTGCTCAAGCTCAACCCCGTCGTGCACAAGAGCCCAGGTGGGGCCCACACCCATAAAAAAGGCCACCACAAGGACGCCTCTCTTTCATTTGACGAGGATTGACCGATAGTACATGAAAAATTCCTAGAAACAGTACTGGCGCGCGCGGTGTCCATGTCCTCACGACAACACCAGAGGGATTGCTATGTTGGCGTTGGCGACTTGGCGTGAGCTTATAAGCTAACATTAGCGTTTTAAACTAGTATTTCACTCCCACAATAAATTAGTATTAGTCAAAATTAATATTTATGTTTAGTTTCAGTGAACATGCCATTGATTTTATAAGCCAGAATCAATTATGTAAGTAGTACTTTTCTCGTAACAAATGAGACATACAAATCAACTGCAGTAGAAATAAATCCTGTCAATCATAGCCCAGCAGTATTTTAAAACTGAAAAATTTCTTTGTATTCGAAAAGAGGGTGGTAAAATTCACGAATACTACCAGATGACTACTAGAGCTGTTTGGGGAGCGGTAGTAGCAAGCACCACGTAGTGCAAGCACATCCATAACTGATGATCCACGTAGTGCGGTGCGGTGAAGGGGATTCTTGGCGCCGGGAGAAGAGACCAACAACTCCTTGAGTAGAGTGAGCCTGGGCTGGGGCGCTGGGCTGTGCTGTGCTGCAGGAGTACACATCAGCCACCAAGAAAAGATTCCTGAGTACTGTACGTACGTGCTCGTGGTAGCTTTCCTAGTCCTACACGGCTACTACGAGTCTACGAGTAGGAGTGGAGTAGGAGTACGTACAGTACAGAGTAGGCTATGTAGGCCTCCCAGAGTGGTAAGGGCATGGCAGGCCCCCAGTACTACTCTAGCGCCAGAACGTACGCGTACTCCGTACGTACGTACGTCCCACGACAAATCTGCGCGCACGTTCGGTTCTGAAAAGACTTGCCGATGCAATCAGGGCCTCTCCCTATCGGCCCCTTTTCTTCAGTTTCTGTTTTCTTTTTTTTTTCCTGTTTAGCAATAAAGATCCTCACGCCACTTCATCCACCTCTCTCTTCCTGTGCTATTTCAATCGTCTAGAAACTATATTTAACTATCCGTCTTATTTAAAAATTCTATACAAAAAATAAAATCAATAAATAATTATTAAAATGTCTCTAATAATATAACAAATCATAATAAGATAAATAATATTTATACAACATTTTTAAATAAGACGAATGATCAAACGTGATGTCTGAAAAGTGTAAAACGACAGTCTCTCGGTCAGAGGGAGTACACTACGCTTAAGACGTGTATAATGTAAAACAACAGTATAAAACATTAGAAATGGTGCATACCACGGACATCAAATAGATTTGAACGTACAGATAGAACATATCGAGAATGTATATACTGCATATATTATTGCTCTTTCGGTTTAAAAATAAGTGCACATCATACTAGTTTTTGAGAAGCTAAAATTATTTAAATTTGATTAATAAGTTTATAAATAGTATGAACAGTTACGTGCACTCCTAATATATTTGCTCTATTCGCTTGAACGAGGTTCAGCTTGTTTTCAGGCACAGAACAATATTTTTCTTAAAAAATTCAGCCGTAGAATTTCGCTCAGACGAAGTTTTGTTAAAAAAAAAAATCGAAAAACTAAGATGTAATAGCTACTTTTAGTAGTGCTCGCGGAGAGTTGGCGATTCCTTTGGTCTCGCTAGGGAAGTTGTACGTAGTGTAGCATTTGTTCGGGCTTAGCTAATGGCGACTTGTGTGGTGCCCATTTCCTTCCGGTTGATCTTGTATGGCATGTCCTTTTCTTCGTGTAGACTGTGTAAAATATAATGAGGGTAACGTGATGCCTGCTAGGGATCACGGTTCCGTGTTTATATAGATGAGAACAACCTCCATCGTGGCCGTACAACACATGGATTACATTGGTAAGTTTGTTAGGATACAACTCTACAACAAACTCCTAACAACCTGATGTACACGGACTCTATCTCTATCTAGGATATCTATCATAATTTAACATCCTCCCTCAATCTTAACCACTTTTGAGGTTAAGATTGTTTCTAAACTTCTCAAGCTTAGCAATCGGTAATGCCTTAGTGAAACCATCAGCTAGCTGATCTCCTGAAGCAATGAATCGAATCTCCAACAGCTTTTGTGCAACTCTTTCGCGCACAAAATGAAAGTCTATTTCTATGTGCTTCGTTCTCGCATGAAAGACTGGATTCATTGAAAGATATGTGGCTCCAAGATTGTCACACCACAACCGAGCCTTTGGAGGATGATCCACACCAAGTTCGGTTAATAACTTTTGAACCCAAATCATCTCAGCAGGAGCATTGGCTAGTGCTTTGTATTCTGCTTCGGTGCTTGACCGCGATACTGTAGGATGCTTCCTGGCTGACCATGAGATAAGATTATTTCCAAGAAACACTGCGAAACCCCCTGTTAAACGTCGATCATCAACACATCCTGCCCAATCTGCATCCGAGAAGGCACTAACCAGCATAGATGGTGATTTTCTAATCTGAAGTCCCATTTTGATAGTCCCACAGACATACCTTAGGATCCTCTTCGCGGCGCTATAGTGTATTGTTGTTGGTGCATGCAAAAATTGACAAACTTTGTTGACTGAAAAAGATATGTCCGGTCTAGTTAGTGTCAAATATTGCAAAGCACCTACAAGGCTTCGATATCGCGTAGCATCTTCAAGGCCAAGTTTTTCACCATCTTCAATGCTGAGTTTGTCATAGCTTGAGAGAGGAGTATCGACAGACTTACACTGACTCATGCCCGAACGCTTCAGGATATCAGTAGCGTACCGTTCTTGGCTGAGAAGCATATGACTTTCTCCCCGCTTGACTTTGATGCCCAAGAAATAATGGAGATCGCCGAGATCTTTTAGCACAAAGTCTCATTGAAGGTCAGAAACCAATGCCTTGGTGGCTTCCATCGAGGAGCTGGCGACAACAATATCATCCACATACACAAGAACATATAACGTGTGCTGCCCATTGGTGTAGTAAAACAGCGACGTGTCGGCCCGAGAAGGAACAAAACCCAAAGCTTGAAGTCGACTGCACAGCCTGTCATACCAGGCCCTGGGAGCTTGTTTGAGACCATAAATGGCTTTGTCGAGCTTGCACACAAAGTTGGGATGATTAGGATCAACATACCCCGGAGGTTGATGCATATACACCTCTTCTTGTAATACTCCATGAAGGAAAGCACTTTTCACATCAAGTTAACGAAGTGACCACCCACGAGACATGGCAATAGATAGAATAAGTCGAATTGTAGCAGCTTTAACCACCGGACTGAAAGTATTCTCATAATCGATCCCATACCTCTATCCATAGCCTTTGGCCACAAGACGAGCTTTGTATCTATCAATGGTACCATCAGCTCGCCACTTCACCTTATACACCCATTTGCATCCTATGACATTCCTGCCCTTAGGTGGAGGAACAAGACTCCAAGTGCGGTTATGGAGCAAAGCACTATACTCTTCATTCATAGCCAAAGCCCAATTTTGATCTTGAAGCGCAATATCCAACGAAGCTGGTTCTTCTTTGTTTGCCATCATCCCCCAACGTACAGTACCATCGGTGTAGGATTTTGGTTTGACAATGCCATGCTAGGCCCGAGTCATAGGACGCTGAGGTGGTGCAGGAGCGAAAGCTACAGTAGATTGTTGAGGTGGTGCTGAATCGGAAGCAGAGACAGGTACCTGGGGTGCAGGCGCAACCACAGATTCTAGAGGCGCACCGGATGCCAACGAGGGTGCAGTTGATCCGGTCGGCGGGACCGACCCACCCGCCGGATCCGTCTGTGGCAGGGAGACCGCCGCACAAGGCGGAGTGGAGAGAGGTGGCGCCACAGAAGATCCCACAGGTACTCCGACAGGAGGTTCGCTTTGTGCAGCCGGAAGCTGACGAGCGGATCCCGAGGATGATCCACGATCTGTTGGCAGACTGCAGGCGGGCGGATCAGCTTGGGACGTCGTGCTGTTGCTGCCGCGGGAGCAGAGACGATATGAGCGAGAAGCAGCACCGTTCTCCTCCGTTTCTTCACCGTTTTCCATGATTCCAAAACCTGTATTCACCAAATTCTCAACACTCGGTGAGCCATTAGTAGATATGGAAGAATCAACAGATTGATCACGTATCCCCCCGAGACTAGATGAAGATGGATTGAGAAGAAACTCAGGGAGGAGATTAATTTCAGCTCGCAGCTGGGCCCCGACATTTGGGTGAAGTGAGGCAAACGGAAAAACATGTTCATCAAACATGACATCCCGAGAGATATACACGCGACCGGTGGATGGATCCAAGCACTTAAAAGCCTTTGTGATGATCGCTATAGCCTAAAAAGACACATCTTTTAGAGCGAAATTCAAGCTTCCTGGAATTATAAGGTCGCAAGTTTGGCCAGCAAGCGCACCCAAAAGTGCGCAGGAAGGTGTAATCAGGGAGTTTGCCATGGAGCCTCTCAAACGGTGTGCTGTCATGAATAACTTTGGATGGCAACCGATTGATTAAAAAAACAGCAGTAGAAAAGGCTTCATCCCAGAACTTAAGAGGCATGGAAGAGTGAGCTAGAAGAGTGAGGCCCATCTCTACTATGTGTCTATGTTTGCACTCGGCCGCACCGTTCTGTTGATGAGAATGTGGACAAGAGACATGATGCAAATAGATCCAGGTAAATTTACTATAATCATCAATGAAGCCGACGTAATATGACTTTCGACCAACTGAATTTGGGGCAGGGCCCCATACATATGAATAAACCAAATCTAATGGACCAGACGACACACTAGTGGATCTAGGATAGGGAAGTTGATGACTCTTCCCTTGCTGACAAGCTTCATAGACATGAGTTTTATTGGACTCTGGGGAAAACGGAAGATTATTTTTACTAATGAAACGATGGACTACTGGTGCAGCTGGATGACCGAGCCTATGGTGCCAAAGAGATGTGGACGGCTTGACGACACCTAGCGCCTCTTTATTCGATAGCTTGAGAGGGTAGAGACCGTGCTCACATCTGCCCTGATGTAGAATGCTCTTCGTGCCCTGATCCTTAATCAAAAACTGACTCGGGTGAAACTCAAGAAAAACATCATTATCTCGAGTGATACGATTCACAGATATAAGATTTTTTTTACTTGCTTGAGGAACATGCAGAATGTTTCGAAGATGAATTTTGGTGGAAGGGGAACACAAAGTACTATGACCAACATGTTTGATCTCCATACCTGTCCCGCTGGCAGAGTGCACTTGATCACCTCCATGATAGCGATCCCTGATGGTGAGCTTGTCAAGTTCTTCGGTGATATGGTTCGTGGCACCGGTATCCATATATCAATTTGTGTCGACGCCGTAGTTCGTAGATGCCGAGGACGCAGACCTTTGCTGCTGTTGCGGAGGACCACCTGAGTAGGACGAATCATACCTCTTGTAGCATCTATGTGCTGGGTGGCCTTCAAGACCGCAGATCTGACAGAAGACCCCCTCTTGGAAGTTGCTGCGGCCTCCACCATTGCGGCCGGGGCCACCGTTGCGGCCGCCTCCTCCACGACTGCCTCTGTTGCGACCACCCCCGCCTCGGCCACGGGACTGGTTGCTGGTGTTGTTGGTACCGCCCCCTCTGGCCGCAGAATTGGCAGAGAGTTGATGCTGTCCGCCATTGCACAACTCGTGGCGTTGCTCATGAGCCACAAGCTGTGTGTAGAGCTCCGAAACAGAGATGGGCTCCACGCATGCTGACACAGTAGACACGATGGGGTCGAAGTCGACGTCCAAACCGGCAAGGATGAAGGAAACCAGTTCATCATCTTCCAGTTTGCGTCCCGCGGCGGCCATCTCATCGGCCAGATGCTTCATGCGGGAAAAATAGTCTCCAATGGAGGAGGTACCCTTGGTGGCGTTGGACAGCACCATGCGAGTACTCATGATCTTGGCGCGGGACTGCGACGCGAAGAGACCTTCAACGGCAGCCCAGGCTGTAGCTGCGGTAACGCAGGTATTGACATGGCCAAGAATTTCCTTGGACATGTTGGAGAGCAGGTAGTTGAGGACCGTCTGGTCTCTAGCGACCCAAGACGCATAGTCTGGGTTGGGTTTAGGAGCTTTCTTGGAGCCATCTGCAGTGGTGCCGGCCGGGGTGATGAGCACAGGCGGTGGCTGGATAGATGAATCAAGGAAGTCGCCCATCTGGGCACCCTTCACGGCAGAAACAACTTGGGCTTTCTATGACTGAAAATTGGTGCGGCTCAACTTCTCATTGGTGGGAAGAAAGAAGAAGGCGGCGGAAGGGGCGGTGGAGGAAGAAGAGGACGTGAATGCCATGAAGATTGTTCCGTGAGGAAATTAGGCTCTTTGATACCATGTAAAATATAATGAGGGTAATGTGATGCCCGCTAGGGATCACGGTTCCGTGTTTATATAGATGGGAACAACCCCTATCGTGGTCGTACAACACATGGATTACATTGGTAAGGTTGTTAGGATACAACTCTACAACAAACTCCTAACAGCCTGATGTACACGGACTCTATTTCTATCTAGGATATCTATCATCATTTAACAGACTGCCGACTCGTCGACACTATAGGTGTATTATAACAAGAGGTGGATAAGGCACGTCCATGCCAATCCACAACTACTGCTTAGTGCTTAATAATTAACATTCAGATCTCCCCAGGTATAACCCTAGCATCATCATTAAAGGTTGTCGTATATCCCTGATCGTCATCATAAGGCCCATATGATGTATATTCCTGATTTCTCCGTTTCACAAAGAAAGATTCCATAATTTGTCCCCAAAGAAAAAAAAACATCCTATAGCAGCATGCAGAATTAAATGTTTGATCTTTGATTTGTTTTATTATGGATTCAATAATATATTTCAGTGGGATAGGAGTATGTCCATACGTTGATACAGACCGGTGGAGACATGGAGAACAGAGAACGGAGCTAAAGCCATCACATATACAACTCCATGCTGAAGCCGAAAGCCCGAACACAAGGTATGATGCGCAGTCATCATGGAGTAGTGGCTGGCAGCTTGGAGAGTTGGGGTCTAAATTTGATTGAGGCGGATACATACCTAGAGGCAGTGAAGGAAAGCAGGCGATCGAGTACACGGCCCCATGAAGAATGAAGAATCTAATGCAATGAGAACAGTAAGACCACCCGCAGCGGGTCCTGAACCACATTCCTGCAGGAGGATTTTAGCGGACGAGCGGCCCGCAACGGCATCCTCTAGGCGTCCGCCACCGCGCCAGCTTCCGCTGAATATAGCTCTGTGGAGGAGGTCCGGTATGCATGCATGGCGCGGAGACAAAGGAAAAAGCTACGGGTCCCACTGTTTCAATCCTTAAAAAAAGATATAACTCACGAATAAAAAAACCAAATTAAATTCCGATTGCACCGGATATATTTAGATAAAATTTTTAGAGGATGACAAGTGGGGCCGTTATTGGGAGTAGTATAGAGTATGAGATATAGATGATGGATGGGTGCAGAAAAAATAATATAAAGGAGAGAATCTTGATGATCAGGACATAATATTTTTTTTAAGGAGAGATTTAGAGGATGATAAGTGCGGTTGGTCTAAGATCAAACAAACCTAAAGAGAAAGAGGCAAGGCAAATCATCATTACGCCCCCTTTCGGCCGGATAAACATTTTTCTTTTTTTTCATGTTATTATAAGAATACAATATCGTTACTCCTAGGCAACTTCATGACACTGCGCCATCATTACACGTCCACGAGCAGGATTTACAATTTGGGTTAACATTGACCACGTTGGGAATATAGGCAGTATGGGTCAGCAACCTCTGCGAGTGGGCATTCGATTTAGATACGACGATCGAGAGGATTAATGTTTTCATGTGGCCCTAACACTTTCCGGGCACGAACAAAATTAAAGGACAGACATGGCCAACTACCTACAGCCTACCGTGCGTTGCTAATGGGCTGGCTGACTGATTGTTGTGAGAAAAAAACACTGCTGAATGACTGGCTGATGCTAGCCGGTAAGTTAAAGCGAACAGAGCGAATGTATGTTTCTACGAGACCAAGATGAAGACAAAGACGATCCTGTGGTCAACTCTACCGCTTGGACGCTCTAGGTTACTATTCGCCGTTGGTGTAGGTCCGACTAAAAAAGCAGTATTTATATATTTAAATAAAATTTAAAAATCTTTCTAATGAAACTAATCATGTATAATATCTTATTTTTAGTCAAAATTGTTTATCTATCGGGAAGCAAACACACCGTTCACTAGCGAAACTGCGAAAGCGAGAGCTCCGGCAGGGTGCACGGACCCAGCCTGCAGGCTCCCGGCAGCAGAGAAGAAGCTCAACGGCAGCGGTGGCACAGGCGCACGGCGCGGGCCAATTAGACCCAATCCCCCAGCCGGGCGGCGGCACAGGCGCACGGCGCGGGCCAATCAGACCCAATACCCCAGCCAGCCGGCCGGCCGGCCGGCAGGCGGGGCACGTACAGCTACAGCTCCAGCTACAGCGCGTCGTCCTGAGGCCGCTGCCGCGCGGGTCGCGGGTCCACGTCCAGTCTGCCGGGTGCCCGCGCCGCCGTGTTGGCTTCCCGTTCGCCTGTGACCAGGGTAGTACGCCGCCGTACGTACCAACTCCTACTGCTCACTGGCAATGCGATCGTTCGTCGTCCCCTTCCTCTGGATCTGCTGCGGCATCGTCTGAAGCGGAGTCGTGTCGACAGGGCAGTGGAAGAGTAGGGGTACTAGTGCTGCTCTCGTTGTCACCGCTGCCGTTTTTTGACAGCGAGTGGTCAAAGAGAGCCGGAAGAATGAGCGCCTCTCGGAACTATCACTCAGCAGGTTTGTGCGGCACTAATCTTGCAATCACGGACAGATCCGGAGCCCTAGCCCACAGGCCACACAGTATACGACTCCATGCCGAAAAAATAGCAATACATGTGTCAAGGGAGGGCACAAATTATTGGGCAGTGGCGCAGTGCGGGGTAGCAGTAGTATAGTATCAAGCAACGATCGTGACCAGAGCCAACCCCACCGTCCCCCCCCCCCCCCCCCCCAAAAAAAATGATGCACATCGCATTCCACTCACTTGTTTAATGGTGCTTTCATTCTCTTCTGTAAGTAGTTCTATTCTATCTGGCCCCACGCCTAATCGCTACCATTAGCAGCCATAGTTTTCTAGCTCCAACTCCTGTGATCTGATCAACACGAGCATTGGAGCTTTTGGTCGATTAAATGAGACATGTGATGAGTTAGTTGATCTGCTTGCTATGGTAATAGGGGAATCATGCACCTTACGGATCTAATCTTGATGCAATAGCAAAGGGAAGACCAAAGATAAACCACTTGGGTTTTGGATGGATTTTTCCATGCTCTGGTCAAATCCATAGGCAACCAAAAAAAAAAAAAAAAAGGAAGGGCGTGCAGAGAAGCTGCTAGTTGCCGCACTAGTGTTATTATGCTTTGAAAAGGTAAGTGGGATGTGTTCTAAAATCTTCCTTCCCACTAAGTTAGATTTCTTTCTTTTTTTGATCGATTTGACTCTGTAAAGTAGCAACCTGCAATCTCAAGAAATGAAAACCAAAGAAAATGTGCCATGATACCTTACCTGAATTTGAAGCCGACATTGAGAAAGTACAGATCTGGGAGGTGCCATTGCTCTGCATTACAGAAGAACAGCTAGTTTTAGGAACCTCCATTAACATTATATCCAATATATGTATCGCACGTGTCACATTTTATTGGAAAATTATGGTCATGACATGGTATAACACATAGCATGCAGAGGTGGAGATGGCCCAGTTTTGGATTTCGATTACATTGGCGCCAATCATTGGGATTTGCCAGGAATATCTCAGCCAAGGACCCAAGGTGATGGAAAATGCCAGCTTGATAATACCCCCGACAGTCACTGAAACATTCTTCTAACCCTAACCCTAACAAACAGAACAAGCTAGCTAGCTACTGTACGGAAATCAAGACACATTGAGGCTTCAGATAACGATTTGACGACGACCCGCTACCCAATCCTTGGCACGGTTAGTGGAAGAAAACAGGAAAGTCACATGCAAAAAAACAAAACACCCCGTCGTGTATGCACAGAGGGGGCATCGCATTGGGATCGTGAAGGAACAAAAGGAATCAATGATGGGCGAGTGCAACAAGGACAGAGCCCGCAAAAAATATTTCCGGGCAGCAGAGCAGTGGCCAAAGGCCAAGGGGGATCTCAATAGTGAGCTTGCACAGCCACCCTCGCTCCTATTGACACTGGTGAGTTGCAGTTAAGGCTTTACGAGCACAGGTCCAAGAGACATGTACAGGTTCAAGATGGGCTGGGAGCCTGGGAGATTGATTGAGCAAGACCAGGAGCAAAGGATCTCAGTAAAGTCTGTATGGGGCAACAGGAGCAAGTACAGACTCACTTTCGGTCCTTGAAATTAGTGCCCACAGATTATCCTACAGTATTGCAATATTATGGTTTCCTGCGTATGGGGTAGTTTTCTGAGTAGTTACATGGTAGTGCACATGAGAGGGATATGTCTAAGTTTTGATTTTCTAGATATATTAATTTTATTATGTACCTAAACATAGCGATGTCTAGTGCATAAGTCTTATAATTTGGAATTGAGGTAGTAAATGTGAAGGCGAAGATAGAGGACAGGGCTTTGATGTGAATGCTAGGTATGAAAGTATTGCAGAATGACAATGGTGAAAGAAAAGAATGACCGGTGAGGTAAATTTTACTCAATGATGAAGCAATTACTGACCATGAGATCTATAGAGCAACAGTACTATACTATTGTTGGCGTGGGCAGGCTTGCTTTGTCTTGAGAATTGTTTATCGAAGATTAACCTGCTGGTAGTTCCTGCAGCTGATGCCAGTACACCAGGTTCTCACAGCATCTCATCTGTCCTCTGTGAATAAATGAAAATTATGTAGTAAAATGTAACGAGGGGGAGATTTGCTGGGTAGTTCAGTAGAAATAAGAGTCTGGTGCACGATCACTACATCGTTTTAGAAAAAGAAAAGGCAGAACAAAGAGATATATTGAGAACTTAATTGTCCACGCAGATCTGTTCTGACCAAATGTAATTCAGTACTTAATAGTTAATATAGTAGTCTTCAAAAGGAAGACACTACCTAATATAGACTAATGCAAACAGTGAAACTGTGATGATGGCAGAGAAAGGACCAACAGTCCTTGTCAGATCCAGTTGATACAGTAGAGCATTCCTAGGGCCAACTAAAGCACAAACAAATTAACAACTAATACAGATCAAAGCAATTAAGATTACAAACTACCAGACACCAAATATGTAGATTGTCTGCACCACAGAATCAATTAAAGAACCTAATAAAACTAACAAATTGGGAGGCATTTGGACCCTCATTATTTTATAGCACAAAGTGTTTCATTATTACCATGTTACTGATCCCTGCAAGCTTTGGAACAAGGCCACGTTTTCAAGTGTTCACCATCTCAGTATGTCCACGACACAGTTTAGGACATCAGCTTACGGCTGGCATTGCATCATGTTGCCGAACTATATTGAAATAGCAATGGATCGCATGACGATTGTGCTCCCACTGTGTTGCATTTATCACTAGGTCACATGGTTCCTCAAGTTAAACACACAATATAATCAAGCAATAGCCAATGGGATGTGTAAACAAGATGCCAGTATGCAACAGACTCGGGCAGTTTTGCTAAATTTTTTTTTTTTAAAGAAGTGTAGCTTTTGTGAGGCTTCACAGTTTAAGTGTAGTATGGTGAAACACACGATAAAATTAGGTTCAACTAAGAGCTAGACAAACATGGTCACTATCAAAGTATCAAGCCATTTGTCCTGGAGTTTCTGAAAATTACAATGAAGACAACTTCACAGCAATGAGTCGATCATATATGAACTGAAACAGTAAAACAAGATAAAAGGTGTAAATCGAAAGGACAGATGTACAGGTGTTACCATTTCAAAAGCATCAACTGACCTTACAGTTGAGCCCGGCATATTTGGAGGAATCCAAGTTATCTCATCAACACTACTCTGGAATCTGGACTCCCATGATATAAAAGTTACAGGAATCATCAATGCTGTTGTTTTCCTGGATCCACACTACTTTTCTTGTTCGCCCTGAATAAATGAAAATAGTCAGAAACACATGAATTTAATTCAACATAGAGATTGCCAGCAATATTTCCAGTTTAACATGTCCTATTCGCCTATTCCTCAATCAACCGTGCCTTCGACTTCTAGGATTCATGCTTTATATATAACAAAATTAATACTATTTCAAGGAAATATCTGCAGTATCAATAGAACAGTACAGTTAGATAATAGGTACTACATATGAAGATGTTTTTCTACGTATGGTAATGTATTTGCCCCACAAGGCTTTAACTGGTAAGGTAATTCAATGCCAAACTTAGCACGTGTTGCTGAGAAGTGAGGCGGGCCCAGAGATTTTCTAGAGCCTGGGCGAATATATTAACTAATATCAAGTTTCACAAACAGATCAACTACTAATAGAAGCAAAGTCGATAACAAAGGCAGTTTTGGAAATAAAACTAATGCTAAGTACGCATATGAATGAGAATAATGCTCTAGAACTGGAAAAGTAAGCAAAGTTACTCTCTACCTGCTTCTTTTTCGTTGCTTGCCCTCTTGCAACTTGCATGACCTGTACTACCGTCTTCGCTGCTCCAGTGTTGCTCATGAACGAGAGCCTGGGCAGGCGCCCTGGGTCCGGCCCTGGAAGTGACCATAAACGCCCCCCCCCCCCCCCCCCCCCCCCCTCCGCACCTGCTTCTGCAGAATCTACTGTTTTCATTAGCTCATGACAAATAAAATACTTTAGTCCGTATGACCCAAAAGCCTCATGGATAATGAATCCAGCCAGAATAAGTTAACAAAATTGCAAGGTTGTCATGGGTTATGGGTTTTTGATGGGTTTTTCATGTGGTTACAGCAGCTAGAAATGCTGTGGTTGCTACTATATTATCAAGCAAGAAACAAAACGGCCATTACCACAATGTAGCAATGGATCATCAAGGCTTAAGTTTCCCAACAGGGAATATAGGGCTGTGATTATTAAATCGCTACAAAAATCTAGATCATTACAAATGTTTTCAAGGATCAGATAGATTGTCTATCAAGACAAACAGTTAAACCAACCAAATAAAATAAAACACACTGTACAGTCAATTGTAGGGTTACAACTAAAAATGTCAGATGCTAATTTGATCAAGACAATAGATTGATTATATTTCAGTCTAGGCCAAAAAAGTGCCAAGGTTAAAAACCAGCTACTTTTTTGTTCAATCTCTCATGGAGTAGAAACTTAAGATCAGAACATTTACAGCTCTTATTGAAATGTACACAAGTGTCACTGCTTTCCGTATTCTGAATATCCATACATTTCAATATCTCAAGGCAGGATGTATAACTTTTCAACACTTATTGCATCAATAAAGACCGGATAAGCTTACTCCAACTAAAGGTATAAGAAGTGTAACAAGCTTAGGTTCAGCAAATGAAACCAATAATATAATATTAGATATAGTTTAAAACAGTAGGATACAAAAGAAAGGATAATGTAGAATATAGAGGCAAACAACAGTGACAAAAGCAGTAGGTGCATGAGCAAATGTTGCTTCATTTCTCCATGAAAAAAAGGTGTATTGTCGACAAATAGTCCTTTGGTTAGTTCAACTTATACAGAAAGAAACTGTTAGGGGACAGGCACAGAGAACCAATTATTGTGTTACAAGGAGCCATGAAAGCACCAAGTCAGAACAACATAGTACATTCGACTCTCTTACATAGTTTTGAGCACAAATTCAAATAATCTTTCAGAAAATGTCATGGTCATATTTTCGTTCTAAACATGGAACGGTTCAATCATAAACCTAATATGTGTGAGTTACCACTTACCAGGTGAACCAGAAGAGTAAAAAGGATCCACAGGATAATCAGAGAAGGGAGAAATCCCTCTTGGTCATCTAAAAAGTGAAAGAAAACTATTCTGGCATGTTAGCTTTCATCATCGAAGCTAAAAAAAGAGCAGTAACCGCTTTTGTTTGCTGACACAGTACCAAATGATGATGAAAGTGCAGAAAAAGAAAAATAGCGTACCTCTCAAAAAGTACAAACAGTAAGGATGTAGGAAATAACATAAATTGCAAGGTGGAAAAACAATCGCAGCTTGCCTATATGATATGGTACCACACAATTTGCTGTTACAGTTTCACAATGTTGGGATGAGTAATTGAGTGCATCTGTATTTATGAAATAACACATATTCAATTGTCTGCTTCATTGCCAGGTGATAAACGATATAAGAACAAAACAAATTATACATAATGTAATACAATGGTTAAATTGAGTACCATCAGACGTGGATTAATGCATATGGTATCAACAGGACGAGCATCAGTCAATTAACGAGAAAATATGGAGTTTGAACGAACTCCTATGAAAAATCCAGAACAATTGAGCAGCCAGAAGTTTGATGCAGATCGTATTTCCAAATGTGGTCTCTAGAGAGAAGAAACTCTACTAGCAACATTTTTGTTCAGATACAGTGACATGGCAGAAGTCTAATTTAAGAGGTACAACAACAACCAATGAGAACACCATCATGCATCCGCGTGGCCTTACTCCTACAAAACCAACTCATACTATCCATGATCACTTGCTCGGCAAAAGAATCGTGCCAGGGAAAGAAGCTGAACCATTGTTCGGAGCGGGCTTCAAATTGAGAATGGAAGCAATGACATTGTATATCTCCACATTCTCAAATGAGGGCACAGTTCTACCGCCCTGAAAACGAGGTCCGTGTGCGGCGAATATGGTCCTCATTGAGAAGAAGGCATTGTCATACCCATGTGCCCCTCCACACTCATTACTCGTGGAGCGCTTCATCTCGATCTTATACCCTTCCTCCACCAGCCCGATGATTGGTGGGATCCTGTAACTCTCTGAGTAATGTAGGCGAGTAGGCAACTCCTCTTTTAAGTACATCTTCAAAAATTCCCCATTCTCCACCTTCCCAGATCCAAGCCCCTCATTCATCTTGGCAACAACCTCAACTGGAGACACACCATCTGGCGGCATGATTGCCAGCAATGGCGTCACTGACAGAACCCAATCTGACTTCAACTCGATCCATGGAGCCAAGTCTTCAAGAAACACAAGCTTTGTGTCGCATGTCCCAACCATACCATGATCACCTAGGAAGATAATGTTCACATCCTCAAACACTCCCCTAGCCTCAAAACCAGCAATGAGCCTCCCGAGCATCTCATCGATGTGTACGACCGCATCGGTGATTGCCGGATCATCAGGGCCCACCTGGTGCCCCTGGTGATCAGGATCCTCAAAGTACAGCGTCAGGAACTGTGGCATTTGGTCAGACGGGAGATCGAAATAGCCAAGGATGGTGTCGACCCTCTCCTCAAACGGCACCGAGCCATTGTAGTGCTGGCAGTACTTCTCGGGGCAGTTCCAGGCACCCTTCGTAACCTCCGAACCCACCCAGAAGTATGTGGCGGCCAGGACCCCCTGGTTGGCAGCGGTGACCCAGAGCGGCTCCCCGAGAAACCACTTGGGGTCGTGGTTTTGCTGGTTGAAGTAGTCCCCCGAGATGGGGTCGGGGAAGTAGTTGTTGATGATGCCGTGGGAGGAGGGGTAGAGACCGGTGACGATGGAGTAGTGGTTGGGGAAGGTGAGCGTGGGGAAGACGGGGATGAGGCCCTCGGCGGCGGAGGTGCCATTGGCGAAGAGGCGGCGGATGTTCGGGAGGGGGGCCTTGTACTGGTACCCGAAGCGGAAGCCATCCGAGGAAATGAGCAGCACCACCGGCTTGCCGAGCTTAGAGAGCGGCCGCGCGGTGGCGGACACCGCGGTCACGACGGTGACGGGCGGGCGGAGCAGGACGAAGGCCGCCGCGGCGGCGAGGGCCGCGGTGAGGACGAGCAAGAGGCGATAGGCGGTGGAGGACTGGGGTGCGGCCACGGAGGGGGAGGGGGTGGGGGAGGCCGAGAGGAGAGCGGCGGTGGACCGCGGTGAGTCGCCGGGGGTGCGGCCGTCGACGGAGCTGGGCGGAGACGCCATCGGCGGGCGATGCTTTGGTTGCTCTGGACTCGTTAGAACGGGAGTGGACTGGATCTGCGTGCGGCTGGAGGCTGCGCACGAAGGCACAACGATGAGTAGTGTTTGATTTTAAATGGGCCCCCGCGTCTGGGTCTCGGGCTGAAGAGAGTCCAGGAATTTACGACCCGTGGTCCGTGGACCAGTTTCGTGCTTCGCTGTCCAGTGCCCAGCCCCGATCGTGCCAATCTCAAACATTCATCACGTGTCGTGAATTTTCGGGGGTGTTCTGCAGGAAATACTGTAATACTGTAACATCGTTTTTATTTTTTTTAATAAGTGTCTATTCATAACCCAAATATACTTAAAAGATTCGTGAGACAACATTTTGTTAAGCTGTAATTAGTTTCAGTTTTCATCTATATTTATTATTACATGCATATGTCCAAAAATTGATGTGACCAATTTGTTTGGAAGTTAGAAAATAATCTAAACGATGCCTTAGTTTTCTTTTACAAAATTCCATGTGAAACCAAACAAAGAAAAAAGAATTGAAACAAATTATGAGTAACTCGTTTCTTACCGAATTTGATTGCAAGTTTTTTTTTATTAACATGAGACGACCCTATTTCTAATAGTAATAGGAGCTGTTTGGATCCTTTGATTCGAAGGAAATGAAATCTACCCTCTTCATTCCAAATTGTAAGTTATTTTAAAAATCTTGGAGAGTCAAAACATTTTAAGTTTGACTAAAATTATGTATAGAAATACGAAGATTTAAAATATATTTGATGAAGAATCTAATGATGCTTAGTTGATATTGTAAATATTATTATATTATTATATAAACTTGGCCGAAATTAAGATGATTTGACTCTACAAGATTTTTGGAATTATTTGCAATTTGAGATAGAGGGAGTACCTAGTAAATTAGGCTACTTACCTTGAAATGTGACATTCCACCATTTTCCGAAATTCATATAATCCTACATTAAATTCATACGATGAGAGATAAAATTTGATCTACTTTGCAACTTATATCGTGCACGCTCGACTGTTCTTACAAATAGACAGTACTTCAAACTTCAATTCTTCAAAGCTGGCTACAGCAAATCTGATTGCTAGTTGCTAGAATATGATTCCTGGAATAAGTGTCATTTGTGGGCATCCAAACGGCCTCAGTAAAGTCAGTAGTTTATGGGGGGCAAAAACAATCAGGCTCTCCAGGTCGTGGCCCGCTCGTGTCCTCCACCGTTCGATGCACCTACCACCCGAAAGTCAGTCCGCCCTGCGCCGGTTGCCATCATCCATCTGTGTCGAACCGGGTTGGGCTTGGGTTTCGGTCCACGGCTAGCAGGCTCTCGAAACTCACGTTCCATTAAAAAAATAAAAAAAATAAAAAAAAACGGAAGTCACGTTCCCGTGTCGCGCAAGTGCAACTGGCACCGGACTGGACCCCGTCCCGTACGGCATCGCACCCCGCAGGGCACAGGCCGCATCTTCGTCGCGTGCCTTGCCCATTCGTTGATCCCATCGCCTTCCCCTTCCTCCTCCGATCCAATCCCACTTCCACACCCCGCCCCTCGCCGCCGGCCATGTCCAAGTACGGCACCATCCCGACCTCCTCCTCCGCGAGCGGCGGGGCGCCGCTCGGCGGCGCCTCCCCGCTTGACTTCATCTCGCGCGCAAAGGCCCGGGGCGCCTCGGCGCTGGCGACGCGGCGGCCGTGGCGCGAGCTCGCGGACGTGCACGCCGTCGGCCTGCCCCCGAGCCTGGGCGACGCGTACCTCCGCGTGCGCGCCAACCTCGCGCACTTCGCCATGAACTACGCCATCGTCGTCCTCGTCGTCGTCTTCCTCTCCCTCCTCTGGCACCCCGTCTCCCTCATCGTCTTCCTCGTCTGCATGCTCGCCTGGCTCGTCCTCTACTTCCTCCGCGACGAGCCCCTCGTCCTCTTCGGCCGCGTCGTCGCCGACGGCTACGTCCTCGCCGTCCTCGCCGTCGTCACGCTCGTCCTCCTCCTCCTCACCGGCGCCACCGCCAACATCCTCTCCTCGCTGCTCATCGGCCTCGTCCTCGTCCTCCTGCACGCCGCGCTGCACAAGGCCCAGGACAACGCCGCAGACGAGGTCGACCGCTGGTACGCGCCGGTGTCACAGCAGCCGTCGCACTAGGTGTGAGATCCTCCCCGTCCCCGCTATGCCCTCCTCTTGAATTGATGATTGTCACCGTTACTGTTACTGCTAGTGCTTGCTGCTGTATGCCACAAATGTTCACAGATACTGCTTTGCTATGAATGATTTGAATTTAGTGTCGCGAATTTTAGTTGTCTTGTAGCCATTGACAGACTAGAGCAGCCGTTTGTGCAATTGGTGCTCCAATTTATACATTCCTGTGACTCATGTGCTACTTTGCTGATTTTGAGAGCAATATTTTTGATCAGTTCCTTGAAGGACAAAATCCCATGGTCAAACAGATAGCCTCTTGATCAAGGCTTTCCTATGCTATATCGTCAGTCGCTATTGTTCCTTCGCCCATTGTAGTCTACGAATTCCCTAAAGTGATGATTGATAAGTAGCTCCCTTTCGAACATAGATTGAGACATCTTGTGTTTCTATGTGCCTGGTTTGTCAAAACCTTGTAAAGAAAAAGTGAAAAACTCCCAAGTGTCTTGTCAGAAATGTGAAAAAAAAAATCAGTAGAATGAGGTTCGATTGAGAATATGCGGAGGCAGACAGTGTGATTCCAATCACTTGGCACCATCTTCTTAACCTTACCCAACCAAATGCATTCAAAAACAGTTCTAGCAATCATGTCATCCATTTATAATATATTTCTCCTGCCCTACCCCCACCCTTAACCCCCCGGGCCATCTTTATATCTGTTTATCAGCTTTCCTTAAATGTCATTGCAAGTGTCAGCCAAAAGGTTATGGACATGAGGCAGCTGTTTTGGGATTTAATTGATAAAACCTGGACCAATATGGTGTGCTAATTTTATTGGGAGTCAGTCGTTTGGGAAGGAAATGGTGGCAACTTCCCTGGCACCAGGAAGGTACAGCTAACCTGTCACTGAATTGAACCAGCTTACTGTTAGCTGGGCATAATCCTGACGTGCAGCCTAGGTGAACAGACCTTCAAAATTAGAATATAAGATCAACCGGTCCAGTTCCCATGAGGTCTGATGCTGAATTGTTTGCAGAAGTATTTCTTTTGTTCAAATTTTGATTTTCTGTTTCCTAGTTGTCATTTTATTTCTGGGCTTATTAATCAGGTTACTTTGTCATGATGATAAATGTGCATTTTTGTAATCCAAGTCCATTCATTCAGTTCCTAGGAGCCGTGATTTATGAAAATTAATAATTGGATTTTGTCATGATTTTCCCTTATTGTGATGGGCCATTGCATTCTTACATCTTCTGTTCAGATACATTCTAGACTTCGAGTCTTTGACATCCATCATGGTCATGGTGCCATTTATTCTGATTCTCCTTTTGCTGCAGTCTGCAGATATTTCTGTGTTATGATAATTGCGTATGCAAATGCATTTCTTCAACCCTTGCCTAAATTTATATTGAGGTGAAAGCAATCTGACTATTACCATGATATTTATCTACAGAATTTTCTAAATGTGTCATACATGTTGTCTTTGTTGAATATTGACACGAACAACCAAGAATGAAATGTCAATAATCTCATTCCTGCATCCAGAGATTTCACATATCAAGTTTCATTGATTTTCTCATACTACTATTAAATAATGGATTATGTGAGCTGTGTTTGATCAATCACCTACCAAGCTGACTTAAAAGATTCAGAAAAGAAACCTCATATTCTACTGCTTTTTTAATTCATTTTTTTCCCTCAATATAATGGGTGTAGACATCCTTGTTGGGCACAGTATTCCCATTTGAATCTTCCAAAGAGGGATAAAATGACCTGATAATGGGGACAAATTCTCCACTTGTTTTTCTCATGTTATAATATGCAATAATAAACTGAGACAAATAAAGCAGAGACAATTATGAGACAAAAAACATTAGCATAAGTGGCTGGGAGCTTCAAAATTTACACAATGGCCTGCAGTTCTGCTCCATCTGCTAGTATATCTCTTTTTCTGTTTTCTTGCTAAGTTTAACACTCAGCAAACCAGTTTTGGGTTTGAATACTGAGAAAAGTCCTATCTTTGTCTTGCAGGATCTGAATATGGCCATTTTGCGCCTTGGCTGTGATCCTATACTGGACTCCCTGTTTCCAAGTATTCCTCCAGCTGTGCAAGTTGGGCCATTCCCATATCATGATGAGGAACCTATCCCTGTTTGATTGTGATTCACCTGCTGCCGGTTCCATTGGAAGTTTTGGATCCAGCGACGACGCAGGGCTGTTAAACCTGTTATCCACGCCCATTTATGTGATCCATTCAAAGCGTCTCGTTCACGTGTATCGAATCCGGACTGAAGTCTAGTGTACATTTTGAGTTGGAGAAATGTGATGCCAGGGACTTGTGTTCAGATTTTATCGACGCCATGTATGTAGGCAAGCAATGCTGGTATTTCAAACATGGTTTTATTGTACGACGTCTTTCAAACATGGTTTTAAGCATGGAAATTTGGAAAGGAATCTCGTCTTGCTTGACACATCAGAAACATTTCGTTCTTGGTTGACACGCACGTCTAATTTTGCACATCAGAAATTTATATCCTCTTTGCAAAATTGCGCTTGGAGTAAGATGTCAGCTTTTGTATTCGACGTTGAAAGTATTTTTCCCCAGAACATGCATGCTTGTGTCATCGTCATGTCGGACTAATCAAACTCAGCAAAGCACGACACAGTGTTGCAAATATGTAGAAACCTCTGTAATGAGTTTAATGGCCGTATGATATTACATATATGCTGACATGCAATAATGTTTCAAGAATTACTGGCTTTAGCAATACTTTCAATCTTCTCTGTTACAGTCTTACAGAACAGCTCTTCGAAAACTAACATGGCACACATTAGTTGACGTTTAAACTGTATTGCTCAGCTAAACTCTAACTTTCCAGGGCTCAGTAGAGCAGTTCTGTTTTCAGAGAGGTTCACAAAAATGTACAAGGAAAGTGGACTGGACTTTTGGGAAGGCATCTGGTTGAATGAGTACTCTTGTAAAAAAAAGGTGCCTTCTTGCTTAATCTCCATTACCCAAAGAGTTGCGCTTATTCAGCTTCTATGTCTAATATTCTCCTCAAATATTCCAATTGTTCAAACTCACCTTGTAGGTTCTCCCACTGTAACAGAACAAGAACAAAACAATCATGGTAAGTCTCAGAACAAAAAGAAAACCTTCCAGCTATCTGATAGGCTCAGTCAATCTACTGAAATTCAAGCCAGATCCCAGGGTACATCAAAATATTGATGAGGGGTGGCAACATATTACGCTACCCCTTGGTAACAAAGTTTGTATTGAGAGTTCGTTGTCAATGGAAATTGTAACATAAATGCGCATCAGGTGTTTGAAGTTTAGAATGGAATTAAGTGCGTGCAGAAATAAACGCATAGTGCTTTCCAGCAAATCACTTGTGGTGCCTATTTTTTTTTTAAAAAAAAACTTTGTTACTAATTTCTAATGTGCGTAAGTTCAAACCTTTTATTATGAAACTCTGGTCTGAAAAATACTAAGGGTACAGTAGAATACTCAAAAAAATAATTGCAAACCACAAACAGGTTATAGCACAACATAATGACTACCAATTAGTGTCACAAATGACTATGAGCATAGGACTAACCTCTTGAAGAGACAACGAAACCAACTTCCACCCAGAAGCAGTAATGTAGCGTCGTTTAAATGCTGTGTGGCCTAATGGTGTACCTGCAAAATCATCACACTTCAGTTAGTTTCTTCTTTGATATTTCAGAAGGATGTTGATGAAAATGTCAGCCTGTAGCTCCATCAGGATGGCACACAAAATCATACCTAAATTCCTAGAGAAGTGTGTTGGCCCATCTATCTCAAATGCAAGCTTCTCATCAACTAACACGGCATCAACAGTGTAACCATCGATTGCATATTCTCTAACCCATTCATGCCCTGTACTATAGAGAAGACGACCAACCTCCTTTTGAAATGAAGAAGTTGTCTTCTGATTGAACCTTTTGCTCTTTCCAGCTTTTGCTATTTTCTCCTCAAGATCACTTCTCAAGCACAGTCCAAGATTTTGGTATTCAAGTTTCAATGACTGGTTTGCAAGATAAACTTGTGAAGCAAACATCATGTCTTCTCTATACTGATCTGAAACCCGTTGCTCTTCGAAGTGACTCAGAGTTTTCCACATATGTGAAAAGAATGGACGGTGCATTTGCCCAATGACAGCATAGGACCAAGCAATATTGCCAACCTGATCTCGGTTGAAGTTCAGAGTACGGGCACTGCTCGTCTTACCACCTTCTCTGCCAGAAAGATCTGCTGCTGAGCTCCAAGGCACGCTTGATTTTAAATCAGATACATGGCACTGAAAACTGGCATCATGCTGAAAAGCAGTATCTAGTGCATCCAGCAAGGGAAGGGGGCACTCGTTCAGAGAAGCACAGCCCCATAAGAATTGAGCAAGCTCTTGCTCCTTGAATGTTTGCAGTAGTTGTGCTGCTCTGAGGGCCAGAGCTGAAAAAAGCCCCGGTGCTGATTGGCGCATGGAAGCAAAGGCTCCTGCAACATTTGCAACGTTCTGTGCATTGAAGTCTTGAACCTTGGCCATGGCCACATCAGCTATCCTATCCATCTCTGGCAGGTATAGCAGGTCCCTGCCAATCTTGGACAAAGCCCAGGCGATGTTGGAGACACCCTGCGGCGAACACTCTGGCAGGGCCACCATGGCCAGACCCACAAGCATGGACATGTCCCTCTGGCGTGCAAAGGCAAGCCGGTGCGTCTGCATCATGGACACCTCCTCCATGTTCCTCGCTATGCGGTGGAGCGCAGTGGCAATGTTAAGCGGCGTGAGTGGTGAGGGGCTGAGACCCTTGGCGACATCAGTGATCACCTCTGCCGTGAGGTCCAGCACCTCGTTGGCAGTTTGCGCCTGGACGATGGAGCGGTTCAAGGACACCTCTTTGCTCCGGTTGGAAGGCGCGGCCGAGAACCTGGACAAGGTCTGGACGAAGGCCTCCCTGTTCCTCTGGCGCTTTTCGTCGAACATGCCATCGGCGAACTGCGCGACCCGTAGCTCCAGGTCATCCATGTCCTGCAAATCATCAACGACATCATAGTCGTCGTCGTCGTCTTCGTCTCCCTCGGCATCATCCAACTGTTTAGTGCGGCGCTTGAGCTCTGCGGCCACCTTCTTGAGTTCTTTCTTCCTGGCAGTCTTTTTCTTTTTCTTCTTCTTGGGCGGTGACACCATCCGCTGCAGCGAGGGCGCGAGGCCGCGCTCCTCGATGGAGCGCAGGGCGGAGCGGCGCGCGCGGACGCACCAGTCAGTGGCCTCGGCAGGGAGAAGGTCCTCCTCTTCCTCCTCCACAGGCGAGTCGGGGTTCACCGCGCTTGCCCCAAGAAAATCGAGTTGCCACTGCGGCGTGGCGTCGGCGCGGTCCTCGGAGACGGCGCGGGACGGGAAAAGCGCGAGCTTTCCGGGGAGCCTGCCGAAGCAGCTGAGGTTGGGCTTGGTCGAGGACTTGAGCAGTATGGAGAAGCTGCGGATGCCGGTGCTGCCTCGGGGAAGGGCGAGCCCGAGGGGGATTGCAGCGTTCATTCCAGCTCGGCGTCGGCTGCAATCGGGAAATGCGTCGCTTCCGAACGTGCTAGCCTCACGCACAGCCGCGCTGCACAGGATAAGCTCCTCGCCGTCGCAGCCTCACACGTGGTCTCCGCTGCCACCTCGCGGCGGGGGCGCGCCGATGCGGCCGCCGGAGCCTCGTCAGAGCGCGCGAGGTTGGGAAGAATTGGAAGAGGGTCCGGCGGAGTTCCCGCGACCTGTGATGTGATAATATTACAGGATAAGGCTGGAAAGCAACTTACCGTAACTTTCAATTGGAACAAGTGACATTAATTTTACATCACATAAATAGGGCATTAAATATAAACAAGATATTTATATATTTACATAGTTTAGACACTTAGATCCTTGATTAGATATTTATTAAAAAAAATTTCTCACTATTAGAGTGTCAAAATATCAAATTCCAACTATATCTAAACATAGTCTTCATCGACGCAGACCAACAATCTTGTGGGCTTCAGTCATAAAGGTCCTTCCACATAGGCATAAATATCTAAGGCCCTATTTACTTTTCAAAAACTTTTTTTTTTCACATCACATCGATTGTACTTTCCGTCTGCATAGAACACTAAATGAAGTAGTAGCTGTTGTATGTTTGTACTTTTTGCCTGACTAAATCGAGATGAATCCTTTGAGTCTATTTGACCATGATTAAATAAAAGTTGTCGAATACAAACGAAAGTGATACAGTGTACATTTTCTCTTATTTTCACAAGTAAACAGGGCCTAAAGCTAACAAAATTCACAACGCTAGCTTTAGTACTCTCCAC
Organism: Eremochloa ophiuroides; assembly: GCA_038502445.1. Classification (NCBI taxonomy): domain Eukaryota; kingdom Viridiplantae; phylum Streptophyta; class Magnoliopsida; order Poales; family Poaceae; genus Eremochloa; species Eremochloa ophiuroides. The sequence goes on from JAHLJS010000006.1 coordinate 4,713,979, forward strand.
TCTCTCTGCTGCTTTATTCACCGGCAAAAACAAACATCGTTCTGAAAAGGCTGTGAACCTTCGCTCCCAGGCTACACCTCAGCTCGCTCAGCTCGCTACAACGCGTCTCGGCGTCTCGCGTTGCTGCCTCGTTCTTTTGTCAGGTGAAGACATGATGGCTTCTGCAAGCGTCTCTGACCGACTGCGAGGCTATCAATTTATGTGACATGGAACATCACTGTTGAGTTGGACAATGGAGCAGCACACCATGGTGTAGCGTTGGGGAAGCCCTGACAAACCAAGGAGCGTTTGGTTGGTGATGAGCCGTGTCCGGTAGCCCCGACTCCGCCTCCGCCTCCACCTCGTGGGCCACAGGGCCTACCCTCGTCATCCAGCTCGGTGACATCCTCGACCGTGGCGGCGATGAAATCCGCCACCTCTACCTCCTCCGCCGCATCGCCCTCCGCGGTCGGCCCTCCTCTACGAGCCCCACGGTCGGCCCTCTTCTACGAGCTCCGGCGGGCGAACGAGGAGCGCGCGAGCCGGCGGCGGTGCGAGGAGCACGCGAGGAGGGCGGCGGGCCGGCATCCGTGCGCGAGCGCGGTGTTGCTGCGTGCAGGCGTGACGACGGCAGTGCGTGAGCAAGGTCTAGTCCTTGGCGACAGTGGTTGAAGTTTTTTTTTTTTTTTTTTTGCTAAAAGAGGAAGACATAACATGACATGTGGGGCCAATTTCAAGGCTAAATTAGGAAATTCAACCCAAAATGCCCTTGAGCGAATCTGGATTTAGTGTATTTACCAAATACTTTTAACAGTGGATCTCAGATTCACGGTGAAATTGATCCAAGGTGAATCACAAATTTGAATTCACTTTTTTCGTTAGGCTCTAACGTAGTGTTTGGTTTGGTGTAATGAGGTGAATGGATAGGTCGTACTAGATGGATGGAGCAGGGATGAGACAATTTTGTATTACATAGTATGGTTGGATCGTTTGGTTATACCTGCATGGTATAATACATGATTTTGTTTTGATGGTTGTATACAATGGTACTACTTTGTAAAAGATTATGTTTGGTCGTGAGGTTGTATGGGTCTATCTAAGAATCTTTCATTGCGAGACATATTTGTATAAATTTACTATTACAAAACCAAGAACAGTTAATAAAATAGATGGGATTGAGAAAGAGAAGTCATCATTAATCTACATTATACTAATAGGTGCCTACAATAATCACTTATCATAGTGCCACATAGATCAAATGTATATAGTGTAAGATTGATTTCCAACCGAACTAGGCCCAATAGGCCCAGTTGGGTGTTTGATTTGCGCCTTGATCGGAGGGCCCCTGTCACCCTATGCTATATAAAGAGGTGGGGGCCGGCGGCTCAAAGCACGAAGTTCACCTGAGCTGTGCTCCCTACTAACAAATCCTAAACCTGATCTACTGAGGTGCGCAACCAGTGATGGGAAGCCACCAACTGGCGCCGCCTCCACTATGCTTCATCGACGTCCTTTTCCCCAATCATCGCTTCCCGTGCGCAGAACTTCGTCAACAAATCAGTGATGGTCGAATCTTCATCCACTCCCTCGGATGGTATGGACCCTTTTCGCCTCTCTCTCACTCTCTCTCTCTCGATTGTCTGTTTGGATTGGATTCACCATGATAAAAAGTGAATCCGAATCTAGGATTCAACTTGGATTAGATTCACCGTGGATCCGGGATCCACTTTTAGAAGTGTTTGGCAAATACATCGAATCTAGATTCATTCAGGGGCATTTTGGTTCAAATTTCCTAATTTACCCTTGGAATTGGCCCCACACATGTCAGTGCGGATGCCTCTGTCCAAATTTACTCATGTAGAAATATTTGGTTGAGATGCAGATGTCTTTGTCCTAAGAAATTTCATAGACAAGGACGCCTCACGTGGGATGAGCACGAGCTCTCGTGTCCTTCCGTGTGCCATCAGTGGCACAGAGAAGAGATGATAGAAAGGTAAGGTTGGGCACGAGGCTAGTAGGGTGAAGGTCCATGGGTGGCAGAGGTACAGAGAGCCTCGGAGGTAGAGTTCCTTGCGAGCTCGGGATCCACAGGCATCACGCGGGCGGCCACCGCCACCTCACAAGCCACCGCGTGAGCGACTGCTGGGGCCTCTCATGCTAGCGCACGTGTGGGTGGGTGCAGCCACCTCAGTGAGGCAACATGGGGGCGAGTGGGCGTCGTCGCCTTGCACGCCCTACCGCCTTGGCTCCTGCTCCCTTCCCTGCTTATCGACTACGAGTATGAGATGCTTCTTCATCTCTTCTAGACACGTTCGTAGGAAAGAGAAAGCAAGAGGAAGAAGAATGAGAAAAAAGTGGCTGGCATGCGGGTCACACTTGTCAGGTAGTAAATCGCTCTTTTGGTGTCTTTAAAACCAAACGGAAAACGGGTTGGTCCTATCCTTCCTCAGCCAAACAAAAAAATAGACTATTTCATCCCTAACCATCCCACCCCATCCTTGTCTCCCAACCAAACGCTACCTAAGGAACAGGTAGGATTGTGCTGCTAACGCTAAGTCAGACGCTTCATTAGAGTTTGCTAATCATTAAATAAGCTGTTGTGTCAGTGTATTGATAAAGAGACATAACATAGAAGTTTCAAGAGATAAAATAAGTTTTATGAAAATAAAACTATCTACATTGTTTCCAACATATGTGAAACATGAAAAAAGCGACATGAAACCCTACTAACAATGACCAAAGGCCTAAATCCACTAGATTCCTAACTTCATATTAACAAATGAGAGAAACGACTCCTCCTCTACTGTTGTGCCTCCTTGACGACACCTTCTCAGCACGCGTATAAACAGTGACATGTCAACTAGCCTATAGAAATACAACTTAGCACTTTGCTTAGGTGGAAGAGAGAGAGCGAGAGGAAAAAGAAAGAAAAAGCTGACTCTTCATCCCACATATAGCTCGCACAAAGCATGCGTAGCTGGTCACAAGTTGAAGGTGTGAGTAGAGTCCATTGGTAGAGTGTTATAGAGTTAAATTGTTGAACAGGTTGTCTCGTCCATTTTTCTTCGGTGATGTGGCATATTATAAGGCTTGAATATTGCGGGTGCGCCCTTAACATGTCTTCTTTTCAATGACTCGTATCTTCTTGAATGCATGGATTCCTTGTGTTTCAGATGGGGATCATCTTCCACTTCGAAGAAGCCGAGAAGCTTACAGCCGAATGCCAAGATCACCTTTGTAGACTGGACTTCATTGCCCCCCAGTAGGAACCCGAGCCCGCCAAGTAGGATAACTAGCCTCCTGCAATTTGCATGTTCGTCTTCGGCCTCAAGGACGCCATTCAGTTGGGAGATCATCCTCAATGAAACATGCGAGCACCCTATTGGATCCACGTGTTGGGTACCCAGGACGAATCCAGAACCACGGCCACACTGCACCTTAACCAACTTTCCTATCGGCCTCAGGAATGCGACAACGTCTTACCGGCACCCGATGAGTCATGTGAGGCAGTGGCGCTAGAGTGTTGCTGTCTTCTATTTTTACTCTCTTCAGTCCATTTGAATATGTAATTATAGGGAAACATGCCGATCAAACTGTTTGAACTTTGACTAATTTATAACAAAATGTATTAGTATTTATCTCTCGAAATAAATTTATTGTGAAAATATACTTCATAATCGATCTAATGGTACTTATTTTGTCTCATAAGAGTTAGTATTTTTCATAGTTACTTTAGTCAAAGTTAACGATAGTTGACTTCTCGGGACGTGAGAATTGCATATTCATTGAGTGATAGGGAAGCAGCTCCCACACATATTCCACATGGTGCTAGGGCATCAGCTATGGCTATTGTACAGGAGTGCAGAGGACGAGCACGTGCCTCTGATCTATTGGCGAGGGAGTTGGTAACCTGAGCGAAGCGCTTGGCATTCCATTCCTTGATGTGCCAATCACATTCAAAATTGAAATCAATAGTGTCGGCACTATTATTTCTCCTCCCGGTGGTTGTAATTTCGTGCCAACAACACTTAATCATACATGTATCACATAATCCCTCTTATAGGTCACTTTGGCTTTTCTAGATACACAACTTTTAACTGTGGATCTAGACATATATAGTATATTTATGTGCATATATAACAAAAGTTATCTAACTGGAAAAGTCAAAATGGCCTATATATAATTTGGGATAGAAGGTGGTACCGAGGTAGCTGAATTTGACGAGACGGACTTAAGCACCAGTTTGTGTACACATTGATTCCCATGAGACTCATTGTTTTTTAAGGAAAGAGCGATTATAGTAAAACTTGACATAATGTATGGCTCAAATTAATACAAAAAATCTAAGATAAGAAAGAAATATTACTGTATCAAATCTTTCCATCATCTTCTTTTGGTTGATGCAATTGATGCTCCAATTGAACAGAGTAACGTCAAACATCGTGCACAAACTTGTTGCTTGACTTTGTCCATCGCCTATCGACCACCTCAACACACCCAAAACTAACACATTCATTAGCCACGATACATATTGCAAAACACACTCAACATAATATGACACGGCATCTTTGGTATCCCTTAGCGTAATCAAGTGTATATGAAATATGAAATCATTCGAAAAACCTCAAACCTCACAATATATTGTGTCAATTATTTATCACACATGGATGAGATTAATAAGACACTTTTCAATTGGTCTCTCAGCCTGCATATCGATTGGACAGTTGCCCGCCACTATGTACGAAGCCATAATACAATATTGATAAAAACTAGCATGTAACCCCGCTCTTCGTGCGGGGAGAAAGCAAGGATTTGAGGCAATGATGATGCAAACATAACGTTCGGTTGTCTCACAGGAGGGGATAAATTATGTAGCACCCGTTTATATATAAAAAAAATACACATATTGCCGTACTTTATGCATGGGGAACAGGACTGCAAAAGTAATAAGTATCACCGGAAATAACTTTAGCTTTTAGTTAACCAAATTTGTGTGGGTTAGAACCCATGATGATGTGGTTCCCGATTTGATAATAGTGATACGTTTGGAAACTGAGAAGAAGCGATTTCAACACTTTTTTTAGAGTGATTTCAACATGGGCAAGGCACGACCTATGTCATCTTGTAGGATGAGGTATTCCTAAACCTGCTGAATCGTTTCGTTGGATTAGAACAAACATACAACTTGCTGATTATTCATCTGTCTTTAAGAAATATTAGCCAGGAATTTACCTGAGTCCGCAGGCACCGTTTTTTTTTTTTTTCAAAAAATGGTAGGAGCTTTGCCTTTTAATTAAGATGGGAAAATAGTTGTTTATGTAGAGGCAAAACCAAGGCTAGCACGCCCTGGGAAGCAGGAGCTGAAAGGTCCCTCTCAAAGAAAAATTAAACCCTTCTAGGCCAATCCCTTGTAGCCAGAAGCTTTCCTCCGTTGCTCTATGTCACCTTTGATCCTTGCTGCTACTTGCATCACTTTTTCAGAGATGATGTTGAATCTGCGCCTCTTTGTCTCTTTCCAGAGGTTCTAGAAGATGTATTTAACCATTCCATTGAAAAGCCTCGGATCTGCTAAGGGCACTGAGGTAGCAGCCATCTCCCAACATGACATGAGAGTCCGTAGGCATTGCAGATATGGTGGAAACCACTGAACTCATAACAGAGGCCCCTGGCATTTTGGATAAATATTCAGATGTAGTGTCATGATGTAACAGAGAAGTAGAAAGTAGCAGTGCAAGAATATCGGTATATTTGCAAAATAAAACAAAAGGATCTCCTCTAAAACATAAGTGTACCCAGCTGTAGTAGCATCTTTCTCCTATCAGTTTCCAGTATATGGCAGGCGTACTGCGTACATGGTGCTCATTAAAAGAAAAGGGACTTTACTTTCTCAGAGTAGCAACAAACTTCAAAAATAGAAGAATCATATCCAAACTAATGAAGGAAATGTCCTTTGCTGCAAACTAAACAGATGATTCAAACAGCTTGCATTCTTTCTGCGTAGTTTGCACACAGTTTTCGTCATAAGTCAATCCGACAGCAATTCCAGATTTATAGGTAACCATCATTGCATTAGGTATGGATGAAATAACAATATAAGGTTCTAAAGATACCTGTCTATTGCAAACAATGTAATGAGCAAGAGATACCCAGAAACCTAAATGAAATGCAAAAGCAAAGAGTAATTGCAGTATAACAAAAAAAAGAAAAGAATTGTCTTCACATTTAGAGAGTTAGCAGAACTGCGTCAGAAGGTTGTAACGAACAGTACTTAAACCTCTGTGTGAGGCAAGGTAAACTGTGATCTGAGGTTGTTAAGGATTAGGCCTTCTACCTTTAGGCTGGCAGCAGGTTGAGGGATAATTTCTGCTTTTAAATCTGGCATCTTCTATCGCCTCAGTTATATCTTGTACCTGAAAACATAAGGTGCCAGAATAAAGATGGGTGTACTGATGTGAATGCACCATATATAATATAGTGTTTCTGAAGAATAGCTATCTGAAAATCAATAATTGTAGTGCATAAACCTCATGTTGATGAGATTAGTTACAAAGGCTATGGATATTTGCTTGGGCATACGGCTCACCATGTTCCTGAGCACGGAAGAAGAAACATGTATGGATCGATAACATCTTGTATTGTTGTAAAAAACACTCGAATATTTAAGCCTCTTCATGAGCCGTATGGTCCGTCAGGCTATACAATGTCAGAAATACTTATAGTCAGCTTCATAGCGGAGGTTAAAGTAAGCTTCAGGAGATAAAGCACACAGGAAAATTAATGGGTAAATTAATGGATAAAGCACACAGGAGATAAAGCTTCACATCGTTTCTTTTTTTTTTTTTTATGACTGCTCTCAAAGAATGGGTTGTAGACTTGTATAGCATTTTCATAGTGATATTGCGGAACATGCAAGGGAGGCTCTAGATTAATCTATAAAGCTTCAAGAATTATAGGTGCAAACAGAACGAACATTAAGGTTAACCGTAAGCAGAATCACAATTTGTAAGAAATATCCTAACTTTTGGAACACAGCACAATCAGCAGAATCATTGTTTTTTTTTTTTGCAAATTGCCAGAAAAAGGCTTCATCTGTTATGTGGAGTTTGTGAAACTGAAACAATATTAGCCGAAAAAAAAGACCTATTTTGATTCGGTTCAATGAACAACTGTGAGCACTGTGGCCTAGCGGCACCGATAGCACGATGCTGGGGTGGACGACAGTAAAGAACGTAGTGGTGGGAATGACAAAGGATTGGATAAACGGTGCAGGCTGATTTCGTGGCGGCAGAAGCAATTCCATGACCTGCAAACATGGCAAGCAGTATTAGCAACCAGCATTAGCAAGCATAGTCTTTTGGACATTTCATCGAGCAGTGGAAGGGAACAAAGCAGGAACAACGGAGGGTACAGCAGCCGGAGACCATGGAGTGGACACAGTTCGTGTGCAGACGACGAAGGAATGTAGGGGTGGCGCCTTCATACCTGAGGTCCGCGTGGGCGAAGGGGTCGTCGTGCCACAGCGCCGGGGCTTGCTCGTGGGGTCGCGCCGCGCCGCGGCTGCAAACATCGGCTGAGGTCGGCCGTAGCACGCTGCCATGCTGGGAGGCAGCGGTCGTCGATGCTCCGCACGATAGTGCTGCGCTGGCCCGGCAGACTGCAGCGGCCGGAGGCGGATGCTTTTGGTGGCTGCCACTACGGCTAGGGTTTCCGGCGATGTGGAGGAAGAGAGGAGCCGAGGTGGAGGAGAGGCGTCGCAGCAGGGGGGCTGGGCCAGCGTGGCAACCGGCAGCGTCCTCGTCGCTAGGGTGGCGTCGCCGGAGGCGGGGTGCAGGGCGGCGTGTGGTGGCGGCGACGTCACAGGAGCCGCTGTGGATTGGGAGTTTTTTTCCTTTTTTTGTCGATCGGTGGAGGGGAAAGGACACAGGAGCTTTGCGTTTTTTTTTGTTTTGGCATCGCTGTGCAGCGACCGCATGGCAGGAGGGGTCCGGGGGCGTGGTGGGCATCCGTAGGCAGTAGATAGGATCCAACGGCCAGCAGGGAGGCACTGTGGATGAATAGTAATATGTGTGGGAAAAAGGTGAGGATGAACAGTGGTATGAACACTTCCTTTCACCAGGTTTAAAGATCTTTATAGATATAGATATAAAAGCACGGGCGGGCGCGCTGAGAAATCGACGGTAAACAGTGCGTGGGTAGTGGTCAACAGCCGATAAATAGGGTTCAAGTACCAAGCAACGGTAGCATCGTCTTTCATTGACGCCGAGTTCCCTTTTTTATATATATACTCCTTTCCTCCCTCTCTAAATAATTATCGCTTTCGCTTCCCGATAAACAACTTTGATTAAATATATATTAAATTACATTAATATTCATAGTATATAATTACTATCGTTGGAAAGATCTTTAAATCTAGTTTTTTTACAAATTTATTTGAAGATATAAATATTACATGTTTTTTCTATAAATTAAATCAAACTTGTAGCACGTACATCAACAACGATAATTAAATAAGAACAAAGAAGAGAGTACATAGTTCAGCACTGCATTTGCTGTGAGGTTTATTGATGGACCAAAGAGAGGGAGCAGGTTTGCAGTGGATGTCGTATCAAACTGTAACCAGAGAGAGGGAGCAGGTTACACGCAGTGGATGCCGTAACAAACAAACTCTATCTTAAATACAGCGTTGCACATAAGAAAATGTTAGCATCTTTTTTTAGTGTAGAAATCAATTTATGTAACATCAACAAAACTGTCATGTTGCGCAAAAAAGAAGTTTCACCATTCTTGTATGTGCCCAGCAAGTGAGATAAAAGTAACTGAAAATGTTACATCAGTTACAATAACAATCATGTCCTAGGTAGGCTGTGAAGCGTGTTTGAGGTCCCTTGATTCAACCACAGTTACAACACGACAACTGATCCTGCATGTTCTGAAAGCTTTATCAAAAATGAAGAATTCTCTCTTATAGGCTGCCTAGTCTAAAGAGAGTAAGAAAGTTATTATCTGGTCAAAGAGGCATGAACCAGGCAATTATGTATAGTTTAATCTTGGGAGATGGAACTGCAAAAGAAGAAAAATATATAAGTTGTTGATTCAAACAATAGAGATGGCAAAGAAGGAAACATGTTACAACAGGCTAACGGGAGGGCACTGATTAACTGAAGGTATAAAAATGAAAATTAGGAGATAGTCCTTTTCACCTATGTCTATATTACTATGTTCCTTTCCTGTCATGAAACAACCAAACTAAGATCATACAAAGAAAGGAATAAGATCCTGAGGAAAGGTTTAGGAGTACTCCCTTCGTCCCAAAATAGATGTCATTCTCGCTTCCCGATAAGTCAACTTTTTTCAACTTTGACTAATTTTATATTAAAAAGTATTCATATCGAACGTACACAACTAGTATCATTGGAAAGATCTTTAAATCTAGTTTTTTAACAAATTTATTTAGAAATAAAAATGTTGCACGTATTTTTTATAAATCTAGTCAAAATTGAGAAAGTTTGACCCGCACGCTTCCCATAACGTCATCTAATATGGGACGGAGGGAGTATCTCCCTAGTGATGGCAAGTGGATGGAGTGGGCTGAAAGACAGGACGTAGATCTTGTGACCCTAGAATATGAAACCACTTCAATTTTGTGGGAAATCAGAGAGGCAGAGCAATTTTGTGGGGAAGGTATCTTTCTGGTATGGTCTTTGGAGTACATCGACTTTGGATATGGCCAGCCCATGCTAGACATGGAGGTAAACCACCTGTATGATAATGATATGAAAGGAGCCGGCTGTTGCACTGACATTACCATGTCATTTAATTTTAAGACAATTATGGGGCTAAGCATGATCAATCAACAACCAACAAACCAAAGACTAATGCATGTAGGTAAAATCTAATGTTTAATTATGTATATGCATCAAGATGCAAACACATGTCTGCCATTCAGCGAAAAAGAAAATGAAGGAAATGCTGAACTTGAAGTATATGAGATAAACACGTGTGAGGCTTCACTATCTTACAACTAATGCAAGGCAAGATACCACTAAGATTAGTTGGTCATAAGGTCTTTGATCTTCAGATATACACTGTTTCTTGTATTTCGTATTTAAAAAGTATTTTATAGATAAAACGATGGTGTTGTATTATGGGAAACCAATAATCAACAGCGAAAGCACAATGACACCTGTGTATGGATGAAATTGATATGCACCTGATCCGCAAGGAAACATCTTCAAGGAGCTCAGATTTGCATAATGTGCATGCCTGAAGTGATGTTTTTCTAGAACATTGGAAGTCAAAGAAATAAGACAATTAAACCACCATCACACGAAAGGTATCAAAATACAAATATAGGTAGAAAAGGAGCAGTGCAGCACCTTCAATATCAGCACATCACAGCGAAAAAAGGGGAAACCCACGGACCCCTTATGGCCATGCCCACGAACCGCTCGACATCAAAGGCACCTGCATGTCCATTCCATATGAAAATCACCACAGTGGATGCCCCATATCTTTATGTAAGGCACGTAGCCTTCCTGCACATCTATCTAGCTCTAAACAAATCAGAAAACACACAATACACAAATATACAAAATACAGTTTAACTATGATGAGGTTACCTCCAAACAGAAGAAATGGCAATATAGTTGTGACTAATTACTGAATGCAGTTATTGGTTTGTAATACAAACTGTATTCTGCACCATACATATAATAATGCACAAAACTCTTATGTGACTGTGGCAACCTTTTGAGGTTCTAATGATATAGGAAATGACTAATTACTTTTCAACGGTAGCAGTTATTCCATAAAGAAGCATGTTTCGGAAATAGAGAGAGGACATAAAAAAAATCAGCAACCATAATTATTATTATTAGAGGCCATACCACTCGTGTGCCAACCATAATTTTATTGCTTGGCTTTTGACAAAACCATCACCTCAATCCTTTAGTAAGAAGTCAAAGAGGCATGAAATAAATTTGATCCATACTACTCGTGTACCTGTCAGTCACTTGTTGAAGAGCATCTTGCATGAGCCACAAATCAAACACTTGGCATGCACAAAATGGAACAAAACACGAAGAAAAAAAAAGGACAGGGTAGTTATCTAGTTTCCTGTATTGCAGCATGCTTTCCGAAATCATTGAAAATTACGCTGTAGCAAGGCTGATGTAAAATGTTGGTTGTATGTAAAGCATCATATAGTGGCCTGAGAATGAGAGGAAGCAAAAAAAGACTGCAATAGCTGATATCCTACTTCTCAGTGATCCATCAGTGTAAGTGACAAATGAATATATGTGATAAACAATAGATTGATTGAGCTGAGGCAGTGAACTAAAATGGAACAGAACAAAACCTGATGAAATCTGGAAAGAGCGGAGAAGACAGGAAGATATCGTGCAAAGCAAGCAGTGAGCAGTTGGGATCATTTTTAGGCGATAAAAAAATGCACAATATGTAAAATATTTGATGCTATCAGAACAGAGGAGCGTATTACCACTGCAAACTATTCATGGCAGAAGGTATCCATATAATTTTTTTGCCAATCTTGTGTCATAAATAAATATCATAATAAGCAGTATAGAAGAAAGGAAGAAATATGGTGCAAAGCAAGCAGTGAGCAGTTGGGATCATTTTTAGGCCATTACAAATGCCGAATATGTAAAATATCTCATGCTACTACTAACAAATAAGAAGTACGAAATGGTATTGTAAGCAAGGGATAAAATCATGACTGCGACGTGACACAAGGACCATGTGAACAAACTTGGAGCCATAAACCATGGCGGTGATCAGGAAAAAATTGACGCGGAAGGTAGCATAACCATAATAGTGAGTGACACAATGCAGAAGCTAAGCACAGGGGCAACGGAGACCAACCAAGCCGAGTGACGACGGGGCTGGCGCCGGCAGTACAACAACGTGGACAATGCGGGCAACACCCAGCAACTACAAATCCGACGGAAGCACGGGCGTACGGAGAACCTGCAGCATGGAACAACAGGCAAGAACATGGTAAGAACGAATCAGAAACGGATAGAGGAAGGCCGAAGTACAGATGGAGGCGGCGGCAAGGAACGAAGGCAGGTAAATCAGTAGCCCAACACGGGCAGCATGGCACACAAGAAGGCAGGTGCTGCACGAGGGATGCACAGGCTAGGAATGGCAGGGCGGCAGCTACGCAACAGAATGTGAGGACGAATGATTGGCAGGGAGTCGCAAGTGCAGGGAGGACCGGGAGCAGGCCGGTAACGGCGACGGCGACGGCGAGAAGTTGGGCGAAGGATTGAAGGAGACTATGCGCATGTGGACCCGCGAGGAAGATAACCGGAGAGGGCATAGCATAGCAATGAAGATCCGTGGAGTACCTCGACAACGTGGCGAAGAACAGCCGCGAAAGATCGGAGAGACGACGGCAACGCTGACGGCGACGTCGAGAAGGCGGGCGAAGGAGCCGAGGGGATGCCATAGCCGATACCGGCGGCGGCGCCGAGGAAAGGCGCAGGCGTGTGTGCGTTGAGGCGCGTGAAAGGCTGGGCGAGCAGGCCAATAAATGCAGCTGTGGGGCCCAGCAAGGGAGGGACGCAGTGCGCGGTGCATCAGCGCGGAACCGGGCAGCGAAACGTAGAAACCATGGTGCAGCGTGAGCGCGTTCATTGAGCAGCATGTGAACAGGCAGTGCAGAAGGGTACTACGGCGTAACAGTGCGTGATGCCCTGAGAGAGCAGGGATTTATTATGTATATTATTATATTATTTGTACATATACGTGATGATCAATAGGTATACGTGCATGCATGTTGCTAGAATGTAGATTTTTTAGATTAAAAAAAGGAATGTAGTTTTTAAATTTCCCTCAAGAGTATATGTTATGCAACAGGAGGGACAATAATAATATGGGACTATTGCGTTTGTACCCTTCTTTTAGAACTCAATTGTAAGTTTACCTTTACTTTTCGCCCCGTTATGTTTTTATCCTTATTTTATAAAAACGAAGTTACAGTTTACCTCTCTTTGTAACTCTGTTAGTTACTTCTGAAAAAAAAAAACAAAAGAAAACCCTTCATAGTAAGTCCCAAGGACAGAAACACCCATTATCCTCTCTCTCCCGTGTTTTACCGCGCGGCGTCGGGTGCGGCCACGAGCGTCGCGTGCGTCGGGTGGCGAAGCTTTGGGTCGCGCGCGTGCTTTGGCGGCCAAGGGTTGCTTGACCCCGCGGTGAAGTCGACGGCGGTGGCGAAGCATGTGGAGCTATGTGTGCGCATCGGGATGCTGTGCGTCGTAATCATCCTGTCCAAGAAGCAGAGCACGCTCGAGGAGCCGACGCGGCTGGGGCTGCTCAGGTCGCGGTACCGGCATAGGCCCCACGGCCTGTGCGGCTCGCACTACTCTGCCGGATCATCGTCAGGCACCAGCTCGCCGTCTACGTCCGCAACATCGCACGCGTCAGCGTCAGTGTCGGCGTCGGCGCCAAGGCTTGCCCTCGCATCGAGAAGAGCCGGAGTACAGGAAACAGCAGGGAGAGCCCCGAATTGTACATTTGTCAATTTTTTTTTTTAAGGAAACAGGGGTAATATCAAAAAAACTTAGAAAAATTCGGGTATTTTTTAAGGGTAAAGTTGTCCTTGCCAACTCTATTTAACACTGTTAGCTGCTGTTAACGGAGTAGGGGTAAACTGAGAGTTCGTTTTCACAAAGGTAGGGTAAAAAGGTAACATGGCGAAAAACGAGGGTAAAATCACAATTAGACTTTAAAATAAAGGTAAAAACGCAATAGCCCCCAATATCTACATATCACATCCATATAGCATCAAGAGAACATGTCTCCTAAGAGCAACTCCAGCAGGGCCCCTATATGAGTCCCAATAGTTAAATATAGGGGGTTTGGGTCAAAAAACACACTCCAGCAGGGTCCCTATTAGAGCCCCAAAATTTAGGTGAGCACCAATATTCACCCTCCAGCCCCAATTCCTGTTGGGCGAATAACTCACCCTCATCCTCACGCGCGTACGACCACAACCACCGTCGTCGTGTGTAATATCTCTGGTATTACAAAGCAATTAACCTGCCATGTCATTATGTTTAAATTTAAGCATCTGCATATAATTGTGCTTAGGGTCACTAGAGTGCTTTGATTTCATGTATTGTGGATTGTGTAATTAAGCCTTTAATTAAAAGTCAAATATTTAATTAACTAAGAAATCAAATTAAGCCTTTGAATTGACCTCAAACCCTAATTCAAAATCTCTAACGAATTTGATAAAACTTCCTTAATAAAAGTTGTAGACCTCACTGAGAGGAATAACTTTTATTTTGACCATTTTTCAAGTTCTTGAGAAAAATTAAAAGTAATTTTAAAATTTCAGTTTGGAATTCAAACCCTACTTTTACCCCTTTTTCTGTAGTTTGAAAATCTGACCAAATTTGGATGTGGTGTCAAAAGCAAAATTGCTCTTCATAAAAATTTGCACAACTTTTATTTTTACATCATCTACTGAATCGATTTCGATCAGCTCGAATCCAAATCAACTAGCATTTGACTCTAGGCTGTAACACTGTAGCTAGGGGGGTCCCCTGTTCTTCTTCTCCGGTCCGTACGCGCGTGCCGCGTCCGGCGCCAAGCGCCGTTCGGCCAGCGTGGGCGGGCCGAGGCGCTGTCGAGCGGCCGAGGGAGGGCCTGGACACCCCTCAGTCTTATCCCACCCACCTCCCGGGCCATAAAGGCGACAATCGTTCCTCCATGGCCACCTCTCTCTCTCTCTCCGTTCCCATGGCCCCTTCCGCAGACGCGAGCTCGACGACGCCCATGGCTCCGCCACACGAGTGCTCTGCCACGTCGGGCGGACCGCTGCTCCCCCAAGCGTTCCCTCTCCTCGCCGGCGGCCAGATCCACAGAGGGTAGGGGCGGCAAGGTCGACGGCGAGCAGATCCTATGGCCACCTCTCTCCTCTCCCATGGCCGGCTCTGTCCCTTGCTCGAGCACCTCCAGAACGCAGAGATAAAGGAACGAGAAAGAAGATGGAGAAGTGACTGACAAGCGGGTCCCATGTGTCAGCGGCTATGTGAAGGAATTTGGGGGCCTTTATTTGTGTGCTACTGCTGGAGTTGAAGCACAAATTTGAGCCAATAAAAATAGGGGTGGGCACCCAAATAAAAAATGGAGGGCTTGATTTAGAGGCTACTGCTGGAGTTGTTCTAAGCACAGTTTTTCTTTTTTCTCATGTTGCTAACTCTTGGAAGCCTTGGCTAGTTATAGGACCCAAGGATATTCACATGTGCATGCCCAGGCCATACATCATGTACTATTTCCACATTAATCAACCCAAACGCTCCTGTGCTTGTGCAGGCAGCCATCTATCATCATGCATACGGATACATGTATTTTGTGCATACGGATACATGTATTTTGTCATACAAAATGGCCCTGCACGTACCGAACGAGCATTTGTAATAGATGGGCTTGCTCATTCCCTTGTTGGGCCGAGGCGATCTTCGTACCATGGCCTTTTCACTGGATGGGCTTGTAATAATTGTTCTTGTTCTCGGCTAATGAACATCAGGCACAATAGATATCGTTCCTATTTAAAAAAGAAAACAATCGTATACGCGAATGGTTCGAGAGAACACCAGCATACAAAACATAGTGTCGAACACTGAAATTATCATAATTTTTTTGCATCTACGGACGAGCGATGATCACCAAATCAGGTCAGTTAATGTGTAGGTATGAATAAATTCATCACTTCGTATGTAGGTATTAGTCAATACGGTGTAAAACTCAACGGGCAGACATAAATATTAAAGTCGCACGTAATGTTGCACCCTTCCTATTTCAGCTAATCATTTAAAATAAACCATTCAAAGTAAGACTAGACGTCATTTCTCTCTTACTAGCTATTGTACATTGTATTTTAAACATAGGACACCAAGTACAATATTTTTTCCGAGAATGCTCAACAAATGGACTCTAAGGAGCACTACTGGAAAACTGGACATTGCCGAGTGCCTGAGACTTTGCCGAGTGCAAAATTTCGTGACACTCGGCAAAGCCATATTTTGCCGAGTGCTACGCTCGGCACAATAATGCACTCAGTAAAGTTGGCTTTGCCGAGTGCCGGGCTGGCACTCGGCAAAGTTTCAACTCAGCATAATTTCGCCGGCCTAGGACGACGGCAACTTTCCGTCAAAAATTTGCCGAGTGCCAGCCATTAGGCATTCGGCAAATTTTTTTTTAAAAAATATATTTTGCCGAGTGCAACATGGCATGCGCCCGGCAAATTTTTCATTTTTATTTTTTTAAACGGTATTTTGCCGAGTGCAGATGGCTTGGCGCTCGGCAAAGTTTTTTTTATTTTTTGAAACACATATTTTACCGAGTGCCATCAACTAGACACTCGGCAATTTTTTTAATTTTTTTTAAAGAAATATTTTGCCGAGTGCAATTGGCTCGGCGCTCGGCAAAGTTTTTTTATTTTTTGAAACACATATTTTGCCGAGTGTCACCAGCTAGGCACTCGACAATTTTTTTATTTTTTAAAGAAATATTTTGCCGACTGCAATTTATTCGGCGCTCGGCAAAGTTTTTCGTTTTTTAAAGAAATATTTTGCCGAGTGCAATTGGCTAGGCGCTCGGTAAAGTTTTTTTTCGAAACACATATTTTGCCGAGTGCCATCAGCTAGGCACCCGGCAAATTTTTTTATTTTTTCTAAAGAAATATTTTGCCAAGTGCAACAAGTTTTTTATTTTTTGAAACACATATTTTGCCGAGTGTCACCAGCTAGGCACTTGGCAATTTTTTTATTTTTTTAAAGAAATATTTTGCCGAGTGCAATTTGTTCGGCGCTCGGCAAAGTTTTTCTTTTTTTTTAAAGAAATATTTTGCCGAGTGCAATTGGCTCGTCGCTCGGCAAAGTTTTTTTTTATTTTTTGAAACACATATTTTGCCGAGTGCCGTCAGCTAGGCATTCGACAAATTTTTTTATTTTTTTTAAAGAAATATTTTGCAATTTGTTCGACGCTCGGCAAAGTTTTTTTATTTTTTAAAACACATATTTTGCCGAGTGCACCCTGCGCCAGGCACTCGGCAAAGAAATATTTGCCGAGTGTCTTGCCGTGGCACTCGGCAAAGTTATTTTTTTTTGAGTTTTGGCCTGAATTTTTTTGTGTAACCTTGTGACAGTATGTCAAACTCTATTTTAAAATTTGAGGAAATTTTAAATTTTTTCAGATATTTTATAAATTTATTTTGTTTCATGGATTTTTTCAGAATATTTAAAATTTGAACTGCAGATACAGGAAATAATGGAATTGGGTCGTCCAAAAATTTATACTCATGCACTTTAAGGTATGTCGAGGCCGTAACCAGGAGCTCACGTGAAATGTCGAGCATCACGTTGACGTAAGATGCCCAAGTACTTGTGAGAAAAGTGATTTTAAATTATATAAAATTCAAACGAAGTCTGAAAATCATGAAACTTGTCGCGGCATCGTGTTATCGTATGTGGAGGCTATGGTAAAAAATTGAGAAAATTTCGAGCAAGTAGTGATCTCAGATTAAAAAAATCCAGATATCTCCATATGCGATAACACGATCTCCATGTGGAGATGACTGACTTTTTGGCATCCGACGTCACTATTTGCTCAAAATCTTCTCAATTTTTTACCATACCCTCCACATACGATAACATGATTCCACGACAAGTTTCGTGATTTTCGAACTTTGTTTGGATTTTATATAATTTAAAATCACTTTTCCCGTAAGTACTTGGACATGTTACGTCAACGTAATGCTCGACATTTCATGTGAGCTCCTGGTTACGGTCTCAACATACCCTAAAGTGCATGAGTATAAATTTTTGGATGACCCAATTCCATTATTTCATGTATCTGCAGTTCAAATTTGAAATATTCCGAAAAAATCGATGAAACAAAATAAGTTTATAAAATACATGAAAAAAATTTAAAATTGCCCCAAATTTTAAATTAGAGTTTGACATACTATCTCAAGGCTACACAAAAAAATATAGGCTAAAAATCAAAAAAAAATTGCTGAGTGTGCGCGTGCCCCACCCGCCGCCGCACTGCCGCCACCGGCGCTCTCGCCGCCGGCCGGGCTCCCTCCCGCGCGCGCCTGCCGCCCTAGCCCCCACCCGTACGCGACCGCTTCCCCAGCTGCGGCCACGCCGCATCCGCCGCCACCATCGCGCCGCCGATTCCGGGCCCGCCCCTACCCCGCCCGGCCCGCCCTCGGCCAACCCCCGTCCTCGGCCGGCCTGGACAAGCCGCCGGCCAGGCCCCGGCCAGGCTCCCTCCCCTGCTCCCTCCTCGGCCTACTCCCTCCCTGGTCGCTTCCCTGCAGCGCGCTCCGATTTACTCCCCTACAGCGCTCCACCGCCGCCTGCCCCGCCCCCGCCCACGGTGAGATCAGTGGGCTTCCCCGGCCGCCGATCAGGAGCTAAGTGGCGGAGGAGGTAGGTGGAAGGAGGAGGAGGAGGAAGAAGAAGAAGGAAGGAGGAAGGGGAAGAGGAGGAGGAAGGAGGAGGAGGAGAAGGAGGAAGGAGGGGAGAAGGAGGCTAAGGAGGATAAGGGGAGGAGGTGCCTCCGTCGGCACGTCCCGTCTCGTTCTCGGCACGTCTTGCCAAGGTATATGCCATTGTGATAGTTGGCCTTCGTGCCATTGTGGTTGCCAGCCTTCGTGCCGTTCTGATCGTTGGCCATCGTGCCTTCGTTTCTTACAGGTTATTGAAACCTCCCTGTGCAGGGGAGGTGCTGCCAAAATTTTTAACAAGCACTAAATTTTTGCCTTTTTGTGCAGGAGAAGAGCCCGTCGGAGGTGACCTGAGGGACCCCGATCGTCTTCATCGGTGTCACGGGTCTGCCTGCACTGCGTCGCCTCGCCTCTGCATCGACTCACCACTGTCCCGCTAGGCTTACTCCACTGACACCCTAGGTATAAATCACCTCTCTTCCCGTATGTTTGTTGTAGCTCGCGCGAAACCCAGTTAGGCGTCTCCCGTCCGAAAGAGATACGGTTAGAGGTATGCAGATCTTTGCATATCTGCGACCATATCTGTTTCGGATTGTTCACGTTTTTTAGACAGCCCGCGGATGCGTAGATAGGTTAGTTTCCATGGTCCGCTCCGGTCCGAGATGGGGTTGCGGCATCACCTCCTGTTGTTCTCCGGATACACACTCTCCCTTGCAGGACGTGTATCGAGAGAACAGCGGGGAGGTGCTGCCGAAATTCCGTCTCGGATAGGAGCGGAGCATGGAAACTAACCTCATCTACGCATCCACGGGTGGGATTAGGACCTATCCTCACCTATTAGAGAGTAGGGACACCATGTAGATGCAATTGATGGTCGCAGATATGTGTTGATACGTCTGTTAAAGGATGGAGGACCGTGAGTGGATGTACACACTCCAGAGAAACGAGAAGGTTTATGACTTGCTGTTTATAGTCAAGGTCGAAGAATTCTTGAAGCATGCATTTGGCCAGAGTGTTGGAGGCCATTCTCTAGTGGTTTGTCCCTGCAGCAGTTGTGATAATAGAAGAAGGAAGGATACAACAACCATGGGTAAACATATTGTGAAGTTTGGATTTACTCCGGGCTATTACCGGTGGATCCACCATGGTGAAGCCGATCGTATCAGGGAGGAGGTGGTGAGACGATGGCTCGAGGCTTTTGATGATGATGCCGGGGTAGCAGACATGCTGGATGACACTCACCAACGTCAGTTCGCTGAAGGGCGTGATAAGGCGGAGATGGAGGCTGCCGCAGATGCCTTCTACAAAATGTTGGACTCGGCACAGAGACACCTTCATGAGCATACTATTGTTTCTCAGCTAGATGCCATTGGTCGCGTAATGGGGTTGAAGGCCGAGTTAAACCTAATTCGAGAAGGCTTCGACAAGATGTTGGCCGTGTAGGGCGACATGCTACCGAAGACACACATTATGCCGAAGAACTTGTACGAGTCAGAGAAGCTCCTTCGTGCACTTAAGATGCCGTATGACAAGATACATGTCTGTCCGAATGGGTGCGTCCTATTTAGGAAAGAACACAAGGATGCAAAGTACTGCCCGAAGTGTAAATCCTCCAGGTACGTGGAAGTAGACTCAAGCGATGGCCAGAAGAGGCAGCTTACAATCCCCATGAGTGTCCTACGACACCTTCCGTTCCTGCCAAGGCTCCAACGGCTATTCATGACCGAGGAATCCGCGAAACATATGACATGGCACAAAAACGGCAAACGGTACAATCCTGAGATGATGGTACATTGTAATACCCCGGGTATAACGGCTAATTAATTATGCCATGTCATCATATTTATTATTAAGCATCTACATATGAGTGTGATTAGGATCTTTAGAGTGGCTTATTCATGAATGTTATAGATGTTACAATGAAATCCCTGATTTGATAATTAAAAACAAATCAAAAGAAAGATTTGAATTTAAGCTCTAATCGGACCCAAAACCCTAAATCAAAATCTACTTGGAATCTGGTGATGGTTCCTTAATAAAACTTGTAGATCTTTTAAAATTAAACAACTTTTATTTTGGGTGTTTTTGAAGTTCCTTAATAGAAAGTTAAATTAAACCCTAATAACTACATTAAAATTCAAATTTGAAATGCTGATTTAAAAACTATTGAGAATCTGCCCAAATTGCTTTAATGAAAGTTGTAAAGCTCCACAAATAGAACAACTTTTATTTTTAAATATTTTGAAGTTATTGTGAAAAATCCAGAGAATTTGGCAGAATTAGAAATGGATTTCAAATAGTGAATTTACCCCCTTTTTAATAGTTTCAAAATTATTTAAAATTTGGTGTTGGTCCCATCCCAATGTTGTTCAAAATTTGAAATCCTACAACTTTGGTTTTTGCACTTTTTCAAGTTGGTATACAAAATCTTGCGAAATTGGTCAAAAACCGAGAGGGAGGCATTGAAACTGCTACAGTAACCTGCCCCCCCTCTCTGTTCGCGAACAGGGCCGGCAGCCGCCCGCGCCGAGCGCGGGGCGCCGCCTGTGCCGGCCGGCCGCGTGCCCCTCCCCGGCACAGCCGACCTAGTAGGGGACCCCGCGCTGCCCAGGATCAACCTGTCTCCCCTCTCCATGGCCATATAATGGCGACGGTCGCCCCTCTGTCCCCCTCTCCATTCCGGCCACCGACGTGCTCACCATGGGTCCTCGTTCAAATTCGCCGTTCCCACTCCACCATATCCAAATTGCTCCCACCTCTAGCCTCCCCATTTCCCCGCGAATTGTTGGCCTCATCTTGCGCAGACGTTCGTGCTCCGATGGCCCCAGAACGCTTGTTGCCGTTCTCGCGGCCGGTCGGAGTGCCGCCGTAGCCTTCCCCTCTCGACGAGCTTGCTGCGGTGAGCCTCTCCTCCCTAGGTCTAGCATTCTGGGCTCTTTGTTTCGTGGTGATGCTTTTGCGTGCGACGGTTCCTCATCTGGTGCCCTAGGTTTGCCGGAACATGAAGGGTGCCGACGGGAAGCGCCGCCACGGGACTGCCCAACGTCAAGCCTGTCACTCGGCACCACCTTCGTCCCAACCATCTACCCATCTAGGGTCGCGGTGAGCTCCTGGTTCTTCCTAAGCCCTTTCCTTGGACTCTACCGGCTCATCGAGGCTGGCACTCACCGTGCCGCCGTCACCGAGCCGCCGTAGTCGCGGCCGGGTGCGCTCCAAACCCCAAAACCGCGTAGCCCTATAGGTCGTCGTGTTCGCAGGAGCCTCCGGAGCACGATGGTGCTCTCGGTTTGGTCAGCCAGCTCGCCGACGGCGAGCTAGGGCCGGTCAAACGCCGGTGGCCGTCGGTCAGCGGCTGTGAAGGTGGCGAAGGGCCTCGGGTAAGAAGAAACAAACGTCCAGGGGGTTATTTGCAAAGGCACAAACTCGGGTGAATAGTTACCTTCGGACTGCGGGTTGATTCCCTTGTAACCTGAGGGCTTTTCTTCAAAAGCGCGAGCGCGGGCGGGCAGGTCGAGTGGGCCGGCCTGCTTCGCTCATGGGCCGCCCCGGGTGAAATCCCTTTTTCATTTTCCCGGGCGATTTGAAAAGGCTTTTCCATTTTAATTTTAGATGAATAGTACTGCTATTTGTTATTTTCATAAAAATATTTCTATTAGGTTAAAAATCATGAAAATAATAAGATTTGTACATTTTCTGTAGGAACTAAAAATCAGCATATTAATTAATAAATGCAACTTTGGGCAATTTTAATAAATTCCAGATTTATTCTAAAATCATGAAAATTTATGTGGCTCTATTTTAGGGTAGAACCTATCTGTTGAGTAAGTTTGGGCTCAATTGGAAACTGTTGGGACACTTGTTAATTAAATATGGGGTTTATGGGATAATAGAATTAATTTAAACAACTAATCCCTGTTGTTTGGTGTGATTTTGGATTGATTGAGTTCATGGATCGTTCACCATAGTGATCCTGGACAAAAGTAATTAAGTCACTTGTTGGTTGTAGTAAAGCTGTGCAGCGGCTTTCTATGACCGTTAAAATGATCAATAAAACAAAAGTTTGAAAACACTGTTTTACTTTCCGTAAAACATTTACAACTTTACCGTGAAGGAAAGTTGTACTCAAGGTTTAAAGGGTTTACTTTTAAACATTTCCTTCATTGTCCTCATACCATGCTAAGCATACATTATTGCATACGTGTAGTGCCCGTCCCCGAGGAGGTCCAAGTCGAGGCCACTGCCGAGGAGGTCACTCCGGAAGTCATCTAAGGATTTGACATCTGCGGGACCGAGCCCAATCCGACGCTGTACGCAATTCAAAACAAGCCCCGGTGCATTCAGCCCCGCCTTGTGTTTTATAAAATATTTATAACTTGAGTCTATTATTGTTTTAGGTCGTTAGGAGTTGTTTGTCACCTATATTGATGCATTACCTGCCTTGATACATAATATCTCGGAAACTTGTTTAAAAATAAAAATATTCAAAAACGCTTAGTCCTGATTAATCAATTTAGATTTGCATAAAAAGACTATTTTTGACCTATGTGAATGTGATAACTATGAATCATGAGAAAGGAAAAAGGGACAGGAGTCCGTTCGGGGATTGTGTACTTGGGTAGCAGCCCCAATGCACCGTAACCATCGGAAAGGGGTTTTTCCGTTCGTTGGTTGTGAATTTGGGTTATAGTCCCAATGCTTGACCATCGGCGGGAAAGGGATTTGAAAACCGTTGGGACAATTGTATTTGGATTAGAGTCCCAATGCAATGTCACTGGCGAAAAAGAATTAAGGACCGTTCATTGTAGGCCTGCTGTGATTGAGACTTTGCAACTAGCCACATACTACGGAAAGCTCTGACTCCGGTGGCTTTAGTACTTGAACCGACAACCACGCACTGGGAGTGGAGAGATGGCGAGAGCAGCGTGTACCCTTGTGGCCGGTGAGCCTGGAGAGGAGAGGAGTACTGTGTTCTCGGGTGGCGCAGGACCGGTTCAGGGGTAGAAAAGCCGTGGTAGCCGGAGTTGGTATATGCAAGCTTAAATGCTACATATGCCGTCTGGATAGGGATCCCCATCTGGTTACTAATCGATTCGAATCGTCGCTTCTCCTCGGATATGGAGACTTGATCCTTTGACCTACAACTGAAAAGTGGTTCGGAACTAGGTGTTTTGAGAATGATTAAAGAATTTGAAAGTATGATTTTATATGAGAATGAATTTGGAATTATGTATTATGATTAGAATAAAGATTGAGTAAAATATTGAAATAGGATAGTAATGCTTTTCTGCAAAATCCTTGACTCTTGCTCAAGCCTTACCTTGACTCTCCCCCAGCCTGCATTCCTGAGTCTCATTCCTTTTTCTTAGTCGGGTAAGTCTTGCGGAGTACCCCAGTACTCAGGGTTTGTTAACCCCATGTTGTAGGAATACAGCAGTCGGAGGTTTGCCTCGGCCCTGCTGTGTGACAGTGGTTCAGGAGGGAAGTGAGGAGGAGTAAGGTTGAACCCATGGGCAGGGTTCTTATCATTAAGCACTTTATTATATTGTATCGTCATTCCACTACTACTTATTTTATTTATGGTCTGTAATATTTGCACTTTAATTATATTTGGACAAATGGTTTGTAATCTAAGTACCTTATAATCTTTCCGTGCTTTTACTCTGATGTAATTTGTTATGAAATGTTGTAATTCTGTAATGGCTTCGCAATGGGATCCTGTCGGAGGAAATCGGGTGCTAATGTATCCCGGCAGGACCTTCTAGATCATTTGGGACACGGGCCCGGCTGTCAGAGGTCATTAGTGACAATGACAGGTGCCTGTGGGCCACGTGATTAAGGCGGTTCTGTCACATACATCCATCCGATGCCGATGCATGGAAGTACTTCAATTCGCGGCATCCTCTCAGAGCACAGGAGGCTCGTAATGTACGTGTCGTGCTGGCAACAGATGGGTTCAATCCATATGGTATGATGGCTACACCATACACATGTTGGCCCATGTTTGTCATCCCATTCAATCTCCCCCGGTGTCTCCTTTCAATGGCATACCGTGTTCCTGTCGCTGATAATTCCTGGACACCTAGGGAGTAATATGGGTGTCTTTATGGAGCCTGTGATAGATGAGTTAATCCAAGCTTGGGATGAAGGGTGTGGGCATATGACCGTGCTATGAAGACAAGCTTGAGCGAGGACCGGTGTGACCGCCATGGAAGTAGACAATGAAACGGTTGATGACGAGGACCCTGGAGATGTAGTGCTGAATCCGAAGGACATTCAAATGCTTGAGCGATTCCATTTAGGCAAAGACAATGAAGAAGACACAGAACCTTCGGATAGTGTTGCCCATTTGGACAATTTTGGCAGTGATGACGAGACCTATGACGCAAGGGAAGATTATTTGTAAAGCATGTAATAGTATGTTTTTTATTAAATTTTGTTACGTTTATTCATTTTGTACTATTTGTAATATATGTACTAACGCTTGTTGTTCATTCTTTGTAAATTGTAGGTGACAGAACAAAGATGGTCGCCAACCGTTCACCGAGGCAGGTAGCCTCGGTGTACCAGAGGCTACGCCGTCCTGATGGAGGCGAGGTGGCGTCTTCAGGGGTAGCGGCGAGAGCAGGCCCGGGTTGCCCCAGGACGAGGACGGGGACAGGGACGGGAAGGGGGAGGGGGAGGGGCCGGGGTCGGCCCAAGAGGGATCCGCCTCCTACCCCACAGGACCACATGACGGAGGACCTCGTGGTGGCCACGGGCACGACCACAAACACTCCGTCGAGGGACGAGAGGACTCAGCAGACGGACGAGGGGACTCAGCAGACGGACGACAATTCTGCTCAGGTGACTCCCTACATACGAGGTCCCACAAGCCTCCCTCCAGTTTCGTCCTTTGACCGACGCCCAGTGGTTCGTCCTGTGGGAAGAAGGTAAATAACTATGGATGTTATCGCTAGTACTTCATATGGTACGTTGAAAATCAAAAGTGAAACCGATAATTTTTCTTAATGACTTATGCAAGGGCTGGCTAGTTCTGTCGGGTGCTCTTGACCCCCCATGCACCCCCGCTACCGTCCTGGGATGTCTGTGCAGGAAACACTTCCCCGGCCTTGTGTACTTGGGAGATGGCAAGCTGGAGCCGGCCTGGACGTGGAAGAGGTACGCGAAAGCCATGGATGACAAGCAGGAGAACAAGCAGAAGCGGGTCTTGGTGAACTTTTGGGTTAGTGTCTCACAACTTAGCTCCATACATCTCCTCCATTGATTGTATTTTATTGAAATAATGAACGGATACATCGTGTTTGTATGCAGAGTTTTTTCAAGGCCGAAGAAGGTCGAGAGGCCATGGCGGATCAGACGGCGCACAGAGCCTACCTGAAGTACGTCGGCGACATGATTCATGAGGCGCGACTCCAGGCCCATGTCGACTACTACAGATCCATCGAGAAATAGCCCCTTGACATGGCCGGCTCAAGAAAGGTGGCGTTGACCAAGGAGCAGTACCTTCAGGTAGGCGAATAATATTGATTCGTTTTGAGATTTAGGTGCCGGCAACATGATTCACCTGATGATTCACTTGATGTGTAGGTGCCGCCCTCGTGGTGCATGTCGTATAGATCGGCATGGGTGTTGACGGTGGATAACGTCAACTTTTATTAGAACTTTAGACATAAAAGGACACATGAATACACACTAGTCTAGGGTTTTAACTAACAGTTTCCATGAGTTTTGCATGTTCTGTATGTTCCAGGGGCTATTGCAGAAAAGCATAAAAGAAGGGTTGAAGAGCATAAAAGACACGAAACTTAACCTCCAAGGAAACATCATCACGAAGACCCTGGAAGGGTATGGAAGCACCTCGACGAAGATGGGCCTGGAAGCCCACACTTGGGCACCGACCGGCGCGCCGCCTTCCGGAGTCTTCCTCCACCGCCTATGAGAAGTCATCTCGGCCCTTGGTTAAGTCGGTTTGATCCTACGGCGCACATTCATCCCACCGGGCTATAAATAAAGGGACAGACCCCCTCCTTGAAGCATTAAGTCATTTGGAGATCAAGCCATCCAGAGCCTCTCTAGTTCATCAGAGCATCTCTAGTTCATAGCTTTAGCCTAGTTAGATTAGAAGTAGAGGAGTTCTAGTTCTTCAGTGGGATCCGGAGCCCCTGGCGTCTGTCTGGAGCACGGAGTTCGGTATAGTTCTAGTTTTTTTCTGTTATTGCATTCAACATTATGATTTGGGAAACATTGTTCTTAATCTTATATATGTTCTTAATTGCAATAGTCATTGTTCACTTTGATTATATGTCTAGCATAGTTAGTTTGATCCTATTGAATTTATGTAATTGCTCGTATAGAGTTCGTTCAGAGATATCGTGGATGAATGATTGGCAGTATGTAGATGTGGTGTTTAGATATCTTGCTTATCTACGAGTGCACCCTGACGTACCGGGTCGTGTGGTAGATCGCTAGGTGACAGCTACGTTGAGTCCTCTGTAGTCCACCCCCCATACGTAGGACGAGCAGAGCGCGGTCGCGAAGGAGGTGACCCTTGTGTCTTAATATCCTCATTAGATGATGCTCCTTTACATTTAATCATGATGTAGGTAGAGCTAAATAATGATTGCTAGATGTAATTGCACTAATCATAGTATTCATTGACGTAGTTATAGAATTACTTTAGATATTAATGCCTTTATCTATCCATTGGCTAGCTATTGTTATGACTAGATGAGCTCTGATAATTACCTATTTATGATGATGACTGATCATGTTTATCCTATATATTTTTATCATGTGACTTATCCTTACTATGAGTAGGATTATACTCTAGGTAAAATGCTACAATGGTATAATTATCCGTCTGCTTGTAGAATTGTTCTTAGTTTATATTTATTTATATTTTTGGATAGTCACATGGAATAATATATAAAACCTTTATTTATTCTTAGCATATATAATTAGGATTGACAACCCAATTCATATTAAAGAATGTTGGTAATAGATAAGTGGCTAGTTGCTAATGATCTATTAATTAAAATATCATATATCTTCTAATCTCTTCCCTAGTGTTAAAAGTTATAAAGTTATATTGGGCGACGTTAGTAGATGTCAACAATGGGCGATGATCGTGGACAGGTACCTTGACCCGGCGTACCTCGAAAAGCACGAGCAAGGCAAGCGCAAGCGGGCACTGAAGACCGGTCCATCTCACCACCAAGGCAGCCGCAACCTCACAGAATTCCAGCGAGCACTTGTGCGTGATGTCACTTTTCAATTCTATCCCTCAATTTTGCTTGATTTTTTATCATCTTGTCGTCTTTCTTGCAGGATGTAGACGGTCGTTAATTACTAATTTTATACTGTCAACTAGTGCCTAGGGAAGGACAATAAATAGAAGCATAGGGGTTATTACTGACAAATTCCACGAGTTTTTGGTGAATTGTGTATTTTCCAGGGATTATTCCAGAAAGGCTTAAAAGAAGGATTAAAGTGCTTAATTACCACAAAACTTAACCACCAAGGAAACATCATCATCGGAACACTAGAAGCCTCTGGAACACACCCGAAGCGACCGGCGCCCGAAACCCACCAGGGTGGGGCCGGCCGGCTCCTCCCCTTAGGGTTTCGGCCCTGCCTTCTGGAGTCTTCTTCCGCCGCCTCTTTGGAGTCATCTCGGCCCTTTGTTTAAGTCGGTTTGATCCCACGGCACACGTTCATCCTACCGGGCTATAAATAAAGGGGCAGACCCCCTCCCAGAGCACCAATTCATTCCTCTTGCTTCATTTGTCAAGAGTAGATAGAAATTAGGGTTTCCAGAGATTAGAAATAGGGCTCTAGTTCTTCAAGTTCATAGTTTAGGCGTCTAGCAAGGTTCAAGTAGAGTTGGGCGCTACGCTCGGGATTCTAGATCTGTTCATCTGGAGATCGGTAATCTTATCTTGTATCTCATTATGACTTTGCTCTATTTTAATATATTGCTACTTATTCAGTTCTTAGTTTATTCTAGTTGCATATTCGATATAGTTGTGATTGGTGATGATTATTGTCATTTGATCGTAAAGCGCCTAATTCAGTACTCGAGTGAGTTAGGTGGTATACATTACGTAGACGTGGTGTCTAGATATATTGTGTACCTACAGAGGCACCCTGACGTGCCTGGTCGTGTGGTAGTCCGCGTAGGTGACAGCTGCATTGGTTCCTCTGTAGTCCACCCCCTGTACGTAGGACGAGCAGAGCGCGATCGCGAAGGAGGTGACCCTTGTGTCTTAATATCCTCATTAGATGATGCTCCTTATGATGTTTTCTGAGTTGATTATGCTATAAATGAAAATGTATAATGTGGCATAGGATGTAGACTTTGTATTTAGTAATTACATAGGTTTCCTTTACTTTAGCCGAATCTCGAGATTGTCTTACTACATTAGTGAGTTTCTATATTCTATCTCTGGAATACCATTTACCTCATTTACTCATTTATCATTTACCATTTATCATTGACTTATCTATCACTAAAGCACTAGAGTTTTGGGTTATCATAGGTCTGCATATTTATCGTTTCAATCATTATAGTAGATTATCCTAATGAGTAGAATGCCCCTTTATCCTTTTGGCATAAAACAAATCAACGATACTCGGAATACTTACCGGGTGAAGTGCTACAATAGGAGAATTATCTGTGCACTTGCGGATATATTCTATAGTATTATTTTTAGGAGGCAAGTGAAGATTATTTTACCAATGGTTTTTGGCATCATGTTAGGGATGACAACTTAACATGAAGTGATGTTAAAAATACCAACACAGGAGAAGGGACACCCGGAAGTGCCGGTGTCAGAGTTCTTGGCATGGGCCGTGACTCACATGGGCTCGGTGAAATCCGGTGTTTCCTTCAACCCGGATGCCCCTGCCGAGGCTTACTCTGACCCGACCGTCACGGTAAAGTTAGAGACTACGTGGAGGCGGTTAGGTCGCTCCGTTGCTCAGATTACAATCTGATCACTGAGCCCCTTGAGACAGAGGTGATCGTGAGGCTGGGGCAAGGCAGGAAGCACAGGCGGCTGTGGATTGCAGACGGCACCGACTCCTCGACCTCTGCACCCTCTCTCTCCGACGTGAGGGCACGGAACACGTCCACAAGCCTTCCCATACATGCACGGCCTACTCCAACACTATCGCAGGTCGACGAACTTCTGGTAAATTCGGTTTCACTCGTCGTACATTGAACTTTACACACATTGATCAGATTTGCAATACTGCTTTACACATGTGATTAAAACACTGCAGGCCAAGCTAGACTCGACAAAGGAGACGACCGCGCACCTGACCCCTCAGCTGGAGGCCACGCAGAAGTAGATGGCGGAAATGTACCAGTTCATGCGGAGCATCGGGCAAGCATCGGGTATAGCAGTGCATTTGCCAACTATAGCTCCGGTTCGACACTTCACTCCTGTGAGTATGAAAGTTTAATGCCTTCGTGCTGTTGGGATTGTCGGCCTTCGTGCCGTTGTGACTTTCGGCCTTCGTGCCATTTGGATTGTCGGCCTTCGTGTCGCTGTTTCTTGTAGGTTGGAAACCTCCCTGTGCAGTGAAGGTCCTGCCAAAATTTTCAATTTTAAGTCTAACAACTTGCAGTCTCCTCTCTTTTGTGCACCCTCCATCGGCATGTTCAAACAATCCCGCTAGCGTGTCACCGGCGGTTGATCGCGTCAATCCTTCTCCGCAGTCCGGTCTTTCACCAGACTCCGATCCGGCCATAGTTGCAGTCTCCGCCGCCGCAGTAGGGATGTTGATGTTGAACTCTGTGATGTTAAACTCTGTGATGTTGAACTTGTAATAATGAACTCGAGATGTTGAAATTTGGTGGATTTGTGATGGATTTTCGACGGATTTGTGAAATATTCGTGTGCTTTTGATATATAATTTAAGCTGGTGATATAGCTTTGGTGATTTATATAAGTATATGTATATATTGTCTGTTATAATGAAATGTAAAAAATAAAAAAATTGCTATCCTTGGGTTCTTTGCCGAGTGCCATGGGCAAGGCACTCGGCAAAGTTTATTTTTAAAAAACAGTTCAGAAAACTTTGCCGAGTGCCATGTCAGGGGCACTCAGCAAAGTAAATGTTCAGAAAAATATATAAACAAACTTTGCCGAGTGCCTGGCCTCTGGCACTCGGCAAAGTAATTTTTCTAAAAAAAATTAAAAAACTTTGCCGAGTGCCAAGCGCCAGAGCACTCGGCAAAGTAAATGTAAAAAATATATTCTTTGCCGAGTGCCTACCGGGGCGGCACTCGGCAATGTTTTGGTGGGGAAAAAATAAAAATGAATTTTGCCAAGCGCCGCACCTGGCACTCGGCAAAACATTCGTTAACGGCCGGAAATATTTTGCCGAGTGTCTCCATGTAAGTGCAATCAAGCCCTAAAGTGGGTTTTGGTGATAATGACCACGCGATTAGAAGACTAATGAGATTTATCGAGATGATGGACATGCAAAGTATTAGGAGGATGTACCCTTATGCAGGTGGACCCTAACAACTAGAAGATGCGGCATCCGGCTCAAAAAAGGTTTTGTTTTTATTTTGAATTTGAGTATAGGAAAGCTGTACTATTAAGGGGATGCAAAAGATAGGCTTGAAAGTGTGACTAAGTGCAAATCTTGACACCAAATATTCTCATTTCCTCTGCCTTAGATAGCCACAAAATTCCAGCTCATTCTGATCTGTCTAGGCAGCGCGGCACTACCGGCCTTTGGCCCGGCACTACCGGCTGAGCGGCACTGCCGCGACTTGTTCTGACCGTTAGACTCGAGAGGACTTTTTAGTCACCCTCCCGTCACCCCCAACAGCCATCTCTGCCATTTGCTCAGTTTCCAGACCAGAGAAGCTTCTCTCTTGCTCTCTCTCACTCTCAACAAGCTCTCTACTCTCCACTTTGAATCCAAGATTGAATGTAGAAGAGTGTGAGCTGAATCTCAGTAAGAACAAGCTTCTCCCACCGATCTTCAACTTCCTCAAGTACTTGGTTCACGTTCAAGCCGGTGGTTTGCATTTGTTACTCTTGGAGCTTGCTCCTAGTCGGCTAGAGCGTCGCCCGCTGAGCTTGCCAATCTTGTGGCAGCTCCGGAAGGTTTGTAATCACCCTTACAAGTTTGTGGAATCACTCCCTCTTTTTAAGAGTTAACTCTCTTGATTTAAGAACGAGGATTGGGCTTTGTGAACCCAAGTTTCATTTGTGGAACCTCAACAACGTGGAGTAGGCAAGCCTTTGTGGCGAGCTGAAACACGGGATAAATCTTGTATCTCTTGTGTTGCAAGCTTTACTCTCTATTTGTTGAGTTTCTTGATTTCTAGGGTTTGGTCCCGATCTACTTTTTGGTGATGTTCTAGCTGTGAAGAAGTGGTGCTCTAGGCTCTACACAACCCAGGGAACCTCAGTAAATTACTAGATCTAAGTTTCATTGGTTAAATTCTGAATTGTGTAGAGTGTAGATTCTGCTCTGCGAGGTCCAGCACTGCCGCTCTAGGAGCAGCAGTGCCGGGCAGCCTGGCAGTGCCGCGCTCCAGGCCGGCACTGCCGCGCCAGGTTCTGGCCTTTGCTTGCAAAGAAATTTTACAGGCCTATTCAACCCCCCTTCTAGGCCAGTCTGTGATCCTACAAGTGGTATCAGAGCAAGGTTACCTCTATTCTACGCTTAACCGCGTGAGGTATGGCCAAGGAAGGCGAAGCGGAGGCAAGCACGGCTCGTGTCCGTGTTGATGGTGATGATCTTCACACCACCGACAGCAGCAGTGACAGTGTGTCGACGGCAAGCCAATCCACGCTGCCACCAGCTGATGTCTCTGAAGGAGAAAGGGCTAGAAGAAGAGAAGAAAGAAGATTGAAA
This sequence comes from Eremochloa ophiuroides, assembly GCA_038502445.1. NCBI lineage: Eukaryota > Viridiplantae > Streptophyta > Magnoliopsida > Poales > Poaceae > Eremochloa > Eremochloa ophiuroides. Next base: position 4,746,329 of record JAHLJS010000006.1, read on the forward strand.
AGGGAAGCAAAAGAAAAGAGAAGAGAAGAAAGAAGAAAAGAGAAGGAAGAGCTGAGGAAGAAGGAAGAGAAGTTGAAGAGAAGAGAAGATAGAAGGCTGAGAAGAGAAGAAAAGAAATGAAGAGAAGAAGAAAAGAAGAAAAGAAAAGAAAAGGGCAAGAAGAAAGAGTCAAGTGATGATGACTCAAGTAGTACCGAGGATGGAGATGATGATAGCTCCTATCAACCTACCAAGAGTAGCAAGAATAAGAAGGGCAGCGGCTACACCGACTATGGAGCCGTATCCTTAGATTATTCACCTTTATCTAACCTTGATACTACACGTGTCATCAATGTGCCCACGGGAAAGTTGCCTCATTTCGATGGGACAAACTTTGCCAAATGGAAGCATTTGATGAAAACTTATCTTGTAGGTCTTCATCCCAGGATTTGGGAGATTGTACATCATGGCTTGGAGGCACCGGTTGATCCAAAGAAGCCCACACAAGCTGAGTTTTGCAATATTCATCTCAATGCCCAAGCTACTAGTGCTTTGTTTAGTGCTTTGGATGGAGATGCGTACAACAAGGTGATGGGTTTGGAAGTAGCAAAGGAAATTTGGGACACCTTGCATATGGCACATGAGGGAGTTGACAAGGTGAGGCGGTCCAAGATTGAAATATTGATGTCCAAGCTCAACCAATTTGCAATCCATGAAGGAGAGGGGCCACAAGAAATGTTTGATAGGTTGATGGTTATTGTTGGCAAGATTAAGGTCTTGGTGGTACCGAGGTCAATGATCACAAGGTTGTGAGGGTCATGTTGGAAGCATTCTCACCAAGAAATGAGACCCTTGTGACTTTGATTAGAGAGAAGAAAAGATTTGAGCAATTCACTCCTAGTGATGTTCTTGGAAGGCTTTTGACTCATGACATGCATAGAGAGAAAGCACTTGAGAGGCAAAGGCTTGGGGAGCTACAAAGAAAGCTTGAAGATATGAAGATCAAAGATGTAGCACTCAAGGCAAGCAAGAAGAGCTTGCTGCCCGCAGCAAGTAAGCAGTCCACATCAAGCAAGCACAAGGGCAGCAAACAAGGTGCATCTTTCAAGTCAAGGGCAGCCAAAAAAGTGAAGGAAGAAGTGCCAACAACTTCATCATCTAGTGAAGAAGAAAGTGATAGTGAGCAGCAACAGGAGCAAATTGATGACTTTGCTTTGTTCATGAGAAGGTTTCGCAAGGGAATCAAAAGCAATGGCTACAAGTTAGTGAAGAGGACCTTTCCAAACAAGAAAAAGAGAACATGCTACAATTGTGGCAGCACGGAGCACTTCATCGCCGATTGCCCTCATGAAAAGAAAGACAAGAGGCGAGACAAGAAAAATTACAAAGAGGGCAGCAAGAGAAGATACAAGAGAGATGTAGGAGAAGCTCACATTGGACATGAGTGGGACTCAACCGTGGACAGCTCAAGTGAAGAGAAGAGAAAAGTTGCAACCATTGCCATTCATGCACCCTCCTCTACACCAAGGCTCTTCAACAACATGTGAAAGGATCTACAATGCCTAGAGGGGGGGTGAATAGGCGTAGTATAAAACCTGAAACTCAAAATCAATTGAAACGTGAGAACAGAGACCGGTACTACCGGGATTGGACTGGTACTACCGATACCTGTCGGTAGTACCGATGCAATCCGTCGGTACTACCGGTCAAGAACAGATAGCTACGAAACCAAGATTAACTACACAGTAAGTTTAGATCTATGCTATACCAAACCACCCAAGTGTATGTAGAGTCCCTTGCAACCTTCTCCCTAACTTGAATCACCACCAAATCGTAGATCGGGCCTCCAAACCTAAGAACAAGGTAGAGAAAGAAAGAGCACGGTCGAAGCCGTGACACCACAAGTAGACACAACAACAAAGAGAGCAAGGGACAAGTTATTTATCCCGAGGTTCATTCAATCCACAAAGGAAGGCCTACTCCTCGTTGTCAAGGTGACCACAAAGGTCGGAGTCTATTTCACCTCCTTTCCTCACTCAAGGTTACCACAAAGGTCACTTGAATTTCTTCACTAGAATCTTGGGGTGATACAAACACTTCGGGGAGCCCTCACAAATGGATCAAACCGGGCTCTCCCGAAGAACGCCTAGCTGCCTAGGGTTCCAAGAACCCAAGAGTAACAAATGAAAAGCAAAGCCGGCTAGAGGGAGGAATCAAGTGCTCAAGCAATGGATTTAAGTTTTCCTCACTCGAATCTCACTTCTCAACTTGAAACTTGCAATGGATTGAGCTAGGAGCAATGAATGTGTGTGAGAGAGAGAGTGGGATAGCAAGAGAGAGTTGTTGTCTCGGGTTGGTAGGCAACAAATGAAGTGGGTCACGTTCTAAAGAAGAGGGAAGAAGTATTTATACTTCCTCCGTCTGGGAGCTACCGGTACTACCGATTCTCACCGGTAGTACCGATGCTACCTCAGCAGATCGAACGTTAAAAGCTTGACACACGCACTGCACGAGGCCCCAATGGTAGAAAGGTTTGTCAGTCAAGTTGACTTGACCGGTACTACCGGTGGTACACCGGTACTACCGATACAACAGTCAACCTACTACCGAAGTACAGTCGTTACTACCGATCCAGACCCTGAGTAACTGCTTGGGCAAAGTCCTACCAGTACTACCGGTCCAGGACCGGTACTACCGCTCTGGAACCGGTACTACCGGATTAAAATCCGGTACTACCGAAATATATTTACTGAAACCCGAGAGCAGCGAGTTGGCTGGGAGGAGTTTCGGCGCTAAGTCCTACCGGTACTACCGATGCAGAGTCAGTACTACCGGTGCAACATCGGTACTACTGGATTAAAATCCGGTACTACCGGAATAAACTTTTCTGTAACCCGAGAGCAAGCAGTTCGCTGGAGAGGATTCTGCTCTAAGTCCTACCGGTACTACCGGTCTAAGACCGGTACTACCGATTCTCCAGGGGCAGAACAGGATAGGGCAGTGCACAAGTGTGTGAAGGTGTCTCTCAAGCATGTTTTTTTAATTCAATGTTGAGCACTTTAAACCTTCTACTAGTCAACTAGCTATGCATCCCTCTTGATAGTGCGGTAGTCCAATACTCAATAAAAGATAAAACTTGCTAAACTATGAGTAAAGATCACCAAGTAACTCGGACAAGTTGGAGGGGTGCTGCTTCACCGAATATTTCAATTTGCTCATTCATATAGACTAACACCTGCACATAATCTTGATAAAACCGTTAGTCCCTAATTTGATTGTCATTAATCACCAAAATCCCTCATAGGGGGCGAATGCACCTGCAAACTCCCCTTTTTTGGTAATTGATGACAACCAAATTAGGCTTATATATGATTGAGATAAATTGAAGCTTTTGAATCCAACATTTAGGATGGAGCTCCCCCTTAATGTATGCATAGGATTTGAATTCTAAATAACGACCTGTAACAGAACCGCCTAAATCACGTGGCCCACAGGCACCTGTCAACGTCACTAATGACATCTGACAGCCGGGCCTGTGTTCTAGATGGCCTAGACGGGCTCTGCCGGGCTACATAAGCACCCGTTATCTCCGACAGGATCCCATTGCGAAGCCATTACAGAGTTACAACATTTCATAACAAAATACATCAGAGTAAAATTTGCGGAAGGGTAAATAGTACTTAATATTACAGACCAGTGTTCGAATAAAATTAAGTGCAGTTATTACAAACCATAAATTTAAAAGGGTAGCAATAGCGGTTGGATCAACTGTACGATAGATAGATTAATATTACACGAACCCTGCCCTAGGGTTTAACCTTAATCTTCTTCACTCTCCTAGACGATGGTGACGCAACACGGAGCGAGACAAACTTCGGTCTCCTGCTGCCCTCCTGCAACGGGGTTAACAAACCCTGAGTACATGGGGTACTCCGCAAGACTTACCCGACTAAAAGTGTAAAATTAGACTCAGGAATGCAGGCTGAGGGGAGTCAAGGTAAGGCTTTAGCAAGAGTTCAAGAGTTTTGCGGAAAAGCATTACTAGTCCTATCTCAATATTTTATTTCAATAATACTATTCATCCTTAACCATATCTCCAAGTTCTTTCTCCTATATCATCGTTCTTTCATTTGCTTTATCCATTCAAAAACAATCCTAGTTCCAAACCACTATTCACTGTAGGTGTGAGGATCAAGTCTCCATAACCGAGGAGCAACGACGATTTGAATCGATTAATACCCAGCTGGGGATCCCTATCCACACTGCGTATGTAGCACTTAAGCTTGCATACGCCAACCCCGCCTACCACGGCTTTTCATACCCCGGAACCGGTCCTGCGCCACTCGAGAGCACAGTACTCCTCTCGTCTCCAGGCACGACGGCCACGAGGGTACACGCTACTCTCGCCATCTCTCCACTCCCAGTGCGTGGTTGTCGGTTCCAGCAGTAGAGCCACCGGAGTCAGAGGCTTTCCGTAGTATGTGGCTAGTTGCAAAGTCTTGATCACAGCAGACCTGATAACGAACGGTCCCTAATATTTTTCCATTAGAAACCATGCATTGGGACTCTAACCCAAGTACACTGGTAACTACCCGGTTTTCACATCCCTTTCCCGATGGCGACGAAAGTTGGGACTCTAACCCAAACAGTTGGCCAACCAAACGGGAAAAACCCATCCCCGTTGATGACAATGAACTAGCTAGAAACACTGTCAACCAACAAGGATAAAACCAGTCCCATGAAGTGATTCATTCATTTTGTATCCTCACAGTTGAAAATAGTGTTTTTGCAAATCTAATCATTTAGCAGGACTAAGCATTTTGCAATACCTTTAAATAAATCAGGTTCTCAATTATTGTCAGGTATTCAAGGATGAAAATGCATCAATTGGTTATCACTCAACTCCTATTGACCTAGTGCACTTAATTAGCCTCGGCAATAAATATTTTTAAATAACAAGGAGAGGGCAAATGCACCGGGGTTTGCCTTGAATTGCGTAGAGTGTCGGATCCGGGTCGGTACCACAAATATCAAATCCTTGCACAACTTCTTGAGCAGTCTCCTCAGATGGACCCTCAGACTTTACCTCTGGATTCTCGGTCACTACACGTTTGCAATGAATGAATGTATGAGTGCGATGCACATGAAATGGCAGATAAAATTTAAATGATAAGTAATGCACACACGTGATCAAGATCCTACCATAGGCTAGCCATGATTACTCTAATTCACAATGCCCTAGGTCATAAAGGTGATTGACCTAGAATTTCAATCAAACCAAAAATCACATCATTCAATAATTATTCCATTTCCTATTCCTATTATTAATCATTTAAACCAATATATAATTTAATAAATATTTAACTATTTCCATTTGATGCCAAATTCCACCAACAGATAGATTTCAGTACCAAACAGTGGCACAATAAATTTCATAATTTTTGGAACAACACAGAAATTATTAAAAATCATCAAAGTTCCTTTTATCATTTAATGTGCTGATTTTTAATTAATACAGAAAACACTCAAATCCTACATTTAATATTTTTATTAAATTCTACACATCACAGAGAGTATCTACAAATATTTTCATAAATTTTGATGCAGTAGATTAATCCACACAAAAAATTAAAAGCTAACATTATTCATTTTAATTAAAATGAAAAAGCAATAGAAATTGGCTTGGGAAAATTGAAACGGCCATTCGGCCCACCACAGCCCAGCAGCGGCAATCACAGCCCAGCCGGCCTGCCCGCGCTGCTGGCGCCACCGGAGGAGACTGACAGACGGCCCCCGCCTGTCAGATCCTTCTCCCACCTCCCACCGAGCGCTCGCTCGAGCACGCGCGCGGCGGCCCGACGCGCCCTTCGCCGTCGGTGACCCCAGCGGCGCAACCGAGGACACCCACACATGCTCCTAGACCTAGTGGACCCCCGGACCTAACTAAACGGACAAGGCGTCGACGGTGTCGCGCCCAGCCGCGACCGCGGCGGAGGAAACACGGCGGCGCGGCCGCGCCCGGCCTACCGAGGACCAAAATGCTCTACTGATGAGACGATGGTTACCGAGAAGCTCACCAAAGGCTAGTGTACTAGCTGGACGGGACGGAGAGCGGCCGAAGAGGCACGGTCGACGAAGGCAGTGTGTTTGACGGCGAGCTCCAACGGCGAGGTCGTCGTTCCGGCGATCACTGAAAACCAAGAGCAAAACCGACTAACGCATGAGACTCAAGAAGGGACAGGGGCTCCGGAACGCTCCGCAATAAGAGAATAAGCTCACCGAGGTGAGCGGTTCTCGAAGAGACGGACCACGGCGGCGCTCCGCCGGCCGTGAGGGAGAAAATCGCGCCGTGCGCTGATCTCCGAAGACGAACAGTGGCCGGGCCGGGTCCAAATGGTGCGCCAGGAGATGTCTAGCTCGTGGGTATGACGAATTGGGCAGTAGTGGTTCGACGGTGGGCAATTTGGCCGAGAACCGAGAGCTCACCGGAGCGGGAAAGTGGAGGAGGAAGAAGAAAAAGTGGTGCGCCACGCCTTTAAACGCACCCAGGAAGGAGAGGGTAAGGTCTGGACGCGTCCGGGTCCCCCCTCCCGAGCTCGACACGGCGATGGCCGGGCCCCGGGACGGCCGGACGACGACCGGCGCACGCCGCGCGCACACCGCGTACGGGCGGAAGAACAGGGGACCCCCCTGTAGCTACAGTAGTAGCCCCCTAGGTCAAAAGCTATGTGATTTCAATTAGATGTCCAATCCGGCCGAATCAAAGGAAGTGTTGAATACGAAAGTTGCAGAGAATTTTGTGTAGATCATTGTTTCTTTTGACAAGAATTTCAAATTCGGCTAAATTTTCAAACTACAGAAAAGGGGGTAAAAGTAAGATTTGAATTTCAAACTGAAATTTTAAAATTACTTTTGATTTTTCTCAACAACTTGAAAATTGGTAAACATGAAAGTTGTTCTACTCAGTGGGCTGGACAACTTCTATTAAGGAAGTTTTTGAAGATTCTTAATATTTTTGAAATTGAAGTTTCAAATGTAAATTTCAATATAGTAATTTGAGTTTAATTTGAATTTTTATAATATAACTTCAAAATATCCAAAAATAAAAGTTGTTCCATTTTAAAAGATCTACAACTTTTGTTAAGACATCTTTATCAGATTCATGGTAGATTTTGAATTAGGGTTTTAGGCCAACTCTGGGGCTTAATTTGATTTCTATTAAATCTTTTTTTTATTCTGAATTTGATTAAGGACTTAATTACACAATCAATCACTATCTGAAAATAAATCACTCTAGGCCCTAGGCACAATCATATGCAGATGCTTAACTTAAATATGATGACATGGCAGATTAATTAAGTTGCAATACCAGGGGTATTACATGACCATAGTCAAGAGTGCATACATTTAGAGAGGTTCCCCCTAAATCTTGTAATTCGTGGGGTGCCAAAAAGAGTGTGACAAGAACAAGTGGTAAGCGTGAAGCACAGGAAAAAATTCAAGTCACAAACAAATCACAAACCACAAGATAAAAGCAAACTCACTAAGATAACATTAAGCACAAGAGTTATGCCTACAACTAAGCATTACACCAACAAAGTTCTTGTCCAACACATAGTTCACCACAAAATATATAAATATTACAAACCATGACTAAAGTCTGGACCACCATGGGGCAAAGCAAGTCGCTACTTACTTATTACATCATAATAAAGCCTAACACTCCCCCTTTGGCATCAAGTGCCAAAAAGGGTAGGCACGCATGAAAGCAAAGCTAGTCGTCGTCCTCGTCGACGTCTTCATCGGAAGGCTCCTCCTGCTCATTGTCGTCATCCTCGTCCTCGTCCTCGTCCTCATCCTCATCGTCCTGACCACCCGCTGCACGGGAAGACTCGGCGTACTCCTCAAAAGGATCGCGAAACTCGCGCAAAGGAGAAGAAGGAGGTAGGCCGAGCTTGTCCTCAATAGCTCGAAGGCGGCGGTCATCCTTCTCAGCCTTATAGCAAAAGGCCGAGAAGATCTTCTGGAGCGCATGCTTGATGGCACCACCGCGACGACGGCGAGGTCCAAGCCCACGAGAGGAGCGAGGGCCCCAAGAGGAGCTAGGGTCAGCGGTGGAGCGAGCGGCACCTCGAGTGCGGTGCACCGAAGACGGACGCTGGGGTGAGTCCTCCTCATCCTCCACATCCTCCTCATCCACATCCAGTGGAGGCCTACGAAGATGCAGGAAGTCATCCTTGGCCTTAGGAGTGTGGAGGTTCCGGACCTTGACTTGCTCATGCTTGCGATCATGAGTAAATGAAAGACCAACCACTTGCTCAATGATGTGCATTAGGTAGGGAGCAAATGGAAGGTGGCGCTGAGGATCAATAGAAGCAGAATAGATTTTGCGCCAAAGAAGGTCCGAGACAGAGAAGCGAGCACCCCTCTCGCCAAAGCGCTAGAGAATCTTAGGAGCATCATGCTAAAGGTGTAATGAATCCCCAATCTTTGGATCAATGGTGCTTCGAATGAGATTGTTGAGGACATAATAATAGGGACGAAGATAGGTGTTCTTGAAATTAGGAGTCTTCCCGGGAAGGTAAAAGTGCCGGATGTCCCGATAGGTGATATGATCATACCCATCAAAGATACTAGGAGCATCACGGTCAGCATGACCAAACCCAGGAAGACGAGAAAAAATGACATAATCAAGACGATAATGCTGCCCTTGCGTCATCCAATGCATGACGCGATTCTCAACTTTCAAATGATAGGTGGAGTAAAATTGAGCAATTATTTCAGTATTCCAGGAATACTAAAAAGCCATCAAATTTAGCAAACCCCACGTCTCAAGATCATTCACCAAAGCAACAACATCCGGATCATCAAAAGCACGAAGGGAAACGAGATCAATTGCTTTGGGAGCAATGATAGGAACAGCACCAGTGGGTTCTTGACAACCCAAAATGACAGAATGATAGTAATCAAACTGGAACTGACTCCAAAAATGAGCCTGAACAGAGGGATTCTTGACATAAAGGTAAGGATTTTCATTGCGTTGCTGCCTCAACTCTTGAAGTTTGTGGCGATAATCAATAGGAGAACGCCCTGAAAACCCACCACCAGCTGCAGGAGCGCGAATGCGAGCGTTGAAGTGCTGGTGGCGAGGGAGATTGCGAGATAGAAGCAGCTGCACATGCTCGGGGGTCCGAGGGACAACCCGAGGATCAATCGCCTTGCCAAGGATACGAATATTTGCCTCGGCATCCGACGCCCTTGCAGGCGGAGGAGCGTGGGACGTGCGAATACAGGCTAGAGTGGAGAGGCTGACCACTCGGCTCATCATCGCCATCTCCGCCATGGGAGCCGCGACCACGGTGCGAGCTCTCGCCACGGGCGGCACGGACGGGGTTCTTGTGCTTTCCACCTTCACGAGACATGCTGCAAAGGATAGAGAACAAGAGGAATAAGCAAGAGATTGAGAGAGAGTCCCAAAGTCAGAGTTGAGATGGGGAGGCACCATGGATTAGTGGGGCAACAGGACCGGTAGTACCGGCCAGTGATCGGTACTACCGACGGGGGTCGGTACTACTGACAAGGGGTCGGTACTACCGATACATCCCGCGGCCCTAACAATCCATGGGGAATCACCAAACCAACCATGAACTTGAGAGGAAAAGGTAAGCACAAGCAAGAACATGTCCGTAGGAACTTCCTCAAGTAAAGACACGGCCACAAACTAAGCACATTGGGAGATCAAAAGAGAGAACTCCCAAGTACCTTGAATGGACGAGAAGGGCCAAATCCGCAAGCTTGAAGAGGTTGGGGCCGCTTCCAAGTCATCCAAGAGAGGCTCCAAGGAGAGGAGAAGCTCTTCCTCAAAGGGATTTGGCAATGGTGGAGGGAGGAAGGAGATCGGGGAGGAGGATGGGGGAAAGGTGGCGAGGGAGAGACAGGCAGGGGACGGGCCGGGAGGGAAAGAAGTGAAGAGGTAAGAGAAGAAGAGAAGGAGAGGAGAGGTTTTAACCCAGACCCACGCCCTACCGGTAGTACCGACGGAATCACCGGTACTACCGATATGCGGCCGGTAGTACCGGCCAGAAACCGGTACTACCGACAGTCCAGAAACAGGAAGGGGTACTCTACAGCCAAGGTGAACTAAATGAGAAACTAGAACCCTTCCAAATGTGACTACACACCAGGAAAGCAATACAAAACCATAGTCACACTTGAAGGAATGTTGTAAAAAATAGATTTTGAAAGACATAAATGTAAGTTTTGCAACGATTTTTCTATAATCTCTAGGTGAAAACAAAGAACATGTGCAAGAGATCATTCTAGGTTACTAGAATCAATGATATTTAGCTCACTCCTCAAAGCACAAAATCTTGACTCGTCTAGGGGTTTTGTAAAGATATCGGCTAGTTGATCTTCGGTTCTCACATGAGTAAGAACGATATCTCCTTTGGTTTCGTGGTCTCTCAAAAAGTGATGCCGGATATCTATGTGCTTTGTACGAGAGTGGTTTACGGGATTGCTTGCCAATTTAATGGCACCCTCGTTGTCACACAAAAGGGGAATCTTGTTTACCTCACAACCAAAGTCTTTTAAGGTTTGCTTCATCCAAAGTAGTTGGGCACAACAAGCGCCGGCCGCAACATACTCGGCTTCGGCGGTGGACAAGGCAACACTCGTTTGCTTTTTAGAACTCCAAGACACCAAGGACCTACCAAGAAATTGACAAGTTCCGGATGTACTCATTCGATTGATTCTACAACCACCATAATCCGAATCGGAATAGCCAATCAAATCCAATGTGGAGCCCTTAGGATACCACAAGCCAAAATTAGGAGTGAGAACTAAATATCGAAAGATTCTTTTAACCGCCATCAAATGACATTCTTTTGGATTAGCTTGATATCTTGCACACATTCCTACACTAAGCATTAAGTCGGGCCTAGAGGCACAAAGGTAGAGAAGAGATCCAATCATGGAGCGATATACCTTTTGATCGACGGCCTTACCATCCTTTAGTAAATCATTGTGGACAGTTGTTGGCATTGGAGTCTTGATGGCCTTGGGTTTGTCCATGCCAAACTTCTTCAACATGTCTTTGGTGTACTTGATTTGGCTAATGAACGTGCCATCCTTGAGTTGCTTGATTTGAAAACCAAGAAAGTAGTTTAACTCGCCCATCTTAGACATTTCAAACCTCTTTGTCATAATCATACTAAATTCCTCGCAAAATGCCACATTAGTACTACCAAATATTATGTCATCGACATATATTTGGCAAACAAAAATATCATTCTTAACTTTGCGAGTAAAGAGAGTTGGATCGGCCTTTCCTATCTCAAACCCTTGTTTGAGAAGGAAGTCCTTAAGACAATCATACCAAGCTCTAGGGGCTTGCTTGAGCCCATAGAGTGCCTTGTCGAGTTTGTAGACGTGGTTGGGAAATTTAGATTCTTCAAAGTCCGGTGGTTGCTCAACATACACCACTTCGGATAGGGGGCCGTTGAGGAATGCACTTTTTACGTCCATTTGAAATAGTTTGAAATCATGGTAAGTAGCAAAGGCAAGTAATATACGAATTGTTTCAAGGCTACCTACGGGTGCATAAGTTTCACCGAAATCCAAACCTTCGATTTGGGTGAATCCTTGAGCTACCAACCGTGCCTTATTTCTTGTCACGGCGCCAAACTCGTCTTATTTGTTGCGGAAGACCCCTTTGGTTCCTATCACATTTTGCTTGGGTCTTTCCACCAAGGACCAGACTTCATTCCGTTTGAAGTTGTTTAGTTCTTCTTGCATGGCCATCACCCAATCCATGTCCTTAAGTGCTTCTTTCACTGTCATGGGTTCAAAAGAGGAGACAAACGAGTAATGTTCACAAAAAGAAGCTAATCGTGAGCGAGTGACGACTCCCCTTTGAATGCTTCCCAGTATGTTATCAACGGGATGATCCCGTTGAATGCTATGATGCACTCTTGGATGTGGCACTAGTGATCTTCTTTGCATTGGACCATCATCATCATGATCTTGATCAATTGTTGCACTATCTTCTCTTGTTTCTTGATCATCTAGTTGATCTTCTACTTGTACTTGGTCTTGATCATTCCCTTGATGTTGATCATGAACTTGATGTGTATTCCCATCACTCGGAGTAGTAGGTGCGGAAGCTTCACCACATGCATTTTCATGCACATGATAAATAGTTGAGTCAAGAGGGGAATACATAATTGAATCTTCTTCTTCATCTTGTGTCTCCTTGGGCTTTACATCACCGATGGCAAGCTTCTTGATTGCTTCACTTGGAGGAACATCTTTACCTACAAGCTTATCATTAACTTGCTCCTTTTGAGAGCCATCGGATTCATCAAAGGACACGTCTACCGTTAGTTCAATATTGCCGGTGACATCATTGAACACACGATATCCATGTTCGTTAGTACCATAACCAAGTAGAAAAACTTCATGTACCTTTGGTGCAAACTTTGAGCTTTTGGTTCTCTTATTAAGTATGAAACACTTGCAACCAAAAACTCTAAAATTGTGCACCTTAGGTTTGTTACCGGTTAGAAGCTCATATGGAGTCTTGTTCCGAAGCTTGTGAAGATATAGGCGGTTGATGGCATGACAAGCGGTGTTAACCGCCTCCACCCAATAATTGCGTGGAGTCTTGTACTCATCCAACATTCATCTTGCGGCTTCAATGAGAGTGTGATTCTTTCTCTCCACAACACCATTTTGTTGTGGAGTGTATGGAACCGAGAACTCATGCTTGATGCCTTCTTCATCTAGATAGGCTTCAATGTTGGTGTTCCTAAACTCCGTTCCATTGTCACTTCTAACTCTCTTGATCTTCACCTCAAACTCATTTTGTGCTCTTCTTGCAAACTTCTTGAAGATGCCTTGTGTTTTACTTTTATCTACCATAAAGAACACCCAGGTGAAACGAGAATAATCATCAACAATTACTAGTCCATATTTGTTACCGCCAATGCTTTGGTAAGCGACGGGTCCAAATAGGTCCATGTGAAGTAGCTCCAATGGTCTTGTGGTTGATACAACATTCTTGATTGGATGCTTTGCTCCTACTTGCTTTCCGGCTTGGCATGCACTGCAAATTCTATCTTTCTCAAATGAAACATTTGTTAGTCCAAGGATGTGCTCGCCTCTTTGAAGTTGGGCCAAGTTCCTCATCCCAACATGTGCTAGCCGGCGATGCCAAAGCCAACCCATGCTAGATTTTGCCATTAAACAAGTCTTGGGCTCAACCTTATTAGTTGTGAAATCAACTAGATAAAGTTTGCCTTTCAAACGACCCGTAAAGGCAATAGAGGAATCCCTTCTTCTATAGACGGTCACACCCTTATCCGTGAAGAAACAATCATAACCCATTTCACAAAGTTGAGAAACGGATAACAAATTGTAACTTAACGAATGCACAAGTAAAACATTCGAAATAGAATTTTCGGTTGAGATAGCAATTTTACCCAAACCTAGCACTTCTCCTTTACCGTTGTCACCAAACACAATGTTTTCACATGAATCATGATTTGGTTGAAATGAGGTGAACATGTTCTTTGCTCCGGTCATATGATGGTGCATCCACTATCCAACACCCAACTTGTTCCACCAGAGGCATATTCCTACAAAAATAAATCAAGTTCTTATTTTAGGTACCCAAATGGATTTGGGTCCTAGGGGGTTAGTAACATAAGTTTTGGGCACCCAAACACTCCTCATGATTTCCCTCTTCTTGAGTACACCAACATACTTCACAACTATCTTGCCATCTTTACCCCAACAACACATGTAATCACTAGCATAGGTTCGTGAGATGGGCACTTGTTGCTTGGGTTGTTCCACTTGCATCTTTTTGTTGGACTTGTCATTTGCAAGCGGAGTGGATGGACTTGTGACCTTGTTTGCCTTGTTTATGAGCTCAAAGAGAGAAACTCCCTTGTTGAACCTCACACAAGGCACTCCATTGATCATGTTTCTTCCATTGGCTTTACCATCATACTTACTCCTTCCTTGATGGATGGATGCCTTGCAAACTTGAGAGTGAGCCTTGGTTGTTGGTGTTTGCACTTGCAACCATTTCTCAATATCATGTTTAACCTATGAATCTCCTTGTCCTTCTTTGCTATTTCAACAAGGTTAGTTGCATATGCATTTATATCAACATTTTGACACCTTTTACAACTTTTACTTGTTGATGTGCTAGAGTCATCGGAAACCTTGGAAGAGGTTGATGGGCTATTGCAAAGAGCATTATAGCTTAGCTCAAGTTTTTGATACTTTTCTTGTAAGTGTGAGGCTTTCTTGAGCTATGCTATACTTGTTCTTTACACTAGCATTTAAATCATTGGCCGTGGTACACTCCTTTGTCAACCTCTTAATAGAGTCATTGGCTAAGGATAGTTCCACGATAAATTTCTCAACTTTCAACCTTTCTTCAGTTAGAGAAGCTTCAAGTGCAAGATTCTTTTCTCTTTCTTGCGAAATCAAATCACCTTGCATTTCAAGACTTTTATTTAGACTTTCTAGTTTCATTAGTAATTTGATTATTTTGTTGCCTCCTTTTTTACCAAATTTTATTATCAAATTCCTTTTATATTCATTCATCTCATCATTTTCATTATCACTATGTTCATCACTAGAGCATGTAGGAGAGTTGTGTGGTACCTTCTCCCCCTTAGCCATAAGGCAAATTGGAGTGACGTTATTGTCGTCGGAGAGGTTGATGAAGAGCTCGGATGAAGATGAGTTGTTGGTGAAGAAGCTTGGAGAAGATGTCTTGTGAATAGCAATGTTTGCGGCACCCTTCTCCTTGTCCTTCCCTTTAGTCTTCTCATCATCACTTGACTCATCACTAGAATACCATTCTTCACCAATGTGTGCTTCACCTCTTTTCTTCCTTCTATTCTTCTTGTCATCATCTTTGTTGGACTTGTTCTTCTCTTTGTTTTGCGGACAATCGGCAATGAAATGATCATGGGCACCACATTTGTAGCAAACTCTTTTCTTGTTTCTTTTACTTCCATCACCATAGCTCTTCCTTGACATCCTTCTTCTCATGAATCTTTTGAAGTTCTTGACAAGGAGTGCGGCTTCATCATCGGAATCATCATCTTCTTCACTTGAGCTATCATCATTATACTTCTTTCTTCTTTCTTGAGTTGATGCATGTTCATGATTTGCCTTGAGAGCCACACATTTCTTGTTGCTTGTTTCTTGTGATTGATCTTCAATAGCTTCATCATCAAGGACTTCATGGTGTTTTATTTTTGCTAGCATCTCATGTGGTGTCATCTTCTCATAGTTTGGCCTTTCCATGATGATTGCCGCAAGTGTCTTGTTCTTGACCCTATATGCTCCCAACAACTTTCTTGCCGCCGAGTTGTCATCCCACTTCTTATCACCTAGTGCTCTTATCTTGTTGATCAAGGTTATGTATCTATCAAACATTTGTTGAGTGGTCTCTTCGCTCTTGATAGTGAAATTTTCAATCTTCCCATGTAGTAGTAACTCAATGTTACACTTTCTCACACTTTCATCACCTTCATATGATACTCTAAGTGTATCCCAAATCATCTTGGCATTTTCAATTCCATGCACTTTGTTGCTTTCCTCGGGCTTGAGGCATGAGAGAATCAATGATGTGGCTTGAGCATTAAGATGGAAATCATGTACATCTTGAGGAGTGATTTCACCATCTACTTCTGGAGGTTGAATGCCAATACTCACTATCTCCCAACACCTTGCCGCAATGAGATGCATCTTCATCTTGTGTGCCCAATCATTGTAGTTGATCCCATCAAACGGCGGTGGCTTCCCAAGGTTAATGTGTGGCATTTGATTCACATTGGTCTTATTCAATATATTGTAGTCAAAGGATGTGGCGGTGAACCCTCTTGGTGTCTTGTTACCTTCTTGATCTTTCTCTTCTTCATTTGCACCACCTTTTGAGTTTGATGTACTAGGTTGCTTCTCATTCTTGTTGCTCAAGGCTACCTTCAAGCTCTCAATCTCTTCTCTGATCTTGCTCATTTGCTCTTCAAAGTGCATGGCTTGATTTTCCAACAATTTTTCTGCAATCTTCTCGGCGAATTGGGTCATTTGAGCTTCACTTATCTCCGACATTGTGTTCCCTCACGCGGTGAAGCGCTAACACGAGGGTTAGGCTCCGATACCAATTGAAAGGATCTACAATGCTTAGAGGGGGGTGAATAGGCATAGTATAAAACCTGAAACTCAAACTCAATTGAAACGTGAGAACAGAGACCGGTACTACCGGGATTGGACCGGTACTACCGATACCTGTCGGTAGTACCGATGCAATCCGTCGGTACTACCGGTCAAGAACAAATAGGTACGAAACCAAGATTGACTACATAGTAAGTTTAGATCTATGCTATACCAAACCACCCAAGTGTATGTAGAGTCCCTTGCAACCTTCTCCCTAACTTGAATCACCACCAAATTGTAGATTGGGCCTCCAAACCTAAGAACAAGGTAGAGAAAGAAAGAGCACGGTCGAAGCCGTGACACCACAAGTAGACACAACAACAAAGAGAGTAAGGGACAAGTTATTTATCCTGAGGTTCGGTCAATCCACAAAGGAAGGCCTACTCCTCGTTGTCGAGGTGACCACAAAGGTCGGAGTCTATTTCACCTCCTTTCCTCACTTAAGGTTACCACAAAGGTCACTTGAGTTTCTTCACTAGAATCTTGGGGTGATACAAACACTTCGGGGAGCCCTCACAAATGGATCAAACCGGGCTCTCCCGAAGAACGCCTAGCCGCCTAGGGTTCCAAGAACCCAAGAGTAACAAATGCAAAGCAAAGTCGGCTAGAGGGAGGAATCAAGTGCTCAAACAATGGATTTAAGTTTTCCTCACTCGAATCTCACTTCTCAACTTGAAACTTGCAATGGATTGAGCTAGGAGCAATGAATGTGTGTGTGAGAGAGAGAGAGTGGGAGAGCAAGAGAGAGCTGTTGTCTCGGGTTGGTAGGCAACAAATGAAGTGGGTCACGTTCTAAAGAAGAGGGAAGAAGTATTTATACTTCCTCCGTCTGGGAGCTACCGGTACTACCGATTCCCACCGATAGTACCGATGCTACCTCAGCAGATCGAACGTTAAAAGCCTGACACACGCACTGCACGAGGCCCCAACAGTAGAAAAGTTTGTCAGTCAAGTTGACTTGACCGGTACTACCGGTGGTACACCGGTACTACCGATACAACAGTCAACCTACTACCGAAGTACAGTCGTTACTACCGATCCAGACCCTGAGTAACTGCTTGGGCAAAGTCCTACCGGTACTACCGGTCCAGGACCGGTACTACCGGATTAAAATCCGGTACTGCCGAAATATATTTACTGAAACCCGAGAGTAGCGAGTTGGCTGGGAGGAGTTTCGGCGCTAAGTTCTACCGGTACTACCGATGCAGAGTCGGTACTACCGGTGCAACATCGGTACTATCAGATTAAAATCCGGTACTACCGGAATAAACTTTTCTGGAACCCGAGAGCAAGCAGTTCGCTGGAGAGGATTCTGCTCTAAGTCCTACCGGTACTACCGGTCCAAGACCAGTACTACCGATTCTCCAGGGGCAGAACAGGATAGGGCAGTGCACAAGTGTGTGAAGGTGTCTCTCAAGCATGTTTTTTTAAGTCAATGTTGAGCACTTTAAACCTTCTACTAGTCAACTAGCTATGCATCCCTCTTGATAGTGCGGTAGTCCTATACTCAATAAAAGATAAAACTTACTAAACTATGAGTAAAGATCACCAAGTAACTCGGTCAAGTTGGAGGGGTGCTGTTTCACCGAAATTTCAATTTGCTCATTCATATGGACTAACACCTGCACATAATCTTGATAAAACCGTTAGTCCCTAATTTGATTGTCATTAATCACCAAAATCCCACATAGGGGGCGAATGCACTTACAACATGTCCGATGATGATGATGATGAGCACTCCACTCACCTTTGTCTCATGCCCAAGGGTGAGAAGGTACGAAACAAATCCAAGTCTAAAACTCCCTCTTCTAGTGACATCTCTAGTAGTAATACAAGTGATTGCTCTAGTGATGATGAATCTAGTGATGAAGAAATTGATAAACTAACTAAGAATTTGGATAGCAAAACTAAATTATTCATTGCTAGGCTAATGGAAGAGTTAGAGAGCACACAAGTTGAGCTAGCATCTAGAGAAAAGACTCTTATCAAACAAGAAGATATCTATATTGCTAGTAAGGAAGCTCTTGCTTTGGAGAGTAGTGAGGTGGACTCTTTGCAAGAGGCTTTGGCCAAAGAGCAAAAAGCCCATACTATCACCAAGAAGGTCAATGTTGATCTAAACCAAAGATATAACAGCTTGCTTTCTAAGCACAATGAACTCAAAGATCAACATGAACTTCTTGCTGATAGTTACTTACAACTCATCAAAAGCAAAAGTGCATCTAACTCTCCCACTAGTCAAACATGTGAACAATGCACCAAACTTGATTTGAATGCTTATGCCACTAACCTTGCCAATCTTGAAACAATGAAGAAGGAAGTAGCAAGACTCAATGTATTAGCTGCTGGTAAGTGCATAAATGTTCAGGTGCAAAACAACAAAGGCAAAGTTAGAGAGAAACCAAAGGTGCAATACAAGGATGGAAGGCATTCTCACATCAAAAGTGTCTTAGGCCATGTTGCTGGGGGTAAAACAAATGGAAGGCACATCATAAATGGAGTGGAGTGTGTAAGGTTTGAGAGGAAGGCTCAGATTGGTACAGCTAGGCCTGCACAGACCGCGGCAGTGCCGCGCTCTAGGGCGGCAGTGCCGGGCCTAGAGCGGCAGTGCCGCGCCCCAAGAAAGGGAAGGCCACCAACCTGAAGCCTGATCATTCCAAAGCACATGTCCAGAGGGTGCCCCAGCAGAAGCAGGTTTTCCAGAAGTCACAGGAATCAATATGGGTGACCAAAAACAAGTTTGTGCATCAACCAAAGCCAAGTGTCACCTGTGAAAGTCTGGAATCTTGCTATGTGTTGAAGTGCAACAATCGTGGTAAAGTTGTTGATAAGATTGTTGGTCAAGAGACCAGCAAGCATGTAGGAAGGGCAATTTGGGTTCCTAACATACTTGTGACTAACATGCAAGGCCCCAATGTTACTTGGGGACCTAAATCAAGGAACTAAATTGTTTTGCAGGCATACTCCTCCGGTGGGTCAAGTTGGGTGCTTGACAGCGAATGCACAAATCACATGATCGGAGAGAAGAGTATGTTCAGGTCATACTCTTCTATTGAGAATCCAAGTGAAAACATAGTCTTTGGAGACAACTCGAAAGGGGGAGTAGTTCGTCTTGGTAAAACTGCTATAACTCATGAGCATTCAATTACTAATGGTTTAGATGTTGATTCGTTGAGTTACAACTTGTTGTCCGTATCACAATTGTGTGAGATGGGCTACAATTGTCTCTTTACGGATAAGGGTGTGGAAGTCACTAGAAGGGAGGATTCCTCTATTGCTTTTACGGGTCGCTTGAAAGGAAAGGTTTATCTAGTTGACTTCAACAAAAGTAAAGCTAACATTGAGACTTGTTCAGTGGCAAAATCTAGCATGGGCTGGTTATGGCATCGCTGGCTAGCTCATGTTGGGATGAGAAACTTGGCCAAACTTTTAAAAGACAACCACATCCTTATACTAATGAATGTTCACTTTGAGAAAGATAGGATTTGCAGTGCGTGCCAAGCCGGAAAGCAAATAGGAGCACCACACCCACCAAAGAGCATCATGACCACCACCAAGCCATTGGAGCTGATTCACATGGATCTTTTTGGACCGGTGGCCTACTTAAGCATCGGGGGTAACAAATATGGACTTGTTATTGTTGATGATTATTCCCGTTTCACTTGGATATTTTTCTTGTTTGATAAGTCCCAGGTACTAGACAAAGTGAATACATTCATTAGAAGGGCACAAAAGGAATTTGAGCTTCCCATCAAGAAAGTGAGAAGTGACAGTGGGACCGAGTTCCGAAACACCCAAGTTGATAGTTTCCTTGATGAAGAGGGCATCAAGCATGAGTTTTCAGTTCCATAAACCCCTCAAGAAAATGGTGTAGTAGAGAGGAAGAACCGGACCCTCATTGAGATGGCAAGAACAATGCTTGATGAGTACAAGACGCCGGATCTCTTTTGGAGTGATGCCATCAACACCGCATGCCATGCAATCAACCGACTCTACCTACACAAGAAGCTGAAGAAAACCTCATATGAGCTGCTCACTGGTAACAGACCAAAGGTGTCTTACTTTAGAGTGTTTGGGTGCAAGTGTTTCATACTTAATAAAAGACTCAAAACCTCTAAGTTTGCACCTAAAGTTGATGAGGGTTTCTTACTTGGTTATGGATCAAATGAGCACGCTTATCGTGTCTTCAACAAGACCACTGGTCGAGTTTAAGTAGCGGTGGACGTGACATTTGATGAATCTAACGGCTCTCAAGTAGAGCAAATTGATTAAAGTGTTGTAGGAAAGGAGGATCCACCATGTGAAGCAATCAAGCAAGTAGCCATTGGTGATGTAAGACCACGAGAATACAAGGCTACAGAAGTGAAAAAGCCTCAAGAAGAAGCCACTGTAGCGGCTGCTGCTGAAGGGAGCCCGACAGTGCCGCTCCCCCAGCCAGTAGACCCATCATCTCCTGCAACAGCTGAGAAGACACCACTTCCAAGGGACAATCTAGCATCTATTCTTGAAGTAGATGAAGATGATTGGGCAGAAGAAGAAGAACAAGAATCCATTGATCATCCAAGGCTACGACAAACCATTCAACGGGATCATCCCGTTGACAACATCCTTGGGAGTCTTCGAAGGGGGTAACTACTCGTTCACTTTTGGCAAATTTTGTCAATTTTACTCTTTTGTCTCCTCTTTGGAACCTCTCAAGGTAGAGGAAGCACTTGGTGATCCAGATTGGGTGTTAGCAATGCAAGAAGAGTTGAACAACTTCGAAAGAAATCAAGTGTGGACTCTAGTTGAAAGACCCAACACCAACATCATTGGCACCAAATGGGTTTTCAGAAATAAGCAAGATGAAGATGGAATGCTGACAAGGAACAAGGCAAGATTGGTGGCTCATGGATTCACTCAACTAGAGGGCTTGGACTTTGAAGAAACATATGCACCGGTAGCAAGACTAGAAGTAATCCGAATGCTTCTAGCCTATGCTGCCCGTCACAACTTCAAGTTATACCAAATGGATGTGAAGAGTGCATTTCTCAATGGCCCAATATAAGAGTTGGTATATGTGGAGCAAAGCCACCGGGTTTTGAAGATCCCAAGTTCCCAAACCATGTCTACAAACTCCATATAGCGCTCTATGGGCTTAGGCAAGCACCAAGAGCATGGTATGAATGGCTTAAGGAATTCTTGCTCAAACAAGGTTTTAAAATAGGCAAAACTGATCCTACTTATTTCACTTACAAAGTTGGTAAAGTTTTATTTGTGTGCCAAATATATGTGGATGACATAATATTTGGTAGTATTAATCATGTGTTTCGTGAAGAATTTAGTAGGACAATGACCAAAAGATTTCAGATATCCATGATGGGTGAGCTCAAGTTCTTCCTCGGGTTTCAAGTCAAGCAATTGAAGGGAGGAACTTTCATAAGTCAAACCAAGTACACCCATGGTATGCTTAAGAAGTTTGACATGGCAAATGCAAAGCCCATCAAGACTCACATGCCAATCAATGGACATCTTGATCTCAATGAGGTAGGGAAAGCCGTGGACATCAAGGTATATCGCTCCATAATCGGCTCTCTACTCTATTTGTGTGCATCTAGGCCCGATATTATGCTTAGTGTGTGCATGTGTGATAGATTTCAAGCTAACCCAAAAGAGTGTCATTTGATGGCCGCTAAAAGAATCTTAAGATATCTAGTACAAACTCCAAACCTTGGCTTGTGGTATCCTAAGGGCTCTAAGTTCAATTTGCTTGGGTATTCTGATTCCAATTGTGCCGGTTGTAAAGTAGATAAAAAAGCACTTCGGGGACATGTCAATTCCTTGGACGGTCTTAGTGTCTTGGAGTTCTAAAAAACAAAATTGTGTAGCCCTTTCCACCGCCGAGGCCGAGAATGTTGCAGCCGGTGCATGTTGTGCGTAACTACTTTGGATGAGGCAAACCCTTCGTGATTTCGATTGTCACTTTATCAAAATCCCATTATTATGTGACAATGAAAGTGCCATAAAGCTTGCAAACAATCCCGTAAACCACTCAAGAACAAAGCACATTGACATCCGACATCACTTCTTGAGAGACCATGAAACCAAAGGAAATATCAAAATACGCCATGTGAGCACCGAAAAGCAACTAGCCGATATCTTCACTAAGCCTCTCGACGAGTCAAGGTTTTACGCTTTGCGTAGAGAACTAAATATCCTTGATTCTCGAAACGTGGTTTGAAACCTAGCACATAGCTGTTTGCTTAAGCTAGGTTGACTGAAAAGAATTTGAAAAGTTCAATTATGTCTTTCAAAACCACTTTGAATGTGTGCTTGTGCAATCTTGGTCACTGTTTCTAATTCTTATTCTTTCTGACCAAGTGATTGCACAAATACTATCCTGTAACCATGACCTAGATGAAGCCCAGTTTAGGTTCAGGATCTCTGCTGGAAGGCAGGCCGGCAGTGCCGCTCTAGCCCGCGGCAGTGCCGGGCCTTTGCCCGGCAGTGCCGCGCCTTGCCAGCTTGGCGGTCCGTGGGCCACCTTAGTCAGAACGGTCGGGCATCTCCTCTAAGTGCTTTCCAGGCCCGTAACCGTTCCTCGCTCTCCCCATTCTCTCGGTTATTCTCCCTCTCTATTCATCAAACCGAGAGAAGCAGGGTGACGGCGCCACCCGGCACCGCAGCACCTCCCTACCGGTTCCTCCTTGGTTGGATCCCCTGCTAGCCGTGGAGAACTCTCTTCTCTACCTTGCCGGCGTCAAGATCCTCTTGAAGGCACGGCCTCCCTTCCTTTCCTTCCCTTTCCAAGGTGATGTTCAAACCCTAAGTGAATGTTTCTCCCCGATCTATGCAATGTGATGGTTATGATTGAAGAAAAGTGTTGCTAAGGGTACTTTGATGTGTATAGAGTCCAGTAAATTAGTTGAAAATTGCCGATCTATTGATTCCATGGCTGAGGAAGATTGGAGGTAGTGCGGGATCACAGCGCAGGCGCGGCAGTGCCGGGCTTAGCTGCGGCAGTGCCGGGCCCTAAGCTTTGAGCCCCTGCCACCCAATCTTCACCTCAACCTTTGACTCAACAGATTTGCCTTGTTCATCTAATTGACTTGCTCAGTATTCACCTTTTCCCTTTATTGACACATATATTCTCACATTTGCGTAGATGGCGGATGGTGGAAGGCGTGAAGGACGAACCAAGGCACACTTTGACGTGGGGGCTGGGTCCAGCAATCCAGCGCGTCCTCCACGTACCAAGTAGCCAGCCCGTCGCGGTGGACGCAACACCGAAGGCAGGACAGATCGTCAAGCGCTCCGTGACGCCAAGCTAGTTGAGCAGGCTGGCAGGACTATCCCTGATGATGCTTGCCCGGAGACTCCGGATGATCTCACCATGTTCGATGGTGCATATCTGGAGTAGGATGAGCATGATCATTTTGTGCGTGCTCCAGTTGAGAGGTGGCAAAGGCACAAGATCAGCTACTACAACCAGTTCAGGGCTATGCAAGAACAGAGGCAGGTCAACACTTATGCGAGGCGTAAGGATGTTGAGCTTGACTACAGGTTTTGGTCTGCCTTTCAGTCAGATTTCTATGAGTCTGTTCTCTTTGATTCCAAGAAGCCCAAGATTGTTCCGATGAGGTATATTGACTGGGAGCACTTGGCTAGCAAGGATGACAGAGTGTGCAACCAAGTCATCGCTTTCTGCAAGAACAGAGGCATATATGATTTGATGGGTTTCAGGTATGATTAGAACACCGAGATTCTATATCAGTTCCTACCTACCTGTTACTTTGACAGAGAGGATGATGAGTTGCATTGGATGACTGACATTCACCACTACCGAGTTGATTTCACTACTTTTGCTCGGATCCTTGGTTTGGGTGAGTGGGACAGGGATGCCTATGATCTTCATGATGAGAGGGCACTTATTGATGGTGAGTTGGCTGCTCTTTATGATCGTCCCAGTCAGGCAGATGATTTGGTGAAAGGGCTGAAGAGTCGATACTATATCTTGAACAATTTGTTCCGCCAGACTCTTCATCCTAAGGTTGGATCAGTTTCCAACTTATATGGGACAGCAAGGAACATGCTTGCCAGGACTCAGCCAGGTAGTGGATCTTTCTCAGTATCTCGCTTCGAGTTGATTATCACTTCTGAGGATGTTAGGAAGGCTGTATCTTATGCACCATATCTCATGTTTGTGATTGAGCGAGTGTCTGGCATAATATTCAAGAAGGATGTGTCCCATGAGCCGTTCAAGTTGGACAAGACTCACCATTCAGGTGTTGGTGAGAGTTGGGCAGCCACCCGGTCTTCCAGCAGGAGGGTTACTCCCGCTTCGGATGTTCTAGGTCCTTCCTGTTGTGGCTCCCAGCAGCGTCCCAAGAAGAAGAGCCGTCTCTCCCGCATGCTTCAGAGGATCTTTGGTGCTTGTATGCATGCTTCTGAGTCAGCATACAAGGCTCGGCTAGAGAACAGAGAGTTACGTGAGCTTCAAGAGCTACGACAGATTGCCCCTCCTACACCTCCACCAGAGTTCAGCGAGATGTCTGGATCTGATGTTGAGGACATCGATTGGGACTAGCTTGCACGAGAGGAGGAGGAGGAGGACCGTCCCGGCATATCGTCCCGTGGCATACGCTTCACCGCCACCACTCAACACTAGGGCCGTGCCGTTGTCTCCGATTCCGATGAGGAGGAAGAAGAAGAAGGCAACGACGAGGACGACGACGAGGAGGAGGAGTCTAGTGAGGACGATGATGAGTAGTTGTATCTCGCTTTTCTCTCTTTTCTTCCTTTTTGGTGCTTGTTGCCAAAGGGGGAGAAGGGGATTAGAGAGGGGTACAGCATCTTTTCATCATCTTTACTAGTGTTCAGCTTGTGAGCTTAATATTTAGATCTTGTAAGAGTTAGTAGTTGTTGAGTTGAGAGTGTTTTCTCAAACTCATTTGGTTGTAATAAGTACGTTGATGCAACTTATTTTCATGAGAACCTTAGTACTTAATCTGAGAACCAGCCTGTGTTTGTACGCAAACTAGTTGTATATTTTATATGTTCTGTGTAGGTGCTTTGCTTCCGCGAAGTCTCTGTCTTCAGGCAGAGCGGTAGTGCCGCGCCCTGGAGCGGCAGTGCCGGCCCCAGAGCGGCAGTGCCGCCCTATCTGACGGCAGAAACTAACTCTGATTGTTTCACATGTCATTTGCATCACGATTATATTATTGACACTGTGTTGCACCCCACAGAGACCATGGATGTAGGGGGAGACCCCTTTCACACTAATATGTGAAACTTAGCCTTTTATGCTAAGTTTGGAAATTCAAATTCCACTCACATATTCAGGGGGAGACTCTACATTCAAAATCTCATTTAAATCTTATTGTATATTATCTTTTATCTCTCTAATCGTGTTGTCATCAATCACCAAAAAGGGGAGATTGTAAGTGCAATCAAGCCCTAAAGTGGGTTTTGATGATAATGATCACGCGATTAGAAGACTAATGAGATTTATCGAGACGATGGACAGGCAAAAGTATTAGGAGGATGTACTCTTATGCAGGTGGACCCCTAACAACTAAAGGATGCGGCATCCGGTTCAAAGAAGGTTTAAATTCGTTTTTATTTTGAATTTGAGTATAGGAAAGCCGTACTATTAAGGGGGATGCAAAAGACAGGTTTGAAAGTGTGATCAAGTGCAAATCTTTACACCAAATATCCTCATTTCCTCTACCTTAGACAGCCACAAAATTTCAGCTCATTCTGATCTGTCTAGGCAGCGCGGCACTGCTGGCCGAGCGGTACTGCCACGACTTGTTCTGACCGTTAGACTCGAGGGGACTTCTTAGTCACCCTCTCGTCGCCCTCAACGATCATTTCTGTCATTTGCTCAGTTTCCAGACCAGAGAAGCTTCTCTCTTGCTCTCTCTCTCACTCCCAACAAGCTCTCTACTCTCCACTTTGAATCTAAAATTGAATCTAAAAGAGTGTGAGCTGAATCTCAGTAAGAACAAGCTTCTCCCACTGATCTTCAACTTCCTCAAGCACTTGGTTCGCGTTCAAGCCGGTGGTTTGCATTTGTTACTCTTGGAGCTTGCTCCTAGCGGGCTAGAGCGCCGCCCGCTGAGCTTGCCAATCTTGTGGCAGCCCCGAGAGTTTTGTAATCATCCTCACAAGTTAGTGGAATCACCCCCTCTTTCTAAGAGTTAACTCTTTTGATTTGAGAACGAGGATTGGGCTTTGTGAACCCAAGTTTCCTTTGTGGAACCTCAACAACGTGGAGTAGGCAAGCCTTTGTGGCGAGCTGAACCACGGGATAAATCTTGTGTCTCTTGTGTTGCAAGCTTTACTCTCTATTGGTTGGGTTTCTTGATTTCTAGGGTTTGGTATCGATCTATTTTTTGGTGAAGTTTTAGCTGTGAAGAAGTGGTTCTCTAGATTCTACATAACACAGGGAGCCTCAGTAAATTACTAGATCTAAGTTTCATTGGTTAAATTTTGAATTGTGTAGATTCTGCTCTGCGAGGTCCAGCACTGCCGCTCTAGGAGCAGCAGTGCCGGGCAGCCTGGCAGTGCCGTTCTTCAGGCTGGCACTGCCGCGCCAGGTTCTGACCTTTGCTTGCGAAGAAATTTTACAGGCCTATTTAGCCCCCCTTCTAGACCAGTCTGTGATCCTACACTCCCCAAACACTCGGCAAATTTTTTTTATTTTGCCGAGTGCACCGAAAAAAAGCACTTGGCAAAGTCGCTTTGCCGAGTAGACTTTACCGAGTGCTACACTCGGCAAAGCATTTGCCGAGCGTAATTGGCTCTTTGCCGAGTGTAAAAACACTCGGCAAAGCCACGGCCTGCAGTAGTAGGGGTGCCCACCAAATGTGGTAATCGCTCTGTTTGATTGAGTTAAATTCAAATTATTTTTAGTCACACAATAATTTTTTTCCTCGCAGAACAATTTAACCGTACAATTCAGTTTAGCAGAATTTCAGCTCAGTCGAATATGTCAAGATAATCTTCTCGGAAGGACGACAACAATAATTTAATCAAAGTGCTTAACGTTGTTGTCAAAATTGCCTTCATTAATTAATATCATCTCGTTGTCATTGTTATACTCTCTCGGTATATGGAAAAATGATGTCGTTTTGAACAAGCTTTTGGTCAAATATTAAGAATATAAATCATAAATAACTTTTAAATTGTTAAGCTTAGAAATATAAAAACTATATAAATAAATTTGTCTTCAAATATACTTTCATAAAAGTATACATATATCATTTTGCAATAAATATTTTTATAAAAATATGAAGTCAAAATTATGCTTTGAAAACCGCATCGTTGTCCTAAACGACATCTAAATCCTATATGGTAGGAGTACTCATATATATGTTGTTGCTGACAACTTGCATGAGTTTGAACAAAGTAAACTTCTATAAGCTGATCACTTAAATAACCAGTATTTCTGCTCAAGATTATTTCTGCAAGCAATCAATGATCTTCCCTTATAAATCGTTATCCCTGTAACGTATAATAGATATTAATTATGGATGTATGGTAATGACTAAGATTCTGACTTCCTTTTTGTTACAGTATTCAAACAGCAAAGAAAATTGCCCAGGAAGATATCCATTTTTTTTTGGGGAATGGAATTGACGATCAGTTTCATCATCAGATGTGTAACCATTGATGAGTCGGAAAAAATCAAGAAAGATGACAAGTTTCCTGAACGCATGTCAATATGGACTGAAGGATGGAAGAGGCCTGGCAAATCCGAGTTTCTTTTGAAAATGGCGAGGAAATCTGTTAGACTAGACGCTAACGATAAGATAGGATCGGAAACAGACCTGACCATTTTGCCCACTATGGCTCCGTTTAGTTTCAAAATTTTCCCTCTCTCTTCCCATCACATCGATTGTACTTTCCGTCTGAATAGAACACTAAATAAAGTAGCACCTATTGCATGTTTGTACTTTTTATTTGTCTATCTCGAGATAAATATTTTGAGTCTACTTGGGTCATGATTGGACAAAAGTTGTCAAATACAAACAAAAGTGCTACAATGCACTTTTTCCCCACTTTTTCTCAACTAAACACAGCCTATGTCGATCGGGTCACTTGGACTGACCTTTTTATCGGTTCTCTTGCATATTTTCTACGTATTGTTAATGCAAAAAGTTAATGCCTGCCACCTAATAGTTCTTATGACTGGAAAAACGAACTAGTGATGAGTTGCGTTATATATAGACTTGTCATGCATGACCGAAAGCTATTTTCTAGGGTGAACTACTTTTCAGGTAAATTCGTTGCGCCTTTTTTACTACGTCGTAATTGAATCGTTTGGTGAGCTGACTTCCGAAAGGTTGCACTATTTTCCTCTTCTTGAGGGAGAGCATTTTATATTTCCATTTAAAGCTTTGTTCCGAATCAAATAATTTCCTCTTCAAGTTTTTATGTGCCAGCATGCTCTATATGTAAAAAGAAAAAGTATATGGAAAACTGCATTGTTTACCTTCGTGGCAAGATGACTTTTATGTCACCGTTTTCGAAGTTTTTAAGGCTTTATGTCATAGTAACTGATTCATGTCAGTTGTATGTCAAAGAAAAGTCTAGAAAATTGCATTATGTACCTTTTGTGACAAAAATATTCTGATCTTCGTTATTTCTAGCTAGGTCTCAGTGTAACTCTCTCAGGAGCCAACACAGATCATTTAGAATTACTACACTTCAATGTAGATACGGTGAGATCATTTCATGAGTGCCCCACTGAAGAAGTATCTCATTGCTTTGGTAATTGAGCGTCCAATACCACCAGTGAAAAGGTGCAACTGCATTAATTATTTATCATCTTACTTATTACTATGGTGTTACTATACTATTGCCAGTTTTCCAAGAAGCACGTAGTTTTGCAATAAAAAAGAGTTATAGTGAAGTGTCATCTACTCATCAGCAACTTTTTTATTCTTTTTTCGAAGAAACCGATCGAGCTCCCTCTCATCTGAATTTTTTTGTCGAGTAGTCCCTCTACCATTGACCGCCAAAAGCTCTTTGAAAGGAATTAATTGTTTTTTAAGGACTGTACTTACGAATGGGGTAGTACTAATCTTTTTGCAGGAATAAATAAAATAAAAATGCGAACATGATATGTGACCTTGTGGTTTGGGTTTATGATGAGTGATTGTCAATGAATGTTACGCGATATGTCTCTTGGTATGTGGTGCGCAGGCGTGGAGCACGGAGGTGGTTGGTCAACGGCGATTGTAATAAAGGTCAAGCGGGTTCGTGAGGATGGAGCAGGAGCGGTGAAAAACGGATCCTTGGACCGAGGGACCGGAGAAGCCGGGTGACTAGATGTGGCGGTTGACACATGGGGACATCGACGAGCGAAAGAGCACATGGTGGTAGATCATGGGCCGACGTAGCCGAGGACTGGCCAGACACGGCCTAGGACGTGAGGGATGCATCCGAGAACGCTACTTGTGGAGGTTTGGTGGTTGAGCCCAAACCACCCCGAGGTGGGTTTTCATGTTTATGTCTCAAAACTTGGGAAGAGCTTTCGAGAAAGTATTAATTGTAGTACAACATTATTAAACCATATATTATATAGGCTTAATTGATTCGGGTCCTATGTAATTAATTATTTTTTGTTTAATATTTTATACTTTATACATATGTTCAAACATCACATATAATGAGTGAAGTTTTAGATATAATGAGTGAAGTTTTTTCGTGGAAACTGATATCTCACATTCCGGATACCTGCTAGCTGGTGTCTGCAGGTCAGAGGACATGGACTGTTTACCGTTCCATTGCATTATTCTGACCGAGGACAATTGACCATCTCATCTCTGCGCAATGTGTGTCGTTGTTTTTGATGAAAAATGTGTGTCGTTATTACTTGGATCATCCGTAATGAAAGAATTGAAAGCTGAGTAGCTTGCACTGTACTATATATATATATATAAATAGAGAGAGAGAGACACACACACTGACTAGTCAGAAGTCTGCATTGACGAGCTTGCTCGATATGAATTATGATGCATGGGTGACTGGGTTTAGACACAGGTAGTGTACAAGTCTACATATAATCTAGCAGGATAGAAGATTTGAAGCAGTCCTTTTCTGTTATCACCAGGTATTTAAATTCACATTTCAGTTTGAACAGTCGTTGATATCGATCGGCTGTGATATCGATGCATGCATGCCTGTGCAGTGCATATCAAGCAAAAGTCTATCAGGTCAGCCAGTCAGTCAGTCGTTGCCGGTTGCGGCGAGCGGCGGACAATCGCCGTGAAGGGGGACACGTACGCCTTTTAGGATTTCAGTTACGTTTACTTTTATTTACCAGTATATGAAATTATGAATCGTTGAATCAATCAGTGTTATGCGTACATGTTGACTTGCTACAAAGGCTCTGTTCGTTTGAGCTTAAAACCGTTTATTTTTCAGCCCTTCTACAGTATTTTCCTCTCACAAGAAATCAACATCAACACGTATTTTCAGCGGTTTTCAGCTTGAGCGAACAGAGCCAAAGTACTCATTCCCAACCGGGCAAGATGGTCCCGTGCAAACTTCCTTGTATGAATTTATGTAGATAATGTTAATTAGTTTCATTGATCTAGTAGAGGCGGCGCAGCAAATGGATATATACTCCCTCTGTCTCATAATAAACGTAATTTTTTGACTTCTGCGATTCCTGTTTAACCATTCGTCTTATTCAAATTTTTTATACAAATAATAAATTAAATAAATCATTATAAAAATATCTCTAACAACAAAATAAGTGATAAGAAAATAAATAATATTTATTGAAAATTTTTGAATAAAACGAACGGTCAAATAAGAATCACGGAACTCAGAGAATTACGTTTATTATGGGACTGAGGGAGTACTTGTAATAGGAAACCACACCGTACCTGTAATGACACTGACAGCTATTGATTACTGTAATTGTTTGTTCACACAATTGAATCATACAAGGCCACCGGCAATCTCCGTCACGCTGAAATATTTGATCGCTGTTGACGTACACCTGGCCACCTGGTGACCTGGCTATGATATACTATATATAGTAGGTTTAAATTTATCTCTCGGCGTAAGCGATTATATATAGCTAGCTGTAGCAGCCAGCCAGCATTTGCAGCCACTGTCCCACTTTGACTGTGTATTCGGCTCATTTTTCACGTATATATTTGCGGCAGCTGCTAGCCGCCAGGGCACTGTATTTTTTTTAGACCAAAAAACTCATCTGGGGGGGCAAGACACTCCATAGATTCTGTTTTGCGTAGACAACGTACACCAAATAATGCCATATTTATGTAGAGAATTTTTTGGCACTGATTACGAGGTCTCTTTTTGAATATCCGTTTTAGTCTTTGTAATATATAAGTTCAATTGAGGACGTCAAAATCCAAAAGATATATATATGTCGCTACCTATAACAGATCAAGCCGTCGGGTATTGGATCGGATATGTACCTCCGTTGTCACCTAACTAAACGATCAATGTTGTGATTTTTGTTAACTTTCAAAATAGAGAATTTACTTAATTTTTAAAGTTTATCGGCTTTTCACTATAATTGGTTTGAATTTACTATGTATTCCTTTGTGCGACTATCTCCAAAAGAAGTCCAACAAGGTTTGTATATGTATTTCAATTTCCATTCAACAAAGAGTTTCGGGCTTGTTTGTGCAGTGCTTAAATTAGTGATTAGAACATGTACGATATAATCTGAGACAATATCATATTTGTGCTCGACATTGCCCACACTGATTCATCCCATATTATTGAATATACTAAGTCCGTGCACGATGTCTGAAATGAAAAAAAAACGTTACTCTTTTTTAGATGGAGAGTAAAGCGATCAAGAGGTATATAATTAAGAGCAGTAGGTACAACAGACAAAAGGATAGAAGAGAAGTGAGTGATGGGCGGACGAGCTGTGGGAAAGAACGAGACACACACAACGCTACTGGAAAACTGGATTTTGCCGAGTGCCTGAGACTTTGCTGGGTGCAAAATTTCGGGGTACTCGGCAAAGCCATATTTCGCCGAGTGTCGCGCTCGGCAAAAAAAATACACTCGGCAAAGACTGCCGCGGCACTCGGCAAAGTTTCCACTCGGTAAAATTACGCTGCCCGGGACGGCAGCAACCCGCCGTCTAAACTTTGCCGAGTGCCAGCCGTTAGGCACTCGGCAAAATTTTTATTTTTTTAAAAAAATTATTTTGCCGAGTGCTTTGCCCCTCACGCTTGGCAAAATTGTTTTTATTTTAAAAAAAACGTTTGCGGAGTGCTTTGCCCCTGACGCTTGGCAAAGTTTTTTTATTCGTTTTTTTTAAAAAAATTTGCAGAGTGTGATGACAATGACGCTTGGCAAAATTGTTATTTATTATTTAAAAAAATATTTTGCCGAGTGTGACGACAAAGACGCTCGGCAAAGTTTTTTTTGTTTATTAAAAATTAATTTTGCCGAGTGCATTAGCTCTGATGCTCGGCAAAATGTGATAACTATTTTAAACCGGATTTTTAAATATATATTTTGCCGAGTGCTACCAACTGATGCTCTCGGCAAAGTTTTTATTCGTTTTTTTTAAAAAAATTGCCGAGTGTGATGGAAACGACGCTCGGCAAAGTTTTTTTTAGTTTATTAAAAATTAATTTTGCCGAGTGCATTAGTTCTGATGGTGGGCAAAATGTGTTAGCTATTTTAAATGTCATTTTTAAATATTTATTTTGCCGAGTGCCACCAACTGAGGCACTCGACAAAGTTTTTTTATTTTTTAAAAATATATTTTGCCGGGTGTCTTTCTTTGGCACTCGGCAAAGTTTTTTTTATTTTTGATTTTTGGTCTGAATATTTTTGTGTAGCCCTGTGACAGTATGTCAAACTCTATTTTAAAATTTGGTGCAATTTTGATTTTTTTATATATTTTATAAATTTATTTTGTTTCATCGATTTTTTCGAAATATTTCAAGTTTGAACTGCAGATACATGAAATAATGGAATTGGGTCATCTAAAATTTTATACTCATGCACTTTAGGGTATGTTGAGGCCGTAACCCGGAGGTCACATGAAATATCGAGCATCACGTTGACGAAACATGCCCACTTACTTGCCGGAAAAGTAATTTTAAATTATATAAAATCTAAACGAAGTCCTAAAATCACGAAACTTGTCGAGCAATCGTGTTATCGTATATGGAGGCTATGATAAAAAATTGAGAAAGTTTCGAGGGAGTAATGATGTCGGATGACAAAAACTTAGATATCTCCATATGCGATAACATAATGTCCATGGTGGAGATGCCTCACTTTTTGGCTATGCGTGGCACTTGGCAAAGTTTTGCTGGATAAAAAATTAAAAAAAAATTTGCCGAGCGCCGCACCTAACACTCGGCAAAATATTAGTAATGACCGCCACCGTAATGGTCAGAAATATTTTGCCGAGTGTTTTTAAAACACTCGGCAAAATTTTTTATTATTTTGCTGAGTGCCCCGAAAAAAAGCACTCGGCAAAGTCCCTTTGCCGAGCAAAATTTTGCCGAGCGGATTTTGCTGAGTGCTACACACGGCAAAACCTTTGCCGAGTGTAATTAGCTCTTTGTCGAGTGTAAAAACATTCGGCAAAGCCGCGGCCTCCAGTAGTGCAAGAAATGTTTTTTTTCTCTTTAATATTAGGTGTAAATATAGATTCATGGGACAAATAACGTGCTAGCAGCTTTGCCAGACAAAGTAGGTAAGAATTTTGTTATTTTTTAATAAAATAAGGTGAAATAGTCAAATTCGTCCTTGAACTATCGCCGAAAGCTCAGTTTAGTCCCTGAACTGTAAAAACGGTCGTTTTAGTCCTCAAACTTCCACAGCCGGCTCAATTTCGTCCCTAAACTATGAAAACGACCGTTCTCATCCTCAAACTTTCGCAGCCGGGTTAATTTCGTTCTTAAACTATGAGAACGACCGTTTTCGTCCTTAAACTTTCGCAGCCGGCTCAATTTTATATTAACTTTTATATTAATTATAAGCAGCAGCAGATAATTATTATGGTGCTAAAATTTTATATTAATTTTTTGAGCATCTTAACATTCTTAAATAAAAAAAATAAAACTAAAAATTTGTAGATTTTATTGAGATCTACAATTAAAAATCATCTTCATCAATGTTGTATTGAAGAGTTACAACTAGTTGCAACCAGTTGGAATAAGAATAAATCAGTTGCAGACTTTCAAAAACTGACTCTAGCTGACTAGGCGATGACGAGACGAGCCAGCGTGGCGCTCCACATCGGACCAGAGACGAAATTGAGCCGGCTGCGAAAGTTTGAGGACGAGAACAGTCGTTTTCATAGTTTAAGGACGAAATTGAGCCGGCTGCGAAAGTTTGAGGACGAGAACGGTCGTTTTCATAGTTTAGGGACGAAATTGAGCCGGCTGTGAGAGTTTGAGGACTAAAACGGCCGTTTTCATAGTTCAGGGACTAAACTGAGTTTTCGGTAATAGTTCAAGGACTAATTTGACTATTTCGCCATAAAATAACAACGAGCATATCAAACTAAGCCAAGAATATACTCCATGATGAAAACGATCGAGGTTAGCTGACTTGAAATATCAGCAGCCCGCGGGCCATAACACACACGGATCCAACATCCAATCAAAAGGCCAGTTAGCATCGATGGAAGTGGAACACCTCCGCGCTCTTGACTTGAGCGATGAGGCGGTGGACCGGCGGTGCGAGCTTATGACGACGACGGCCCTCCTAAGTTAAAGCTTGAAGGCTACGCTAGCTACAACTTCAATCTTCAATGGCCATTCGGACATGATCTGACAGCGAGCGCCGAGAGCTGACCAAGGGCACTGCGATTCTGTCTTAATTCTTATTCTGTACCCAGGATCATCGTTCATGTTATGTGTACTTGCATTGGTGACTGTTATTATTGTATACTATGCAGCTGCCAACAGCAATGTTAGAATTCTTGTATTTGACTATATGGCCAAATGTGGCGCGCCATGGCATGCATGCGTGACGAGTACTCCTCCCATCTCTCTTTCACCATTTTTCAGTCGTTTCTTCTTGTTTATATCTATGTCGTCATCTTCTCTAGAATTTTCTTCGTCAGGCGGTTATCATATATGACATTATTAGCAAGCATATGTAATGGTACGGTATATGAGTATATAACTAGGCCAGTTTTTCCATTAAACTTAGTTGATTGAACCGCGTCGTTCTTTTAAACAAAAGAGTGTTGAATGAGTTGCTCTCAAACTTATTTTGAAGCCGTTTCTAATGACGTTGAACGACGGAAAACTAGGAAAGAGCTGTGTTCGTGGAAGTTTTTGGAAATATAAACTTTAATTCTTTCACTTTTCCTATATTAGGTGCCTGAAATTTTAGATGATTTCAGACAACACTTTTATACCACCAACGTACAAGTAAATTCCTACTTTTGTCATTTGTTATTTTTTTGTGTCATGATATATTAAATTGTTTTCCTTGTCATCATATAAAAATAACTATAAATTGTTAATTGTCTTTGTGCTAATAAAAATTAGATTTTGTCGGGTTCATAGTTTTGTCTAATGAGTTTTTTATTATCGGTGCCCAAAAATGGCAGATTACGCCTATAAAATTGCAACGAACGAAATCTATAACTTTAATATAAAATATATGCAATAAACGTTGCCAGAATAAAAACTAAATTTCAAGCCCCTGAATTTTAGTAAATGCCTAATTCTACCAGTCAAAACGATTTTACTAGCTACGTTATCATGAAATGTTGTTCCGAAAAGTTATTTATATACCTAAGATGAAGTTGCCAAAAACTTAGTTGAAACAACCTACATACTCGGGAAACTTATTTTTTTAAACAAGTTTTTAGAAGTTGAACAGCAAAAAAAAAAAAAATCATGTATGTGCACAAGCAAGGTTGTATTCGGTAAAAAATTCTTAAGCTTCTCTTTTGAACTCCTTTCTCTGTCGCGTTTCTTGTTATTTTTGTGCCCTCTAGAATTTTCTTGGTACGAACTGGTTTATCATTAAAGACACTACATTAGTTGTATAAGCTATGATTTCATAAGGTTTCAATTAAATTTAAAATGTTGTGCCTAAAAGGCACTTTATATGTATAGTTTATACGTTTACAAAAAAAAAACGAACCGAGGGAAACCCCCATTTCCATTAACAAGTAATGGAAATACAATGTCAAGCCCTAAGAACTTGGAAGAAAGGGAGAGACCCAGGCTATCAGGAACTATCAACCAACACTAACGCAGCAAACCAAAAGAGACCCACTCGCCCAGGAGTTTAGGTTAACGTAAGAAGTGGTGGATCGAAGTCACACCAAGATAACAGAGTAACAAGAGCTAAGTTTCTGAACAATCAAAAGATGCAGCCAAAGACTGAGCCGCCAACAGAGCCACAATTCCATCCTTTTCCTCCAGCACTCACTTCAATCTTCTTGATCATCGTCTTCCTTGTCTTTCAAATACATCTGGTTATCGGTTCTCGCCTTCTTGTCAAGCAGCTACCGGGCAATACTCAGCATCGCCTCCACCCCGGCCACCAAGTCTTCCTTGTTGTCCCCTGCATATAGACCTGCCCAGTACTTCATAAGTGCACATGCATGACAGATAATAGACAGGGGATCTTGAATTACTTTCCCTTCGAAACACGCTTTATTGTGTGCCTTCCATATAGCCCAGCAAATAGCCGCAATCCCTACTGTATGAAACTTTTTACCCCTAGCAAACCACCTTTCTAACCAAATCCAACAGTGATCAATTGATGATGGAATATTATTAGCATTGAAACATTTTGCTACAATCGCCTAAACCACTCTTGCAGTATGACATTGAAAAAGTAGATGTGAAACAGATTCCTCTTTTTCGCAAAAATAACATCTCGGATCCCCTTGCCAATGTCTTTTGAGAAGATTATCTTTGGTGAGAATGGCATTATTCACTACAAGCCACAAGAAATTTTTGATTTTAGGGGGAATTTTCCCTTTCCAAATTTCTCTATATTTGGGACCTGCCTCACTAGATGTCAGAATATCATATACTGATTTCACAGAGAATTTTCCTTTAGAACCAAATCTCCATCTAGAGGATTCAGTATCATGATTAAGTTGAAGCTTATTTAACTCCCCTAAAATCCTTTCCCAATTACTCAAAAGATTACCATCAAGCCATCTAGAGAAGGAGAAGGTGTTACCAGATGTTCTGGCTAAATGGATGTTAATATCCTTCTGATTGCATAAACTGTATAGGTCAGGGAACTAATCATAGAGAATTTGGTCTCCAAGCCATCTATCTTTCCAGAACATAGTCGACAGACCATTTTTGACAATACAAGTTCTCCCTGCCAAATAGATGTTTCTGACTTTCAACAAGTCAGTCCAAATAGGGGAGTCAGATTGTTTATGCTTCAGATTTGTAATATGAGTGTTTTTCAAGTATTTTTCCTTGATAATCCTTTGCCAGAGCCCACTTTCATGCTCTAATTTCCACCACCATTTACATAAAAGACTAATGTTCATTTTCCTAAAATCCTTAATCCCAAGTCCACCTTTCCTCTTACTTTTGCTAATTTTTTGCCATTTCACTAAGTGGTATTTCTTTTTCGATCCTCCTCCTTGCCAAAAAAATGTTCTTCTAATTCTATCCAGTCTCTCAGTAATTGTTTTAGGAAGCATGTAAACAGACATTTGATAAATGGGAGCGTTATTAAGGCTGGCACTAATAAGAGTTGCTCGACCTACGATGGACATTGTGCCCCCCTTCCAAATATCTGACTTTTTGGCAGGTCTTTCAACTAGGGGTATCCAATCTGAAACATGTAGTCGGCTTGGACTTACAGGCACCCCAGGTATTAAATGGGGAAAGAACCAATTTGGCAAGTGAATATCTCTGCATATTTAGCTGCCTAATTATCCTCATCATTAATCACCATGACCTCACTTTTATAGAAATTGATCTTTAGGGCAGCCATCATTTCATACATGTATACGTTTACAAAATGGGGCTGTGCAATTAAAAATTTATAAATACCTATCCCGGCCCATCATCAGGCCATGAATCAACACAGGCTACAACCTCAGGAGACATTTAGTGCTTTATACTGGTGTCGGTGCTAGTTTTAGCGGGGCTAACACCGGCTAGTAAATATGTGTTTTGCGGTTGAGGCTACGGATGGTGTGCAAAGGGGAACACGGGGATTATACTGGCTCAGGCCAAGCAAGCCCTACGTCCAGTGGAGAGGAGATTCGTGTTGCCTTGCACCGAGGTGCTTGTAGTAGGGGGTTACAAGGTAGGCGAGAGAGGGAAGTGCTCCCTGATCTCTTGTGAGTGTCTAAGTGTATGCAAGTCGTTTGCTGTTGGTGTGTATGTGTGGGTGAGAACTTAGGACTTCCGGGGGTGTGTCCTAAAGCTGGCCTCTGCTCTCTCTTTTATAGTCACAGGGGAGAGGCAAGGGCAGCACTTACAATGCTACGTATGTTACAGTGAGGAGTTGCTGTTCCTCGTTTGACTATGGTCAGCTACGGTCTTTTCTCCGCGTCTCCGGGGTATGGCCGTAGTGGTTCGCATGATCTTGATGAGTTCCGAGGTAGCTACAGTCGTCGGATTGTGGCACGCCGTAGGGTCACAGCTGATGGCTGTCCTTCCGCATGATGTGACGAGAGGGCGAGTCGTCTCGGGGCGTTGTCTCCCGAGGCTCGGGACTCCTGAAGGCGTAATGGGATGGAGCAGGGTGATATCTCCCCTCGGGCGTATTTCTGGCCATTGGACAGTACTTCCCGAGGGTTAGGTGGGCCCGGATGGAAGGCGTGCTCGTCCTTTCGAGTGGACAGTGCAGTAGGCGCTTTTTCCGTTCTTGCGTGGCCCGTCGTCAGGCTTTTTTCCGGTGGGTGCGCGCGAGCGCACCCGCCGAATGTAGCCCCCGAGGCTTTGGAGGGATGGTATATCCCTTCAAAGGCTTAGAATCGTGTTTGTTAGTCCTCGGGGGTTTTCGATTTATTTAGGAGGGTTGTTTCCTTGGAGCCTCCCATCGTGTTGGGAGGTCGTTCGGTGGTCTTTCCAAGGTGCAGGGCAAGTTCCCGAGCCTCCGTTTCGTATCGGAGATCGGTCGGGTCCTTCCCTGTCTTTTTTAATTCGACCTTCACACTCTTTTTTCGGGAAGAGGAAGTTTTGGTCCTGCTCGACTTCCCCGTTGGGGCACGAGTTGGCATTTCCGGTGAGTTACAAACGGGTTGGTCCAAGTGGAGGTCCGTGCCCCGTTCGTTAAGGGTCGGCTATTGGCCTGAGCACACTCCAAATATTTACCGAGGATCAGTTAGTGGATGTCGGGTCCCTTCGATGGGTCCCGAGGGCATGATGCCTCCCACGGAGGGATTCCACGTAACCGACTCGCTACTGGGACTTGGCCACAGCATGTGATGTCCCTTGTGACGTTTTGGGCATCGGGATACTGGCCGTTTTCGTGACCCATCCACTAGCTGTCCCTAACTCGGTTTCCCTGGGGCGACTGTTCGAGCCACGGACGGCCAGTTTTCGATCCCCTGGGAACGTAACGGGCGCCCGAGCCCGGGGTTCCTTCGTTAGGAAGGAGAAAATGTAGGCGGAATGGAGGTGCACAATTGTAATGATTCGGCTCACCTTTTTAGGCGCGACGCCTGACGGACGCGACGGTTCGCCTCAGTCGAGGCGGTTTGCGTGCGCGGCGATGGCGGCAGCGTGGGGATCGTGGCGGGCCCCACGCAGTTAATGCGGCGGATCCTCCGCATCCACCCACGATCCACCGGTGGAGTTTATAAGAAAAACTTACGGTTTTTTCTTTCTACCCTAGCCATTCGCTCGCTCGACCGTTCGCTTTCTTACCTTCGTCGCCTGCTCTTTCGCCTTCGTTGCCTACTCGAGAGAGATTGTTGCCGCGGCCATCGTTCTTCCCGCAGCCCTTTCCCCCCTTCTCTTGCCATGGATTCCTCCTTCGCTGCTGTCGACGTCGCCGCCGATGTCGCTGCCACCGACGCCGCCGCCACCGACGCCGTCGCCACCAATGCTGCCGCGGCCGCCGCCGGCGTCCTCAGGCTGGAGCCGTGGCCGAGGAGCACCGTGATAGAGGCGCAGCTGGAGCGCCTCGTCACTCCGGGGCTGCTGCGTCCTCGTACCGACGTGCAGCACCCGAAGTGGGCCGTGCCGTCGCGCGACCACGAGGAGCCGAACCCCGGCGAGGGGTACGTGGTGAGCTTCGTTGCTTACCACGAGCGTGGACTCGGCTCGCCGCCAAGCCGCTTCTGCCGGGCCATCCTCTTCGAGAACGGGATGGAGCTCCACAACCTCACCCCGAATTCCATCACGCAGGCGTCGATTTTCGCCGCCCTGTGTGAAGGATACTTCGGGGTGCCCCGGCACTGGAACCTTTGGCGCCGCATTTTCCGCGTCGACTGGTACACCAAGTGGGTCGGCGCGAAGAAGTCACGGGAGATCCAGCGCGTGGGGGGATGCGACCTCGTGATCCGCTCTTCGTTGTACATCCCCTGTAAGGCCCCCTCCTCCAACAAGGGGTGGCACAGCGGTTGGTTCTACCTCGGCAACGACGGGGGTCTCTTCCCCAAGTTCACGGGAAGGGCGCTCATAGCTCTCCTTCCCCAATGGGAGTGGGGGTGCCCGTCGAAGGAGTCAAAGCACCTGGACGTGTACTCTGACGCGCTCAAGGAGTTGAACAGGAGGGGCCTTATAGGGGCCGGCGTGGCGGGGAACTTCCACATGCGGACGGTGCTACCTCTGATGGAGCGCCGCCTGGCACTTCATCAGATGGTGACCGGGTCGCAGCGGGAGGGCACGGCGATGTTGCCCCGTGACCTTGGCGAGGCGGAGGTCATGCGCCGCGTCGGCTACATGGTGGGGGGTTATCCCACCTGGGAGGAGGTGAACTGGGTGCCTATGCGTCCCTGCGCGGGCTTCCCGGCGTTGGTAAGTGTCATTCGTTCGATCGGGCCGTTGGTTTCCTCATCTTCCTCCTGGCCTTTCTTCGTTCTTCGTAGGGCCTCTCGAGGACCGGGAAGGCTTCCCTTCCGCTCGTCCCTGACGATAAAGAGCGGCAAACCCTGAACCGCTTCCGGGCCACGGAGGAGAAGGCGAGGAAGGACAAGGTGACCGCCCGGAAGCAGAAGAGGGCGCGGAAGGTGGAGGAGTCCTCCCAGCGCCGCCGCCGCCTGAGGGAGGCCGGGGAGCCTGAGGTGGATACCCCCACCGACGATGACGGCGACGACGATGATGAAGAAGAAGATGATTTTTCCATCTTTCATCTGATGGAGTCTGACCGGCCGCTTGCGGCCACACAACCCGTGGTGGGCGCTGACGAGCCTGGAAAGGCTCCGCTGTCAGCGTCCGCCGGCGGAAGTGCCGGGGTTCGTGATCCGAGCCCTCGAGCAAACCTGCCGGAGACCGCGTCCAAGGACGCGGCTCCTGGCAGGGCGACATCAGGAGGCGGGGCTCCGCCCACCATCAGCGGCGTGGCTCGGCCGGAGGGGTCAGGGACGGGCTCA
Source organism: Eremochloa ophiuroides (assembly GCA_038502445.1). Lineage (NCBI taxonomy): Eukaryota > Viridiplantae > Streptophyta > Magnoliopsida > Poales > Poaceae > Eremochloa > Eremochloa ophiuroides. Next base: position 4,788,057 of record JAHLJS010000006.1, read on the forward strand.
GGCCCGGCGCCCGAGATGCCTCGAGGTTCCAGCAGGGGGACCGAGAGTCCCCTGTTTCGGCGGACCCTCCCAGCCGACGCGTCGTTGGTCGGCGCGGCGACCGAAGGCGGGGGCAGTGCTGGGAAGACGCCGCCAGAGTCGGAGCCTACCGGTGGACAGTGCCGTTGTCAGTGATAATGGAGTTCGGGACACCAAACCGGTGGACGATGTCGGTGAAGAATAACACCGCTTGAGCCGAGCTGATTTGGGCGATCGACCGAGCCTCGATCCACTTCGAGAACTTGTCGATGGCGACAAGCAAGTGGCTGAAGCCCCCGGGCGCCTTCTGGAGGGGCCCGACAAGGTCCAGTCCCCATACGGCGAACGGCTAAGTGAGAGTGAGTCTGCCGAGCATAGTACTAGCACCCCTCGCAGGAGCGTACCACCTCAGTAGCATCGGCCACGGCGGTTGGCCAGTAGAAGCCTTGTCGAAAGGCGTTACCGACCAGGGTTCTCGGCGCTGCGTGGTGACCGCAGGCTCCGCCGTGTGTCTCTTCAAGCAGGCGTTTGCCCTGACTGAAAGGAATACAGCGCTGAAGCACGCCCGAGGGACTCCGTCGGTAGAGACTGCCGTCGATCATCGCGAAAGACTTGGCTTTGCGTGCCAGTCGTCGCGCTCTGGTCTTGTCCGAGGGCAAAATGCCTCGGACGAGCCAGCTGACCAGCGGCTCACACCAGTCTGGTTCGTCGTCGTCCATCTCGGCTTCGATCTCCATTACCTCGACTTCGTCACCGTCCTCAGCCAGGGTCTCGGGTGACTCCCTTTTGTCGGAAGGGTCGGCAGCCCCCGAGGGGCTTGCGTGGCTTGGAGACGGTCCGGGTTCTCCCGGGGGCTCGGGGTTCTTCTTCTTCCCCTTAGCCTCCGAGGGATCGGCATTGACCGAGGGCTTGTGGTGGTCATTGGCGAATACGCCCGTCGGGACCGTGGCCCTTTCGGATGCGATTTTCGCCAACTCATCGGCCTCCTCGTTGTACTGACGCGCGATATGGTTGAGTTTGAGGCCGTCGAATTTTTCCTCGAGCAACCGCACCAGCTTGCAGTAGGTGGCCATTCTGGGGTTCTGGCACGTCGACTCCTTCATGACCTGATCCACGATGAGCTGGGAGTCGCCTCGGACCTCGAGACGTCGGATCCCGAGCTCGATGGCGATGTGGAGACCGTTGACCAGAGCCTCGTATTCGGCCACGTTGTTTGAAGCCGTGAAGTGTAGCCGCAGTAGGTACTTGAGCCGGACCCCGAGGGGTGAGATGAAGACGATGCCTGCGCCGGCACCAGTCTTCGTTGATTGCCTGCGCCGGCACCAGTCTTCATCATCAACCCGTCGAAGTACATGACCCAATATTCTTCTTGGGTCGGGAGTGGCGGTAGCTGTGTCTCGGTCCACTCTGCCACGAAGTCCGCAAGCACCTGGGACTTAATGGCTTTGCGTGGCGCGTAGGTATGCCGTCACCCATAAGCTCGATGGCCCACTTGGCGATCCTCCCAGTCGTTTCCCGATTTTGGATCACCTCCCCGAGGGGGAAGGATGACCCCACAGTCACGGGATGGGATTCGAAGTAGTGCCGCAACTTGCGTCGAGCAAGAACAATCGCGTATACTAGCTTTTGGATCTGAGGGTAGCGTGTCTTGGCCTTGGACAAGACTTCACTGATGAAGTAGACCGGCCGCTGTACCGGTAAGGCGTGTCCTTCTTCCTGCTGCTCTACGACGATCGCTGCACTCACAACCTGGTTAGTAGCGGTGACATACAGCAAGAGACTCTGCTATTTCGTAGGAGACACAAGAACCGGTGCTTTTGAAAGTAGAGCCTTAAGCCTTTCGAGGGCTTCCTGGGCCTCGGTAGTCCAGGTAAAGTGCTCGTTTTTCTTTAGCAACCGATACAAGGGAAGACCCTTTACGCCGAGCCTTGAGGTGAATCGACTCAAGGCCGCGAGACACCCCATGAGCTTCTGCATGCTCTTGAGGTTCCGGATCGGACCCATTTGCGTGATGGCCGATATCTTTTCCGGGCTGGCTTCGATGCCACGCTCGGAAACGATGAACCCGAGGAGCGTGCCCCGTGGGACCCCGAAAACGCACTTCTCGGGGTTTAGCTTTATGTTTCTTTTTAAGGCAGTCGAATGCCTTTTCTAGGTCGGCTACTAAATCACTCGCCTTCCTAGATTTTATCACTATATCGTCTACGTAAGCCTCAACGGTTCACCCGATGAGGTCCCCAAAAACTTTGAGCATTCAACATTGGTAAGTTGCGCCCGCGTTTTTGAGGCCAAATGGCATGGTCTAACAACCCGGGTTTTCCGATAACCAAAAATACGAACTTTCTAAAATTTTTCTTGCAAAGTGTGTGGAGCATGTAGAATCTAGGTCGAATCTCGACTAATCCGTTAACAGCCGTTGCATTCATGTAGAATTGATTGTAGGAGTTTGTTAGAGTTCTGTAGTTGGTCTAGGGTTTTCCGTCGGAGTACACGAGTCCATAGCAACTTCTCTTGACCCTTATCGAATACCCTTTTGACCCCCTTGATCCGGAAACCACCATTCGCTATCGAATAAATCCTTGTCTTTCCTTTTCACCTTGAGGAAACCTCATTATTCTCCCCAACTATTAATTCCTTCACAAATCTCATTTGAATTCCTCTTTCAAATTCCGGTGGACCTATATTAACTTTCACTCCCAATTTTCCACCGAATACGACCAAATCCTTTTCCGAAACGTTTGAATCAAATTCCTAAGGAAATAATAAAAAGGAGAAAGACCCCTCTCTGACCAGCCCCCCTCCCTACTCCTCCTTGGCCTAGTTGCGCGCGGCCCAGCAAGCTACCAGCAGCAGCAGCATCCCCCACAGGCCACCCCGCGCCCCCGGCACGCATAGCATGCGCGGCCCACCACGGCCAGCACGGCCGCGCCCTCCCAAACCCTAGAGGCAGCGCCCGACTCCTAGGGCGCCTGGCCGCCGCCGCCGCGCGGTGCCGAGCACCCTCGCGCTCCCCTGGCAACCCGATGCGCGACGCGTGTCCCATGGCGGGCACGGACGTCGAGGATGACCGGACCCCTCTTCAGTTCCCTAGCTACGCGCGTATAAAATGGAGAAGCCGCCGCCACCGCTCTGAACCTCCAAGCTGCCGCCGCCTGCCCATACGGCGCCGCCTCCCTCCATCCTCCACCTCTGCTCCCTCCCCGCAGGACCCAGCCGCGGTAGCCCGCAGATGGCCACGCCCAGCCGTTGCTCGGAGGACGTAGCCGCGTCACAGCCGCCTCCGGCCGACCACGGCCGCCCCGTCTGCCCTCCACCGCAACGTCGTCGCCCCTGCGCACTGGACGAGCCGTCTCGGTCGTGACCGCGACAGTGGCACCACCACGCCGAGCCGGGAACGCGCGCCACGGCGAGCACCTCCACGGCCGCGACCGCGATGTCGCCACCACGCAGCCGTCCCAAACTCGCCTCCACGCCGTCGCCTCTGCTGCCTGACATGGGCCGCGAACGGCTATGGCCGTGAGCGCGGTCACCACGGCCGAAGACCCGCCGCGTCGCGTCGTGGCCGCTGACAACCACCACCTCGACGGCGAGGCCACGCCGTCGTCAAAACCATCGAGCTGGAGCATCATGACTGGAGCAGCTCCGGTCAACCTCGCCACGCCACCACGACGTGGCCCGGGACCTCGCCACCACTACGCCTGCGGCAGCTAGCAGCGAGGCATGACCGTGCTCGTGGGCACCGCCGTTGCCACCGGTCCGGCTGTGCTCCGCGTTCCTCGACGACAAAGTACGCCGATGTCTACCCTAACGAGCGCGGCTTCTGCGCCACACCGAGCCTCGCCACTATGCTGCACCGCGACATGGACATGGCTGTACCAGCGCCTCGCTGTGTCCCAGCCGTGACGAGCCCACAACGTCTTGACCCTCACGACGCCAGAGCCAACCAGCGCCGCTGCAGTGGAGCCGTACCTTCGTTCCTCCTCGTCGAGCTGCTGAAGTCGTGCTGCGGAGTACCATCTTCTCTGCCTGCCGGTGAGCGTCCAACAACCCCAGCTCCTGCCTTTCATCTTGCTACTGTCCTAGACTGACACGGCCTTCGTGCCATCGGATGCCCCTGCAGGAAGGACAGCATACACCAGCCCGGCATGCACTCCACGCTTCCCGTTTGATGCAACCGGTGAGCCACCACAAAACCAAGCTTCCGCCCAGACTGCCCCATGATGAAGTCTGAGCCTGACTTCGGCCTTCGTGCCGTGTTCTACCACTGTTGCAGGAAAGCGGCCACCCTACAGAACCCGTCGTCGGAGCCCAACCCGTTCACACGCCGCCGGCAACAAGCCTTACTCGCGTCAAGCGATCTGCCGTCCGCAAGCCCTCGGTGAGCCACGACTTTCTCCCCTATGGTGGGCACTGCCACCGTGACCGGACCCGCCACATGAGCCATGGCGTCCCACCTCAGGGACGCGTAGGCCGAGCCTCCCCCGGCTCAGGACACTCGCACACACAACACAAGACCCTTTTAGCCAAATCGAACCACCGGCGTTCCAAGAACGCCGGCGTGGCCGAGGACTACCCGAACCACCACCGTGACCGCGTTTCAGTTTTACCTTGTGCCTTTGGACTCCGAGACCGCCGCCACTCTACTACTGCTACCGAAGGACACGAAGGACGCCGATCAACAAAGGAGAAGATCTCTGGAAGTCCTGCTTGGTTTCCCCTCGACGCGCACCGACGCCCCGTCCTACACCATTGGAACCCGGACACATCCTGACACCTCCCAGACACTTGCAGCCATCTCTGGCCAGCCTGTGGCCACTCCGGCCAGCCTCAGCCAGTCACTAGCCTCGCCCGGCCAGCCGCAGCCAGCCACGACCACCCTACAGCAGGCCACAGCTAGCCGCAGCCAGCCAACAGCTAGTCACAGCGGGCCAATAGCTACCAGCAGCTGGCCAATAGGAGCCGAAACATGTAGCAGCAAGCCTCGCCACTTCTCCTTGATACTGACCCCGTCTAGTCTCCGTGCTATAGCCCCGTTGCCAGATATGAGGCCCCATTGATGATGTTGGACGGTTCGAAAGCCAAATTGATTTGCGACATTGGACTATTGGGAAGCCCCATCTTTTATCTTTTCGTACATCTATCCACCATGTTGTACTCCATTCTTATGATCTTCCTATATATGTAACTATTGTACCCTATCCTCACGATCTGTCTGTATATACATTTGTAATACAGGATCCATCCATCATAATGCTATGAAATTGTGCTACTCCACTGTCTTGCCGAGTCGTTTTGTCTTATGGTCGTGTCATTGGATTTTATTGTTATACTGTCTGTGTGTCGTGCCTTTGAGCCGGTTGTGGGATCGTACTTCATTCGGACATTGCGATCGTGGGATTCGTCTCACCATGGCCGTAATGCCGAGTGTAACCTGACCTCGCATTGCCACTCTCTGACTTTTCATGCCTGACCCTCGTATGCTTGTACCCTACGCGACCGTCGCATTCCTCTGATTCTTGTGGTGACAACCGCATCACTATGGATCTGAGTAATGACTTAGTGCCTGTGCACCCAGGTCATGGTACCCTACGAGTGGTTTGCGCACTTGCGTATTTTACATGTCGCTCTCTTCTGATGCCTCATCTATTCCATGGCATGCGAGTTGGAAGAGATTGACCACCGCTGTTTTATGCTTCTCGCTCTGTCTCCATTTAGCCCGCTCTGTTCGATCCCGTCTTATCCATGGCGATTGGATCAAAGATCGGACTAATGATTTTCTTAGCAAAGCTATGGTCTATGTCAAGATCTCGGATCTATGCAAGTCGACTCGGTCGACCGCTTGAAACCATCTTCACTGAAGGTGTGACTGAGAATATGATATGGATGTGCTTAGCTAACTTCTCTCTCTCTCCCTCTCTCTCTCGATTCTCGGTGTTCAGGCACTTGTATGATTGTACCCGTTTGGATTGCAGCCTTGGTACCTTACAAGTGGATTAAACACTCGCTCTTTATTGCGCAACAACTATTGCCGTTAATTTCTCGTTCTTCCCTTCTGATCGCCCGTCCTTCGATCCCTGTCTTCTCCGTGGCGTACGGATCGGAAGATCGTGTGCCGTGGTGTTTGCTGTGGACAAGCTTTGGCCTAAACCATTTATTATAAAGCCATACTGGCTTGGCTGCTACATAAGCTTGTGCTTGGCAAACCACCACTCCTGTTTCTTTAGCCCGATGACATCGGACATACGCCGAGAGGGCCAAGTCGTGTATCTTTTATTATTTCCCCTGTGTCAATTGATCTTTCTGTGTCCCGTCGTCTTTCGGTGTATTGGGTGCTTTCTGTCGTGTGTCGCTTCGCGGAGTAGCCGTTCCGGATTAGCGACGAATAGATCAAGAACCGCGGGAGGAGGAGAACATGGACGACGACAGGAGCTGTGGGGTGAAGTGACCCTAGGAGGAGGTGACCCAGCGGATCAACTACACTAACCGAGGAGTGCTCATACCACTACTTCCTCGACAACGCAGGTGTCATGGCAGCACCCTCTTTTAGAGAATCCTATTAGACATTGCATAACTAGAATTGCTAGCGCTTTATCTTTACTCCTTTGCTAGTATATGATGCATGCAACTACCTAAGACATTATTACACTGTTTGCAAACAACTCTACTATACTACCCAGCTTCGCGCTCACGCTCTTTTATACATATTCCTATCTACCTGCTTGCTTGCATGTTACATCATTATATTTATTTATTAACTCCACTCGCATTGTATCTATGATGTGATGCTGGTGGTGAACCCTTGGGAATGGTTTGGCTTGGGATGCCGGACTGGTGGTATGTGAGCGTGCTGCGTGTGTCTTGGGTGTGTGGTGAGGGTCGAGTCGACCAAGTGGGATACACGACGAGCTGTGTAAGCGAGTCTTGCCCGGGAGTTGCATCTAGGCATTCCCACGAGAGATACCTGTGGCGGGTAATGGTGTATGAGGAGGTTCTGTGGTAGAAAGCCTACGTGGTTGAAACCCCGTGAACGGAGGTGCCGTGGAGGCACGGGGAGAGTATCCCCTAAGAGAAGATGCCTGCTTGGTCAACCTAGGATCTACTGGTACTTAGGCTCATAGGAATCCTTTACTGCTCACTCGCTTCTGATAGGCGGGAGACGGCTGGACTATTTGGTAGGGCGGTGCCACTACTGCTAGGTTGTGAGGTGATTAGGGTGGGCGGTGATGGATGTGGGATTCCCGAACCGTCCTAGATGCGCAGTACCACTGATTGGGCCCGGTACTGGGTCTCCCAGTCTCAGCGTTTCGGCGTAAGGGCCGAAGTTACCCAGGGCTGAGTGGTAGGGTGGCATCGACCTAGGCAAGCAAGCACCTGAAATTCTGCCTAGATGTATGTACAACATCGATGATGGCTAATCTTGTGAGTAGTAAAACCTCTGCAGAGTGTTATGGTTGATCGATCGATACATATGCCGACTCATCGGCTATGAACCTTTCCTGTGGTCTTCTACTAGTGTAGTGAGTGGTATTCTTTTCTCCCCCTGGATTATGATTGTCCGGCAGTGTGCCCGGAGTGGCAGTGTGCCGTTGAGGCAGGACCCGAGAGGGAGTTGGGCCTGTCGACTAAGTGCGAGGGGTGTGTGTGAGGTGGTGTATGGGCGAGATGATGGATTTGGGATAGACTGATGGGAATTGATGATATGGGTTAAAACTTGATAAACTATTATGATATTATTACTTGGTACTACTTTGCATGCGCTTAGGATGCAAACCATAGCCAAATGTTAGGATCGCTAGATCCTTTGTTTTCTCTTTTCCACTAAAGCTCATCGGTGCTGACCATGGCCTGCACATATCAGGCGGTGTGCATATTACCTAACTAACAACTTTAATATCAACTGATATATGATAATGTGATGAGATCGATCTTTGATTTTATCACATTATAACTCATTCTGTGGATTTTCCCTGCGAGGAAAATCGAGGATGTTTCACATGGTCGAAAGGAGTAATGAAAGAGGTCGCTAATTCGTCGGACTCTTTCATGTGGATCTGATGGTAACCGGAATAAGCATTAAGAAAGCAAAGTCGTTCACAGCCAGCAGTAGAATCAACTATTTGGTCAATGCGAGGTAATGGAAATGGATACTTAGGACAAGCTTTATTTAAACTAGTGTAATCGACACACATTCTCCATTTTCCATTTTTCTTTTTAACCAAAACAGGATTTGCTAACCATTCTGGATGGAAGACCTCCTTGATGAATCCGGCCGTCAAAAGCTTCTACACCTCCTCCCCGATGGTCCGGCGCTTCTCCTCATCGAATCGGCGCAGGCGCTGCTTCACCGGCTTGGACCCGGCACGGATGTCCAAGGAGTGCTCGGCGACTTCCCTCGGGATGCCTGGCATATCCGAGGGACTCCATGCAAACACGTCGGCGTGCTTGCGGAGGAAGTCGACGAGCACAGCCTTGGGCATGCCTGCTACGCTGATTAAGCGGGTAGGCATCTGGATAACTTACAAGATAAGTTTATGCGTGCCACCTATCATTTGATACTGCCTGAGAAAGTCTTTGGATTTCAGGTCGAGGGTGGCGCTGATCTTCAGCACCCTGCCGTTGGGGGAGCTCGGGTCGAGGAGCACCTCCTTCACCCTCTCAGCGGGCTCAAAGGTTCCCGTGGCCTTCTTGGGGTCGGGGACCTCCTTTTCCAACCTTTCGAGGTCGGTCATGAGGGCCTCTGACTCCACCAGCGCGCCGGCGTACTCGCAGCACTCGACGTCGCACTGGTACGCGTGCTGGTAGGAGGCGCTGATGGTAATCACCCCCTTCGGCCCTGCCATCTTGAGCTTGAGGTAGGTGTAGTTTGGGACTGCCATGAACTTGGCGTAGCATGGCCTCCCGAGGATGGCGTGGTAGGTGCCGTGGAAGCCTACCACTTCAAATGTCAGGGGCTCCTTCCTGAAGTTGTCAGGAGCCCCGAAGTAAACGGGCAGATCGATCTACCCGAGGGGTTGCACGCTCTTTCCGGGCACTATCCCATGGAACGGGGATGTCGTGGCCCAGAGGAGCGAGCGACTGATCCCCATCAAGTCGAGGGTCTCAGCGTAGAGAATGTTGAGGCCGCTGCCTCCGTCCATGAGGAGTTTGGAGAGCCTCGTGGTGCCGACGACGGGGTCGACAATGAGTGGGTAGCGTCCCGGTGATGGGACATAGTCCGGGTGGTCGTCCTGGCTGAAGGTGATAGCATCGTGGGACCAGTCGAGAAAGCATGGTGTCGCTGGTCCGACGGAGTAGACCTCCCTGCGCTCGCGCTTTCGCTGCCGCGGCGTAAGGGCGGTCCTGGGCCCACCGAAGATCATGAGGCATTTGTCGATGGGCGGGAACTCATCGTCCTTCCTGCCCTTGTCCTTCTGATCCCTGGCGGGCTTCTTGCCGGCGTCGTCCTTGAATAGCTGCCGGCTGTAGTGCTTCTTGAGCATCACACACTGTCCGAGTGTGTGATGCACCGGACCCTGGAGATAAGGGCACGGCTTGCTGAGCATGTCGTCGAAGCGGCCTCGAGGGGGTCGTTCCCTCTTGGGCTCGGTGGCCGCCACGAGGGAGTCGTCGCGGAGTGGGGCCTTTCCTTTCCCCATCTTCTTCTTGTTGTTCGAGCCTCGGGAAGAGGTGCCCTCGGGGGCCTCCTCCTTCCGTTTGCCCTTGGGGTCGGAGAAGAGGGCTCCTACCGCCTCGTCCCCCGAGGCGAAGCTGGTAGCGATCTTCATGAGCTCGGAGACTCTGGTAGGTGTTTGGCGCCCGAGCTCATGAACAAGCTCTTTGCAGAAAGTTCCTGCAGCAAACGCTCCGACGACGTCGGAGTCGGCGACCTGGGGCAGCTCGTTGTACTGCTTGGAGAAGCGCCGGATATAGTCCCTAAGGGACTCTCCCAGCTTCTGCTTGCAGCTCCTGAGGTCCCAGGAGTTACCAGAGCGTACGTACGTGCCCTGGAAGTTCCCTATGAAGATCTTGACCAGATCGCTCCAGTCAAAGATCATCCGTGGGGGAAGGTGTTCCAGCCAAGCTCTTGCAGAGTCGGCGAGGAACAGGGGGAGGTTGCAGATGATGATGAGGTCATCCTGCGCGCCGCCAAGCTGGCACGCAGGACGGTAATCCGCTAACCAGAGTTCGGGGTTAGTTTCCCCCGAGTACTTGGCTATGTTGGCTGGTTGTCGGAACCGGGGCGGGAACTTGGCCCTTTGGATGGCCTCGCTGAAGACACGAGGTCCTGAGGGCTCGGATGAGGGTTCGCGATCCTCATCCGAGTCGTAGCGCCCGCCCCGATGGACGCTGTAGCCGCGCGCGGCTCCGTCAGTCTTTCGCCGACCACGGGCTTGCAGAATGGCTCGGACGTCGACGTCCTTGCCAAGCCGTTGGTGGACTGGCGGGGTCCTTGGAGCCTTGGGTCGAACCGAGGCTTCGCGCTCGTGGCGTGCTATACCGCCACGCTGGTGACTTTCAGCGCCACGGTGTCGCGACGCTGAGCTTTCCGCCAGGAGGACGGCTGCATCCTCCAGGAGGTCCTTGAGTTGATTCCTGAGCTGTCGTGCCTCCTCGGTGGAGGGCTCAGGTATGCTCCGGAGCAGCATCGCTGCCTCCGCGAGCTTTTGGCTTGCCCGGGGGCGGCCCCTGGCAGGGTTTTTTTTACCGACCGGTAGCCGGTAACCGCCGGCCGGCGGTATCGGTATACCGGTCCGGTTTGACCGGTTACCGGTAGAAACCGGTCGAATTCAAATTTTGAGTTTGAACCCCAGTTCAATCGGTTCCGGACCGGTATACCGGCCGGTTTGACCGGTTACCGGCCGGTTTGAGCGGTTTACCGACCGGTTTGGTGGTTTAGGGTTTAGGGTTTGGTGGTAACCGGTCGCATTTTCAAATTTCAGATTTGTTTTTTTTAAAAAAAATGCTGAAAAAATTTCTAAAAATAGTTCGTGATTTATAGAATCCAATGATGTCAAAGTTTTTCAAATTTGAGTGCGTTTAGTATATTTTTCGACCTTCATGATTTAATGGGCCTTAACGGGCCGGCCAGGGTTTTTTATACCGACCGAAATCCGGTTACCGCCGGCCGGCGGTAACGGTATACCGGCCGGTATAAACGGTAACCGGCCGGAAACCGGCCGAATTCGAAATCGAATTCAAACTCACAGCTCAATCGGTTTTAGACGGGTATACCGGCCGGTATGACCGGTATAAACGGTAACCGGTCAAAACCAGCTGATTTTCTTTTTTTTTAATGCAGAAAACAAATTTTTTTGAATGGCCTTTGCACATAATGAGGTATAAACACCATACATTTCAGGGATAAATAGTGCCGTAGCAATACATAGGGCATACACATACTTGTATTGTATCAATACATAAGGCACATCAAAGTCATCAATACATAGTATCATATAAATAACATATTCTTAGTCTCATACACGAACAAATGTGATAGTCATCGGCATAGGCATAATCAACGTTGTATGAAGTATGGAAAGGCCCCCATGCTGCAAGACATCTGATATTCGGCGGTGGACATCAAAGCGATACCTCGCAGTCTAAGCAACTCGGCCTTAAAATCATTCCAAGATTGGCCCGTCCATGCCGCTGTTGTCTCCCATTCTTGAACTAACATAGCGTAAAAATGGGGGTCTTCCCATTCATACACCCATCTGGTCGCAGGTTGCGTGGTAATGTCAGGAATGTGATAGTTATAGCTTGCCTGGGAGGTATCACTGTACGAGGAAGAAGAATGCTGTGGAGTGTCGTAGTCTGTAGGTGCATAAACAGTCCTCTGCGACTCCGGTTGTCCATGGTCGCGGTCCTGAGTAGCATGCGTGAACTGGGTCTCGCCTGCAAAAAACCATTATTAGTAGTTTAGAAGTCATACACAGAAACAATTGTGCGTACGTAGGTGCAATGGATACCTGTGAAACGAAGACCACCACCTCCACCAGAACCACTACCACCAGCACCAAACCCACTGCCACCACCACCACTACCAGAACCAGTACCACCAGCAGCACCACCAGCACCATCACCATCACCATCACTGCCACCGTCACTGTCGTCATCAGAACCGTCATCAGTTGAGCTGCTATCCTGAGACTCCTGATACGGTGGACTACGCTGAGCCTCATCCTCAGTTTCAGTGTCACTGATCACTTGCTTTTTCTTTCCGCGTTGACGCTTGGGGTCACCCTTCTTAGGCGGCATCTGCATCTTCCTCTTCCCGAGGTGACTATCACCCACATGTCTACGGGCCCAATCACTGATGGAATCATCTCCCGTGGCCTGACGTAGATCTTGGGCGTCTATGTGGTCACTACGAGCACAAACAAATGAATCACATAAATAAAATGGACATACATAATATGAAAGCCAGACAGAGACACACATTATACCTGACAATATGTGATGGCATAGGGGCGTCTACTTCGTCATCATCCTCATCAAGAACTGGTGCCTGGTTTGATCTACCATACTCCATCCATTGATTAACTGGATTGTTCGAGTCATAGAATGAGACTTCGGTGAACTTGTCAATGAAATCTTCGTCATCATGCAGTGGCGGTCCAGAGATATCCGCTAGTCGCAGCCGAAGATTGTAGTTGACATACACAAGCTTGTTTAGTTTTTTGTGGGACAACCGATTGTGAACCTTCGTATGAAGTAAGGCAAAAGTACTCCAATTCCGCTCGCATCCACTGGAGGAGATACATTGTGCAACAAGCCGCAAAGCAAGACGCTGCAAATTTGGAGTTTGACTACCAAATATCATCCACCAGGCCGCTGCAAGTGTAACACATTATGTTAGATATATATTCCACGAGAGCAAAGCATCAAGGGTAGAGAAGTGCTCTTAGGCTCTTACATGGGCTAGTCCTTGGATCCGCTGCCATTTTCATAGCGAGTTCGGAGCCAAACTCACCAAGCTTCTGTCGAAAAATCTCTGCCTCTTGTAAAGCCTGCATGGCGCTCTGCAAATCCGTCATGCGCGAAAATGTATCTTTCAGACCATTAAACATTGTTGGAGTTGGATCCATTTTATATGCGTACTTTGGATTTAGGACAGCACCTGCAACACATGACAAATGCCAAACAAGGGAACGGTAAGTATTCATTTCATGGAGCTTGCTAAGTAAATATAATTCATGATCGTACCTGAACCCACATACGTGTCAATGTACACGTCAGTAATCCTGTTGTCCATAATCTGTCGATACTCATTCCATGTCTGCTTATTTCTTCCAAAGACAGACTCCATCTCCATTTTGCAAGTCTGGTAGGCATACACTACATCACACATGTTAGGCTGCTTGTCTTGATCAGCGAAGCGGAGGAACTTATAAATTGGTTGAACTGTTTTGATGATGTATTCCAGTCCCTCCCACCACTGGATACTTGATAACCTTGAATGAGCAAAGCGACCGTCTTCACATTTTATCCACTTGCTTTGCAGAAATTCAGGAGAAGACATCCACTGCATGAACTTGTCACGTTTCCGGTGAAAGCTCTCTAGGAACATGTAGTTGGTCCCAAATCTAGTAACATTCCACTTGACCAACTCACCACCGATTGCCTTCCTCATCATTGCATTCAACTGAGCATGGTTGTGCAAAAAGGTTGAGATTCGCTTGCATGTTGCGATTGTACCTGCATGTTCAGGCCTTTCACCAATATCCTTCAACATCAAGTTGATGGTGTGTGCAAGGCATGGCGTCCAAACAATATGAGCATAATGGTTCCCCAGTATCTTGCAAGCTTTTTTGTAGTTGGCGCCATTGTCGGTCACCACATGTACGACATGCTCGGCGCCAATCTCTTCAACAACCTTACGAATTTCCTGAAAAATAACCACAACAGTTTTTACAAATGTGACGTAAATCACAATATTATAAATAGTATGAACCTAACAACATGTTCAGAAGCTACCTGGTATAAATAATTGGCATCTTGACATCGCCCAGTTGCATTAACAGATTTATGAAACCATGTGACCCCATTGCAATAAATCAGGAAGTTGATGACACTCATTCTAGTGGGGCCAGTCCAAGAATCACACATCAACGTCACGCCAAAGTTGGTCCATTCCTTCTGAAACTTTGCGTACCTAGCCTTCAAGTCTTTCTCGTTCTCATCTAGGTACTTGCCATCGATATCTCTTCCAGTAGGTGACACAATGCCTTCACCTGTAAGCAGAAGGCGCCATTCGTGAGAATACATAAAGATAGAAACGTCAAAATTGAGAGAGATGACTCTGAAAGTTGTACTAACCCCACTTTTGTGTCTCTCTCACCGCACTTATGAAGTACGGATTGTCGGCCTGTCGTCCTAGGATTCCTGCAACATGGAAAAACTATCCCCAAGCTTTCCCAATAGCTTCCTTTGCATTCTTCCCCTTCTGCGTCCAAGACCCTGTATCAATCCTTGGTTGGACCATTCCTCTCCTCCTACCGGCTGCCAAATTGTAGTCCTGCAGAACCACAGGAGTCTCCCTCTGTGATCCTGCTCTTCGAAACATCCTTTGCAAAGGATTCCCACCCTGTGAACCACTACCCCCTCCACGGTCGTAATTACCTCCTCTCTGTTGCACCCCCTGCTCGTACTCATATTCTACTCTCGACTGATTAAGTGCTTGCTGGAGCTGCGCCTCATATTCATCATCACCAAGTGGATGGTTACCCTCCGCTGCAGCCTTCTCTCTTGCCAACTTTTGTCGAGACCGGTTAGAAGTTGCCTTTTTAGTTCTATCAAGATCACGTTGAAAGTACTCATGCACATCATCTGGCACGCTTCTGCAATGCACCACCTGCGACCCGCGACCGGCTAAATGTTTTTTGAATCTTGTTGCACCACCACCTCCTTTCATCGTATGACAGTAGTTGCACCTCCACCCAGGAGAAAGGTTTTCACCATGCTCCCATACAATGTCTTTTCCTCTGCTTGACATTGTGCACCTGCATGAATGGACAACACAAACTAATCAATCACATAGATTAAATCTACGTAAATAAGTGGCTAAGTCACAACCTTCCACCTAAATAAAATTTACCTAAACAATATAAACCTAAAATATACATCAGTATATACCTAAAATATACATCAGTATTAGCACACCTACAACCTAAAATATACATCAAACCTAAAATCCTAAACCAAATCCTAAACATAACCCTAACTAATAACCTAAACACACCATAAATCCTACTAAAATCCTAAATCAAATTACCACTGCACCCTAGATCAATAGATAACTACTTCCTATTCCAAATCCTAAAGCTAATCCTACTAAAAATGCTCAAGAAAAAAAAGAAACAACCTTACCTGCCGAAACCGGCGAAACCGCGCGGTTACCGGTTGAAACCGGCCGAGAAACCGGTGCAACCGCCCGGTACCCGGCGGATCCGCGCGCGCGTCGGTATCCCGGTCTTACCGACCGGTATACCGGTCCTACCGGCCGGTAAGAAAGCGGCGGCCAGCGGACGAGCGGGGAGGCGGCGGTTTCGGCTGCTGCGGCGCGGAGGGGGGAAATGGGGGGTGGCTCTGCCCCCCCCCCCCCCGTGACCCAGGGTGACGTTTTGTGCCCGTTCGGGCCTAATGGGCCTAACGGGCCTTAACGGGCCTTTTTTTTTACTTCGGGACTTCGAAAAAAATTCTAAATGTAATCAAATTTGAAAAATTTTGACACCATTGGAATCTATAAATCATGAAGTATTTTTAGGAATTTTTTTACCATTTTTTCCTCCGATTTTAAATTTGAAATTTCGGTTTTTTCAAACCGGCCGGTACCGGTACCGGTCCGGACCGGTATGACCGGTAACCGGCCGGTTACCGCGGTATTCCGTCGGTAAATATAACCCTGGCCCCTGGTGTCTCGGCCCCGTCGTCAACAACGATTCGGGCCTGAACATCTCGGGCTCGACGCTGAGCTACTCCTCCATCGCTCCGCCGCTCGTCGTGCTCCAGCGTAGCTCGCAGCTGGGTGAGGCGCAAGCGATCCACGTCCATCCGCGCCTCAAGCTCTCGGAGCTGCTCTAGCTCCGGGGTTTGAGGCACGGGGCGAGATGTTCCTGCCCCCTGATCCAGCGGCGGAGCTGACCGTGCGGGCTGCGGGGCCGCTGGAGGGGGCGTGACTTGTTCGTGCTGGGCTTGCGATGGAGGGGTATGTCGTCGTTGCCCCCCGAGTGGACATCCTCCACCGCCCCTTATCAGGGTGCATCAAGTTGTAGCACTCTCGAGCGGGGTCGATGTAGAACTGGTCCGAGTTGGAGATGACGCTCTGTGCATTCTCCCCCGAGTCGTCGGTGTGGGCGGCGAAGTCCACATTTGCCCAAATCGTCATCATCGTCGCTGTAGCTGCGACGAGACGACGAGGTCTGGCCATAACGGTCCCTCCCCTCCGAGTGTTCTCGAGGGGTGAGGCTGATGGTGGTATCTGTTTCCCCACCACCATGTGTCCTGGCACTTTCCCTAGGGGATGACGGTGAGGATGCCACGTGGTCTCCCACGAGGCTGTCCAGGCGCTCGAGGCGCTGGACTGGAGTGTCCGACAGCTCGTGCAATAATGCATGAACTGCACGAACGTGGGCGTCCATAGCGGTCTGGTGCCCAAAGAGGGAAGACGGCGCCGTTCCCCTCCCCCGGTGAGGGCGGAGAGAAAGATCGGCCGGTGTCGCGTTTCCGCTCTCGCCCGTCCTTCGGGCAGTAAGCGGATACGCGACCGCTGGTGTCGGAGATCCCGGGACAGCGACTGGTGCAGTATTGGCTTCCCCCGTTGGGGGTGCCTGGTTGGCCGCATCACCCGCGGCGAGAGGCTGGTTGGCGCTGCTGCACCTCCTCCTCCTGATCCGCCGGGAGCGGCGTGCAACATTTCCCCCGTCCTCTGAGGCGGGTGGAAGCGTTGCGGGGGTCCCTTCTCTGGCCGCCTGCTGGGCCGGAGTTGGGACGACAACGACGCGGGGCCCGATAGGGCGCAGGTTCATCTCGAGCCCTTGGCCGGTGGCCACGAACTCGAGAGTCCCGAACAGGAGTACTGCGCCAGCGGGAAGCGTGGTGGAGCTGGCTGCCATCTGAAACCTACGTCAACACGCAAAAGTCCCCTACCTGGCACGCCAACAGTCGGTGCTAGTTTTAGCGGGGCTAACACCGGCTAGTAAATATGTGTTTTGCGGTTGAGGCTACGGATGGTGTGCAAAGGGGAACACGGGGATTATACTGGTTCAGGCCAAGCAAGCCCTACGTCCAGTGGAGAGGAGAGTCATGTTGCCTTGCACCGGGGTGCTTGTAGTAGGGGGTTACAAGCCAGGCGAGAGAGAGAAGTGCTCCCTGGTCTCTTGTGAGTGTCTAAGTGTATGCAAGTCGTTTGCTGTTGGTGTGTATGTGTGGGTGAGAACTTAGGACTTCCGGGGGTGTGTCCTAAAGCTGGCCTCTGCTCTCCCTTTTATAGTCGCAGGGGAGAGGCAAGGGCAGCACTTACAATGCTACGTATGTTACAGTGAGGAGTTGTTGTTCCTCGTTTGACTATGGTCAGCTACGGTCTTTTCTCCGCGTCTCCGGGGTATGGCCGTAGTGGTTCGCACGATCTTGGTGAGTTCCGAGGCAGCTACAGTCGTCGGATTGTGGCACGCCGTAGGGTCACAGCTGATGGCTGCCCTTCCGCATGATGTGACGAGAGGGCGAGTCGTCTCGGGGCGTTGTCTCCCGAGGCTCGGGACTTCTGAAGGCGTGATGGGATGGAACAGGGTGATATCTCCCCTCGGGCGTATTTTCGGCCTTTGGACAGTACTTCCCGAGGGTTAGGTGGGCTCGGATGGAAGGCGTGCTCGTCCTTTCGAGTGGACAGTGCAGTAGACGTTTTTCCCGTTCTTGCGTAGCCCGTCGTCAGGCGCTCGGACTGTCGTAGTCGGAGTTGATAGACCCCGGCGGAAAACGGGGCGGCGCACCGTAGACCATACCGTGGAGAGGACGGCCGTAGTGGGCCTATCAAATCCGCTGCCAGGAAAATCCTGACAGGTGGTATGGCCGTCATGGGCGTGCGAAGCATAGTCGCGTCAAGAATCTCGCCTGACGGGACAGTGCCTGTAAAGTGGTCAGGGAGGTCTCTTGTGGTCCAAGATTGCTCTGCTGACATCACCGGTGCCTTGGATGCCTTTGTGAGATTGCGCTCGAGGGGGATGAGGAAGCTCGGGCGAATCGGAGAATTGACTGTCATTGGTGCAATGACGTCGTGGGCCTCCGTAGACGCGGCCTTCGCGGGCTTCGGGCGCGGCCTTCGTGGGCTTCCACTGGCCTTACTTGGGCCAGGCCGTGATGGAAGTGATCGTTTTTGCATTGAAGTTGGGTACCCCTAACTTTGGTACCCGACAACTGGCAATTAATAGAAGTCAATTATTCTTGTCGTCTATTTTTTTGTTCATTTTGTTATATAATATGCACATGGATACTCTATAATCTCTATCGATTGTGATAAACTAATCAACTAACACTTTGTATCATTCTCCGTGGCTCTGTTCGGCTGGCTAGTCCAGCCAGCACCAGCCAGCCACTCAGCAGTGTTTTCTCTCATAACAATCAGCCAGCCAGCCGAACAGAACTGTATTCATAGTTTTTCTCTTTCTGCATGACACCTTCATGTATTTTATAAATATATAATATGCCTTAATTTGAAACCTTGGCTTATTAAGTTATGGTGGCTCTTGTTGCATCCCATGTCTCTTGTCATCATAAACAATCTAGATTTTGAATTTCAAAATTTAGATCTTATTAGTTGTTGCAGATTTGTTGTCAACAGGTTAAATTGAAAGTCTTGGAGCTACATGTTATTCAAATGCATGTTTCGTTGCGATTGCATGCATATATGGGCATATCACTAGCTAGTCTAATATAAAAGAGAGAGAATGGATTCTTCCATCCCTGTTGCACATTTTCTAGCAAGATAAGATGGAAAGCAGTGTAGCCATTAGGAATTGCCTGTGTATACGGATTAGCAACAGTACTGGTTTCTTAAGTGTAACAATATAATGCTGTGCAAATAGTATAATAACAATATAATACTTGTGTGGATGGACAGCTAGCTAGGACTAGCTAGGAGAGAGGGATTGGAGACAGAGATCGACTGCTCATTGCTAGCGTAATAATTAGGCCCTGTTTACTATCAAACAATTTTCTCTTTTCCCTATCACGTCGATTATATTTTATTTCTGCATGGAGCATTAAATGAAATAGCAGCCTGTTGCATATTTGTACTTTTAGCCTGACTATCTTAAGATTAATCTTTTAAGTCTATTTGGACCATGATTGGACAAAAATTGTCAAATACAAACGAAAGTGTTGCAGTGTACCTTTTCACCTCTTTTCACCGAGTAAATAGGGCCTTAAGCTACAAGCATGTATGGCGAGATTAATAGATTACACATACAGTCATACTCACACTCCCGTCGTGGCGTCTAATATACAATCAGAGAAGTCCTAATTATTAATAATAACTAAACAGATGATTGACCGATGACTGATGAAAGCACCAAGGTTGACAATGACACAAGCCCAATCCACACACGTAAGGTAGCTAGTAGCAACTAGTTACTAGCTATACTCCTACAACTGCCTAGCTAGTCTTTTACTTCTCCATGGATCTATCGTCACAGTATATATCGTCACCTACCTACATAATCGGCCCGTCAATATCTGCCGCAATACCTCATGGAGGAAGAATTACTGTCTTCTTCTTCTCCTCCTTCTGTCCGTTCTGCATGCTCCCTCACCACTGTCACCAGCCACAGCTGACTCTTCTTATTTTTTACGCATATACCGGTTGTCCATTGGTGACCTCTCTCTGGCCTCTTGTCCTGTCCGATCCGATCCTCTATCCATTCGCGCCCGACATTGACCACATGCACCTGGCCACCTGCATCAACAATGGTGGGTTGTCGGCAGGTGCCATCAGGAATCCACAGGCGGACGTGTCTGTCTTCCTTCCTTCTCAGTTTGGCGGCGGCAGTCACTCACGAGCGGCGTGTGGCTGCTACCAGCAGCCGGCCCGCCGCAGGGATTTCTTATTATTAGCTGCTGATGAGTAAGGCCCCGTTTAGATCCAGTTGCAGTTGCAATTCTACACTGTAGCACGTTCGTTTGTATTTGACAACTTTTGTCCAATCATGGCCCAAGTAGGCTTAAATGATTCGTCTCGTGATGTACATGCAAAAAGTACAAACATGCAAACATTTCGTCTACATTTAATGCTCCATGCATATGCCGCAACGTTGATGTGACTAGTTACAGTTACAATTTGCACTGGATCTAAACAGGGCCTAATTGAGAAGCCTCGCCGAAGCAGCCGGCGGCGGCACAGTGGTCGCCGCTGGTGGCAGCGTTGTCAGCGAGTCGGCGACGACCTTCGCCACGGCGTCCTTGACCGGCTGCTCCTCCCAGTCGGTTGCCGGCGGCTGCAACACACCAACGAGACCGAGAAAAGACACTGTTAGCCTTAGCCGTTTCGATCACCAAGTACAGACTGGTGTCAGTGTCACACATGAGAACGAAATTATAGCATCAATGCGTTGCCAATTTTTCGTCCTAGATGTATGCTATGAGAGCGACACTACCGTCTACCGGTGAATGTGGATACTAGATGCCAAGCAAGTGCATGTGACGAGGCTGCTGGTTTCAATTTTCAAGGGGTATTACTTTTCATGGAATCTTATTGGATTTTAGATATAGACAAACTGTACTGTAGCCTGTAGCTGTATAGATCCCTGTGCATGCATGTGCACCTGTTCGTGTCCATCTCTGAAAATAAACATGAGCTAATCAAAGGACCAATAGACTCTAAAATTAGTCCTCATTGGCTCTTATTAGCCCAGAAGTAGCCCACACGTTTAAGTGTTCTAATTGGTATCTACTACAAACACATACTGTGACGATAATTAGCTCTGGGATCCAAATACCCTCAAATTGCCATCAAAAGATTCTTTGAACCGTCTGTCCTTTCCTCATCTTGCATTGCATGCATGCATCGTTTCCTCACTTTGGTGCATGTTTTAGTTTCAACCAGCAGGTACTAAATATTCCTGATGATAACATATACTGTATAAGTCGACTTTTGCATGCATTGCACTGCTAGCAGCTTGTAGCCAGTTCAGTTCCATCCGGATGAGAAAGTTATGATTATTCATCCACTGTTAACAAACTAGCTAACCTAGCAGTTATCTTCACCGTGTCAAGTTGCACGACTTTGGCATGTCGGAATGAATCCTCAATTAATGATGCACGACTTAATTCAGGTGATATATCGATGACCATCGTGTCATGTGACGCAGATATTGGATAGAGTGGAGTATACTGTATACCTTGATTTGCATCGTCAAGACAGCTCTTGCTGCTGAGGCGTTCTTCCCTCCGGTAGCAGTTCCAGCGTCGCCATCATCGGCGGTGCTCATTGCAACCAGGCTGACGCCATCTCCGATCTGCCTTTTCAGGCACTGCAGCGTCGGGACCAACACGTCAGTCATGTTGCACAGCGACGGCGACGGCGACCTCACCGCTATCTTCAGCGTGAAGAGTTCTTCGTTCGCTGCCCTGGTTATCTCGACCTGCACCTTCGTCGTCGTCTCACCGGAGTCGTCGTGGCCGCTGTGGTGGGCCAACAGCGACTCGAGCGACTTGTTCTTCTCCTCGAGCTCAGCCACCTTGGCCTCCAGCGATCTCACGTACTCCCTTGCCCCGATCAATATCGACGTCTTGTCCTTCTGTCATCGTGTTCGTCAGAAACAGCTCGAGATCATGCATATGTATGATCAGACAGAAACACACACACAAACACTGGACGAAGTATACTTTGGCGCCAGGAGGAAGAACGGCCTTGAGGGCGTGGAAGCTGCCGTTGAGCTTCTCTCGCCGCTTGCGCTCCGAGAGCACATGCTGCAGCTGAGTCGACGGTGGCTGCTGCTGTGCCGGTGCCTGGTAGTAGTACTGCTGCCGGTGGCTGGACATCGCCGCCTCGTGAATCTTGGACAGCACCGACATGGCCGTCCTGAACATCCTATGCCCACACGCGCCGGGCTTCGGTGGCCTCTTGGGCCCGAGGTGCCGCGCGTAGCGCTTGAACGCACCGCCGGTTTTCGCCGGCACGTGAAGGCTGGTGTACTGGTGGTCGTGGCCGTAAGGTGCCACCTGCGAGTTCACCTCCGGGTACTGATGCTGGTGGCCGCTCGGCGCCGGCGCGGCGAGGACGTGCGCCGAGGAGCTCTCGGGGCTGAAGGAGAGGGAGGACGGCGACGAAGACGAAGGGAAGCTGCAGGTGCTGGCGTGGTGCGGGTCGTCGTCGAGGAGGCCTTCCACGATGATAGGGCCGTGCATGTCGATGGTGCCGGCACCGTCGTTGGAAGACATGTACACTGCTGCTTCGTCGTCGTCCATGTTCATGCGCATGCTGATCTGGATGTGTTGATCGATAAGGCGGAGTTAAGAACCTTTCGTTTATATATGTGTCCTGAATCTTTGCGCTAAATTTGCAGTGTGATTTCATGATTAAATTGGTCTCTATAGCCTTCTTGCCTGGTTAATTATAAGGTGGCGATGAATCTGCGAGCTGATGAGAAACTGCTGCTGCTCGTCCTCCATGTACTACAGCTATGCAGGTGATCAGTCAGCAATTAAGTTACCAAAAACAAACGAAGATAACTACTTAAGCCAAGAAATGCCATATACCTGCTGGCAGCGTAGCCGTAGCCGCACATGAAGACGTTGTTACTGCCGGAGTTGTCGTTTGGTGGCGTAGCCAGTGGAGGATCCACCATTAAAATTCACCTATTGCGAAGCTATCACCATTGATGCAACAGCATAACGAACTATAGGCGTAAGAGTATAAGACCAGATAGAGGCTGTTGTCAAGTTTCTTGAACATATACTCCCTCCGTACATTATAGAATAGTACATTTGCGTTTGTCCGATTCCAAGTCAAACTACTCAAACTTTGATCATGTTTATATAGATAAAAATATTAAAACATTTATCACATTAAAGAGGAAAACTATAAAAATACATTTGATAATAAATATATCTTATCATGCATGCTCATATTTGATACAATAAATTTTTTTCTAAAAGAATTTAAATTTAGATTATTTAAATTAGTATAAATTAAAATATATTATATTCCACGACAGAAGTAGATTGGAACTAGATGCCCGGCTTCTAATAAACATTGTAATGAATCATGGATATAAAGTTAGATGCAATGATGTGAGGACGAAACTATCTGTTTGAACATGAGTCTGGAATCACTAACCAATGAATAAAAAGAATATAATACTCACTCTGTTAGGCTGAGCTGAAATTCGGCTGGGCTGAATTTTACGGTTGAATTGTTGTGAGAGGAAAATACTATTGGCACCAGCAACAATTAGACAATTTGACAAAAATGCAACAACCCACTTGGTAGACCTATAATATGTACAAAGCACATAACACCTTCATACTTTAATTTTCATCTTACAAATCACTTGCAATAATAAATAACCAAATGGGTTTAATATATTTTCAGTAGGGGCTTGCCCTTCCAGTTTTCCTCAAAAAAAATAAATAACCAATGGGAAGATAGGGGAGTATAGTCCAGCAATTGGCAGGTCTTGCGATTGCCACACCTTGCCGGATTGGTGGATCCACCCGTGGGTGTAGCCATGGAGTCAGCTGCACTATCCATATATGTCCAATGCTGTCTCAGCTAGACGTGTCTGGTTCTTTAGGTCAACATGTACATGGAACTAGCATCAAAATGGCGACATTGTATTTTGGACATGGGCCAACATGTAAAATATTTTCATGAGAATGCTCTCAATGAATTGATTCTAACAAGAAGCACATCAAATGGTAATATGATTGTTGACCTTAATAAAGTCACGCACCAAACAAAAGAGCTAGAATGGTCGATCTGTAGACTCATGCCAAGGATCAGCCTAGCCGGCCCTCAAGTCGACCAATGCCTAAGAGTGTGTTCGCACAGGAACACTATTTTACTTGGCGCCTCCAGCAATGAGCATGATATGCAAGACATGTAGCCGGATGAGACTTATCATATCAGGAGCGCAATACAGCGACGAGGTTTCTTGGAACTTGATAACCCACACATCTGAAAGGCCCCTTGTTGGGACATGCGGTGGTGTTGGGCTACCCTAGTATGCTTGAACACTCTAGTGTTTTGTCACCATAGATCCACCGTCCATGCAGTACCAATGAAGAATGAGGAGCAATAGTGATGTGAAAGGTAGGATAAAAGGTGTAGTAGATGTGTTTTTAGTCGATTGGAAAGATGAATACTCAGTCATTTGTGGTCCTGTAGTACAAATAGAGGGGGACGGTCTTGTCCTAGTAGGAAATCTATTCCACTCTCAGTTTACGTTCACTATAGATTAGATGAGTTTCCAAAGGAAAAGACACGAAATTGAGCTTAGACTGCCAAAACCGTCACAAGATGGTTTAAACAATGACATGCAATGACCAGGGGAAAACAGGTCTGACTAGTTTTTTTAAGGATGTTGCAATACATGCCTAATTCAATCAATTTTGCTCTCTTATTGTTTGCACGTGTTCTCCATCTTCAACATTTTGATCCTATTTTGGTCGTCAACAGATGAACTTTTGTTTTTAGTGAAACATATGCGAGTTTAAAAACACATGACAACACCATAGCGATGACATGAGTTCATCATCTATTTTTGTCTAAGAGTGAGATGTACATCAACCATGTGGTTTTGAGGGCGACAACAGACATATATCGGTCATTGTTTGTTCTCAAAGGCTTTTTGCCAAATAATTGCTCTTGAGAGATGATCACCTTGCATAGGTTTGGGCATTCGGTCACTGATATTTTGGGTTGGGTAATTCAATTTCGAAAAATATTGGTTTTTGAGAATTCGAAACCAAAATTCCTACTAAAAAATCAGGGACCAATATATGATTTGGTTACCCGATTTATCGGTTCGGTGTTCAGTCAAACCCAAGTAGACCGAGCTTGACATATAGAAGGGAAGGCTCCATGGGACAAAGGGGAGGGAGAGATTGAACCTATTTGAGAAGGTGGTAAAGAGATCTACGTGTAGCCACAACTAGAACCCTCCCTGCTGGTGCTCCGATTCCAGCGATGTTGCCTTCACCGGCTGTGGTGCCCGGCGGCGACCTCAGGACTTACGTTGTATAACAAGTCACTCCTCGGCGCTACAATGAAGGACTACCTCAAGGGCCTGTCGCTCTCTCCTTGTGCTTCCCTACTGACGAGGTGCTCCTCGAGCAAGGAGCGGCCCATTGGTGCAGTAGTGACCAGAGATAACCATGGCGGAGCTTGATGCTTGGCTGAGGGCACGGAAGGTGTGGAACTAGATTTGATTAGCAAACAGCGGTGCCTTGGATTTGGCAAGCAGCCAAGAACATGAGTCAAGGAGTGAGGAAGATAATATGTACTAATATTGCTTGGTTACATCAAATAGTTTGGGTGCTTCTATTACCTGGTTGCACAAATAAAAAAAAAACTATGCAACGTTCTTTGCGAGATGGGAGCCGACTTAGATGTCTGATATTTCAATTTCTTCGGGTTTGGTCTCGTTTTTGAGGTCTCAATTCTTCCGTCTCGGTATTTTTTCCCCCACCCCGATACATATGAATTTTCAAAAACTATGGTAATTGATTTATATGAACCTTCCAAACTTGGAGATCACTTGTTGAACATGTTGCTTCTCATTTTCTTGTTGTATATATGATTAGGCAAAAAGAGGCGTGTCTCTCTCCTGGGATCATCATCAATTCTTTTTCTGATAAGCTTTATCAAAGTCTTGTTACTATCAAGGAGGACTTTATGAGACTGTTTAAGGAGTTTTATACTACCCCCTTTAGATTTGAGAAGTATTAATTCCTCTCACACAACACTCATTCCTAAAAAGGCCATTCCTGAAACAATTGATAACTATGAACCTATTTCTCTACTAAATTAGGGCCTGTTTAGATTCACTCATTTTTGTAAAATGAGTTACTGTAGCAACGTACTAACTTTTGCAATAAGTGTCCAATCATACCCTAAGTAGACTCAAAAGATTCGTCTCACAACATTTTGCGAAGCTGTCAAATTAGTTTTAGTTTTCATTAACATTTAATGCTCCGTGTATGTGTCTAAAATTTGATGTGATGGAACTTTTTATATTTTGTGGTGAATCTAAACAGGGCCTTACTCACTAAAGTGCATGTCTAAAGAAATCTCTTCAAAGCTGCAATTTGTTACTCTTCAATTGGTGCATGAGAACCAACATGGGTTTACTAGGGGCAGGACCATACCTAGCTTGGGCCCTTTCCAATTTCTTCAAATCTGCCACCATCCTAGAAAAGAGGTGATCATTCTGAAGCTTAATTTTAAAAAGACTTTTAATATTTCAGCGCACCCTATTGGGAAATCTATCCCTAGTAGTAAGTGTCTGGCGGTCTTCGCGACCGGTGAAGGCCCTAAGAGACTAAAAACAACATTGAAGAGGCAAAGATGGTAGGCTTAGTTGCGGCTGAAGTGTATGCCTCTATACTTGTTGTTGTTCAAGGCATGACAGCTTCACTGCGAGCTGAGGTCTCTGCCTCCAACATTTTCTCATGGATGTTGACCAATTTTGTAAAGCTTCCAAATTTCACGGGTAAGGTTGCATATTTCACCAAGCTTCCTAGCGCGACGAATTCAAAGACTTTGGAGAAGGCTGGTTGTGATTAATGAGCTAAGGAAGAAGAAGGATTATCAAAGTCCGGTGGAAATTACTGAAGCCTCGAAGGCTGTCACGTCCTTTGTCCGCAATTTATTGGCTATTTCTGAAAGAAGTTTGGCTAGCAAGAAGGATCACGCTCTTGCAGAGGTCGTCGTGGCAAGGTTTGTTTCTATTATTTTAGAAATTTTGTCTCTTGCTTAGTCTCTCTTTCTTCTTTCTTGTTCTTATTTTTATTTGTGCTTCGCAGGATTTGAAAGCTGTGGAGGCCGCCCGCCGGTGCGGTGCAAGAGGCGAAGGCTCAGGACGCTATTGGTGGGGTGTCTTCGCGTGTTGCGGAGGCTCGGAAGCTGGAGGGTGATGCACCTGGCCGTACACCTCCAGAGGTTAGCTTTTGTGGCTTGCCAATTTTTTTTTGTTTTGGAATTGTGGCTTGCCATATTTGTAAAGGGGCTTTATGTTTGATGGAGCATTGTCTTTTGGAGATTTTAAGGTAACTTTGTCCTACGCAGGGTGCCTCCTAGGGGCATGCGCAGGACGTGATTCCTCTTGTAATCATGAAAGATGCCGGTTTATATTGATGGAGAATTGTGGGACTATTGGCATGAGACTTTTCACAACCCTTGGTTTTCGATATGTGGGATTTTATGTTGCACAATATTGATAATAAGCGTGCGGGTTTTGTTAGATCGTTAGCTTGGCGAGGACCTTGCCTTCTTTCATGAGGCTTTCTTTTTTTTTTTTGGCCAGTTTCTTGTTTAGGGGCCTTCTTGCGATGTATTTTCTTTGAAGTTTTAGTTTAGCTACTTCATTTTGAATAAACGAAGGCTTATTTATTCTGCATTGAAATTTTTTAGAAACACTACACATTGCAGTCTGAGGTTTGAATCCTAGAAACACATATTTTCTAACTTTTTTATTTTATCAAGTTGTATCTCTACGTTTAGAATCGGTAGTGATAAGCCACTCATCACTATCGATTATCCCTGTCAGATACGGTTCCAGCAGCGAACGGGGCCTTTGGTCCAATGGTAGGACTGTCCAGTGGGACGGTACTCAGCAGGGTTCAAATCCTGATTGTCGCACATTTCCTTGATTTATTCCAGGATTTAACGGCGTTGTGTTTTCAGTGGTCGGTGACGTTCCCGTCGACAGCGAGGCGCTTGTGGTGACTTCGTCAATCTCGAGATCTGTCGGCGCAGTCTTTCGAAGGGTGAGCGTATGTGTCTGTACTGTTTAATTCGAAAAAAAAGACACGGTTTTAGCGGTGATTATGTTTTTTGGCCCAGTGAAACAAGAAGCATATCCCACGTGTTGGCGCGGAAATTATTAATGATTTGAGAAATCAAATTTCTTATGCAAAGGGTTAAACAATTATAAATTAATATAGTAGATGACAAGGCACACTGATGTGGACAACTTAATCATGTTTGTGCATCATGTATCTTGATGACATGTAAATCACACTACTACAAAAAATCTTTTAGGAGGCTTTGCAATTTATTTTTGGAGGCGGACAGCACTGAAAACCGCCTCGGTTAATACCTCGATTAACCGAGACGGTTATTTTTTTATTAACCGAGGCGGTTAGAAAAAATCGCCTCGCAAAATATATTAACCGAGGCGGTTGCTTTAAAATGCCCGCCGTGGTTAATATATATTAACCGAGGCGGTCTGTTTTAAGCAAACCGCCTCGGTAAATCATTAACCGAAACGGACATTATAAAACAACCGCCTCGATAAATGAGGCCAACCCAATAGCCCACATGAGCCCAGTATCGTGTTCAATATATAAACGAGATGGACAGACATAACCCTAACCCTAACACACCCTCCCTCCCTCTCTCTCTCTCACACACACACTCAGCAGGGGGCGGCGGCGCCGGCCCTTCCCCTCTCCTCTCTCTCTTTCACTCCCTTCCTCATTCTCCCTCCCCCTCCCGGCGGCCGGCCCGACGGGGTCGCTCGCGAGCGGCGCGGCGGCCGGCCCGGCGAGGTCGCTCGCGGGAGGCGCGGCGACCTGCCCGGCGGGGTCGCCGGCCTGCTTGGCAGCGGCGTGCGGGTGGCCCGGCGGGGCGGCCTCCTCCTTCTTCGGTGGCTGCGGGCCGGCAGCGCTCCTCCCTCTGCATGAGCAGGTGCCTCCTCCTCCTCCTCCGGTGGCGGGCAACGGCAAGTAAGCGGGGAGGCCGGATCTGGCAGCCGGAGGGCAGCGGCGAGCAGGCGGCGGCGGCGGCCCATGGATGGGCTCGCCGGGCCCATGGATGGGCTCAGTGGGCTCGTCCGCGGGTTTTCCTTTTTTTGTTTTTTAATTGATTAACTGTGACGGTCGGGCAACCGCCTCGGTTAAGGTCACGATTAACCGTGACCTTTGATCCCTCGGTTAATCAAAAACGACCGCCACTGGTAAAGAAAAATGTAGCAGTTTTATAATTGTAAATGCTAGTTAAATATAAATGCATCTCATAGTAAACGATGAGGTGGATAACTTACATAATGAGATTGAACTAGATTTTGCCTTATAAGAGTACAAGATAAGATAAGATAAGATATGCTTGGTCTTTGTTCCATTATTAATTAATTGTGAACCCTATATACGTGCGTGTTGGTATTCTGTTCTTGAGGATAGGAAACAAAATGACGTCCTGGCTCCACCCCTGGATTGTGATTAAAACGTCGTTCTAGCCATGCAGCTGCTAAGTCGGACTTCTTTGCCCCTATCTCATCGGTCTCCGATCGCATGCAGTTACTCCGCGCCCACATACAATTAAATAAAAGAGTAAACTGCACACTAGGTCCTCAAACTTTTAGATCCTTAAACTAAAAAAACGACTGTCTAGGTCTCTAAACTATTGTCATCGCAGACCACCAGTCCAAAACTCGCCATGTGTCAATGCTAGCATCTGACGTGGCCATGCCACATAGACAGCTAGACACCAGAGCCATGATAAGTTCTCAAAAAGTTCTCTTTCTCACTGCCAAGTCCGTCCTCCACCATCGCCACACTCTCCCAGCTTGTCGTCCATGTGGGCCTCCTCGCCGCACGGCCGGTGCTGGTCCTCTCCACCACCAAAGCTATGGATTAGAAGTACATAATAGCTATCTTATAGGAGTCAGAAAGGAACGGGGACAGCTCGTATCTGAGGCTGCAGCTAACGCCCAGCAGGCCAGCACCCTACCGACGCGCATCCCCTGGCCAGCAGCTTCGCAATGGCGTCCTCCAGGCACGGCTTGCAGTCCCTGCCGGAGAGGTCCTTGGTGCACAGTGCCATAATAACGCGCAGCCTCTGCTGGGCCGCCCTAGGCCACTAGCCAGCAGCAACGGCGTCCTCGCTCCCCTGCCAGCAACCTCTCGGTCGAGCTCGGATATATGACCTCGCAGCCGAAGGCTCGGTGCTCCCGGTCGATGTCGCCGAAGAAGGGGCCTGCAAAGTACCGGAGCATGGAGGCGTCCAGCTAGCTAGATGACAGCGTCCGTCTGGGTGGGACTGCCACCGGATGCACCGCGAGTCCCATCGTCGCCGGACATGACGCCGTCGTCGGTGCGCGGTCGTCGCTGCAACTTCCGCTGCTGGGCCTCAAGGACGGAGGTGGTTGTTGTGGTTTCCGCGCGTGCGTCGTTGTGGAGGCTGTCGCGGCTCTCGATGGACAGTCGCGCTCTGGTCGCTGATCGATAGGGGCAAGATCCGGACCTCGGCCACCACCGCTGGAAGAGGGGGCGAGCGCCGATCCCTCAGCGTGATCGCGCGGCTCATGGGCCTAAACGCGCTCCCGCCCGGGCTGGTGGCCGTCGAGTACGGGCAGCATGGTGGGCGCGCTCCAGCGGTCCGCGTCGATCACGTGCCTCGGAACCGTCGCAGTTCTGCTTCGTCGACCCGTACTTCTTAGGTAGGACAGAGTCGCCACTGCCGTCACATCGGCCGCTGCCGGCATTGTCGCCGATGATCGAAGAGGCGGCAATGCGGTGGGCACTCTGGGCCCATGTCTGCATCCCGCGCGCGTTCCAGAGGCATTGACGTTTTGACGCGCACGAGGTGTGTTCCCGGGCCCGACGAAGCTATGGAGCATTGCCTTCGCAAGCGCGGCACCGTACCACGGAGCCCGCGAGGGATCTCGAGACGCTCAAGAAGATATGGAGGCACTGCAGCCTAATTAAAGGGCACCTCCATCACAGCGCTCCGTCGCCTGGGTACGCATGCACCCTTCCGCCACCCACTCGCCATCGTCATCATGTGCCCGCCCAATCACGCACTGGCGTAGATGCTGCCGCTGGCTGACGTCCACGCGCGGTTTCGCATGGACATCGATCTCGAAGCAAGGACGCCGCCAGCGAAGCCATTCCCGCCAGTCGAGCACCACCATGCATGGTAGTCGCCCTTCGTTCCCCTTCCTTCCCTCTGTTATACGAGCCCAGAACTGACAAAGCGTCATCCAAATGCGCGAGGAGGGGTTTTAGAAGTTTTGTCATGGTCCCGGCATCCAGCTGCCTATGCGGCATGGCCACGTCAAATGCTAGCACTAATGTGGCGAGTTTTGGACTGATGCTGTCCGACGACAGTAGTTTAGGGACCCAAATGGTTACTTTTTTAGTTTGAGGACCTAGATGGGAACACTCTAAAAGTTTAAGGACCTAGCATGTATTTTACTCTAAATAAAAACTTAGGGCACTCACGATGCGGAAATTTAAACGAGACCTCTGTTCCAAGTCACTAACCCAAGACGCAAGAAAAGCACCACGGAGATATCCACAAATCAACTAGTAATTGGGTGTCACAAATACACAGCGGGATACTCGAACACACGCGAGAAGACATAGAAGCAAGACACAACCGAGTGCAAACTGCACAGATTTGGACTGTCCGCAGCACAGGAGCGGACTATCCGTGGTTCTAAGCTCGGACTGTCCGCGGTCGGACCCCGGACTGTCCGGCGGCACGCCCTGATGGGGTACAGTGCACCGGACTAGAGCTGCTGACTGTTGGGTGTACAGAGTCGGACTGTCTGCGAATTTTAGGCGGACTGTCCGGCGTTGCGTTCCCAGAAAAACCCGAGAGAGACTGGAATAGCTCATCATCAGGAGGGGGGTCCTGAACTGTCCGCGACTGCCAACCAAACAGGTCGTGAAGCCCTCTGTGCTCGGCCCCGACGGCCGGACTGTCCCGCACTTGGGCTCGGACTGTCCGCGTCTGGACAGAAAACAGCGAACCGAAATCGCCTCGATCCAAAATCGAAGAGCACGCAATCAAATGCGAACAAACTGCCACCAAATTTTAGCGATAAGGTCACAAGGTTTAGAAGCTACTCCCAAGAGATCGTAGGCCAATTCGAACCCAATCAATGGCAAATCGAAAAGTCCCCAAAAATGCTCTTGAACTCGTTCATGATGGAGAAACGACCCGGTCTACGAATAGAATTAGAATCAAGCGATTTCCCTAGGTCAAAATGTTCTCCAGATACCAAAGATCAAGTGCACGCAAAAGAAACGGATCGAAACGCCCCAAAACTCGCAAATCGCAGCACAAAAGAGAGGGGAAAACGAAGAACAAGCGAAGAACGCGATGAACACAAGATTTAACTTCGAATCTCGAAGGAGTTACGAGGTTAGGGCCTCGATTCCCACTCGAAATCACAAATTTACACAACCATATGTCTTAGTTGTGGACATCTCTCACTAATGAGTGCTAACCCTAGAGCAAAGGTGGAGAGAATGAGAGAATGAAAGAGAGGTGGAGAGGTGAAGGGGCTGCCATCCCCTTCTTATCGTCTTATTACATTTTTTGCGAAATAGTCTCTATCTACTCTCTACTCCTAATCAGACGAGCCAGCTAGTGTAGGATCATGGACTGGCCTAGAAGGGGGGTTGAACATGCCTGTGAAAAATCTTCGCGAACAGAGGTTAGCAAAACCCGCGGCAGTGCTGGCCTGTAGAGCGGCACTGCCGGGCTGCCCGGCACTGCTGCTCCCAGAGCGACAGTGCTGGACCTCGCAGAGCAAATTTTACACAATTCAAAAACGACTTGGGAAAATTTAGATCGAACAAATTACTGGTGTTCCCTGGTATGTGTAGAGTCTAGCACACCCTTTCCTTGCAGTTAGAACACCACCAATTCGTAGATCGGGACCAAACCCTAGAAGTCAAGAAACTCAACAAATAGAAAGTGAAATAAGTAACACAAGTGACACAAGATTTATCCTGTGGTTCAGCTCGCCACAAAGGGTTGCTTACTCCACTTTGTTGAGGTTCCATAAAGGAAGCTTGGGTTCACAAAACCCAATCCTCGTTCTCAAGTCAAGAGAGTTAACTCTTGAAAAGAGAGGGGTGATTCCACTAGCTTGTGAGGGTGATTACAAACCACCCGGGGCTGCCACAAGATTAGCAAGCTTACCGGACGACGCTCTAGTCGGCTAGGAGCAAGCTCTAAGAGTAACAAATGCAAACCACCGGCTTGAACGCGAACCAAGTGCTTGAGGAAGTTGAAGATCAGTTAGAGAAGCTTGTTCTTACTGAAATTCAGCTCACACTCTTTTAGATTCAAACTTGGATTCAAACTTGAGAGTGGGAAGCTTGTTGGGAGTGAGAGAGAGCAAGAAAGATGCTTCTCTGGTCTGGGAACTGAGCAAATGGCAGAGATGACCGTTGGGGATGACAGGAGGGAGACTAAGAAGCCCCCTCGAGTCTAACGGTCGAAACAAGCCGCGCTGCCAAACGAGGACAGAAAGATCTGGAATTTTGTGGCTGGCTTTGGCAGTGGAAGTGAAGATGTTTGGTGTAAAGATTTACACTTGGTCACACTTTCAAATCTGTCTTTTGCATCCCCCTTAATAGTACGGCTTTCCTATACTCAATTTCAAAATAAAAACGAATTTAAACCTCCTTTGAGCCGGATGCCGCATCCTTTAAATGTTAGGGGTCCACCTGCATAAGATTACATCATCCTAATGTTTTTGCCTGTCCATCATCTTGACAAATCTCATTAGTCTTCTAATCGTGTGGTCATTATCACCAAAACCCACTTTAGGGCTTGATTGCACTTACAGCTAGCCCTAGAGCGCTCTGGAATAGCATGACTCTAGATCGGTTCGGACGACCCCGCTTCCTGCGTCGCCTCGACGCAACCTCTAGGATTCCTCCACGTGTTGCCCCGCTTACCTCGGAAGCTCCACCCTGGTTTTGAGTCCCAAACCCGAAAACCGTTTGCCGTTTGTTTTGTGGCCCAAACCAGCAAACCGTCCTGGGGCCATGTCCCGCCAGTCCTCGACCGCGCCGGCCCACGCTTCGTTTCGAGGCACTTGACCATGTTCAATTGCGCTCATCGATGTCCCCAAGTGTCAATCACTGCAACTGGCGCTCCAACGCTCAAGTCCCTCGGTCTCACATCCGTACTTCACCGCTTCCCAGTCCATCGGCATGGCCCGCTCTACTTACCTTCACTTCGCCATCCGTCATTGCCTCCGTACTCAACACCTGCACACCACAAGTCAACCAACATTCCAAGTGAACTCCGTTGACAATCACTCATCATAGACTCGGACACGTAGGTCTTACCCACCTTGTGTCCGTAGAGGCAGACGGAAAACTTTACCCTAATTAGTCATGTCTTGGTATGCTAAATGATGTTCTAAATGTCATTTTTTTCCTATATAGACGGAGTATAGTGACTCTTTATCATTTTTTCTAAAATAGGTCAGTTATTTTATTTTATTCTTCCCAAGTGGCTGGTCTGCTGTCAAATTGTCTTCATTAACATCATGCGTCGTTGTTACAGTACGTGACGTTGCTGATACCGTACATGAATATGTAGAAAGAGTAAACTTGTAGAAGCTTAGTTATTATTTATTATTATGTGTGTTTGTGTGTAGGCTTTTAATTTGTTGCCGAAGATTATTGCTCCAAGAAGATCTTCCCTGATAAATCGTTAGTATCTCTGTAACGACGTATAATACCGACTGACACGGTCATCATAGACTTTGACTTCCATTTTGTTATTCGAAAGTTTCCCAGGTAAATATCCGAATTTTTTTGGATGAAATTGACATTATTTTCATCATCCGTTGTGTAGTAGTGGTGAGTTGATCGAAAAAACAACAAACATGACGATTTTGACATATCTGTAACACAAAATTTGGACGATATCAAAACTTCAGTATGAACTGAATGGAAGAGGCCTGATAAATCTCAGATTCTTTTGGAAATAGCGAGAAAATCTGTTAGACTAGACACGGTTACGATAAGATAGAAACCCACCTACCATTTTTCCCACCATGTCGGGTCAATTTGTCTGACCTCTTTTAATTTGTCCTCTTTCATATTTTTCTACTTGTTAATGCAAAATAATGTCTGCTGGTAGTTATCATGACTAGAAAAATGAACTAGCTAGTGATGAATTGCGTTATATTGACATAGACTTGTCATGCATGAC
The DNA here is from genome assembly GCA_038502445.1 of Eremochloa ophiuroides. Lineage (NCBI taxonomy): Eukaryota > Viridiplantae > Streptophyta > Magnoliopsida > Poales > Poaceae > Eremochloa > Eremochloa ophiuroides. The sequence continues at coordinate 4,823,239 of JAHLJS010000006.1, forward strand.
TGGAAGATATTTTTTTACTAATTCCGTTGTGCCTTTTTTTCACTGCGTCTAATTGACTTATCAGGTCAGCTTATTTAATTATGAAATCGTGTAGTTTTCTACTTTTCTTGTGGGAGAGCATTTATATTTCCATTTAAACTTTTAAAGCTTTGTTCTCCGAATCAAATCGTTTCCTTTTTAAGTATGTAAAAAGAAACTTACCGTTGCATTGTGGCAATATCGCTTATCAGGATTTGAAATTCTGGTAGATAGCGTTCCATCGGACAGCCTTACCATAGGATCATAGGACCATTTGCTAGTAAGCAATTAATAACTATTCTATCAAACCCTCACAAAGTGGGTCTACTCGTGTGTTGGTGCCTGCGCACGGATAGACTTGCCCATCGCACTTTAACTACCAGTAACGGAGGTAGATACGGTGAGATAATTGACTTTACGGCGCGGCCCAAAATTTTTATTATGTCACTCATGCGAGCGCCCACTACACATACTCCACTGCCAGTGAAAAGTGCCACTGGATTAATTGATTATTTTTTATTTTTCATAGTTATTGGCTTATTGCTATATATGCATGGTTTTACTAGACAATTATTCCAAGTCTCCAGCACTTTCGCGACAAATAGTTGTTTCAGATTTATATTGAATTGTCATGCACCCATCTGTAACTTTTCTTCTTTTTGAGGAGCTCCCATGTGCAACATTTTGACCACCAAAAATGCTTTGAAAGGAGTCGTGTAAAAATAACAGGTACGGTAGGAGTGCTACTAATCTTTGCAGAAGTAAATAAAAGGCACAATAATGACCACAAGTTACCTGCATTATACTACTGTTCTTTGTATGGAGTTAAATTATTAGAACTTCGTGTTCCCGGAAACATCATCGAAGCTGCAATATACCTCTCATTAATTCTGGTCGTTGTTGTCTCAAGTCAGAGGACATGGACTGTGTTTAGCATTGCACTATTCTGGTCCAGAAATATTGACCATTACTTCTCCCGGTCCATAATGATAGTTACTGACTAGTCAGTAGTCTCCATTTTCGGTTTAGGCTGCGTTTAGTCTGTATGGAGCTTTGTGAACCCATCACATCGATTGTACTTTCCGTCTGTGTGGAGCACTAAATAAAGTAGCACCTGTTGTATATTTGTACTTTTTACCTGGCTATCACGAGATGAATCTTTTGAATCTACTTGGGCCATGATTGGACAAAAGTTGTCAAATACAAACGAAAGTGCTACAGTTGCAAAATTTCCCAAAACTTCCAAACTAAACACAGCCTAATTACCACAAAACTCAGAAAGAATACACACACATACCTGGTGGCCTGGTCAATGGTCATCAGGCTCAAGGTATTTAAATCCCAATATATGTTTCAGTTTGAAACAGCCTTCGATGGATCTGTTGTGTGATCTGATTCATGCATGCCTGTGCAGTGCACATCAAATAAATAATAAAGCTCGATGAAGAGTCAGTACTCAGCCGTCGTCGTCGGTTTTTTTTAGCGGCGAGCAGCAGAAAATCGCCGTGGAGGGGCCGGGACACGTATGTGTTAGGGTTTCAGTTATGAGTAATTAATTATGAGTCGTCGATGATTCTTGGTAGGTGTTGTATGATGACGTACGTGCTACACATGTTCTCAAACCAAGAGAGATGGTTCCTATGAAACTTCCTTTTACGAATTTATATGGAGGGTAGTTTTTCTACTGGTTTACAGCACTTGCATTGGGAAATATAATAACTTAAGCTGCATTGCACGCATTGGTCAAAACTGCGTACATGCGTACAGGTTTCTTGCATGCGCAAATTAAGCGATAGGATAGAGATACGGTCTCATCACGTTGTCCTAGTGCAAATCTCAGCCACGAAATTAAGAGGCCAAAAATTGTGTACTACGTACGCCGCCGTCCTTCTCACCTGTTCCTGCTTTGATGAAAGTATTCAAATGGTAATGTTTGTTGCGGCCATTCTTTGCATGTTGTGGCCAAGTTTTATAAGCTGACGAAAAAATAATTTATATTTTGTATTTAGACCACGCTTAACAAAAAACATTTAATTATTTGATTGTTCTCAACGTTACGACTTGTTAAATAATTCAGTCTCCCAAAGCCTCGAACTATCGGCATATCTAAGGTTATGGACGATGATCCGACACGATGTTAGTTTCATTAATCTAGTACTATATAGAGGCACGTAATCTTGCCTGTCTCTAGCCCGCCCCCCGCGTCGCTCTCCCCCTGAGGGCGACTTGGGCGGCGCCATCGCCCCCGCACTCGAGCCCCTCCCTGCCTCGGCCGCCGCCAGAGCTCGCCGCCGAAGCTCCAGTGGAGAGCATGGATGGCGGCGCCCGGGTGTCTCCCTTCCTCTGCATCCCCTTTCTATCCCTCTCCCGGGGAAGACCCGCGCCGTCGTCGTGCTCTTCATGGTGGTGGCGGGCGGCCTAGATCCGGCTTCCCTGTGGGTGGATCTGGCTCTGGCATCATGGAGGTGGTGCAAGTGCGCCTCGGGTCCCGGCATGGTCCCTAAAGTTCCGGCGTGCGGTCGCTTCTCTGGGCGGCTCCTGCTTTTGGAGCTCGATGGTGGTGGCTTCGTGGCAACGGCGACCAGATCCGGTCCCTGCTGGACTGTATTTGTGCGGCTCTGGCCGGTGGCGGCCATGGCGCAGGGCTCGGTGTGGGCAGGCTGTAGCCAGGGGGCAACAGTTTGACCACGCGGCCTGACGTCCTCGTTGGGTGCCTGGTCACGCTTTTGCTGTGCGGAGGCGGCTCTACATGGTGGTGCCCTGATCTAGGGGTCCTGGATGCCGGATCTGCGGGTTTGGCAGCCTGAGCTGCTCGGAGGGCGTCCGGGCTTTGTGGGGGAGCGGGTGTCCTTTCCTTCTCCCTTGCCGGTGGACCGTTCGGCTCGCTGGCTGGCTGGCTCTGGCTGGTTTCGACGGCGGGCATCCTCTGCGGCATGCTTGGGCAGATGCGGCGGTGACGGTCAGCCTTGGCCTCCTTGGTCGGGGCCAGAATTGCTCTGTTGGATCTTGCATGCCGAAGGCAGAAGTCCGTAACGGGGGCTGCCGAGGATTTGCATGGTGGTGACTGATGCTGGGATGGTTCGGTGGGAGGATGGGACGACAGTGGGCTGGGCGACTAGGGAATCTTCTGATCCTGGCCTTTTTCTTCCTGCCACCTGCCTGTCTCCTTGCTCTGGCTGGTTTCCTCGGATCAGCCTACCCCTTGGGTTCTGGCAGTAGCGAATGTGGAGGTTGCTTGAGGTAGAGGCGAAGGCCTGGACGACGACATCATTGGATGTCATGTCCTCCTTGGAGGCGTCCTTTTTCTACCTCTTCTCCTTTCGTGCTGGATTTTGCAGGTGAAAATCTTCCCTCGATGGGCTAGCTTGTCGATGCTCTTGGCATCGTTTCCTTCTTGAAGGCTTGCTAGGCGATCCAGTTACGGATGTGGATCTCTTGCCGTTTGTCATGCCGCTTCCCCAAGTGTGCTGGTTCTTCATGCTCCAAGGTTGTTGGTGCTCGGTTTGAGACTCGTGTCGTTGTCCCAATCCGACCGGGTGAGATGAGGGCCAAGATGGTGAGCTGTGTCTTTGGTTGCTTTGTGTCCGCGCACGTGCTGCTGTTGTGATCCTGGTGGTCGCAAGGTGGAGGTGGAGTTAATGGAGTAGCTCGGTTGTACCAATTTACCCACGACGGCGAGTCATGCCCAGACTCTCGGAGAGTCCAGCAGCGGGAGAGGCAAGGCCCTCGTGCGCTTTAAGATGGTGTTTCCAAGGAGTGGTGTGCAGCGGTGAATGTGGCGAGGCCCCCACATGTTTGAGTTGTCTTGGAGGTCTTGGATCCGGTGCATTGTTTCGGTTGTTTGGGGGTGTATGGTGCAACGGGCCGGACTTTCTCTTTTTAATTCCACTAACACATGGTTGTGGCTGGGAGATTGACGATCGCGTGGGTGTGACCTGAAGAGGACGGCGGCATGGTAGGGGAGTCAAGGTGGCTTCATGGCTTGCAGCGGATTGCGGCGGCTAGTTTCTGCATGTCAGTGACTGGTTAACGTGGGACTTCGTCGGAAACGATGGCGCTTGCGGTGAAGGATATTTGTCGGCTCTCTCCCTAATTGTTTGTGTTGTTTAGTTGGGTCATTTTCGACCAAGTTAGAGCAAGTAGTGGCGTGAGTTTTTTTTTTACCAGGGTTGTTTAGGGGGTGGAACACTCTCCTCAGTTGTATGGTTTTTTGACCTAATTTTTATTGAAAAAACTGGACGGGCACTTGCCACTTTTTCTTTTTTTCGTCTAATAAAAATCACGGCAAAGCTTTTGCCGTCCTTTAGAAAAAAAACACATATGCATGTATGAGTCGGTCGGCATGCTGATTTGCACCGAGAATAATAAATGGTGAAAATGTGGAAATTGTAATAAATATGATCTGAATTTTCCTCCAAGAAACATGGATTATATATATTTGCTGACGTACGAATGCTGAAAATATTAAATTCCTTTCCTCGTATATATATTTTGACCACTTAAACTTTGCTGATGCATGCATGCGAAACAAGAGTAAAATGACACTGACAGCAAGCTATTGATCATTGTTTAGGGGTGAAAAACATGTTGTAATGATTGGTTCACACACAAACCTGAGAATCATACAAGTCCATCATCGTCGCACGCTGAAATATCTGAACGTTAGCTAGCTGTTGAAGAAAAATGGACAGGGTATACGCAGTAGGTTTAAATTTATCTCTTTGCGTGAGCGAGTAGTCAGCTTTGCTAATGTCCTGATTTTCTTCAGGTCATTTTTCACGTAGATATTCGCGACAGGGTATTATACTTTTACGTAGACGTACTAACTATACTACACCTAATAAAACAAAAAATGTCATATGATTTAAGCATGTAGAGAATTTCTGGTGCATTATATATATTTATGTTTAGGGTGAAAACCATGTTGTAATGATTGGTTCACACACACAAACGACCTGAGAATCAAACAAGTCCATCATCGTCGCATGCTGAAATATTTGAACGCTAGCTAGCTATTGAAGAAAAATGGGCAGGGTATACACACAATAGGTTTAAATTTATCTCTTTGCGTGAGCGAGTAGCCAGTTTTGCTAATGTCCTGATTTTCTTCGGGTCATTTTTCACGTAGATATTCACGGCAGGGTATTATACTTTTGCGTAGACCTACTAGCTATACTACACCTAATAAAACAAAAAATGCCATATGATTTAAGCATGTAGAGAATTTCTGGTGCATTATATATATTTAATTTATGTTTAGGGTGAAAAACATGTTGTAACGATTGGTTCACACACAAACCTGAGAATCATACAAGTCTCCATCATCGTCGCACGCTGAAATATTTGAACGCTAGCTAGCTGTTGAAGAAAAATGGGCAGTGTATACGGAGTAGGTTTAAATTTATCTCTTTGCGTGAGCGAGTAGCCAGCCTTGCTAATGTCTTGATTTTCTTCGGGTCATTTTTCACGTAGATATTCGCGGCAGGGTATTATACTTTTGCGTAGGCGTACTAGCTATACTACACCTAATAAAACAAAAAATGCCATATGATTTAAGCATGTAGAGAATTTCTGGTGCATTATATATGTTTATGTTTAGGGTGAAAAACATGTTGAAATGATTGGTTCACACACAAACCTGAGAATCATACAAGTCCATCATCATCGCACGCTGAAATATTTGAACGCTAGCTAGCTGTTGAAGAAAAACAGGCAGGGTATACGCAGTAGGTTTAAATTTATCTCTTTGCGTGAGCGAGTAGCCAGCTTTGCTAATGTCCTGATTTTCTTTGGGTCATTTTTCACGTAGATATTCACGGCAGGGTATTATACTTTTGTGTAAACGTAGTACTACACCTAATAAAACAAAATGATTTAAGCATGTAGAGAAGTTCTGGTGCATTATATATTTATATTATTGGGCACGCACGTCCAGGCGACTCCTGAGCCAGCCTTGTCATGCAAGCATGGGGTGTGCAATTAATGGTTTACAAACACGTAGTGAAAATTTCTCATTGCCCTCGTATCATCCCAAGAGGGTTAATTGGGTAGCGGTTATGAGGTCTTTTTCGAATATTCGTTTGGATATGCAATAATAATGCAAGTCCAACTAGCTAGATACTTGGATGATTTGAAGTATATGAGGACGTCAGAGAATCCACAAATATATCATTACCTAATAAGATAAACTCAACACAGTTAGACGACCCTAAGCCGCCATCTATATTGAACTCGGATATATATATATATATATATATATATATATATATATATATATATATATATATATATATATATATATATATATATATATATATATATGGTAGTCAAATTAGTGTGCATACTTATTAATTGTTACTAGTACCATATAATTGAGCGCACCGCCACAATACGTAGTCGTACTACCTACATCCAACTCTCTCGTCAGAGGGGAAATAATGTGAAACCAGATACAGATCGGCGGTACCGGTTCGTAATTAATTAAGCAAGAGAGCCAATTAATTTGCTCTAGGGCCAGCTGGCGTGTATTGTACGGTGAAGAGATGAATTTCGTTGGAATCTGTTTTACTAGCCATTGTGTTTGTGCATTGCTACAAAACATGCACTACGACACCTAAATAATTTGAGATTTGGATATTTATTTAACGATTGTTTTAACTATTTCAATACATACATATTGGAATCAGATTCTGTACTATTGTTATACGTGTTTTGGAGTTAGACATCGTACGTGGTATCATTGCACGCGGGTTGGGTCGCATACAGGACAAGAAGATTCGTTTAGCATCGTGATGCTGGGGGTGTCTTCCAATCATACGTACTCTCTTTACTCTGTCGCTGGATGGATGCTGTTATAGCTTGTATGAATATAGGTCACTGAGTTTTGTCAAAAAAAAATATAGGTCACTGAGTTCAAATTACAGACGAGACAGAAAGGAGTGTGAGGGCATCGTAGGATGTTAAAAAAAAAGAAGAAATAGAAAATCCCTCCACTCTTGAATATTATGTACGTGTATTATAGGTATAGATATATATGTATGTATACGTATGGATTAGAAACTTATTCATTAGGCTAGCAACTAGCAAGTTTTGCCCCACACAAAAGAAAAAGAAATTCCTCTTTTTCCTTATAACAACAACGAGCATCAAAACCTAGTAGGGAGCCTTTTAATAATGATTTATGAGCGCTATTTTCCAGGTAGCCTCAAACACACACTCGAGATATATGACAACAACTGGTTGTCATATAGAACTACTTCCTCCGTTCATTTGATTATGCAATTATGAAAAATGTGTCAGTTAACGCAACTCAAGTTTCATCAAATTTACAGTAAATAATATTAGTATTTATATTTTTAAACAAATTTATCATAAAAATATATTTCGTAACTAATCTAATGATACTTATTTTGTATATTGAATGTTAGTATTTATTTATATAACTTTCATCAAAGTTCAAACGATTGGATTTCTCGAAAAGCGAGAATTATATGTTCAAATGGACGGAGAGAGTACATGCTTATTCTATAAGCTATGTCTAAAAATTTAGTTATAATTAAAGAAGGTATCTTGGGGCTAATAACTATCTTATTTTATTGCTGAGGGTATATTCAACATGATGAAGCGATCGAGGTCTGACTTAAAGAAATTATATGCGGTCTGCCGTAACGGAAGTCAAACGAATGAAGGATCCAAGCAAAAGGCCAGGTACCAGGTAGCATCGATGAACACCACTCTTGACTTGAGCGACGAGGCGGTGGACCGGCGGTGCGATGTTCAATCTTCAAAGGCGATTTCAATTCGCTACTGTGACATGATCTGACAGCGCGAGAGCGAGTGCGCACGAGATCATCGATCGTCGTCGTTCTTTTGCTACGTGTACTTGCATTGCATCGGTGCTGGCGAAACGTTAGATTTCCTCTTTGACTATGGCACTGGCACACGCACGCTATCTTGCAGTGCAGGGGCGGCCTGGCGCCGTGCACATGGCATGCGTGCGTGATGGCTCCTCTCCTCTTTTTTCCTCCCTTTTGTCAACATGTCATGCATGTCTCTTCTTGTTTATTATATTTATAATAGTGTACTATCTATAAGTTTCTTCACCAGGCTATCATAAAAGACATTAGTATGTACTTAGATGATTCAGTCGTCGTTTGAATATATAGATTTTTTTGACAGAATAATGTCGAACGAGTTGTTCTCTCAACTTAATTATTTTGAAGAAGTTTTCTAACGATGTCGTGAGCAATGAAAAACTAGTACGTGAGCTGTGTTCGTGGAAGTTTCTGGAGATATAAAGAGTTCAACTCTTCTGAATAAAGACGCTTTCTATGTTCCCATGAAATTTATATAGCTGAGAAGTTGTCAAAACAAAGCTCAAACGACCTGCTCTGGAAACTTATGTACAAAGCTTAGCTGAAATCAAATCTTATCAGTTGATACAAATTTGTTATCCACGTGTTAAATTGAAACTTTTGGACTTATTTTACCTTTATTTTTTTTATATATTTCAATGATATTGAGGGCTTTAAACCGTAAATTCCGCTCTTAATTATTATGAAGCGTGCAGTTTAGAAGTATATATAGGTATAATTTAGGTTTTAAAACGTTTTTATATTTTTGCAAACGTTTGTAGTTTAGATGTAATTTAAGGGATATTTTAGTTCATTCTTAACAATAGTACAATTGATATATGAGTGGTTACTTAGATTCTGTCGTACCGGCATGTGCACAGACACATTTTGCTAGCCTATTAAGGAGGGAAGGGATTCTTTCGTCTGGTTTTTTTTTTTGAACGTACGGGGTCTGTTTTTTTTTAGTTACTTCTCATAATACACTCATACTCTCCATATCTTGTATGTAACGCATAGTCATGGCCTGTACTCGTAAGAGTTACAACTTTTTTAAAAAAAAGGGGCGGCAAAAGCTTTGCCGCGATTTCTATTAAACGAAGAGAAAGAAAATAAAGGGTTGGCTCAGTTTTTTAAATGAAAACCAGACCCAAAAATTATTACAACCGAGAAGAGAGCAATGCTCATCTTGCACAACTCTGGCGCATCCGCCGAATACATCGTTAGAGTACAACTTCAAACACAACTCAACTATGTACCCAACTGTAAAACAACTCCCAAATCACTAGTTACAACACAACCGGTCGGATTGGAACATCGACACTGTTGCATAACTCAATTCATACACCAAGACCGCCAAACCGCACCTCCAAGGAGGTCGACGAGCAGCCCACCTCACGAACGTCGTCGTCCCGATGATGTCCCGCACCAACCAGCCACTGCCAAGCAGAAACTTGTTGGCGCAGTCCGGTTCAAGCCAAGTAGCCACCACGCCGACTCCACCATGCCGCCATCGTCTTCTGATCACGCACAGTCGATCTCCCAACCTCGACCAATGTTGGCATAAGTCAAAGAGGAGCCTACCCCCATGCTCCTCAGAATAACCGAAGCACCGCATCGGATCATGGCTCTAAGACAACTCATCCTAGTCGGATTAGGACATCGAACTAGGCCTCGACGCGTGGGGGCCTCGCCACATCCACCGCCGCACACCACTCCACTTCTCCCCAAGGATTCAGTCATGCTACGCTGTTTAGGGTGACATAGAAGTCGAGCCACTCCGCAACCTCACCTCTGCCGTGCCACTGTTGGGATCTCCACTGCTGCATGAGCCGAAACCCCCAGAGACACGGCACAACCCGCTGCCTAGCTAGATTGGATTGGGACATCAACCCAAGCCTACTCAACCCAGCCGGGTCGGAACCTCGACGAGAGAAAAGGCAGCACTCCCTGTCGCCGGCCGTGGTCGTCGGCCGGAATTGCCTGGCATCGCCTTCAAGAAGGTTGCGTCGCTAAAGGCGCCGCCGACACTAGCCCAAGATGGGAAAGGTTTTCACCTGCAAATCCGAGATGCTGCCAACCAGCCTCGGTGATGGTGATGAGCAGCTACCACCATAGCCTGACAACACGAGCCGCACCGCCAAGACGCCGCGGGCATGCCAACGCCAGGTTGCCCCATGCAACACCACCATGACGCCACCGAGGCACACCCAGCCAAGCCACGGCCGGCTACACCACCACGATGACGCCGACGAACCGCCACACCACCACCACCGTACGACTCGGGAGGCCGGAGGAGGAGGCCAGCACCACGGCCAGGTAGAACGGCGTGCCTGAACTTAGAACAACACGTTTTCAGCAATTATATGAAATCCTACATCGAGACATGTTAGTCTTCATGCATGTTTCACAGAAAAACAATGTACAATTATGTGCTGGCATCATGGACAACAGCCATGTAACAAGATGCACGCCCATGTGAACCCTTTGGTGGGTATTTCTGAATATGAACATGCATTTTATCCAGTAGTGTTTGCGATAGCAAGACTTGTATACTCCTATATGGACATCTCTAGCTAGCTAGCTTGGACTAGGAGGGAGGTAGAGCCAGCTCATTGGTTAAAAGCTAGTACATGCACATACTCCCTCCGGTTGATAATGCAACTTCGTGTTACGTGCCAGATAAATTAGTTCACGTTTGACTAAGTTTCTAGTGAATAGTATTCATATTTATAGCTCCAAATTAATATATTATGAAAATATATTTTATAATTAATCTATTGGTGTTTATTTGACATTATAAATATTTATAGTTTTTTATTTATAATTGGTCAAAGTTGGTACACTGAAACATGCTATTATGTTAGAATTGCATAATCAATGGGACAGATGGAGTATATTTCAAGGCTCTAATATACAATTAGAGAAGTCCATACTCCTGATTACTAAGGCGCCGTTTACATGCAGTTGCAATTTACAATTTGGAAAAGGAATATTTTCTAATAAGTGTCCAATCATGGTCTAAATAGGCTTAAAAGATTCATCTTGTGATTTACATGCAAACTGCGTAAATATACAAAAATTTTATTTACATTTAATAGCTTCATACATACGCCGCAACATTCGATGTGATGAGAATCTTGGAATTTTGAAGCGTAACTAAACATGGCCTAAATTGAGAAACGACTTAAAGCTCCAGGGGTTGACAGTTAACACAAGCCCATTCAGACAAGATATTATTAGCTACTCCTAGCTACATACAGCTGCCTACGGCAGCGTCTGTACTTTTCCATGAATGATTGATCATCAGTGGTTATTAATAATAGTCATTCGTCGCCATCTGCATCATCGACCCGTCAACATCTGCCATACGTCGCGGAAGCAGAATGGTTCTACCTTCTAAGTTGACACTTCTCTCCTTTCTCCGTCTGCATGATGCACTCTCTGTCGCCACACACGATGGTGTCCGTTGTCTGATCCAATCGCGCGCGAGCGGCTTTGACCTGTGACCATGCTATTATTATGACATATTAATGGTGGTCTGTTGGTCTTGGTCGTAGATGTCACTGTCAGGATCATCCATCTCGTACTCTCGTCCCAGTCTTCGTTTCCTTCTCGCTTAGCGGCGGCGTGCGTGTGCCGCCCGAATATCTTGTTAATTTGTTATTAGCTGATGATGAGTTCAGAAGCCTCGCCGAAGCTGCTGCTGCTGGTAGTTGTGGCCGCCGCTGGTGGCGTCGTCGTTAGCGCATCGGCGACGACCTTCGCCACGGCGTCCTTGACCGGCTGCTCCTCCCAGTCAGTTCCTGGCGACTGTGACACACGAGAGCAGCACTGTTAGCAGCCGTTTCGCCAAATACGACATACAGTACTAGTGTCACACAGGAGAATCATTAACTTTTCACAGGTAGTGTCTATGTCAGCCTTGCTATACATAAGTCGATCACGGACGAAAAATCGGTAACGCATGATTATGATAAGAGATACTGACTACTGAGATGCCAATGAAGGTCAGAGAGGCTCAGAGAGCGTGTGTTCATACTGCGTGCAGATCTTTTCCCTCCCTCAGCCCTTATACATGTGACGGGGCTGCTAGCTCCAATTTTCAAGCAGGTGTTTTACTTTGCATGGAATCTTGTCGGATTTTACATAAACGAGAACTAATGCATGTGCACCCCCTGATCGCTTCATTAATCAACGAAAGATTCTCCGGACCGTTTGTTGCTTTTTCTTATTATCAACTTGATGATGCACGGCATCTCCTATCTTCTTGCTGTAGTACTGGCTAGTAGCTAGTTTTCTACTACTAATACCTTAGTCTTCTTCATCTAACATTGCATGCATGCATGGTTTACTTTGGTGCATAGCAGATACTAAATGTTCCTGACAATGGTACTGTAATATATATGTCGAACTTTTGCATCATTGCTAGCTACTAGTGTAGTTTCTTGTTCATCTATCACATCCAAATGAAAATGTTATGATATTCATCTACTGTTAACAACTACTATACTAACTAACCTAGAACTAGCATGTATGTCAAACCGAATCCACCATCAATCAATCGTCAATTATGACTGATATATTTGCAGTTGTGTACCATCTCCGGATGGTAGAGGCTGGAACCTGGTTCCATTATCTAAAAAAATGACTGATATATTTATGATCAATCATCATGTCATGTGAGACAGACATTGGATAGTGTGGAGTATACCTTGATTTGCATCGTCAGAACAGCTCTTGGTGAGGCGTTCTTCAATCTGGTACGCCTACCGCCATCTCCGCCGCCGCTTGTGCTCATTGCCACCAGGCTGACGCCATCTCCGATCTGCTCTTTCAGGCACTGCAGCGTCCGGACCACCACGTCCGTCATGTTGCATGGCGACGATGCTGACGACGGCGATCTCACCGCTATCTTCAGCGTGAAAAGCCCTTCGTTTGCCGCCCTGGTTATCTCGACCTCCACCTTCGTCGTCTCGCCGGAAGCATGGTCATCCTTGCGGCGGCAGTCACCGTGGGTCAGCCGTGACTCCAAGGACCTGTTCTCCTCCTCGAGCTCTGCCACCTTGGCCTCTAGAGACCTAACGTACTCCCTTGCCCTGATCAGTATCGACGTTTTGTCCTTCTGTGGTATAGAGAAGATCGACGAATTAAGCAAATGAATGAATACTCGTTCTAGTCAGAAAAGTAGCAAATGAATGAATGATCAGACAGACAGACACACACACACACACACACGATCGTATATATATATACGTACCTTGGAGCCAGGTGGAAGGACGGCCTTGAGAGCGTGGAAGCTGTCGTTGAGCTTCTCTCGCCGCTTGCGCTCGGAGAACATGTGCTGAAGCTGGTTCACCGACGGCGGCTGCGCCGCCTCAGCGGCAGCGGCTGCCTGGTAGTAGTACTGCTGCTGGCTGTACCTCGCCGCCACGTGCATCTTGGACAGCACCGACATGGCCGTCTTGAACATCCTCTGCCCACACGCGCCGGGCTTCTGCGGCCTCTTGGGGCCAAGGTGCCGCGCGTAGTGCTTGAACGCACCGGTGGTTTTGACTGGCGGCGACTCCGGCGCCGGCGCCGCCGCCGGCCCGTGGAGGTTGGCGTACTGGCGGTGGTCGTAAGATGGCATCACGGGTGATGGTGGTAATAGTGGCACGTGCGAGGAGACCTCCGGGTACTGCTGGTTGCCGCCGGCCGCCGCGGCCGACCCCGGCGCGGCGAGGACGTGCGCCGAGGAGCTCGCGGGGCTGCAGGAGAGGGAGGCGGAGGCAGCAGGCAGCGAGATCGACGACGACGACGACGAAGGGAAGCTGCAGGTGCCGGCGTGGTGCGAGTCGTCGAGGAGGTCTTCCACGATAGGATAGACTGCTGCTTCGTCGTCCATGCTCATGCGCATGCTGATCTGCATGTTGATCGATAAAGGAGTTAATTAAGAAACTTCTTTTAATTTGTGTGTCCTGAATCTCTGCACGAAATCTGCATGTGCTTCTTTTGATTTCATGATTAAATTGGTCGGTGCGGCTTGCCTGGTTGAGGTGGTGCTGAATCTGTGAGCTGATGAGAAACTGCTCCTGCTCGTTCTCCGTGTACTGATGAAGGTCTGCAGGGCTGCAGCTGTGTGCGTGCGTGCAGAATGATCAGTCAGATCAGCAAAGCTAAGAGCAAGGGGCCGGCAGAGCACGCTCAACAGCTTGAGGCAAGAAAACCATACCTGCTGGCAGCGTAGCCGCACATGAAGCCGTTGTTGCCGCCGGCGTTGGTGGCGGCGTAGCCATGGAGCCAGCTGCCGCTATCCATGTCCATGCTCTGTCTAGCTAGGCGTGGCTGCAGGTTCTTTAACACAAGCCGGCCGGCCGTTATTAGTTACTTGCAATTGCTTGTTCTAAGAAGAAGCCCAGCTATAGTAGTAGTAGCAGCAGCAGCAGCTACAAAGCTGTGATATACGGATGAGCGCCCTTGGTCTGGAACTCTCTGGATCTGATGCCTATATATAGACCTAAAAGGCAAAAGGCTGTATCTCTTTGTTGGGTGCGTCGGATCCGATTCCGACCAAGAAGACGGAATTGTGATGAAGGAGATGGATGGATTGATAGGGAGAGAACGCACGTGCTGGGTTGGAGTGAAGAAAAATTAGTGGTGAAGTCATGGGGAGCGACGGGGAGTCTACGGTCAATTTCGTTTGGCTGCGCTGCGAGAAAGAAAAATGGCCACCCGGTGGAAATTAAAAGAAAGAGGGATACAGAAATGGGCTTAGACGCTTAGCTAGCTAAAAGACGCCGTGCACCTTACCTAAGCTTACACTTCTTTTCAACGAACTTCTCTTGGATCCATCCGTGCCGATATGATGACTCGATCGTATGTTATTTCCAGAGTGAAAAATGTGTCCTTAGACTTTAATATACTCTCTTTTTTTTTTTCAAATCCTCAGCTAGCACTGCTAAAAATTGATTTCGCGAGACACGTCTATTTTATTTTTTAAGACGGACAGACGTGGAGTACAACTCGCGAGCGACCGTACGTGGCTCCACCAGATCCGGCGGGCGTGCCCTTCTCCACCTTCTGATATGCGGCGCCCAAACCCTCCTCCACTTCCTGATCAGACGACCTGTGCAAGAGATGAAGAGCGACATGTCATCCGGGGCTCGTGCAATGGCAACGGTTGCGCGATGGAGCTGACGAAGGCGGTGGCACGTCCGGGCCTAGCGGACCCCTATCCCAATGACGCTCCCTAGGGCTTGCTGGAGCGGGTGCGTTAGATCGAGCGAAGCGGCGGTGGTGGCGCGTCTGGATCGACGGCGGCGGCGCGAGGCCTATATGTAGGCCCATTTTGGGTTGTAGGCTCCTTGTGTTTGTTTTTATTTGATTTTCTCATGCTGGCATTTTGACCCTCTTTGAAAAGATCGATTAACACAGACCTATTGCTCAAGATAGATATAATGCTCGCTTCAGTAAAGATTTTGATTGTCTTTGGAAAAAATATTGCAATATGGTGTACGCGCGTCAGTGAACTCTTAAGGTGATCATCTGAGGACCTTTAACTTTTCAAGTATTTTATTCAACCTGAATTCACACTTCAAATAATGGAAATACTTAAAAATTGAATGACCCAAATAATCATTTTGGGAATCTATGAAATTAGATGGAAATATTGAATAGTTTACAACCTATATATGGTGTATTTCACTTTTATTTTGGCAAAGAAATCAGTGAGGATATATATAGTCTTTTTGGAGTGGTCTTGGGCATCTGTTGTGGATTTCACAAGTGTTCATATAAGCCCAACACGTATGATAAAGCTATAGTTTGTCTATGTGTTGGACATGCAAATAGACACAGTATATATTGTGAATCCAGGACAGGTGTCCACGTCTACTTCATCAGGTCTTCAAATATATACTTAATCCGTCCTAAATTATAAATCGTTTGACTTTTTAATCATAAGTTTGACAACTCGTTTTATTCAAAAAATTTGCGCAAAAAGAGTTAAATTTAACTTATTCTTGAAGAACTTTTATTAATAAAGCACGTCATAACAAAAAGTCGTATTTTAGACAAATTTTTGAATAAAATGAGTGGTTAAACTTAGAGAAAAAGTCAAATAACTTATAAATTGAAACGGAGAGAGTATGTATATTTTGATGGCAAAAGACTGTGGAGGAGATACCTACAGTACACAGAAAACTTTAGAAACCCGCGGCGCATCTGTTCAGCACGGAGCCAGGAATTTCTGCTCGCCGCCCATGGGGAGATGGCATTTGGTCGATCCACTTGCCACTTTGTAGTCGTTGCACACTAATTGCATCCGAATCGGACGAGGTTTCCTTATATATTTAATTCGCCAACTTGTGTTGTATTATCTTTGTTCATTAAAACATACAATTCTAGCATAGTACTATAGTTTAGTATTTTAAATTTGTCAATTATAGATAAAAATATTAATATTTAGGATATCAAATAAATATCATTGAATTAGTTAAGAGAATATAGTTTTATACGAGTAATAAATTAATTTAAAATCGTAAATGTGAATAGTATTTACTATAAATTTAGTTAAACGCGAACTATTTTTATGGCTCGTAACTTATAGTTGTATATTTTTTTTAAGGAATGGAGGGAGTAGGTACGACCAATCGAATTGACGATCCGAAACTTTTACTTTTACCCGCAACATGTTGGGTACGGTGGTCCTCGGAAGTTACGTTCAATGCACGCACGGGCAAAAGCCAAGGCGAGAGCATATAAGAGCAGCCAGGGGGTCTGCATTCATATACTGCACATACGAATGACTCAGCACTTATCCATACGAATGAACGCACGCAAA
This sequence comes from Eremochloa ophiuroides, assembly GCA_038502445.1. Classification (NCBI taxonomy): domain Eukaryota; kingdom Viridiplantae; phylum Streptophyta; class Magnoliopsida; order Poales; family Poaceae; genus Eremochloa; species Eremochloa ophiuroides. Next base: position 4,839,931 of record JAHLJS010000006.1, read on the forward strand.
TACTGCTCCTCTGTAATAAGAAGTTGCTGAAGACGTCACGTATATTTCACTTACAATCATGATTTCTTGTATACACATGCATGTATATTGGCGTGAAAGTTGTCACACATCATGGAATCACTAATATTCAGTATCGAGAGAAAGACGAGAGATGCAAGAGACATGGCAATAAGAGAATGGAAGCATCGAGTCATGCACGGCCACGCGCTGGGTTAAGGAGGCGGCTACTGCCTTGAACCCTTTTTGGGAGTGGAAGAAATGTTTAGGCGTTTAGCCATGCCGAGGGGCACCTAGATTTGGATTATAATTGTTAAGATTGGGTAAGGAATATTTAATTTCCGAACTATGCCTAGCTAGGGCCACACAGGGTCTACCATATGCCCATATCCTCCCATGGATAGAAGTAGACAATTTGGAAGGGTAAATAGAAGTTCTTTAAAATGTTCTTTTACAATGATAAATGTATGCATTCTTGATAAAAATGCAAGCATATACTTTAAGTTTTAATTTGAGTAAAATGGTGCAGTTGAATAATTTAGATGTGGTATATATTTGAGTGTCGATTTGGTTTATAATGTCATGCGTGTGAGTAATCTTCAAAAAATGTGAGGCCGTTATTGATGATGATGAGTAGAACCTATTGAATCGATGGTCAGATTTTTTTTTTTTTGAGTATTTTTTTTTAACAACACATCTAACGATTAATGTGTAGATTCTACATTTAGTAATATAATATCCCAAAGATTTACCTCTCTTTTTCGAATCCATCGCGCGAACACTAACATGTACTAGGCTCTAATATAAAAGAACTCACGATTATACTCATAATATTTCTAAAATTTGTTTTATTTTTCCGAACGCAGCACCACGTAAGCATTGAGCTGTTACTATTATGGGAAAAAAAATTCCTTAAAAACCGCTTGGCAGACGAAGGTACACCATACCCTACCTTGCCACCACACCCAAGTAACTCGAGACTACGTGAATACTCTCTCCGTCCCATAAAGACTATCGTTTTAAACTTTTCAGAGACTGTGTTTGCCAGTCCGTCTTATTCAAAAAATTTGTACAAAATACAAAATCAATAAATAATTATTAAAGTATCTCTAATGATATAACATATCATAAAAAAATAAATGATATTTATACAAAATTTTTAAATAAGACGAATGGTCAAACGTGATGTCTGAAAAATCTAAAACGACAGTCTTTATAGGACGGAGAGGAGTAGTTTTTTTCCTTTTGACTTGGTAAAAATATTGTAATAAATATTTGAGAGCCTAATAAACGATTTCAAATGAAAGAAGTTTGAACCGAAAGATATTCGTCCCTGGAGAAAATTATTATTAGCTACCAAGTATACTCTGTTGCCTAGTGTGATTCTGAAAGTCTCCAATCAGTAAGAGTATATGACACTGGCGATGGTATTATAATAGAATAAGTGAGCAGGTCCATTCCAGAAAATACGTACGACGATGTCACGTCTAGGGCAGCCCTAGTAGGGCTTGATCCAACAATTGACTGGCGTATTTGTCTCTCTCTCTCTGATAACTAATGTGATGCTCAGTCGGCGGCATATCTATATCTATAATCTAGGGCAGCCCCTAGTAGGGCTTGATCCAACAATTGACTGGCGTATTTGTCTCTCTCTCATAACTAATGTAATGCTCAGTCGGCGGCATATCTATATCTATAATATAAATAATAAGTAATAAATTTATATGGTACCATCTGGCGGCTTAGAAATCAACGTTCGTTTCCTAGAAGGATCAGCCAGTGACGGTGGACAGGACACGTGGATACGTATATCAATCAACCAAAGAAAGCCCCCTCAAAAAAAGAAAAGTTCAGACGGTCAACGTAACATGGCGCACAATTAATATTACAAACAGTACAACAACAAGCCACACACAAGACAAGGTATAATACCTATTATATTCCTGGAGTTTTTTTTATACATACTGTACATTATAGGAGTATATATTATTATTACTGGAGTTAGTACTACTACCTCGCAGTGGATTATTAGTATACGTATAGTACAACATAGAAAAATCAAGGTCGCGCGAACGCAGACGGAGAAAGTTCCGAGCGAGTTCGACGGCCACGGTGACTGGGGTCGGAGGTCTTTGGCTGCTGCTGTCTGCTAGTACTGGTAGGTGTGGTGGTGGCGCTGCTGCATAGAGTAGCGCGCAATGATGATGACTGACGATTCCAAGCCGGACCTGACCGGGCGCCGGCGGATCGGACAATGGAACGGAAAGGAAAGGAAAGGAAAGACGCGACGACACTTTTTCTGGTGACCTAGTACTCCTTGCGTCTCATAATAAACAGTAAATATTTGACTTCTGCAATTTCTATTTGATCGTTCGTCTTATTTAAATTTTCTATACAAATAATAAATTAAACAAATCATTATGAAAATATCTCTAACAATAAAATAAGTTCATAATAAAATAGATAATATTTATTTAAATTTTAGTGAATAAGACTGAACTGGTCAAACATGAATCGCAGAAGTCAAAGAATTACGTTTATTATGGACGGAGGGAGTAGGCTCCTACTGAGCGCCTGTTTAATTCCTGAATTTAGGAATGTTATTATAAATAGGTACTCCTATTTGGATACCAATAAAAGAAACTAATTATATATTTCGTTAGTAAACTATACTTACAAGATAATTTTATTAAGCCTAATTAACCTGTTATTAGCACATATTAACGGTACCATCATGAATCGAATCATTGACTAATTAAGCTTATTATAAAATCTATCTCGCAAAATAGTTACAATGTAAGCATATTTAGTACTAACATTCCATGTGATATACTAGCTCCCGCGCTCCTCGCAGTCACAGGTCCGATGGCTAACCTTCCGGCCTTCCGGGCGGGTTCCGAGGTACGGCGACGAACGTATCCACATGGAAGGTGCCCGCGATCGAGCCGCGACCACACGAGGTGGGCCACCGACCTAATCCTATCCTATACAGTACTATTCGCATCGATCCGCAGTAGTACTAGTAGTAGCCAGGTATAGCCAAAATAGCCAGTGGGCCCAGCAGGCAGCGGTCGTAGTACGTGTGCTCCGTGACCGTGAGGCGGGAGCTAGCAGCATCCCACACGTACGTACTGTACGTGTTACGACGAACGGTCAATGCCGCAGCCGGGAGGGACTGTTCAAAGTTTCACACACACAGACACCAAGCACGGTTTAGCTCGAGGAAAGCGAGAAGTAACAGGAGAGATGAGAAGCTTAGGCTTTCCATCATTGACTCGCACTACTTCGTATTTAACCCCCCAGCATATATTGAGTCCTCGTTCTGCTGTATGTTTGGGTCTATTTATGCATGCTTATAATAATAACGATTAATTGCCACCACGACGGTCGTGTAGGACGAGGATATTCAAACGAACGGTCACCGGCCGGCAAGTGCTCAGTTAGCGTTAACGTTACGATGGCAGTAGTGGGTGGCGTAGCTGGTGCAGGCTGTTGCCCATAAATGACTGCTTATATTATTCTACGCAATATAATGGCACCACACGGACAGATCGAGCTTGTTGGTAGAGGGTCTCCAGCACGTATGTCCGACGGCGCCGGCGGGCTACACTACTAGCTAGCTCCTCCATCGCGATCCATCACCATAGAGTCATCGACTGCCACTCTACGACGACGTTAGTACTCAGTCCCAAAATATCGATCAATCATTTCTGCTCGAGCATGGTGTAGAAATACTTCAATTCAAACTATTGACCGCTTTCCCTAGACCCCAAAACGTACTACGCCTCCTACAATTTTATATACTCACTCCGCTCTAAAATAGATATCATAATGAAATGCGTGCTGATCAATCTTTCTCAACTTTGACCGAGCTTGTAGAAAATATATGCAATAGTTTATACCTTGAGCTTATAGAAATACGTACAACAGTTATACCTCCAAATAAATTCATTATGAAAGTATATTCAATGATCTATCTAATGATATTAATTATATTATATATATATATATATGGTCAAAGGATAGAAGCCTTTAACTTCTCGGAAAGTGAAAATAATATCTATTTTGAGACGGAGGAAATATATCGGTAATATGTGGACATGAAAAAGAAGAAAAAAAAAGCAAACGAATTACTTTTTCGGGAGGCCAGCAAGAGAACTCACAGCCCATTCGTTTAATTCATCTCTGTCGGCCCATCAAGCCCCAATATCAGACCACTCCCTCCTCCCTACCCAATTCTCCTTCCCGGGCTTTCCTTACCTCCGCGGCCCAAGACAACAGCCGAGCCCGAGCACGAGCAGCAGACAGCACCGCACCAGGTAGCAGAAGCACACAAAGTGACTTTTTATTCCCCAGGCAAACAATCGCCACCCCCAGCCCCGCAAACCGAATCGAAGCAGCGGCGATGGCGGCGGAGAAGCCGGCTCCGGTGCGCGTGCTCTACTGCGGCGTCTGCGGCCTCCCAGCCGAGTACTGCGAGTTCGGCCCCGACTTCGAGCGCTGCAAGCCCTGGCTGCGCGCGCACGCGCCCGGCGTCTACCCGGACGACCTCGTCGCCGCTTCCTCCTCCTCCGGTTCGTCCCCCGGGCCCTTCCTTCCCCCTCTTAGCGCTGCCGCCTAGTCTGACTCGCATGTGCTTGGTTGATCTGCCCGGGCGCGCAGCCGGCGGCGGCGGCGGCGACAAGGACGTCGATAAGGTCGGGGAGCGCCTCCAGCGCGTCGGGATCTCCGACGGCTCCACCAGCGCCGCAGGTCCGTGCCCGCCTTACCTCGTGCTGTGAACTCCCCACTGTGGTTTTCCTAGTCGGTAGGGGCTACGGAGGATGGTGGATGCCGACCTTCAATCTGCGATGCTATTTGGAGGGGGCGAAATTGATATCTGATCTCTGTGTGCTGCTCATGCTCTATCGTTTCAGGGGATGCTTCCGCGTCTAAACCTGATGAGGTGAAACGCCTGCCTGGTGGTAAGCTCAAGAAAAAGGTTGGTCCCCCTGTCATCCACGCCTAAGAATTCACCTCATTACAGTTGAATCATGGTGATTTACATTTGATTGCTACTAGTCTGTGTGACCCAAATATACTGTTTAGCGTTAGTTCAGAAGTTGAGTTGATCTTTCGTTACTGTATTATACCTCATCTATTTAAGTGGTTTTGGAAAAAAAAAAAAACCCCCTCTTGTTCTGTGCTGAATCTACAGCTGATTTAGCTGTTGGGCCAATGTCTACATTTTGTAATATGAACTGCTGTCATGCTACTGTCTGTCTGAGTTTGGGCCAGTTGAGGTGTCTGTAGACAGCATCCTTCGGTTGTGGTACAACGAATTTCGTTAAACACAGTGTTCCTTTCCAATCACAGGAGAAGCAAGAGGTTGTCATTGAGAAGATTGTCCGCAACAAGCGCAAATGTGTGACTGTGGTGAAGGGACTTGAATTGTTTGGTGAGTTGTTTTCTGAAAGGAAATCTTCATGAGTGAAATGGTCGCGTCAAAGTACACTACAGTGGGTTGCTGCATGTATCTTAAATCGAACTCTCCTAGAAGTCTTGGATGATAGATGTTTTCATTAAAATGATTTTGATTTTGATTATATGTTCTTCCCTGAACCTTTAGGTGTAAAGCTGAGTGATGCTTCTAAGAAGCTTGGGAAGAAGTTTGCAACTGGAGCTTCTGTTGTGAAGGTACTCTGTCATGGTTCCTGATGTTGTTGCATTTTTTAATTTGAGCATTGCTGAATCGGATTCTTCTCTGCTCTGTTCCTTAGGGCCCGACTGAGAAGGAGCAAATTGACGTGCAAGGGGACATATCATATGATATTGTGGAGTTCATTACAGATACATGGCCTGATGTAATTCATCTCTGCATTTTATTATGTTTTACATACCTTAGAAGTTCTGATACTGTATCCACATAATTCATTTGGTGTTACAGCACACGGCATTATGTGGAACACATCGACTGATAAAGTGGAAAACTATCACTTGGTGCTCTATGATTGAAATAGGAATTAGAGAACCAAAATACCATTAGGTTATCTTGTTTCTGGAATTGGAATAGGAACATTTATTTTTTTCTTAGTTCACTTTGTTGGCGCACAAACACTGCAAGTGTTCCTTCCATAAATCTTGCTAAGTATTAGTGAAACTATACTAATTTTGGTATAAGCAATATGTTGCTGTACCTTTTCTTCGACTAATAAGGAGTAGATTCATATGACATTTTCTCTTCTCTAGTGAGCTAGCTCAAGTATGTGACAAGTTGCCATTTAGGACTATTGAAAATGATAATCTGTGACTTCTGAGAACTTTATGCCCATGATATGTGCGTAATATTATTGCTTCCATCAAAGGCTGTTTTATGTTATTATTAAGTTGTCATTGCTTTGTTCTTTATCAGGTACCTGAGTCGGCCATTTTCTTCATTGAAGATGGAAGGAAGGTTCCTGCTGCTTGATGCCATATGGTTTAGAAGGCGCAAGACCAATGGATTTACAAATATATATAATACAGAGATAAAGCAAAGGCATGGCTGTTAAGGCATGTAGCGGTCATACCAGTTCGTCTGTTGCCCGAAGTCATAGACTGTTGTTCCAGTTTTAGGCGTAGTTAACAAGTGGCATTTTGTTTACCACTGTCACCTGCTTCCATGTATGAAATCAAATCTATACAATTATTTATAATTTACTTAAGTGTGATGTCTGTTGTGTGACTATGTTTCGTCAAAAAAGTGGCATGCCCCTTGGATACCGTCAGTTGATAAATGTCGCCAGCACTGCAGCATAACTAGAAAGAAAGCTTAGAAGCATACAAACCCTTATTTCCTTCCACACGGTGCTAATCTCTATCTCTACCCCTATAATACACCAGTTAGAATTTTTGTAAAAGCAAACAACTAATCGCATCTAACAGAAATGACTTTTCCCATGTCATGGGCGACGGCGCTGCGAGAGGCACAACCTAGATGACCACGGATCGGACGACGTTGACGGAGAGCGGCTGGGAGCGGACGTCATTGGCGTAGAGCAGCCGGGAGCAGACCACGTTGCCGGCGAGGTCCTCAGCATTTGTAAGCTTAATCAATCTATTCTGTTACTATTTTTATTTGGTTCGTTATCATAAATAATTGGCTTCAGCTTGTCCTACATACAACCGATGATATACAACATAAATATGTCTGAATTTAGTGGAAACATCTTGTCACTCAACTGTAACCGCTTGATTGTAATTAATCAATGAACTATTGTCTGTATACTCAGAAAACTTGTCGCTGGGCTTCATACATCAGGATGTTTTGATTGCTGACACTTTGCTACTCACGTGAGAGGCATCCGAGACTCATCTATCATATGTTGGATAACAAACTACTTTCAGTTTTAATCAAACCAACGAGATTAAGAGTCACAAAAATGGAAGGAAACAATGATATTATAATATTATTATATATATAATACTATTGCATATATACATATCGATATGGAAGAACAAAGATCAAAATGGCCTGCTTTAGGCGAGCTAACAAACAACAACACAGGTACGATTACTTACTCCGATGACAAAATTGATGAAAATAGTATTTATGAGATTTTAAATTTTACATATCTTTATAATCACTTGTAGCAGCTGTGGATGACGCCAAGCGAAAGAGGGAAAAAAGAAATAGAAAACAACGAGAATATCGTGCAAGGATACGAGCTCAAGAATCCAAAAACGATGAACTGGTAATAACTTTTAATATGTTTCTTTCGTAACAAATAGTTATTTGATAATATATCTAACACAAATAAACACTTGATCTTCTTCTCTAGGAAATTGGCAAAATTCCTTTTATACAACTTTCTAAAGTCATGGGATAGAGAAAAATTGCCATACATCAAGATTGTGAGCATATAAATATATATCCAGTGTATATTTTTTTAAAATACGTATAATAATTTATAGGGTAACTTATTATCTGTCATTCACAGACATCACAATCACTGAGGATGCAGTTCCTATTAGATATTTTGAACAGCAATTCAAATGAATGCAAAGATAATATCCCAGAAAAATTTAAAGATCTGCTTAAGCTATTATAAATCATTTGTATTATGCGAGACATGAGTTTTATTATGCTTTGTAATCACATACATTGTGAATTATGATTACGTGAAACTTCAAGTATGAAAGATGTCGCTATTTAAATGTCTTCATATGCATTTCTAGAATTAATCCATTGTGTTATCACGGGTATTATACTAGTTACACTAAGCCGAGGGGAGATGATTCAGGCCGGTGCAGGCAGAGAACGTTTTTGCAAAGTGACTTTCATGCGGAGCTGCTCCGGTGTGTGCTGGGGCTAAAGGCAGCAGTGACCCTGGGAATACGCCTATCAGCGCTAGGAGGAATTGTGTCCGAGCTGCAGCATATGATGCATTCAGAATTTACATTTTGCTTAGTGAATACGTGCATCTGATGCTTTTGCAGCTTATGGGTGTCTTTGGTCTAGATGTATATGCAGTCCACTTGGGATAGGGAAAATTAGATGAGTATCATTAAAAGATCTTCAGAATTCAAGAGAGGTTGAAGGTTTCTGGACCTAAAGATCTTCAGTTTAAAAGATCTGCTTTTAGTTACTAATAGCAATCTTTTCTACGAAGAATGGAAAACATTCAAGAGAGGTTGAAGGTTTCTGGACCTAATGTATGCTGCTTTTATCTAGTGTTACATTGCCTGATGTTGCACTGCTTTCCAAGGATTATTTTTTATTTTTTGATATAGAAACAAAGCTCCATCTAACGTATAGAAACTCTGATGCGGCTACAAACTTTCTTACAATTGGGTTGGTTAGATCAGCGCCTTAATGAGAATTTCTTTCTCAGCTTTGGATAAGTAAACACTTTTAGCTTGTTTTTCAGTTATTAATAGGTATGTTTTCCACATGGAGCCGAGATGGGAGCTGAGAAATTGAATGATTTGGAGAAACGTATTTCAAAGGTGGAACTGCGACTGTCATTGGTCGTTGGAATAGTTGTCATCGCATACTGATTCGTTCAAAATGTTCCTACGTCCTGTTGCGAGCTACTCATGTTACTTGCACGAAATATGTAGTAGAGATTACAGATAAGTTTGAGAGAGAAGAGCTGCCAAGTCTTTGTGTACATGGTGAATGAGTTTTTTTGTGTGTGTGATTCGAGATGAATTCTATTGCCTTGCATGGGTTACATACGTGAAGGCATGCCCCTGGAAGGGTGACCTGATGAAAGGTCCAAAAGAGGCTAGAGGAGGGTGAATAGCCTAATTAAAACTCTACAAACAACACTTGACCAAGTGGTTAGTAAAACAAAGGGTGAAGCGAATTAAGCGCTAGCCTACTCAAAATGCAAGCCTTCCTAACCGTTCTACCTAGGTCTCTAAGAGCAAACACAAGCTATCCTAGGTCGTGAACTACAGTGCACAAAGTAAAGAGATAGAAGTAGTGTGGTTATACCTCCGAGTAGGGTAGATAGCCAATCACCGGAATGAATACCAATACACACGAAGGTGATGGTCCAAGATCATCACAATAGAGACAATGAATTTATCCCAAGGTTCACGTGCTTGCCGGCACGCTACGGTGGCTAATTGACAACCAATGTCAAGCTCAACAAATGAGCGCCGCTAGAACTTACCACGAGTAAAGTAACTCAATAACACGAGCAATCCAATAAGCTACCTTGCGGCTCTCCGCCGGGGAAGGTGCAAACCCCTCACAAAGACCTCCGGGAGTGGCCGGAGACAATCTCCAACTCCGCCAACTCCTCCGCTGCTCCAAGACAGTCTAGGTGACGGCAATCACCAAGAGAATAGAAGAAATCCACAACAACAACGATCAACAAGTGCCCAAGATGATCTAGATGAACACAATGCACTGGGATCACTCCCTAGCTCACTATGGATGAGAATCAAGCTCTAAAGTGAGTGGGAGAGCTTGGGAGGCTCAAGAGATGCTTAGCAATGAGTGAAATGCGCAAGAGAGCTTCCCAAGACGGTTGGATTGGCTATTTATAAGTGAGGGTTGAAAACTAGCCATTTTACAGTTTCTGCGTGCACACCAGACGCTGATTAAGTTTGCACCGGATGTGTCCAGTGGTTGTTCGGTGTACCGCTTGCTGACACGTGTACTAGCCGTTTCAAAACTTTCCGCAGCGTGCCAACTCACCGGACGCGGAGTCGTCACATCGGACGCTCCGACGCCCGTGTCCGGTGCACGAACAGAGAGCATCCAGAAAGCTCAAAGTCGCATCGGAGGCGTTCGTCCTTAGGTCATCGGACGCCCGCAGCGTCCGGTGCTTTCACTCAGTTAGAAAGCACAAGTCTTCATCGGACGCTCAAAAACGATCACCGGACGCGCTGGAGTTACTGTTCCAGTGTTCACTGTCCACTCAAAGAGGTTCCAGAAAGGTTCTGGGTGCACCAGGACGCGTCCGGTGTACCTTTGAGAGCTATTTTTGCCCTCTCTTCCACTACCTTGCTTCTAGGTGCTAACAACCAAGTGTATGGGCACTTAGGCACGAGTGTTAGCTTAATTTTAAGTCAGTTTGCAAGGTTTTAGGTTAGTGCTCTAGATCTAAATGCATATGCTCAACTATATCAACTAGAGGCACTTGATGACCGGAGTTGTTAACGAAGTTTCTTCCCCCTTAATAGTACGGTCATCAAACCTAAATGTGATGACACTCTCTAAAGTGTCTTGATCACCAAAATAGAAAGAGCCCTATTGAATTCACCTTTGCCTTGAGCTCCATCCATTGCATCAAGTGTGGAAGCATTTGATCTTCATGTTGATGGGCTTACTCCAATGACTTGGATGCCGTAATTGCTCCACACTTGATCTTCTAACCACACTTGTAATCACAAAACTTAAACACAATGGTTAGATACTAGGTGTCATCAATTAGCCAAAACCAAACATAGAACTTTCACCTGAAGAGAAAGAGAAAAATAAAAAAGGTGGAATCCCAAATCTTTGTGATGGTCCCGTCCTTCTCCTTTCTCGAGCGAGCCATGCAGTTACCTCAAGGGCTATGGTCGTACGGGCAAAGGACGGGGCCGCCCATTCCCCTGATATGACAGTTAAGTCGAGAGGACGGTCAACTGGGTCGTTTTGTACTTGTCCGAACAAGGTGCCATGTGAAAGGTCCTAAATGGCTAGAGGGGCGTGAATAGCCTATAAAAAATCCTACAAACAACACTTAAAACAAGGTCGTTAGATAAACAAGTGGCGAAGCAAGTTTTGCGCTAGCCTACTAAAAAATACAAACTATCTAACCTTTTCTAGGCTATAATATCTAGTCACACACAAGAATATAAGAATTAAAGTGATGCCTGTTAAACCACCGGTAATAGAGAAGTGAGTACCAATATAAACATTCACAATATACAAGAAATCCTTGGCAAAGATATTGACACAATGATTTTTTTACCGTGGTTCACTTGCTTGTCGGCAAGCTACTCCTCGTTGTAGCGATACTGAAACGACCTTGATTTCCGCAATGGGAAATCCACAGGCACGAGTTGTAATTAAATAGATTGTGTTGATCAATCCATAAAATTACCCATATCTCAGTTGATACCAGTATCCATACAACGTTTACACAACAGAGTTTACACAAATTATTTCATCGCCACACTGGCGGAATAGATCAAACAGAGAAGCTTGAAGATGCGGAAGCTTTTCATCCTTCACGGCCAACTTGAGTGTAGTACGAGACTCTACTCTTCCCAATCGTCTCCATCGAAGTCGTACTCTTTCTCGTCACCTGACAGCAAATTATCAGTACGATTTGTACTGGGCACGGGGCCCACCTATGATTTGCAATTGCTTTGTGAAAAGTGGATGCAAAACTGTTCAAGCAGACCTATAGGCTGGGGGTTTCCTATGCAAGTGTAGTCGATATTTTAATAGTCAAGTTTTATCTCATTCATCTCCACCCATTTACCCAATCCATTTTATTCACATCCCATACACCACATCTCACAACACCTCGCACTCATTCGGCAGGCCCAACTCCCTCTCGGGCCTATCTCAGCGGCACACTGACACATCGGGCACACTGCCGGAAAGTATCGTCCAGGGGAAGAAAAGAATATAACACTCCCTATATAGTGAAGCAGCACTCAGGAAAGGTCCATAGCCGACGTATCGGCATATGTATCGATCGATCAACCATACACTCTGCAGAGGTTTTACCGCTCATAAGATTAGCCATCATAGGTGTTGCGCAAACACCTAGGCAGAATTCCGGGTGCTTGCTTGCCTAGGTCGATGCCACCCTACCACTCAGCCCTAGGACATTCAGGATCCAACACCGTCATGCTGAGACTGGAGACGCAGTACCGGGCCCAATCAGTGGCACTGCGCATCTAGAATGGTACGGGAACCCATCGACCGTCACCGCCCACCCTTATCACCTCACAACCTAGCAGTAGTGGCACCGTCCTATCAAGTAGTCCAGCCGTTCCCCGCCCACGGAAGACGAATGAGCAGTAAGGATTCCCGAAGTTCCCGGTCACTAGAAAGTTGACTAATTGACCAAGTAGGCTCTCACCAACTCTGGGGATACTTTCCCCGTGCCATCACAGCACCTCCATTCACGGGGTTTCCAAGAACACAGGCTATCCGTCCCGGAATCACCTCATCCACCATTACCCGCCACAGGTATCTCTCGTGGGAATGCCCAGGTTGCACCCCAGCAAGACTTGCTTTCTCAGCTCGTCGTGTATAGCCCACTTGGTCGACTCAACCCTTTCCACGCACCCGAGACACACGCAGCAGGCTCCCCCAGTGGTTATGTTCCTGTTCTTATAAACCGTTTCCATTTTCATCATATAATTAGTAACAAACAGTGAGTAGAGGAGGAGCAATCATTGAATAGCAGCATCTATCCTATCAGCAGACAACAGGGTGAATGTTTTAACAAGGCAGGGTAAACAATAATTCTATCATGCAACCCTAGGCAGTCATATCATAAGATCATAAGCAATAGCAATAATGACATTAGCAATGCGTAATAGGATCTAGGGATTTGGTGGGACGTGGCACCTTCGTAGTCATCCCCTAGCTCCTAAAGGTACTCGTGGTCGTCTTCCTCAGTCTGATCCTCCTCCGGCTCTGAAAACGGAATCGAAATAGTCGCGTTAGCGACTCCTACAGATCATTCAGAAAAACCAGCAAAATTTGAAGATCCAAATGTACTCAACATAGGCTCAGGTTGTAGAGCTCATTTTTCTGAGAATTTTGATATATGGTGCGCAATTTTTGGACATCGTATAAATAAGTTATGAATTTCCGAAGTTTAACCAATTTTCTAAAAAAGAAAAGGGCTAATTAACCCGGGGTGACACGTGGCAACACGGGATTGGTCAGCTACTGTTCATGTTGACCAAGTCAACGGCTCGGCTGGCGGTGACTCTGCTGACGTCAGCATGACGTCACTGCTGACGTCAGCGTTAACCGAGTCAACGGTGCACTGCCTGGTGGGGTCGGATGACGTCATCATGACGTCACACAGGTGACACGTGTTGGCGTCAGGGCACGCCACGTGGCAGTACTGGAGCGCTTCGGCTCGGTCCATGGTGGGTTCGGTGCACGGTGGACCGTGAGTGCCGGCCTATGGTCTTCGGACTCGGCTCATGGTGAACCGGGAGCATCTCCTTTTCTTATCTCTGTGGCTTACGGTGGACCAAGCCCATTCTCCTTCTGTTGCGCAGTTTACTGACCCGTAGGTGCGGTGTATGTTAGGTCGTGGGTATGGGGCCCAGCTCAGGGACTTGGTCTTCGTGATCCCGGTCCATCCTGCCTCCCGCCTTGTTTTCCCTTCCTTTCCCCTTTCAAACCAGGCACGGCGGGCTTGCCGCCGGCGGTGAGGTCGAGCTGCCGTGCGTATTGGTGGTCCACGGCTTCCACGAGTGATCATCGAGCATTGGTTGGGAGTCTGGATATTGGCTAAGTCGTTTGTGTGCTGAGTGGTGCCTCCAGAGAGGTTCGGCAGGGCAGCGCTTGGCGCACGCGGCGACGCACACCGGCGAGGCGGTGTTGACAGGGATAACATGCAATTGGGGGCTGTATCCTTCAATTGACGGTGCCAGAGAGGGTACAAGCTCGACAGAGGTGTCCTAGGGTCTCCTTCATGGCATGGTCTCGTGGCGGCGCTCCGGCGAGGTCGCGGCGCGTGCGGGTAGGTCGAACGGGGTTGCCCCAGGTTCGTCCTTCTTTTGCAGATACCTCGAAGTGGTCGTGGCGTTGCTCCACGGCCTGCTATCCTACCCGATGGTAGCCGAGGACGTCCAGAACGCACGCGCGACACGGCGGCGCTCCAGCGGTCGTCGATGCGTACGCAATACAAGGTGGGGGTGGCTACGGGCGCTCTTTGGCTCGTGGTTAGGCCTTGGGGTGTTGCGGTGGTTCTTGTAGCCCGGGTGGTCTGGCGGTACTCAGCTGCTACGCATGGGAACGCTGACGAGACGGCGGCGCTCCGAGAGCTCGGTTCGCGACGGCGGTGCCCGTCACTCTGTTCCGGCTCGGTTCATCGATTTGGCCATGCTAGGTCTCGTGTACGTGTGTGTAGTGTGGCCCGGGGTCGGGAACGACCCATGGCCTACGCGCTCGAGGAACCGAGCGCCATGGCCAAAAAGCACGGCGAGGTTGGCAAGGGGGACTCCGGCAGCTCACCGTGGTGTCGGGGAAGATAGGCTAGCGACGCGGTGACGAGTCATAGCCGTGCCGGGTGTTCGCAGTGCAGTGCAGACCCGCGACGGTGGCACCGGCTCCGTCTCCGACTCCGGCTCCGGCGTGCTCCGCGGCAGCAGCGCTCCGGCGGCTCCTTCTTCCCTCTCTTCTTCTTCTTCTTCTTCTCCCTCACTCTCGGTCTCGCGTTGTGGCGTGGTGTAGTGCCACCAGTGGCGGCGGCGAATGGAATGAGGCTAGGGCACCGGGAGGGGTCCTTATATATCGCTAAGCTCGGTCTAAACCATGGCGAGCGGTCGAGATCCACCGCGCGGCATCCAAGGGCTGTGGTGAGCGCTAGACTAGGGTTCCCGGGTGCTCGCGGGCTCCTTTGTCGTCTAGGCGACGGGGGACATGCGGGGGACAGGCCGAGGGGGCAGGCAGGCCAGGGTCATGCGATTTGCGTGACCCTGCCGGTCGTCGCCTTGGAGAAGAAGAACAGGAGCGAGGGGGAGGAGTGCGCTGACAGGCGGGGCCGGGCTATCAGCGGCAGCGGCGGAGCACGAGCGCGCCTTGGGCCAAGAAGCGCAAGTGGGCCGGCCCCCGGTGGCGTGTGCGCGGGCGCTGTGTGCAAGAGGAGAGGGATGGGCTGGCTGGGCTGGACCGGCAAGCTAGCTGTCTTCTCTACTCTCCTCTCTTCTCTTTTTTCTTCTCTTTTTCTTTTCTGATTTCTTCACACACATATATTTGCTTTTACATGTTATATGAGTTTTTGAGCCAAACATAAAATGTCAATAAAATCCAAATATGCAACATGAATTGGTAGGTTTATATTTTATATTTATATAGGGTGAGGTATTTGCAAGGTACATAAGCATATGTAAATTATTACTTGCAATATCTATCTCCTATATGCATGCACATACACATGAGAAAAAATTTTGATGGTTGGGATTTTTGTGTATGGATTTTTAGGGTTGTTACAGATACACACGATTGGAGGTTCACGTGCTAATTAGCATCACACACCAATCCCACTTAAGGAAGCCGCACAACCAACACAAGATGCGGATCAACAAGCTACGAGCAATCTACTAGAGTAGACTATTCACGAACTCCCACGGGGAAGGCTGAAGAACCCCTTACAACTTCACCGATCGGAGGCAGAGACTATCACCAACTCCCCTCAACAATCCTTGCAGCTCCAAGCCGTCTAAGAGTCAGCAAACTCCCAGAGTAACAAGAAAACCCGCTGCGAAATTCAACAATCTAGTGCCTCTAGATGAACACAATCATGCCAATGCACTTGATGCTCCCCAATCTCACCAAATTGATGTTGCAATCAAGTAGAAAGTGTGAGAGAGGAGTGGAGATGCTCACTAGCTTGCTATGTCAATGAAAATATCCAAGAAAGACGCACCAAGACGGCCACTCCACTATTTATAGTCCCCGCCGGAGGATTCAACCATTACATTGTTTTTCGGGGGCACGGGACGCGCTTGAGTTGGCACCGGACGCGTCTGGTGCAGCGTCCGGTGTCCGTCTCACAGACACGTGTGCTAGTCGTTTGAATTTCGCCTGCTGCAGGCCCAACCACCGGACGCATCCGCCGTCACACCAGACGCGGGAACGCCAGCGTCCGGTGATGGTCCAGTAAGGTTCCAGAGAGCAATTTTGCCCACTGGAATTGTCTGGTGAAGGATCAACGCATGTTCACTGGACACTCCGACGTCCGTTGCTCCCAACAGCTCTCTACTGCGTGCCATGTCAATTGCATCGGATGCGCGCACAGTGTGCGCCCCGCGTCCGGTGAGTTCAAACCAGCGTCCGGTGAAAAACTCATCGAGAAGACCCGAGAGCGCAGAGTTCACACAGGACGCGTCTTGTGGAACCTCACCAGACGCTCCAGCATCCGATGCACTCTGTTCAGCGCACTTTCAACTAGGGTTAGCCACCGGATGCTGGTCAGCGTTCGGTGCTTATGGCTCAGCGTCCGATGCATGTTTCTCCATAGAGACATCACCGAAACCCTCTCTACACCTCAAACTTCACCCTGTTTTCAAATGTGCCAACACCACAAAGTGTACTACACCTTAGTGCAGGTGTGTTAGCATTTTTTAAATAATTTTCCAAGGGTTTTGTTAGTACTCATTAGCATCTATATGCACATGCAACAAGTGTAAGCATCAAGTGGCACTTTGACAACTGTATTTGACAAACGAATTCTCCCCTCTTGATAGTATGACTGTCTATCCTAAATGTGATCACTCTCTCTATTTGGCAGCTAGACCTAGTCTATCTTGACCTTGTCGTCCATCCTTTGAAAACCGAAACGAATTCCACCATCTTAGGTGAAAGTGCATCTAGCCCGTTAGTGAGTTTGAATTGAATGACAACACAATTAAAGGTCTAACAAGTTTGTTAAGTGTGCCCAAGGTTTAACAAAATGGCAAACTTGATGGTGATCCACATATTGTTCAATGAAAGCCAATATTGTGTATTTTTGTATTGGAAGATCATGAGGATAATATAGTTCAAACAAAAGACAACAATGCAAATAAAATTGATGAAATAGCTTATATGGTGGGATATCATAGCATTATGATAAAGCAAGCATATTTGGCAAATAGAAATGAGATATGAGTTGATGGTTTTGGATTGGTCTCAGTAGTAGCTTGCTTTTCATGAATAAGAAGAGTTTAATAATGGACTAGCTTTGGTCAAGCTAGAAGTATGAAGATATAGATTGAAGTAATTGTTTGGAAAGTCAAGCCAAAATGAAGAGGATATAAGGAATCGTGAATTGGCTTGACTACTTTGATGTTGATTCATATATCACTCTATATGAAGCTTGATTGATCTCAACATTCATATCTAGAAGATATTCAAGTAAGGATTACAATATTGAAGAAATGGTGTTCAATGGATGCTTAATATGATGTGACTTGAGTATGGCTTGATAAGGTGAAGATAACAAGGAAAGGGCTTCGAGGGACTAAGCACAGGTGAAGGGTAATCAATGGCTTGGACCGACGTACCATGGCTAAGGTGAAGAAAAAAGTACTTGCATTGTCGAGGAACTAATCAAGCTATGAGGAGTCATATTGTGTTGCGGATCAAATCATTAGTGGAAGTGACTTGAAGCCATTAATTGAACTCACATGTGTTGAAATGGTTCAAGTCACATGCTCTAAGTGTGTTTGCTTGAAGAGATGAGATAAGGATGATTGCAACCCCTTATGAAGTGACATTGA
The DNA here is from genome assembly GCA_038502445.1 of Eremochloa ophiuroides. Lineage (NCBI taxonomy): Eukaryota > Viridiplantae > Streptophyta > Magnoliopsida > Poales > Poaceae > Eremochloa > Eremochloa ophiuroides. The sequence continues at coordinate 4,857,859 of JAHLJS010000006.1, forward strand.
GAAGAAATGGCATATGAAGACTCAAAGATTCAAAGAAGGTTTAATTTCCTTTTATCTTTCGAACTTGAGTCTACGGATGCCGTACTATCAAGGGGGTTTCTAAAGGACACCTGTCCAAGTGCTGAACCAAGTGCTCATATTCTGGAAATACCATCTTTATACTCTAAAAAATCCAGCAAATCATACCGCACATGTTTTCACTGGATATTGCCAGGGCGGCAGTGCCGCCCTTAAAGGGAGGCAATGCCGCACTCCATCCGGCCGTTAGTTGAAGGGGTATAAATACTACTTTTGCAGCTCTTAACGGGCTGATCTTTCTCCTCTAGCCACTCGACTGTTTTCGAACAGAAAATGGACTGCCTCTCTCTCCTCCATTGTTGTTCCTCACCTCTCAAATGGATCCACCATTCTAACCAGCAAGACTTGAGAGAAAAGGCAGCAAACTTTGATTGAAGGTCAGATCTATTGCTTTCCAAAGTTAGAGAGCACTTGGTTCACATTTGATCGGCGTTCTTGAGTTCCATACCCTTGGAACTTTGCTCCTAGCTGGCTAGGCGTCACCCTAGAGCTTGCCAGCTCTTTGTGGCAGCTTAGGGAGATTTGTAAGACTCTCTTGTAGCTAAGAAATCACCCCTCACTTCAAGAGTTCACTCTCTTGACATGAGAACGAAGGAGAGGCAAGCTTTGGTGGCAAGCTGAAGCCTTAGTGGCGTACCTCAACAACGTGGACGTAGGCAAGCCTTACTAGCGAGCTGAACTATGGGTTAAATTATTGTCTGCTGTCTACTTACTTGTGTTGTTGAGTTTGTGCTACGGTTGCTCGATCCATTCTCGTGAGCTCAAGCTATAGTTTCCAGTCTTCGAACTATGAACAGTGTTACTACTGGAGGATAATATTCTATTTCTTGAGATCTTTCTATCCATATATTCTGCTCTACAAAATTCTCTATTTCGCAGGTGAGGCAGTGCCACCCTCATAGGGAGGCAGTGCCGCCCTGCGTTTTTATTTCGGATTGAGCTGAAATTTTGCAGGCTTAGCTACTGGACACTTCTAGAACATCTTCAACAAGTTTGGTCTGCAGTGGAGGATTATTTGGAGTGCGGCAGTGCCACCCTCTGAGTGAGGCAGTGCCGCTCTCAGTTCTGATCTCGGATCGAGTTGAGTTTTTGCAGGCCTATTCATCCCCCCCTCTAGGCCGACATCAAGGTCCTTACACTAGGGCATGTTTGAGAGACATTTTGCAATAATATGCTTTTGAATGTTTCAGGTATCTTTCATCGGTATGTTTCATCTGTGTTCCTGAACGCATGTTGCGTTTGTGTTTATCTGGACTTTGCATTTGTTTCACACATGTTGCATGGGTTTTATTCGGATGTTGCGATGGGTTGCAATGATTTTCAAGTGTGTTTCAGACGAATCTCCCAAGTGTTTCGTGAGCCTGTTTCAATTGCAACAGACGTACATTGCAAGCGTTGTATTCAGATGTTTCAAAAATAGATCTAGGGTTGTATATCCCCCTCCACATTCTGTTGCATCTTATCTCTAGGAGCAGGTAAGGCACCAGCATAGGGATGTACAGTGAAGGTAGGGGTAGAGGGCGTTGTGTGAGGGTGGGAACGCACGGCGTGCCGTGTGAGAGGCGCAGTAGAGTGGCATGCAGGGTGGGGCGCGCGAGTGCGGTGTGCGGAAGTGGGACGCGCGGGCGTGAGGGTGGAGTGCGGAGTGGGGCATGCGAGGTTGTGGATAGAGCACGGCTACAGTAACACGGTGCGGGTGTGCGGACCTGTGGGCGGAAGTCCTTCCCTAAAACCAAAGCATCCCCGACTGTTCTGGCACAAAACATGCTGATCGATGCAAAAGTTGAGAGTCACAAACGTGTGGCGCACAGATTCGAACCCTGGAGCTTTGAATAGATTCAAGGTGATGTTCACTGCGCCGTTGTGGGCCTCCGATCCAGGCGCTATTCTCTGACGATTTCGATCCGGTGACCTTCCAGCTGGACCTGAGTGGCTTGGAGCACGACGCTCATTAGCCGCTTAGTTCGGCGCTGCCTTGATGTTTGCCGCCATGCTTGTTCCTCGTTACGGTCGCTAAGTAGTTTTTCTGTAATCAACTGTATGAACTTTGGGTTTGATGTTTGCATCGCCAATTACCGTGCAAGCTTTGTATTTTCAACAGTGTTTTAAATATATAGCCGGCTAAGGCATTAGCTATCTATGTTTCAAAACAGGCTATATCCAACTATAACTGCAGCTAAGAGCTAATTTGCATATGAAAAAAACTTAGCTAAATCCTTATAAAAAAACTCTAGCCGGAGATAGCGGAAGCTATAACGAATGATTTAAAACCTAGTTGATTTTCAAACTCTACATTTTCTTTATGAAAAACGTGCTTCGGCACGATTGAGAAAAAAAAAAGGGACTGGGGGCGTCGTAGTTCTTTGAGCTAGCCGGGGAAGAGAAGACTCGGCCATGGGAACAACGCGAAGGGGTATTGCCGCATTGGGCTGTAGTCTTCTATCTCTGAACGCGTTAAGAACTTCGGTTGTAGCCAGGCGTGTCCCGGAAAAATATGAGGCCCGGTTCAAAACACTGAGTGGAGACCTAAATATCTAGTGCTAAAATAAGAAAATAGTGGCAAATATTTATATATATATATATTACGTATATTACAAAGTATAGTAGCATAAACCAAAAATTATACATGTATAACTATCACTTGAAGGACGATATTCTTTTAGCATTCTTTGAAATGAAATCTTTAATTATATAACTATCATCATGTGAATCAGGCAGAAGGGTTACGAGAGAAAGAGAGTTGGAATCGCCTTCTGTAGTCACGATCAAATCAAAATCATCGGCCTCTCTTGATCAAAATCATCGGCCTCTCCCCTGAAGTTACGATCAGCAGGCATGTTTTAGGCCATAGAAATATAATTTTGGCTGATCTTTAATTAAAACAAAGACCCAAATTAATATATATACTTAGGATACTTAGTAAATCTTGAGACCCATAATTTTTGGGGGCCCTGTTCGGTCGCATAGCCTGCACTGGCTCAAGGACGTCCCTGGTTGTAGCAAATAAAGCTCCATCCGCCTTCATAGTAGAAGGCGGGTCTGAGCGAGAAGCCGCTGGAAACTGAGGTATGGCGAGCGCCATACCTTACCAGACAGAAAGTTCCGCTTACCCGCATCAAGCCAACGACGAAGAACAAACTACGGAAGCTTTAACTTCTTATTCCTGCTCTGATTCTATGATCTCACCCACAGCTTTCCCACCCTGCATCCTCCTATGGCAGAAACAACTGCTTCCATCATGGATTTTGATCCACACGACCACACGGATCTTCCCAACCATGTGTTTGATACTTCCTAGTTTCCAGCTAGCATGCATGCGTACGTGGGGTAGTGCATAATGCGTCACAAACTCAAAACACAAAATTCATACCACCCTGCCATATGCTTGTGATTTTCTTTAGAACACTCGAAAGGTATACATACCCAAAAGCCCACAAACCCTTATCTTTCTCTCTCGGGGCGACTTCAGACCGGCCCAGTCCTTCAACCGCGTCCCTGCCCTTCTCCTTACCCATTCGCGCCACAACAAGCTACGCGTTAGCTCTCCTAGCGGACTCCTCCCTCTCTCTGTGTCACGGCCATGCAAGGCTTGATCGTCGACGTCCCCGGCCCACCTCCGGCCGGAGACCCTTTTGATGCCACAACCGAGCTCCACCGAGCGCCGCTTGGCCTATAGAGGCATTGCCCCGACCACACCCACTAACCCCTCTTCAATACACAATACTCACCCATCGTACATTGTTACACATCAGCGGTCTCATAACTCGTCTCATGCAATGTCACATAAAATTTTTGCTTACGTGGAGAAAAAAGAGAGGTGGGAGCAGTTGCGGAGCCAGAACCAAAACATAGGGGGGCCGGATTTTCCAACTAATAAATCTATAAGTACTAGTAATTAGGCCACAGTAAACAAACTACAGTTGACTGTGTGGTCTATCGATTTTATTCTAGAAGCAAAAAAAAACATAATCAATAAAAAAAAATCAAGCATACATTTATAGATGCTTGTAAGCCTGTAGCCTGTAAGGTTAAGCGTTAGAGCAGCACAGGACAGATGCAGAGAAGTAGAAGACCTGCTTTGTGGGGATGAGGCCCAGGCTTGTTACTGGTCACGGACTCACTGTTGGCCGTCCAGGCCTCGCCGCCCCACCGGCCCTCAGGTACTCACTGAGGCATTGAGTTGATGACTCTCACGAACGGAGAAGACAGCCAGATATGACGGTGACACGCATAGAACTACAGCTAGCGATTCTGAGCATTGGGCGCTGTTGCCTGCTAACTTACTGTGTTGGACAACTTGGGCTAGACAGAATATGGGTTTTCCAACAGAAATTCACGGAGGCAAGCACGGGCCCACGATCCCCTTTGGCCCTAACGTGGCTCCGCCTGTGGGTCTTTTACATACGTGCCATTAAAAAGATGTCATCATAAACACGCCATTACAAAGTTTGATCTCCCACCGGTACCACCGCTCTAAACTATTTTCGTATACAAGCCATTTCGTCTATTTCTTTGTCTAACGATGTTAGATTGCATTGAAACAGGTCTACAATACCCCTGCCTCTCTATGTGTTAGTGTCACGTGGGGCAGCTCGGCCATGGCTAGAAGACTGAAAGGGAGAGAAGAAGCTGGCCACCGGGAAGAGCTCTGCCCGTGCCCAGTGCACTGCCACACCGAGCCGCTACCACGCTCCTGCGCCGGCTCATCTGCTTCTGCTGCCCGGGCATGTTCAACGCGCTGTCTGGCCTCGGCAGCGGCGGCTAGGTCGACAACAGCGGCAACGGCGGTGGCCAGGACGAGCACTACTACAAAAATCTTTACCGTGGCGGTCAAAATGGATTAACGGAGGCGGTTTTTTCAACCGCCTCGAATGGAAGGTCACGGTAAATGAGAGTATTAACCGAGGCGGTTTTCTGACCGCCACGGTTAATGAAACAAAAAAAACAAAAAAAAGGAAGAGGCCCGCAGGGCCCATCCGGACCCGCTGAGCCCATCCGCCGCCGCTGCAGGCGCCGCCACGGGCGGATCCGGCCACCACGGCCGCGGATCCTGCGGCCACGGGCGGATCCAGCCACCACGGCCGCGGATCCGGCGGCCACGGGAAGATCTAGCCACCACGGCCGCGGATCCGACGGCCACGGGCCACGAGGGAAGGAGGGAGGTGAGGACCCGCTGCCGCAGTGCCGTGGCTGGCCACCGCTAGCCGGGCCGCCGCGCCGGCCGAGCACGCAGCTTCCCTGGCTGCCACGCTGGCCTCGAGCGCCGCTGGCCGGGCCGCCGCGGCCACCGGGGGGCCCACGCCCGCGCTCGCGTCGTCAGGTGAGCCTCGCCGCCGCCGTTGGGGCTCGCGCCGTTGGCTGGGCCGCTCGCGCCGTTGCGCCGCCGCACGGCCGAGCCACCTGCTTATGCCGCGGCGGCCCGCCCGCTCGCGCCACCGCGGCCGCTGCTGGCCCGCTCGCGCCGCCTCGGCCGGCTCGCTCGCGCTGCTTCACCGCCTCCGGGACGCCGGTCCTCTGCTCGCGCCTTCGGGCCACCGCCGTTAGATATATATATAGAGAGAGGGGGGGAGGGAGAGGTGAGGTCGAGACTTGAGAGGAGAGAGCGCCGCTGGAGAGAGAGGTGCGGCTGCGAAGGAAGCGAGAGATGGTGAGTGAAACCCTAGATCTGTGTATATATATGTGAGCTCAGAATTGGGCCTTCTGGGCTGTTCGGATGGGCCTAATTTACCGAGGCAGTAATAATTATAATGTCCGCCTCGGTAAATCATTTACCGAGACGGTTACGTTAAGATGTCCATCTCGGTTAATGTGTATTAACCGAAACGGTCATTTTAAGGACAACCGCCTCGGTAAATCCATTAACGGAAGCGGTTCCTGGTAACCGCCTCGGTTAATAAACAAATAACCGCTTCGATTAATCCAGTTATTAACCGAGACGGTTTACAGCGTTGCCCGCCTCAAAAAAGATTTTAAAACGCCTCTAAAAAATTTTATGCAGTAGTGGAGGGCGAGAAGGCGCTGAAGGCGGCTGCCGGGAACGCCTGCAGCCCGACGGAGCTCGCCAAGGGCATCTTCAAGGTGACCTCTGACTGGATCGAGAAGGCCGTGCACGTGTCCGCCGTGGTCAAAGAGCTCAAGAACGACCAGCGCACGTCAGGCACGCTGGACAACTGCAGGGGCGACGGGGACGTGTCCGAGCTCCGCGCTCACGTACTAGGAGACGTGCCTGGACGGGTTCGAGGTCATGACGACGGCCGCGGTGGGGAAGATGCGCGGGGCGCTCAACAGCTCGCAGGAACATCCTGGAGCTCGTGGACGAGTTCTCCGAGACGCTCGGCCAACCTGGGCCTGCCGAGCTTCCACCGCCGGCTCCTCGCCGAGCACGCCGGCGGCGTGCCGTCGTGGATGCCCTGCTCGGGATGGCGGATGATGGACGAACGCGACGGCGGACGGCGGACGGGCGGCAAACGGCGGAGGAGCTTCTTCCCGGTGACGGCAGCAGCCGCAAGCGCCACGCGCTGGCAGCGGCGGCCTCCTCGCAGCACATGGTGTCTGGCGAGCGCGAGCCGGCCATCTACTCCACTCCCCCCACGCCACCGGCGCTGCCCGCGCCGTGCCAGGTCCTCTCGGGGTCGATGCTGCCGCGGCACCAGGCGGGGGTCGATGCTGCAGGCCGAGGCGGGGCTCGCGCGGCTCGCGGACTTGTTTTTCGAGTCGTCCGGGACTGTCTCCATAGCCGCGACGGCGGCCTGCTCGCGACGACGGACGACGGACGGGGCAGCCAGCGCGCGTGGAGCGCCGCCGCAAGGGAGCTCGGCCCCTGCTGGCCACCGCGGGCGCAGGAGCCAAAAGCCTCTTTCGCGCTCGTCCGCGCGATTCCATCCTGGCGAACGACGCACCGGTACCGCTGCAGAATGTTTTTTTTCTTTCGGTTATGTCAGGGTGATTCGTGAGTGCATCTATCTACCCAGCAAATTATACTATGTGGTCTCTATTCTGTGTGCTGATATCATTATTGATGTAGGCGAGAAAATACAAAACATTTATTTCAAAATGGTATAACTCTTAAATGGTGTATCTATTTTTAATTCCGTCTGCACCAGTGTGTTCCAAGCGACGATATGAAAAAACTAGATCCCAATTTTATACGTTTTGATAATTTTTTTAATAAGAATTTATGTATATTAACTCAGAACATATTCTTACCTATACAAGTTGTGTTTGATAATTTTTGTGCATAAGTTGTATTTTTGTGTTTCTAGGTTTTTTAATAGTTATAAGTTAATTTATTTATTTTTTATTTAATAACCTTTGTATTTATAAGTTTTGACATAAGTTATAAGTTCATTCATTTCCTTATATTTAATAACCTCCATACATAAGTTATGTTTCATAATTTCTTATATAAATTATACGTTATAAGCTAATGTGTATAAGTTGTTAATAAAATAATTTTTTTCAAAATATATGCTAGTGTGGTCTAGTTTTTTTTCTCTTATCACGAGGAACATACCGGTACAGACGGAATTGGAAATTGATACACCGTTTAGAAGTTATATGAGTTACAAATAAATGTTATGTTTTTTTAAGCTTGCATCACGTGACATCATTGAGGGTTGAAAAATGCTTGGGTTGTAGCAAGCACATGCAGGAAATTGAGGATGGACACCTCTGAATAAGCAAAGTGGTGGTTTTGTTTTCTTAAATGGTAACAACTACATGTCGGAAAATCGTTCGCTCGTTTCACGATGAATGAACGTTCGCTATTTAGTGGCTCCCCGCTCCGCCCCAGCCGCCGCGGCATGGCTGCGGAGGAGCTCCGCCCCGGACGGTTGTGGCGTCGCAGGGAGCTCGCCCCGGAGCCCCTGGCCGGCCGCAGCGGGCGCGGGGGAGCTCCGCCCATGCCAGCCGTCGCGAGCATGGGAGGGATATATTGGGCCTTTTGACTGACCAGACCCACTTGTCAGGACTACTAAACGGTAATAATCCAACGGAATGCCGACGGGATGGCACGGATGAAAAAGAAGTTCAGAACCATGGTACTCGTGAAAGATCAAACTTTTTAATGGTGTGTATGTGTACGTATTTTTTTTAATGGCATATATGTAAAAGACCCTCCGCCTATGGGTAAGAGAGAAAAAGGTTGTTATCTCGCGAAATAACCACCTCATGAGCCAAGATTTAGGACTACGTGACATCTATTCTACCATTGTATGAGTTATTATTGTCATACAACTCACAATTTTATTTTTTATGCATAAATTAAGGAATTTTGAGTTAAGACAACTTATAAAAATAACCATTATACATATTGTCTATTAAATCGTCATAAAATAACGTGGCATTACATGAGACCATGGATGAGACAATACCAGTAAAAGTGGCGTACCCAGTGCCGTAGGCTCCCGCACTGACACGGGATCTGGGGAAGGGAAATCAGCGCACAGGTCTTACCCGCACAAATATGCGGAGGTTGGGGCTCGCACCCTAGACCAACCGGTAACAGGCGGTAAGACACTATCATTTGCACCAGGGCCGCCCTTCGGATGAGACAATACCAGTATCACCAATATATTGCCTAAGCTCCATTTCGCCGACCGCCACTGATGGCATTGGAGCCAAGCTCCACCACCAGTTCCTTTCCCTCAGCCCTATATATAAACACATTACATGCGCAGGAAAAAGCACAATAAGCTGCCACAAAAACAGAGGCTAGCAGCGCCGATGAGCGTTTGCCTTAACTTCGATAGTTGCCTCTGACGCGGCAGCTGTAAGAAGGCACTGGCCCATTTGACCCACTAGATTGTAAAAACCTTGCGGCTTACGAATTTGTAAAAGTTGGCTTGTAAAATGCTAGAGCAAATGGAGACCCGTTTGAATCTAGAACTTTTAATGTGAAAAACCTGTCTCTGAATTATAAAAAACTAATAAACAAAAAAAAAAGGCTAACATGGTAAGTAGAAAATGATCCAGGAAGATATCCCGTGAGATCCCAAATGCAGCAAGTACGAGCGGCAAAATGCAAGGTAAGCGCCATCACGGTGCACGTCTATAGCAGAAACCACACCGTGCACGTGCAAACATGGAGGTGATAGAGAACGGGTTGGTTGGGGTCAACTATATTTAGAACAATATATAGCTGACATTAAGCAGTAATAGTTGATATGGTGCTAATATTCATAACATCGCCATAGCAACTACAGAGATAGATAGCTATGGAGAAACCACTGCTGAGTGCTATATAGAAGCATATAACCAGGGAAACTAATAACTTAGTCCTCGTCTTCGTCGTCATCTTTCACGTCCTGTACACGAAGAATTCTGGTGCGCCGAAACTCCATCATCACATAGCCGGAATGTATCACCAACCCAAACACTGCAAACCAACAAAGGTAGTGATCTGCTTCCAAAACAGTCTTCAAAGTTTCTCTAGGCCTGCCAAAGCTAAAGAATAAATAGCTTATGTTAAATTAATAATATTTTAGCCAGACAAAGACAAGTAATATAGATACTTATCGACAAACAACTAAAATGTTAAAATGATATTAACTTATGAATAGCACCACACAACTGAAATAACAAATTACAATTTCACCAAGTGTACAGCGTAGTATTACTCACAATGTGCGATAAAACTAGGGCTCACTTCAAACCAAAATAAATAAACATGAGTACAGAAGTAACGAGAGAATGAAATAGAAACCAGGTTTAACCACTGTATATAAAACAATGTGAACTCACCGTTTTGACCACGTGCTCGAAAACGGTGAGTAACACTGCAAGCCCTGCGACATAAAAGTCAAATATATCAAGGCTCTGTTCGCTGAAGCTGAAAACCGCTGAAAATAAACGCTGATACTGATTTCTTATGAGAGAAAAATACTGTAGAAGGGCTGAAAAATAAGCGGTTTTAAGGTTTAGCGAACAAAGCCCAATTTTACATTATGAGGTGGAATATATATTGCTCCACAAGTAATTTATATCAGGAATTTGGGATATTAAATATCTATATGATTAAATAAATCTCAAAGTAAACAAATCATATTCAAGACTAAATTGCACATATATGAGTGTCACACACTCCAAAAGTATTATAGCAACTGGATATATCTCAATAACAACTGTTATTTCAATACGCAGACACAGATGAGGGCTTTATTCTAGGGAAGTGATCTAATTTGAGGAGGGGGAGGGGAATTTATGCATAAGGTTTCCGGTGGTCCTAGGAGCCCAGATTGAGCCATCATGTGTAAAGATGAGGCCTTTTTTTAAGATAACAAGCACACACAAGCGTTCGTCAAATCTGGGGTTCACTGACTGAGTCCTGCAGAACACACGCGCTCGAGGCTCAACCGAACGAAAGCTTCGACATTGCCAATCCTAGCAGGTTTGCCACTACCACGACAAGAAGCGCTGTCGGGGTTCTCACGCGGTACTGCAGCACAGCACTGGGCTAGGCCAAGCCGCAGTCGCGAGCAGATGCCGTTCCGCTAGCGCCACGAATGCCACTGGAGATTGGATCGGAGGAGAAGGGAAGGGAAGAAATCGCAATGAGGCCGGCGACGGCCAAATGAGCAACACCCATTCAAGGAGAGGCGGCGACCAAACCACCCCTCCACACACCTAAACCTAATCTAGAGCCACCCCGCTACCTCCGGCCGGCGAGGTCACCGGAGACAGGTGAGACGCCGGCGGGAGGGCACCGGATATGAGAAACGCACGCAACCTCCGGCTGGCGAGGTCGCCAGAGACGGGTGAGATGCCAGCGGGAGGGGACCGGATCTGAGAAACGCCGCTGTGGAACTGGAGATTCACCTCAACGTGAGGGACGGCGCCAGGTCGGAGGGGCGGCATCCTTGGCGGCGCAGGCATGCTGGCACGGCGGCCAGCGGCGGAGCTAGCTTTTCCACGAGACTAGGGCCTTTAAGAACCTTTAAGAAGGTAAGAATATTATATGGTACACATAAAGATCATTAAAGGCTCTGTTCGGTTCAGCCGAAAAGTTAAGCTGATTTTAGCTGAAACTGATTTATTATGAGAGAAAATACTATTACAGAGCTAAAAAATGTACTGTTTAGCTGAAGCGAACACAACCAAATTCAATGTGACTCAATCAATCCCAAATTCGCAATCCACATTGAAATATTGATACTGAAGATAAAATCAGTCCCTGCAGACAGAAGCTAATTAGAGGGCGCCTACCAGCAGGGGGTGCATGGCAGCAAGGGGGCAGCCGGGCAAGAGGGCAGGGGCCAGGCGTGACCGGCACGGCGCCCTGCTGAGGTGTGGGTGCTGCGATGCTGCCTGTGCCTGCTGCATGCCACGCCGACACGGTGGCAGCGGCGCCGACGGGATGCAGGGAGGCGGGAGCAGGATGCAGTGCAGCCACGCAGAGATGGGCGGCGGCGCCATCGCGGCGGCCGGCAAGGCGGCAACGAGATCGAGCTCCTCACGACCTGATGGGCGGGATGCCGGGAGGCAGGACGCAGGGATGGCGGCGCGCCAGCGCTGCGGCAACGAGAGGAGTTTTTTTTTTTGCGAGAACGAGCTCCTCGCCTCCTCGCGATGACGCGACCTGCTGCGGTGGCTGCGGACCTGCGGTGACGCTTCTTGAGTGCCCTGCTTTGCTCTTGGGCTTTTGATATTGAGCTTGAAAAATTACATGCAATATGTATTGTTACTGAACTATGTATTATTACTGAACTGACGACTAGGACCTGTGCCCTACAGGCCTGAGCCGCAAATCCGCCGCTGACGGCGGACGAACCTCGCCAAGGCCGATCGCATCGGCGCAGCCATCTGTTCCTCTTTCTCCTCTCTCTCTTGGCAAAAAAACGTGTGTCGTATCTTCGGGCCTTGGGTGTTCCTTTGCCTTCGGGATGGGCTGGAATTTAAAACGGGCCGTTTCGAGGTGCCGAGCGGTTCCGATTCTAGCCAGAAACGGTTTCCGAGCGTTCCGTGCTTTTGGCTGCGTCGAGCGAAACGGTGATTCTATTTCTCTTTCCCAGACGCAGTAGTGATCGGATTATTTTTTTCTACTTATCCTTTTTTATGCAACAAAATTTTTTGTCACTTGTCTAAAAAAATAATCAGAATTTTTTAAAGTATTTTTTATTTATATGTTTTTTAAAAAATATTTGTTTTGGAAACAGAATCTGGACTAGCAGCAAAACGGTTTCACGAAGTAATTTACACCTAAAACGTGTTTAAGATAATTAGGTATTTTCAATATCAATTTAATCTAGATATAATATAGCAACAGGTTTGTCATGACATATATATGCATGTGTATACCATTAACAGGATCAAAAAATTGTGATAACGATGTAATGATCTATCCATATAGTAAGCACAAAAAGAAGAGTGAACGAGGAGTAACGAATGTACCCAGATAAGGGTCGGATAAGGGTCCTATGTCGAGGACATCCAAAACTCTTCACAATAGTCAACATAATGTGTTGCTCAAAGTTATGGACTACAGTCGATGTAGGAAGAGGTTCGCAGTGCAGTCCCGCAAGCTGCCATTAGGAAGAAGACGTCAGTGAGGTGGATGAGTAGTCGCAGGAAGAAGATGTCGGCGGTGGTGTGGGGCACCTGCTCTTCTGATACTTTGTGCGCGCAGACGTACGGGATGGGGAAAATCAGCGAGCAACTAAAGATGTTGTATTTCTCGCGAGCGAACAAGAAGAAGATTGACGGTGGAACTTCTGAATATATGCCTATGGTAGGGAAGAGAAAAGGCTAAGTAGGTACACAGAAAAGATGGAGACGTGAAGAGATGAGACGGTAATTGGCGAAACTCCAACATAAAAGAGAGAAACTCCCATAACTATGTGAATTGAGTGGCAAAACCCAGCCTCGCCGGCCCATCCGCTCGCTCGTCACGCCACGCCCATGGATACGACCTGGCCGGCACGGCGGCGCGCACGCGTGTGGCACACCTTTGTCATTTTCTCAGCTTCTCAATACAAATACATAATTCCCAACCATATAAACCGAGTAAATGTTTAGTCAAAATCCCGTATGGTATTCCAAAACTCCCTAACCCTACTACCATGCACGTTGGTCCGTGTTTCCTTAGACAGATTGGGTCGCGCTCCTTCCCCACTATGCTGAGGTTTGTTCTAAATGGTGCTGCGATAGAGTTTGCTCCCAAACCGCCAACCACTAATCTGCCTAGCCAGACTTTATCACTTTCAGAGGACCATCTTGACGGAAGCATGCTGTCACGGTAACAGTTACAAGGACCCTGTCCACGGAGGCAGCGAAGGTAGCTGTTGCACGACCGATAGCCAAAAGCAACGTAGTGGCTGATTTCCCGCACAAGGTAGTCTTCCATAAAGATTTTTCAATTTTCCCAATATGAAGTCCTAAAGGATGGTTGCAGCTGCATTAAAATTTACACCATAATACTGTTAAAGTCAAGTAGCAGTACTCTCATCCCAAATTATAAGTTATTCTAAGAATGTTGGAGAATCAAAGTATTTCAAATTTGACTAAAATTATAGAGAAAAATGCAAAGATTTACTTTAGTAGTGGACTAGTGGTGTTGTTTTACCTTTTTCACTGTGCTCGTTCTTTTGGGGTGTTCTAGTGCGGCTCTGTTGCTGGATGCGTAGGCCGAAGAATTGTGGAGTTTTCTCCCAAGTGCTGTATCGTGAATCTGTGGTCTTTTATGTTAATAAAATGCTATGGTATATTCCTTTGAACTCTAAAAAATGAAAAGATTTATGACACCAAATAACTGTACTTTGAAAATATATTTAGTAAAGGATCTAATGATACTTAGTTGACACTATAAATATTATTATTTTACTATATAAACTTAATCAAGATTGAAATGTTTTGGATTTATAAAATTCTTGGGATGACTTAAGATTTGGGATAGATGGAGTAGATTGGATAGGAGCTCTAGTTTTTGTTAGCAATTCATGAGCTATTAGTCGATCTATACTATATTATGATATTATATGGTTTGTCTTCTTTAGCAAAAGAGCAACGAAATTTTCCTAAAGAGTTACATTCTAGATTTGCCTTTAATTTAGTCAATCTATACTATATTATGATATTATATGGTCTATCTTTTTTTAGCAAAAGAGCCAGGAACTTTTCCTGAAGAGTTACATTCTAAATTTGACTTTAATTTAGTCAATCTATACTATATTATGATATTATATGGTCTGTTTTTTTAGCAAATGAGCAATGATCTTTTCCTGAAGAGTCACTGTCGGTGCTAGGATTAACGGGTGCTAACACCAGCTAATAAATTTGTGTTTGTGGTCGAAATCATGGGTGGTGTGCAAGGAGGGACACATAGACTGATTCAGGCAATGAACTGCCCTACGTCTAGTGTGGGTTATCGATCGTGTTGCCTTGCACTAAAGTGCTCATACTAAGGGTTACAAACGGTCGGAGAGAGGAAAAAGCTCCCAGGTCCCCTTGTGCGCAAAGAGTAGAGTGTACAGTGTGTGGTTGTAGTGGGTGTATTGGGCCTCACTTGAGCTTGTCCTAGGGGCGGTCCTTGCCTTCCTTTTTATAGTCACAAGGGGGGCAGGGTTACATGCATTCTACTGTGGAAGTCGTGCTCGGAGGAGATGTCGTCGTGAAGATCGGGGCTTGTCGCCGGTCGTGGTTGCAACTTGATATTGTAACGACGTGGCCTTTCGTCCTTCAGGCGGTTTTTGGCTGTGGATTGGTGATTTCCGAAGTGATGCACAGTGGTCGGCATGGTTGGGCGCGCCGTGGCGTCGTGGTACTATACCCTGTTGTGACTTCGTCTTCTCATACCGCACAGGCATGGTCTACCCTCGGGCGTCGACCCTCGGGGGGTTTATCACTCGTGGGAGTCATGTACGTGGGCGTCCCCCTCGGGCGCGTCTCCTTCCGCAGGAGGTGCTCCCTAAGGGAAAGGTGGGCCCGGACGTGAGATCTGCTTGTCCCCAATGTCGGCGGTATAGTTGAAGTCGCCTTGCTCCTGTAGCAATTCGTGCGCACTGAACTTTGAGGAGTGACAGTTGCCGCAACATAGCTTCCCTACACGAGCTAGGGATTTTAGGCTGGGCGTTTTACTGTGCCCCTGCTCCTGTGGCGGCTTGGTGTGGTAGTGGAGTCATCTGAAATGGTGTCAGAGAGTACTCGGTAGTTGGTACGACAGTCATGCCCGCGGGTGGCGTGGTTGTGTTGGGGGATCCACGCGACGTGATCGTGCCTGAAAAGTAGCCTGGGCTTCCTTTTGAGTGCAAGGGTGCTTGGTTGACGTCAGCGGAGGCTCAGGCGAGGCGAATGTGCCCGAGGGGGCTTGCTCTAAAGGAGGGCTCGGGCGAATCGGAGAATTGCGCCCGAGGGTACTGTTACTCCGAACTCTGTCATTGGAGGTAGACCGTTACATTCTAAATTTGCATATTATGATATGAACGCAGTGGATTCGGCTGGGCCTTATGTCTAACTTAACCCAAAAGACTAGACTACCCTGATAGGTGAGGACTGCCCTCGCCTTATATGTTGTGCTCTCCCACCATCAATTACCAATTCAGAGGAAACCTAAGAACCTATCAATTTATGAATCACACATGGTGTTCTGTTTTCATGGATATTGCCAAATATATGAATCCTTGCACATCATTTAACAGACGTTAGTTTCACGCACTGTCCTTAAAATGTGGGAATGAACCAGGAGAGAGAGCGGAGATGTTGTGCCTTTAACACATCGTCAGGCATGGAAGGGCTGCACAGAAACTTGTCGCTGTTGCAGAGCAAAGGCACCTGTTGCGGTGTTGCCTCTTTTCAATGACGTGGCTGCGGCGCATGAAGTGAGAGGACGGTGCTGGAGCAGCTGTGAACTCTACCTGAGGTCGGCATGCTGCCGTTGCTCCTCGCCCGTCCGCCCATGCCGTTGCTCCTCGATGGCCGCCTCTGCCTCGTCATGGCACTGGTGGCATATCAGATAGAGGAAGGATGATGCCGCTGCCAGCTTCCCCTTCTGCCTTTGCGCAGGCTGTGGCTCCACCACCGAGATCTG
This sequence comes from Eremochloa ophiuroides, assembly GCA_038502445.1. NCBI lineage: Eukaryota > Viridiplantae > Streptophyta > Magnoliopsida > Poales > Poaceae > Eremochloa > Eremochloa ophiuroides. Next base: position 4,873,955 of record JAHLJS010000006.1, read on the forward strand.
AGAGAAAGGAGGGAGAAAAGTAGATCAGATAGATACGGGGATGGAGAGCCATGGAGGCAAGATGGGGCGACGACGGGGAAACGGCATGGCGAGGTCTCGTGTACTACTCTCCATTCCAAATTATAAATCATTCTAACAATCTTAAAAAGTTAAACTTTTTCAACTTTAACCAAGTCTATATAATAAGATAATAATATTTATATTATTAACTAAGTATTATTAGATTCTTTATTAAATATAATTTCATGGTACACTTATTTGGTATCATAAATTTTCATATTTTTTCTCTATAATTTTAATCAAAGTTAAGATAGTCAGACTCTTTAAAATTTTTAGAACAATTTATAATTTAGAATAGAGTGAGTACTTATTTATTCTAGGCACAGGGACTCATTGGCACACAGAGGATATGGCGGCAGCGCAGCGGGACAGCCACGCGGCCGTCGCGGAAGGCCACGGCGAGCGGTACAGGCTCGGATGAGCCCCTTTCTGACGGAAGAGCGGCGGTGGCATCTGTCGCGGACCGGACTGTGGAGGACGCGACAATATTTGAGCGTGCAGCAGGCAGCAGGTGTCACTCTCGTTTCCTCGTACACGGACGATGCCGTGTGTAACGCTCCTGTTTGCTCAGAAGAACGCTGGGACACGGAGGAAGTTTTTCATTTTAGGATAAAGAAGAATTATATTATATAATAGCTAGGTACGTCAATACGTTATAAGTACTTTAAATCATAGAAAAATAATCACGCTATAAATAGCATAACTCAAAACATAACCTGTTTGATGCTTTGCATTGTAGACGACGGCACATGTAAACACTCAGCAAATAGTCTGAAAATAAATGTCCAACGAACGACGGTCAACATTCCCGTAGACGGAATTGAGTAAATTATTCTTTCTGGTGTCTTCCTTCTTCTTTGTGTCACCGAAAAACGAGGAACACTGATCTGAAACTTATTCTCCTTAGTCCTTCATTATGGTCAGATCTAACCATAACAAAACGGAGAAGAGACGGGAGAAACCTATTCCATGGCGACGACATCATCTCCGCCTCGATGCCGCCAACCGGAAACAAAAGTCTCCATGTCGTCATGTTGTTGAAGATGCTGACGCCATGATTGTCATCCTCATCTTCAATAAAACTATCATGGAGAAGACGATTCCATCCTACTTCTTCGCTCGAGAAGAGAAGAAGGAGAAGACAAAAATCCAATACCAAGAACTTTAGCATGGAGAGATACTAACCCTAATGACTCAAACTATTAGGAAAACTTATTAAAAACAATGGATCCCTACCCCCTTTAACCTCCAGCGAGATGCCGAATGAGAAGGGAAGGGGCCCATGGTGATGGACGGAGAGAGACAGCGGCGGCGGCTCTACGGCAGCAGGCCCGTGCGGCTCTCTCTTTTCCCGTGCGGCTACTTATGCTATTCTATCGGACACGGAGGAAGTTGCGTGCAGGCAAAAGGAGGCAAACACGTTGGGCAGGACGGGCGTGAACACACAGGAGAGCAGCGAATCCAGAAGTTTTGTATAATGGTATGTGTGCAAGGCATGATGTTTTGCGGTGTGTTTGGGAGTGCTTCACGGAGCGGATTATGCACCATTATTCTCTGACTGCCAAACGTATTTATTCGTTAGAAGTGATTCTCTTAAATGAATTAAAATGCTGAGAGCTAAAAAAATAGCTTCTCCTGATTCTGTGACGAATTTTGAGACTTTATCCTAAAGAATTAAGAGAATCACTTTTGGTCACAGAACTTCACCGGATAATAAGCGAGTACGGTTGAAGAATCAAGGAGCACAGCTCTATTAAACGAACCATACGAGATGTGTGCACCTACTAAAGGGGATACAAAGATCTTGGGCAGCCCTTAGATGCCTACTTTCACAGTGCCGCTGCTGCCTCACACATGGACGCGTGGCGGGAAGGAGGGGGCCTTCCGCGCACTCTAGTGCTGCACTACATGCGCGTTTGATATAGGGCCAAGGGGTGGTCTTGCGCCCTCTAGCTATAGCAAGCCATGTTTGATTCATTTGAGCCACCCCTTGGTCTGGCTCCCATCGTGCATTTCACCCTCACTTCTGCACCAGGGAAACGCCCCTAGGGGTCGTTTCTCACGGGCCAGTCTTGTCTCGAGCTCCCGCGGGGCGGCGGCGACTCGCGTGGAAAGCATGAAACTTCCGCGCACGCTCCTCCTCAGCAAAAATCCACCGTCTTTATAAGCTTCCCTCCTCCCCCGCTGGCCTCTTCTCTAGTGCATACAATGTTTTCCTACCATGTGACACAACTTCATTGTAGATAAAATTTTGATCCACTTGTAGGGAAGTTTTACTTGGTAGATGCTGGCTATGCTTGTCACAGTGGCTTCCTCCCTCCCTACAGGGGGTGAGGTACCACCTGTCCGAATATGGGAGCAAGAATTATCCTACCAATGCTCGGGAGCTATTTAACTTATGGCATTCATCCCTTAGGGTGTCAGTGGAGAGAGCATTTGGTGCACTGCAGGGTAGGTTTTGTATCTTAGACAACAAAACTTTTCAAATCTATAAGACACAAGTGAAGCTAGTACTGGCCTGTTACATTCTGCATAATTGGATCCTGGGGTTTGGAAATGATGAAGTTTTCCAGATGTGGAGGGCTTTGTATGGCAGCCTTCATGAGGAAAATGAAACCCAACTTGTGGGTGACCTGCTGTCCTAGGACTCCACTGACACGTCTGCTAGGAGTGGCATTTGCAATGCCATGTGGGCTGCTAGGGGAACTGCTAAGATTTAATTCATGCTTTTCATTCTTGTACAATTTTAGTGTGTAGACCCTGGATATGGAACTGATGTGGTGCATGTTGCTTATGTAATAATTCTTTGACATGGCTGAGACCAATGTGGGTACTGTTTTTATGATGATCATGCTTTGTGGACATGACTGATAATGTGATTGGGTATCTTGACTCAACATTTGATACATAATGGTTGGGAGTAGTATTATTGAGCTTCGAAAAATTGCATAACCTGAGTGACGCGCAAAATGGAGGTCACAAACTACAATCAGAATTCAGAAGTACGGAAGCAGGGATACCACAAGCTATGCACATGTCTTCTTACGATAGAAATTGCAATTGCTTCATCCAGGCCAAGTGGTGGTGTGTCCCACAATTCCCCTAATTTCAATTCTCTACTGAAAGATGGCATTAGCCAAATACTAAACTGAGCTGGGACAAAGCGCTTTTATGCTGATCGTAAGGTGACTGGACACAAAGTATACATAAACATGATCATGCACATCTCAGCAAGCACACCAAGGCCCATGCTACATCCAGGAAATCTTTTACCCAGGCCGATCCCTACTTTTTTTTTTTAACTTGCTGTCCAAAATTCGTTTCGGGTCTTCTCAGGATTTTTCTGCTTCAAAACTCCAAGCATGTCCCACATAAGAACGATGCACATCAATCTATTCTAGGCATTCACAGTAGAGCACACTCCTATTGTTTCCGTAAAAAAAAAAAAAGAAATAGATTCTAGGCATTACGAATTTAACATTGGAGTAAAGTGTACGGTGGGTCCTCAAACTTTAGAGTCTTTCTATATAGGTTCTCAAACTAAAAAAATGACTATTTAGATCCTTAATCTATTGTCTTCGCTCAACAACGGCCCAAAACCCGCCACATCAGCAGCAACATCTGCCGTGGCCTTGCCACATAGGTAGCTCCTAGGTCAGACCATCATGGCGGCCAGCGTGGACAAGCCTCAAGGCTCTGTGGCGCTTTGGCTCCACCGTAGTACGCGCCGCGCGTCGACGGCGCATGCTCGCTGCCACGTCGAGATTATCCTCGGGCCTGCTCGCCCTCTCCGAGCCAACCGCCAAGCACATGTTGCGCCTGGCCATCTCCTCATGCCTGCTCCTCATCTTCGCGATCCTTGACGCCTCGCGTGCTCGCGTCGACGTCCACCACACGGGCATCCGTGCTCCGCCTCCCTGACCAGCGGCGCTCCTCGGCGTGTCCTCGCCTGCCCGGGTCTGCTGGGCGTCTCCAGGGCATCCCTACCCGAGTCTGGCAGTCTGCTGCGCCAAGATGGCTCCACACGACTCGAGCCCGGTGTAGTCTGGCCGAACAGAAGACAACGGCGGTGCACTCGTTCGTGAGCACCCAAGTCTGGCTTTCATGCATGCAGGCGCATGTGTGTGCTTGCATCTACGTGCTCACGTGCAACCTAACAAGCCATGAGGCGTCCATGGGCCAGGAGGCAGCCGTATATCTGCAGTCGCCGCCATGTCCATCTACAAGACGCACGGGACTGCCTCGCGTCTGCCACGGGCGCACGCGGTACCCGCCTGTGTCGCCTCCCTAGCTCGCCCGCCGCCTCTCCATGACCCACCGGCTGTGGCAACGTCGCTGCCGCCAAGTGCCTTGCGTTGCGTTCTTGTACTGCTTCGTCGATGCCGCCGACCCCGAGAGCGCCGATGACGGCGATCTCCTCAACTCTGCCTTGCCGCGTGCGCCCCGACCGTTCCTCTATAGCAGCAGTTGTTGATTCTGCGCTGCTCCATACCGCCCGCTGTGCCGGCGCTCTGCGCAGAGCACGGTCTGCACCAGCGTCAAACACCCTCCACCTCCCCCCGCGCAGAGCGCCGTGGTGTGCCCAGGCCTCTGACCTAGGAGTTGCACATGTGGCGAGGCCACGTCAGATATTGGTGTTGACGTGGCATGGTTTGGACGGTTGGTGTACGATGATAATAGATTAGGGACCTAGATGATCACTTTTTTAGTTTGTGGACGCAGATGGGAATGTTTTAAAAGTTTGAGGACCCCATGCATTGTAAGTTGTCAACCATTCATAAAAAATGTTCGAGGAAACAGGAACGCAAACTTTCCATGATGATTTGTTAGTTTGAACAAAGCTCTCTTCCTTTTGAGGAAAAAAAAGAGAGAAAGAGAAGGGGAAAATGGACGTGTAGAGGTCGCAAGCCACCAACAAATACCTCGACGTTAATATTGGGCTTGGCGTGTGGCCCAGTTTCAGGTGCGAGTAGCCACGCTATAGCTGGACTGCCAGGGACGTCGCACCAGCAAGAACAAGAACCCATGCCGGCTAATACACACAAATAGCATAACCGCCACAAAGATTTTAATAGATAAACTATGTAATTAGTTATTTTTTAATCTGTACAAAGTTTTCATTCTTAATCCTTTTTAATAGATATTTTAAAAATAACCGGAGCCAAAAAAGATTTTGTAGATCTAACCAGTGGCGGATCTAGAAAAAAAATTTAGGGGGGGGGGGGGGGGGCGCTAAGCTAAAAACAAGTTAAAGACCAACTTAACTCAATTATACCCATACAAATTTAAGACATAGTAGTTTTCAACATTTTACATGATAACTTAGATAGACAATCATAAGTGCATCATAAAATGTATAAAAAAAGTAAAAGACAGAATTTTTATAACTAACCAATAAAAGATCGATCGATGACGACACATTTACGCTGCCGTATTCTTCATAAATCATTAGAAGCAATATATATACAAGAAAAAAAATAAATTAATTACACAAATTTTAAGTATTTAAGTTTAAAAGTTTTGAAGGTAGAAGAGAACATACCATACCACCAAATTATTCCGACGCACTAACATATGCTGAGGAACTAGAAAATATGTGTATAATGTTCTTTTAGACATTTTAAATAATCTGCAATTTATTAAATATTAATCAAAATTTGAACAATTATAAACTTTAAAAGACAAATCTAAAAAAAACACAAAAACATGTAATACCTGTGCTGCTGCCGTGCTGCTTCTGCTGAATGCTAACTTGCTGTTGGCCTGTTGCTCGGTGTGCACGGTGCTCGCCTGAGTCGAAGGTGGCCTGGGCGCTCGCGGTCATGCCCCGCCCTGCGCTGCAGTGCGCTGCGCGCGACTGCACGACACGGCTACTGCTGGCCTGCTGCCTCCGCTCAGGCCTCCTTCGCGGATGCGCTGCCGTTCGCCGCTGGGGCCGCCAGCCGCCGCCCCTTCATTTGCGTGACCCAGGTGAAACCGCTGGCCGCCCTTCACTCGCTCCGTCGCTCGCAGTTCGCTCGATCGATAGAATGAGGAAGGAAGTAAAACGACCGGCCTTTTTTTGTAATGGGCCACTCAAACTGAAACACACACTTTCAGTCCCTTGCACACTTCGGCCAAGATAGCAGCCCACACACAAGAAGTCGTCTTCAACCTCTCTCAGCAACAACAGAAACGTCTCCAGCTCCTCCATGATCATGGTTTGTGCCTTGGGGGGGTTGGGGGGGGGGGGGGGGGGGGGGCGCTTGAGCCACGGCAGCCCCCCTTTAGATCCGCCCCTGGATCTAACTCTTTTTTGCAAATATTTACGAATGTTAGACGATGTTTCTAACATGAAAAACCTTGACCCCCACCCCTGCTGGCCACTAAAGTGGCGTGACAATTGACAAGAGTCAATTTTCAAAAAATCATAACTCCTCCATATGACATCGGATGAAGATGATGTTTATATGAAAATTGTAGATCTCAACGAGATCTACTACTTTCTAGTTTTAAGTTTTCTCATTTAAGAAAGTTAAGATACTCAATATTGTAATATAAACTTTCAGCACCATAATCATCGCGTACCAGCATTTGCTGCGTTAAAGAAATATTTTTTATGAGGTCAATTCCTGCCTTGCTTTAGGGGTAATTTAGTCTTTTTCTATTGTCTCACAAGGAAATTTAAGAGTGCTTTTTCATGGAAAAAACGGAAGTGTCAAATAGGAAATAAAAACCTGAGACACGGCAAATAAGAAAGAACTTGAGTTTGGGTGCGAAATAGAAAAGCTATACTTTTCTAGTACCAAATATGAAATTTTCTCGTAAATAAAAGAGGAGTTATTGTCTCAACGAAGCCCAAATCGTATTCTCCCTTAACACTCACCACAAGGGCTTCTGGTGAAGGAATGGCTGGCGATGCGATTGGCGCTGATGGGGCTCTGCCGCCGTAGCTCTGCAGCCGCGTGCGGACGAGGGTTGGAGATGCGCCAAGCTTTTCGTCCTGCGGCCATGCGTAACCTTGAGGTGAGGAACTGAGGATCGAGGAAGCTTGCTCTTATGTTGTCATGCGATTGAAGCCTTGATCTTAAACTTTAACTCAGATATCCGTGCGTAGACAAAGACCCCTTCGGATTTACATGTGGGGATTTGGATTTTATTTTGTTTTCCTTTTTTTTGCATTATATGTGGTAAGTTGGGAGCTGCCCCAATCCATCCATAGGACACGATTGCCGCGGGACTTGGATGTGATGCCATGCCTATAATGTGTTCAATCTTATGCTTGCGATTGTCTATGCTATTTTGTAGTTTGTTGCTGTAGGTTAGCTAAATCTTGTGTGTGTCTTACAGACCATATTTGTTTATTTTCGTTTTTTTCTTAATTTGATGGCCTTTTCTGCACAAAATTATATTGCTACCAATTTTAGATAATCGATTCCATTGTGTTATGCGTGTGAATATCTATGCAGCATTTACTGTACTAAATATTGTTTACTCTAGAGGGATGTTTGCATATTTCCAGTTTATTTGATGATTTGTCATATGGTTGTTCTGATTGTTGATTTGACATATGAACGGTTCCCTTTCATCTTGCGCATCCCCTTTTGTTGTGTTTGCTTAAAGATTCTTTTTGCTACACAAGGAAACGTGTTCAACAAATGCAAACGATTCTAGTTCCCTTTTTTTCCTGTATATTTTCTTTATATTCTCATATATTTCATTCTCTTTGTATGTAGTATCTGTTCAGATTGTATTTCTTGTATGGGATTTTGTCACTTTTGGACTTTGAATGGCTATGTATAGACAAACTTGTAGGGCCAGACTGAGAATCTAGCAATTTTCTATTTGAATAGATATGATTGCTATGTCCTTACATCTCAATGATTGTTTGTAGCTATAAGTTATCTATTAAAGCTTTATGCATATGTATCCTTACATTTTATGTAAGTTGAAATCAATTGTAGTTTTGTTTTTGGCGCATACACAGCATGGTTGTTTCTCATTCATGGGTTTAAACAAATATCAGTAACCAAGCATCTTTCAGTACACATTGTTGTTCATTCATAGGTTCAAACAAATAGTGAGTTTACTAAACAACATTAAATGTTGTAATTTGAGAAGGAACTACATTCAAATCGTGTTGGCATTATACATTCATACTGGCGCTATTGTACATTCATACTGGCGGTCACATGTACTATGTGTATGTTCAGGGCTAAACTTTAGATGGTCTAGCTGATTAATTTAAAGAATAAAGGGGAACTGGATGATTCTACTGGTAGTGATTTTCAGGGATGAAATTAGATGCTGTAGCCAAGTAAATTAATAAGAAAGAGGATCTGATTTCATTTAAAACAACTGGGTTTTGACTTATTTGCAAACCCAATTAAATAGAACTAAAATAAGAATAAAGGGGATCTCGATGAAATAAAACAACTGGGAGTGGAATGCAAATTGTTTAACTTCTGGTTTCCCACACTCTTGTCTTGTAGTTGTAGCCACAGGAGCCTTTGAAACCAGTGGCTGGGCTTAAGGATGGTGGCAGCCGCCGCCGCGCTTTTCAACTCAATTGCAGCAAGATCTGTTCTTCAGTATATTTGATGATTTATCATATGGTTGTTCTGATTGTCAATTTGACATCTATGAATTGTTCTTTTATACTGCTTACATTTTCTTCCTTTTCTCCTTCACCCCCTTGGTAAGAATGTGTGTTTGCTAGAAGTTCTTTTTGCTATACACAAGGAAACGTGTGCAACAAATGCAAATGATTCTGGTTCACAATCCTAGTTGATAGTTCTTCTACATTTGTATTAATTAAAGTCCTTGGTGCAGGCCTGGCGACGTTTTTCAACTCAAGGAATAAAGGGTGCTAACCAAGAGGGGCTACCAATAATGGAACACAAAACTGAGAGTATTCTGCGTATGTGGTGGCAACGGTGACTGCACAAGAATATGTAATGCTCATGGTATTCCATTTGTTTGGAAACATGGTATTTTCAGTAGCTCTACATATTCGATAAAAAAAATCGAAATCATCTAATTCACTATCATAGAGTTGTTTTGCACAAATGTTTTTGTATATAATGAATGGATCATTTTTTTCAAAATCATTTAATTCACAATCATAGTGTTGTTTTGCACAAATGTTTCTGTATATAATCAATGGATCATTTTATTTCTCTCCCTCCTTTAATTTGTAATAGGTCTCGGGACCACGTGAAGAATCACATGTTAGGAAAACATCCCATCATTATGTGTATTGCTTCTGCAACAGGATGGTGCTATGTGTTTTTCACCTGTCAGCCCAGATGCACTGGTAGTGGTACACACTCTGGCAAGATGCCAAAGCCTTGAAGCCTGGAGAGCGTATATAGTCGGTGCTATTTGAGTTTTTCGGTAATTAGGGCACAATGCAATGTTGAAGCATGTGCTATTTGACCTGTAATAAGGGACAAGGCGGGCGTTTAACCTTGATGTAGCTAGAAATTGCTTCTTTTATAATTTCCTGTTTATGGAAGGCAACTTTTATATGAGCTCCTGTTTCAGCTGTAGAACACGGATTTCCCTGTTTGTATCTTATCTCTCATCAGTTTTATCCTAAATCAAACTTCTTTAACTATATAGCTGAGTATATAGAAAATATATATTATCTATAATATTAAATAAATACACTATCCCATTATGTATTTAATTAATTTTGTTTGATGTTGTATATATTTGCCAATTTTTTCTACTACTAGTAAATATGCATGTGGGATACAAACATGTTTAGAAAAAATGCATACACAATACTAAAAAGATCGCGCACACACAGATACTATTTAAATAAATTTAATCATTTTGCACGAGAAAATATTGCTACAAAACTGTAAATAGGAAGTTTTAGTTGACCAAGATTGAGGGCTACTTTAACCACCCATTTTAGAAATTAGGATGCCTTTTTCACATTAAGCGCTAGAATAATTCAGCTTCATATCATGACGAGGCACAAGTATAGATCCGTCAGCTACTATAATGTATTGGCATGCAAAGTAGAGGGGTGAATAGTCTAAATAAAAATTCTATAAAGCACTTAAGCAACTGGTTAAACACAAATGGTGCAAAGTGCAATGCTAGTGCTTCTACTAACCTAGGCAAACCACCTACTCAATTCTAGTGCTTCTATGCACCTAACCCACACAAACTACCTAGGCACTGAGCAAGACTACACTAGGGACTACAACTACACTAACAATAGCAACAACAAGCTAAGTGCACAAATAAAGGTGAGGAGCTTGTGGGTTATACCTTTGCCTTGAGGATTGAAGCCAATCACCAGGATAGAGATCAATACACTCACTCGAAGGTGAGAATAGCAATTTGAACACCAAGATTTATCCCCAGGGTTCACATACTTGCCGGCACGCTACGTCCCCGTTGTATCGACTTCAACCGATGGTTCGATGGCTAATCGATGTCATACACCGAGGCTACACAAGGCGCCACAAGAACCTTGAGAGGTCCTTGTTTGCTTTTGGTAATTGAGTGACAACTTAGGCGGACTAATATGTGTTTGGGTGTTGATTACACATGTGATTAGTCCACAGGTACATGTGTGTGAGCATCTATGCCATGAAGGTGAAAATGGCTTGGAAATGATGTTTAACTCACACATATGGTATGGAGGAGCTTAATACACATGAGACATGACATGTAGTCATGTGGCTAGGTGGAGAAGATTAAGACAAGACTTGGCATCGATAGACCGGGTGTAAGTGTGAAGGGCAAGCTAGTGGGCTTAGCGCCGATGGACCAACGCAACGGTGAAGAGCAAGCATGTCGAGGATTGATGGACTAAAAGTCATGTGATGATATGAAGTGGATCATATCATTCTTGGAGTGTCAATGCATGTGTGTTGCATTAGCATTATTGGTGATGAAGATGGAGATGGAATAAAATGCGCAAGGCAAAGGTATAACCTAGGGCGTTTTCAGTTCACCGGTCTAAAGTTGAGTAGAGAAGTGCTTGACCGGATTTAGAATAGATGTTGTACTATCAAGAGGGGCAAACCTGTTTGCATATCGGTCATCTAGTGCCAGTTGAGCGATCTAACTTTGCATACGATGCTAGGATCAAGTGGCACAGTGAAAGGAGTGAAAAAAACCCTTTGAAAAATGATTATGAAAATGCTAACACACATGCACATGAGGTTATACACTTGGTGGTGTTACCACATTTGCAAAAGGGGTTGATGTTTGTGAGGTAGAGAGGGTTTGGGTTCTCTGCTGGAGATGTCTCTGTGAAAACATGCACCGGACACTGGCCTAATGAGCAAAGAACACTAAGGTAGAGCTGTACCAGACTATTAGTTCTGTTCGGTGGCAAACCCTAGCTGTGGCGCAGGTGTCGGACGCTAGCAACAGTGCCATGTACGCAGTAATCGTTGTGAGGGTCGGATGGGGAAGAGGGCATCAGACGTTGGTGTCCGGAGCATTTCCCTCGCGCTCGACGGTTTCAGCGTAGCAGTGGAGCAACGATGGCGCGACACGTGCCGAGCTGCTAAGTGCATCGAACACTAGTCGTTCGTCCGGGGGTTTGGATCAGACAGCGTCCTATGGTGTTTTGAGCTCTCGGGAGCTCTCTGGAACGCGTCGTACGCTAGCGCTCATTAGCTTATGTAGCTTGCCACTCACCTCCTTAGCTGGTGTAGCCTAAAAGTATTGTCTCACTTATTTTGTGTAACTAAGTGAGTTGTGCTCCTTGGTTAGGATTGTAGTGCTCTTTTGCTTGCTAGTTGGTAGGAGCTCCCCGGTGCTTAAAGTACTAGCGCTTATGTTTGTGTGATTATGTGCTAGAATTGATTAGGAAAGCTAAAGCTAGGCTAGCACCTTTGTTTCTTGCATAGGATCTTTGACAAGGTATTTAGAGTCTAGTTAGAGGGGTAAATTGTTGATAGAACCAATTAGGTTTATTTTCGCTATGATTACTTTATAAAAAGGACTATTCAACCCCCTCTAGTCCGCTATATTGACCCTACAAACCTATCACGGAGGAAGTAACTTGATGTCACGTGATTTCCACTAATGTCGCCTTTGAGCACTCTGCTCGGGGTAGGCACAAACCCCTCACAACCACCAGTATGGGAAAGAACAATCACCAACACTTCACCACACCTTCTTCCACCTCCAAACCGGTTAGGTGATGATAATCACCAAGAGTAATAAGAATTACCTCATCACCAAGCCACCAAGTGCTCTAGAATGCAATGGATCAAGCTCTCTACACTTGGATCACTTTCTCAATCAAAATATCAAGTTGAATCAAGCGAGGAGAGATGGAGGGAGTGTGATGGCTCACAAGGGGGTTAGAAAGATTAAAATGCGTAAGAGACAAGTCCTAAGCCAGCCACACTCCTATTTATAGCCACCCTTAAAAACTGAATCGTTACTTAGCAAACTCGGGGGCACCGGATGCTCACACCGGACGCACTAGCATCTGGTCCCTGCATCCGGTGCAAGGATCTGTGCCGCGTGTTGTTTCTTTCAGACGAGGGCCGACGATCTCAACGGTCAGCTGACTGATTGTGCTCGTTAAGTTCACATCGGATGCACACTCGTCTCACCGAGCGCTCAAACGCTAACGTCCGGTGCCACTCCAGAGAGGTTCCAGAGACCTCCAGAGCTCACCTGATGCGTGCGGTCAACCCTCACCGAACGCTCCTGAGCGTCCGCTGCTACAACGTCTTCTGAGAGTGTTCCACGCCATACTCTGTAGGATCACGGACTGACCTAGAAGGAGGAGTTGAATAGGCCTGTGAAATTTTTTCGCAAATAAATGTCAGCAACAAGGGTGGCAGTGCCGGCCTTGGGTGCGGCACTGTGGCTCCTAGAGCGGCAGTGCTGCTCCCCTAGAACAAGATCCACATAGTTCAAGAATTAACCAACAAAAATTAGATCGGATAATTTACTGATGTTCTCTGGGATGTGTAGAGTCTAGAACACCACTTCCTTGTAGTTATAACTCCACCAAATCATAGATCGAGACCAAACCCTAAAAACCAACAAACTCAACAAGTAGAGAGCAAATCAAGTAACACAAGTGACAGAAGATTTATCCCGTGGTTCAGCTCGTCACCAACGCTTGCCTACTCCACGTTGTTGAGGGTCCACAAAAGATTTAGGTCTCACCAAGTCCAACCTCGTTTTCAAGTCAAGAGATAGCAAACTCTTGACTTCGATTTATTGATCTCTCTCCTGGGCCTATTGGATTGGACAAGTGCTTGTATGTTAATCTTGATTTGTTTCTCTCCCATGCTATATCCACGAAATAACCCGACAACGTAAGAACGATGCACATCAATCTATTGTAGGCATTCACAGTAGAACACTCTCCTATTGTTTCCGCAAATTGATTCTAGGCATTACGAATTTAACATCGTAAGTTGTCAACCATTCATAAAAGAAAAATGTTCGAGGAAACAGGAATGCAAGCTTTCCATGATGACTTGTTAGTTTCAACAAAACTCTCTTCCATTTGAGGGGAAAAGAAAATTAAAGAAAGAGAAAGAGAAGGGGAGAAAAGGCGGGTAGAGGTCGCAAGCAACCAACTACCTCGACGTTGAGACCGAGCCGTAGCTCGGATGGCAGGCACCGCTGGTAGCGATGCAGCCCACCAGCGTTCGAACGCCGCTCGACCTTGTGCTCACCCGGGGTTTTCCCGAATACTTCCAGTTGCCTCTTACGGATGCGCCACCACTAGTCATATATTTCAGCCGTATTTTCTTAGTCTTCGATATAGGTTGTAAATCTAGCTTGCGCTCTAGAGGTGTAACTGTGTTGGGTGTAGTGCGTGTGGTGTGAGTTTAGGACGTGAAGTTCAGATACTACAGCTTGTATTTGAAGGGTGAGGCAATAAAAAAAACTACCTCGACGTTAATATTAGCCTTGGCGTGTGGCCCAGTTTCAGGTGCGAGCAAGCATGCTACAGCTGGACTGCCGGGGACGTCGCACCAGCAAGAACAAAAACCCCTGCTGGCTAACACACAAATAGCATAATCGCCACAAAGCGTAGTACGAGCTTATGAGAATAGAAGCAACAAAACTAAGCAAGCAAGCATGTCAGATGTCATCTGATGGCTCTCGCTGCATCGCTTTCGCTCCGGTAGTTAGTGCGACGGTGATTGCATTCTGGGGTATCGTAAGCGTGTCTTACTGCTGCTGCTGGTTGGATTTAGTAGACGCTAAATATGACGAGGACGGCCATCACATCAGCACATTTATAGTCTGCAACACTATACTAGTACATGTAATGCTCAGCTTAATCACCCTAAAACTTGGGCATTAACTAACGCAAACATCGGGTTGACTGTACCAAACATTACACGACTAACTAACAGTAACTCTCTCTCTCTCTCTCTCTCTCTCTCTCTGTGTGTGTGTGTGTGTGTGTGTGTGTGTGTGTGTTCTATACAAAATCCATTTGAGAAAGAAAAGCGTGAATGTGTCCCCACCATGCATATAAATACCCTGTGAAGCAGGGAAATGCTCATGATACAATACAAATGTGTGTACGTGACGACCGTTCTGGACAGTGGACCAAAGTGCATGCATGACAATTGGCAACAACAGATGGAAGCACAGGCTTCGTATGGCTGTTGCCCAATGCCCACGGATGGGAGCCTGCTATGAATTTGTACTTGCTATGTTCATTGAATTCTTGGCAAGGACTACTGGACCAGGGAGATGGGAGGCAGGAGCACGAGATTAGTTTCTCCTTCCATTAATTTCATACTCGAGCTCAACTACCCCCATCGACACGGCATATCCATTGTCTCACGTACATAGACTGAACATTATGGCTAGCTATTGGTGCGAGTACTAGTTTCTTTTTCAAATATATAGGCATAGAAGCTTATGCTCTCTTCGTTTTTAAATTATGGAAAAGCCAAAGCGACTCATAGTTTAGAATAAAGAAAGCACTAGCAATGAAATTAAGATGAGCAGGGACCTAGCTCAAGCATACTACATGTGAACCTATAACTACTGGATTCAGATCGTCTAACGTCGGCCACAGCGACTTCAGCCAGCAGTCGACGAATCAACGCCGTTCATTTGCATCCAGCGGACCATGATATTTCAGGCGCTCCACCTTGCGCTGGCCCATGGGCACGGCCTGTTAAGCCTGATACGTGTGCGACACTCAGTCTATTTTGGCGCGCGCTCGGTCTTTTGGTGGGACTGGCTATTTTTGGCCTGAGGATTGGAGGTGCGAGGGACGGAGGCGCCGACGATCGCTTGCTTCTCAACTGCTCGTGCTTAATCCGAGAAACAGGTGGGATATTCTGTACTTGTAGCTTTGGACCTTCCTCCATACTTAGATTTATGGTGGTCTAATTTAGTTGGCTTTGCCCTTCATAGATGTGCTGAACTTGGTTGAAGGAATCTGCATGAAAAAAAAATCTGCATATTTGATATGGATGAAAATAGGTATGCAGTATCATGATTGATTTATTTTTCTTCAAGAACAGAGACTCTATTTTTAGTTGAGTTTACCACAAAATCAATTTTTTTCTTGTAGGAAGGGTTTGCTACCTGGTTTGTTACCTCAGCTTGGCATGGAATTTGGTACCATAGAAGAGGCTTGGATGTTTTGGGTTACCTATGGAGGTCAAAATGGCTTTGAGGTTAGAAAAAGGTACACAAACAAAAGAAAGTCTGATGGGAAAGTTAGATCATGCAGATATGTTTGTGCAAATGAAGGTCACAGAGTGAAAGATAAAAGGGACTATCTGATAAAGTGCCCAAGAGCTGAAACTTGAACCGATTGTCAAGTTCGTATGGGTATTGTAATGGACCAAGAAAAAGTAAATTATAAAGTGTCCGATCTTGTGCTAGAACATAATCACACCCTTCAGTTGCCACAAACATCGCATTTGTTGGTGTCTCAAAGGAAAATTTCGGAGTTACAAGGTTTTGAAATTGAAACAGCTGATGATGCAGGGATCCGGCCCAAAGCAGCACATGAGTTGGCTACTATCCAAGTTGGTGGCTCAATAAATCTGAGTTACACACTCCGTGATCACAAGAACTATTTACGAGGCAAGAGACAACGGGAGATGGCATATGGTCAAGCGGGAAGCATGCTCATGTACTTTCAGGACAAAATTGCTGAGAACCCATCATTCCAATATGCATTGCAAATGGACCGGGAAGAACAAATAGCAAACATTTTCTGGGTTGATGCTAAAATGCTCACTGACTATGCATATTTTGGCGATGTTGTTAGTTTCGACACTACTTTTGGAACAAATAGAGAGAGTAGGCCGTTTGGTATATTTGTTGGGTTCAATCATTTTAGGGAAACGGTGGTTTTTGGTGCTACTCTAATGTACGATAAGACATTTGAGTCATTCAAGTGGTTGTTTGAGACCTCCTTGAAAGCACATAATGGAAAGCAACCAAAAACCATCTATACCGATCAAGATTGTGCAATGGAAAAAGCAGTTAAGGAGGTGTTTTTAGAAGCATGGCATGGTTTGTGTACTTTTCATATTATGCAGAATGCTGTTAAACATCTAGCTGAACCTGACAATGAAGAATTGAGTGCTTCTGCTTCTCCTAAAACTGTAGTTGACGGCAGCAAGAAAAAAACAAGATCCTCTCCCAAAAATGTAGATGAAGGCAACAAGGAAGAACCTAGTATTCTCTCAGATTTTAGCGCATGTATATATGAGTATGAAGATATGGTAACATTTGAACATGAATTTAACATGATGAGGAAAAAGACGAGCAAGCAATCTTGGTTGGATAGTATATATAAGTTGAAAGAAAAATGGGCTGAATGTTTTATGAAGGATGTGTTCACATTAGGCATGAGAAGCACGCAATTGAGTGAAAGTCTGAATAGTGACCTGAAGAGACATTTCAAATCTGATTTTGATATCATTAGGTTTCTTAAGCATTTTGAAAGGTTGGTGAAAGATAAAAGAAATAATGAATTGAATTCTGAATTTGAATCAAGGAAAAAATTACCTAGAATCAAAATGAGGACACCTATGTTGATCCAAGCTAGCAAGTTGTACACACCACTCATATTTGAAGCTTTTCAAGGTGAATATGAAAGGTCCATGGCAGCGTGCACCACAGCATTAGAAGGCAGCAACAAATATCTTGTGTCCATTGAGAGTCTTGATGGAACTTTTACATTGGAGAAGGAGTATAAAGTTATTGGTGATCCTTTAGATCAAACCAGTACATGCAGCTGTGGACAATTTAATAGAATTGGAATATTGTGTGCACATGCTCTAAAGGTCCGTGATTTGATGAATATCAAGTCTCTACCCACACACTATGTATTAAAGCGATGGACACGTGAAGCACGCAGCGGCACAGTATAGGACAACCAAGGACGGGACATAATAGAGAATCCAAGATTAAAAGAAATGCTTCGTTACAGAGATATGACCCGCAAATTTCTGAATGTAGCACATAGAGCTGCCAGCCATCCAGGGTGCACCTTGTTGGTACACAATACACTTGACATTCTTAGCAAGCAAGTTGAAGAAGAAATCACAGGTTGCAATAATAATGTGGAGCCAGTCACAGTTCCCATGAATATTACTCCCTCAAGTGATTTGGTGAGTAGAGGGCGCCTGAAGAAAAAGGAGGTGCAAACAAAAACCTCAAAACGCAAAAGAACTTGGCTCGATAAGAAGCGTAAATTTGCAAAGAAAGGCAGCAAGAAAAAGGATAAGGGTCCAGTGGTATGTACCAGCACAAAAAAATATTTACTCTTTTCACTTTTATATAAATGCAAAAAGTTCAATTGTATGTAATTTTTTATTCTCTTTTATTGGAAGGCACAAAAAGAAACTACCGAATTGGCACAAGAAACTACATCAGTACATGATATTCCTCCTAGCACTTCATGGCCCAATGAAGGGATGGCTGAACCATACCTGACAATCAATTCTTTCTCTCAACTATTGATGGTAATATTTTGTAAGCGATGATTTTTCATGTCCAGAAATGCGTAAAGAGTTTAACACTTTGTTCTTTTATTCTGCAGAGAGCAAGCACAGGTGATCTTAATGCTGATTTCTAGTAAGGGTCGGTGTTTTTTTGGAGCTTGTGATCTGTTGGTGATGCTTTGCAGGTTGATAACCTTTTAGATATGTGCAGCATGGACAAAAAAGGCATGTGCAGCATGGACAAAAAAGGCCGTGTGATAATATTCTAGAATCTGTAAAGCTGGCTTGATTTCTAGTAATAGGGCTGTTTTAGAGCATAGCTTTTGGCTTTATGGGTGAATTGTAAAGTTCAACCGGTTCATATTTTGTGCTAGCTCCAGAAGTAGCAAAAAGCTGTATATTTAGCTCCAAAACTTTCTTAATTTAACTCAACAAGTGTAATTTTGTCTTGAAACTACTCTTGGAAGCGACCTAAGGAGTTGAATGTGCATGTGTTTTTTTCTGCTCGAAAACATAGGAGAGCTGCATTCCATTATATTAAGAAGAAAGCATGTGACAAAAACCCAAACAAATTCATATGACTTATCTTACTTCCTCCATTCCAAATTAAATATAAGAAAGATTGGTTTTTTTCTAGACACATTGGGCCTGTTCGACTGCAGTAGCAGTTGGTTCTACATTGATTGTGTGAGAGGCCTCCCAGGCATAGTGCATGATGTGCATTAAAATACATATAGTAAGAACTATATATATCTAGAAAAATCAAAATTAAAACATCTTATATAGTTTTATACGGATTACATGATGCAAAAGCATGGCACAAAAACTAGTTATGACTAAAACTCAGTCGTTCATCCTTCCTCGCTTGGATGCATGAGCATCTAACTATGGGTTCCGCAATTACTTTCGAAGCTCTAGGAGATTTGTGAAAAATGAGGGGCCGGCGACACGGTGCACGGCCAGACGGCATGCCTGAACACAACGAGATTGGAAAGGCCTCTGCTCTAGACAACGCAGCTCATGCCAGTAAAAAAAGAGCCAAATTAATCAAGCATCCGTATTATTTGTTAATTGTTCGCTACTGCGCTTCATCTTAGAAGTTTCTACCAGGACTCGTGTCACATGTCGATATTACTGTTTGTTGGTTCCTCTGCAACTTGAAGGACACTTGGTTTGGCTTCACATGGAGCTTTACCAACTTATTGGCCTTTAAGGTCAAGCACAGCAGCCATTGAATTTTCAATTCCTCTTCCTATCAATGTTTCAAGACAAAATTACACTTGTTGAGTTAAATTAAGAAAGTTTTGGAGCTAAATATACAGCTTTTTGCTACTTCTGGAGCTAGCTTTAACTGCAATCCTCGCTCCTCCCCCCACCCCTCTCCATGCTCCTTACCTGCGGCGACAAGCGGCGGGTGCCGCCGGATCCGGACCCTTGGGGACGGATCTGGCGTGAGATGGTGCCCTGACCGTTGCCTGCCCCCGGACGATGACCGGTTGGATCCGGCGTCCGAATTGTCCGGGTAGCAGATGATGGCTCCGGGCCTGTGCACCTCTTTCAGTGGTTGGCGCCGACAAGGCCTTGCCGGTGGCGGCCTTAATGGCGATCGAGCTGCGCTGTGGTGCTGGGAGGCTACAACTGGAATGGTCACCAGGGGAAGTCGATGTTCCCGCAGGGAGAAAAACTTCTTCGTCAACGACCTGCCTCGCACCAGCCACGCCCAGTTGGCCGCTGCTGGTTGCAATCGACCGGATCCGGCTTTTGGCCAGCCATGTCCGGCCGCTGTTGGTCGGAGTTGGCAAGATCTGGCTGCTATCTAGCCTTGGCTAGACGCCTTAAGCCAGTTGCAACCCGCCTGGCTTGGCAGACAGTGTGGGGGTGGCGGTGGTTGCATGGTATTTAGGGCGAAAGTTCAACCCGATTTTAGCTAGGTGGACGACGGTGACGCCTTGGGTACCACTTACCTCCTTGGAGGCGTCGTTGTTGAACCCATTGCTTCTGCGCTGTATCGCCGACTGCCGACGGCTCGTCACCTGCCCCTGTGTGGTTGTGTGTCATCCATGGTTGCTCTGATGTCATCGGCTCCTCATGTAGAGTTCCTCACTATTCTGTGTTTACCCTACTCGCATTGGTCTGTCATCATCGTCTGGCTTGGCGGATACATTGTCGTCGTGGTCGTCGGCCTCCTCTCTGGTAGATGCTTTGCTGCCGACAATGTCTTAGCCCTTCCGCTCTGCAGATACTTTGCCGGAGTGGGCGTCTTCGCTTCTCCAATGATGAAGGCTCTCTCTGGCAGATGCTTTGATGCCAAGTGTGCTTGGTCGTCGTGGTTCGTTGGCGGATGCTTTGTCGCCGTGGTTCATTGGTGGATGCTCTGTTGCCCTAGGTCGTTGGCGGATACTTTGCCATCGTTGCTACTGGATGTTCGTATCGCTTCGCTGGTTGGTTACTTTGCCACCAGGGCATTGACGAGGTTGTAGACAACCTTTGCATGATGTATCCTTTTATCGCAGGCACAGTTGGTAGGTTTTAGGGTGTTGAGGATAGTCGCTCATCTCTCTTTTTATTTACTGTTTCATAAGTTGTATTATTGGTTACTCACCACTACTTGATGGTTCGTATTATGTACTACGAGGACACTCTCATAGCTACATCATGTAATTCACTTCTGTTAATGAAAAACGGGCTATATCCCTCCACCTGGAAAAAAAAAGAAGAGCAAACATCGGCGCCATGTCTTAATCACCTGCATCTCGTCTTCTCTGAACACAAAGGTGACGCTACTTGGCATATTGATCCTGTAGAAACAACAACTCTGAAGCGACGGCATCACAAGATGCGATTGATTGGTGGTCTTTGCAAGCAACAGAAAACATCAACCACAGTGTTTTGGGTTCCATCCAAGCCACCAAAAAACATGGCAAACAAAATGGCTAGTACTCTTGCTTCAAAGTTCAAACGACCAATTTGAACAGTTGTTCATGCTTCGCCACTGGCCTTTATTTTAGCAGTTTTCACACAATTTTGCTAAGGCAAGTTTCACCAAACCATTTCTTTTTTTTTCTCGACGATGTCTCAGTTGTACCGAACTGTTGTGCGTGTTTCATACCAACACTTGACAAGGCAAGGCATCAGCACTGAGTTGACTTGCCCAACCGAAACCTGATGCTACTGCACTACTAGTAGAAAATACAGTGATAAATCATGTTTAGCAATTATTAAGCAAAATTCCCGGGGCGGGAAAATTACCCGCTACCAATCAGCGTGAGGTGAGGAAGACGAAGAGGACAAGGAAAAGGCAGCAACAGCAAGCCAGCAGGAGCAGCAACAAATGGATTTGGTGAGGTCGAACCATCATCCGTGAGGTGCCCTGTCCCTTTTCCCTCACCTTCTCCACCTCCCCTCCCTCCTCGTCTTCCCCCCTCTCGCGCCTATAGATCTCTCTCCTCCATTACACCTCACCGCCAAGCTCACGGAGTCGCAGTGACACCGCAGCTTCCAAGAGCAGAGCAGAGCAATGTCTTCCAACGGCAAGCCCACCCCGCAGCCCCCGGCGGCGGCGGCGGCCGGCAACGGCGCGGGCGGCCCGCCCAAGATGTACCAGCGGCCCATCTACCGGCCGCAGCAGGGGCCCGCGAAGCGCCGGCGCGCCGGCGGGCGGTCGTGCCCGTTCAGCTGCTGCTGCTGCTTCTTCTGGACGGTGCTCGTCATCCTCCTCCTCGCCTTCCTGGCCGCCGTGGCGGGCGGCGCCTTCTACCTCCTGTACCGCCCGCACCGGCCGGCGTTCACGCTCACCGTGGCGCGCGTGACCAAGCTGAGCCTGTCTTCGTCCGCCACGGCGCCCGCGCTGAGCGACGCCATCGACGTGACGCTCACGGCCAGGAACCCCAACAAGAAGCTCGTCTACCTCTACGACGACTTCACCGTGACGGCCGCCACGGCCGCCAACGCCGTCCCGCTCGGCGAGGCGTCCGTGCCCGGCTTCGCGCACGACGCCGGCAACATCACCATCGTCAAGGCCACCGTCTCCGCGTCCGCGCTCACGGTCGACCCCACCGCGGCGGGCTCCGACATCAAGAAGTCCGGCGAGTTCCCCATCACCGTCGACCTGGAAACGAAGGCCGGCGTCAGGGTGGGCGGGCTCAAGACCAAGAAGATCGGCATCCAGGTGCACTGCGACGGCGTCAAGGTGGCCGCGCCCGCGGCCCCGCCCGCGGCGGCGGCCAAGAAGAAGAAGCTAGGCAAGGCAGGGACGGCCGACGCTCCTGCGCCCGCGGCGACGGAGGCCCCGGCGCCCTCGGCGGCCGTCGACGACGCGCCGGCGCCGCCCGCCGCGGCGACCACTGTCGCGCGCGTGTGCCAGGTCAGGATCCGGGTCAAGATCTGGAAGTGGACCTTCTAGTCACGTCGCCAGCCTCCGAGGGGCCGCATTGCAAAAAAAAATTTCTGGTAAAAGGAAAAGTGGCTTTGCTTTTCACGTCGGATGAAGTTTCTCCAGTAGGAAACGCAAGGAAGCAGAATCGAATCAAACGCCGGTCGCTGTAAATTTTTTGTCTTTGAATTTTACCAAATTTGGCGGGGGAGGTCGGGGTCGGAGGAGCAACGAGCTGAAGCCAGTGAAAGGAGGCTATGTAGTGTGAGGCTTGAATGATTTGTTCTCTTCTCTCTCCTTTTTTTTTTTCTATTTGGTAGTGTCTTTTTTTATATTTTCATTCATCTTCTTGTTGGTAGTGAAAGTACGATTTGGTGGTTTGTTACTTTTAACCATGTAATCCAAAGTGTCCGAATGTATACATTGGTAGTGACATGATGCAATGTAGTAGTACTGTACTCTCCCAATTCTTGTGCTGTGTTTGTTCAATTTACATTTGCGGATGAAGTGGCCCGAGCTCTGTTTTGATTTTTCAATTTGTCAATTTGTAACCAGCGACATACTACAGTACACGATTAGAGAACCGTGAGGGTGTCGGTGAGCCTGATTTCGAGGGTGTTTGACTAATTCTTCGCGTTAACAAAAAGATTATAAAAGATACTATAAATCATTGCGTTGCCTTTTTCATGTGAAGGACAGTAGGACACTGAGGTGCAGGTGCTGCAACTTGGATCGGACATCAGAGTAACCCAGTGCGTCAGCGTGACGTGACCTGTGGGGAGGGAGACACATGAACTGTAGTGGTTCTAGAAGCATTCACATTGTTATTAAAAAACAAAAGGGGTTGTGGGGGGCTCATTGTGTGATTAGTACTACTACTAGTCACTAGCAAAGTGGCATTTTGTGGTTAAAGATTAAAGCAACGAGGGACGAGGGTTGGTTAATCGGGATCGGCGAACCATTAGCAAAAGGTCAACACAACTCATTAAAGGGGCCCGTGTCTTCTTTCCCCAACACGCCCAAGTGACCAAAGGAAAAGGCAGCTTACTGCATCAGGCCATCAGTGTTGCATGCAGGCTGCAAGCCCAGTGCTAATCACGTTTGTTTTGGAGAGATGGAGCCATGGAGTGGAAGAGCAGTAGTAACTCGGGATGGATGGATGCTTGCAATGGTCGCCATCCCTTGACAGCAACTGCACGGCGGCACTTCGTATTGGCCAGTGAAAAGTCCACTTCGTAGATTAGCTGGATGCTGTTGATGACTGACAGTGCCAGCTTTTTTAATTGAAGGATGATGCTTTGTCTGTATGGCACACATGCATGTAATGGTTGTATGGAGTAATTAAAAAACTTTAAGATAGTATGAGAAGTATATTAGACTGTTTAGTATAACTGTATAACAAGTATAATAGAGAATATTTAGAATCAAGTTTTTATAAGTGTACCATCGTCGTCAGCTCGCATGACGTTAATGAACAACTCGCGCCTAGTACAAAGCATGGGTGGGACTTTGGAGGCAAGGTACGGTGCAAGCCCGCTACAGAATTATTATCTCCTGAATTGTGGAGCGGGCAGAGTCAGTTTAAGATAACATGCACATCTTGTTACTTCCTATCATGCTCTTCGTCATGTTAATGCTAATGAGGAGCTAAGTTGAAGCTATGCAAATGGAAGAAGAGTGACATGAACTCAATAATCTACATGGATACAGTGGCAGAGCTGGTCAGTTTTAACGCCTAGGGCCACTATCAAAATGAAAATGTGTATATCATCCATATCATGTTAAAATGCCACAGCTACCGGACATAACAATGATACATAACGAGACTAGTTCATAAATACATACATTTTAGAGATATCTCAATTTATGCGTACAGCATAATTTAGAAGAAAAAATAAAGCTAATTTTTTATCCTCTTCGAAATCAATCCAATCAATTAAACATTCGTAGAATTGTTAGATCATGAGAATGGAAAATTTACCTAACAAATTGGCCTCAAGACTCAAGTCCACTGTCTGCACTCTGCTAGCTAGCTTTCTGCCAACAGGCAGGCAAGCAAGCAACGAGTGCCCGATGCCCAAGCCCTGCGGACCAGGACTGCTCTTGCCCCCTGACGTCTTGCGGCCTTGTGGCGGGCCGGCGGAGGCCGCAGGATTGATGTGGAGAGCCGAAGTTCGGAGATCCACCGGCCTTGACAGGAGATTGCGGCGCACCGCGCACAGGAGGCAGTGCGGGGCAGCGCTCGTGGAAAGTCTTCTGTTTGGGCTGGTTGGAAACATAGAGATTTGGGCCTAATATTAAGAGGTATTTTGGCCACGCGTAGGGCCGTGGCCCTAGTGGCCCTATGCCCATATCCGCCTCTGCTTGGATAGCATAAGAGTTCTAACAAGAATACCTCCCCCTCCTGTAAAGAGTGTTATTCTCACTTCGCGAGAAGTCAATGATACAAATTAGTAATTAGGTATCATTAGATGAGTCAGTTGAATATATTTCATAATAAACTTATTTGCAGATACAAAATTACTAATATTTTATATAAACCTAGTCAAATTTAAGAAAGTTTGACCAACAAGTATCTTACAGTGATATTCATTTTAGGCTAAGGGAGTATAAGATAGTAGCCAACAACCATATGAAAAATATTTAAAGCTCAGTTCCATCATGTATCTTAATTTTTCATTTGCCACGTATATTAAACTAAAACAAAGAAAGCAATGCTAATTTATTCCAATAAGAATGTGGCACACAAGGAAGCACATCCAATGTTTTGTTCAAGTCTTCTATGACTTAGAGCAAGTATAGTAGAAAAGTTATAAGTAGGCTTATTGCTTAGGCGGAGAAAAGTAGGCGAAAGAAAAGAGAAAGTGAGCTGTATGTTTACATTGAGTTTACGTCCAACTCATGCACAAGCTCAAAAAAAACCCGAAATGCTTCTAATCGGGTGACCAGACCACGCGTCTGGCTCCGGACGCGGCACGAGACGGCCTCCACGCGTGCATGTGTCGTGGGCCGCATGACGCTCGCGTGACACCCGCCCCCCGCCGAACCGCTCCCGCGCATGCGTTGACGCCCGCCCCAAGTCGTTTCCATTTTTTCTTTCTGTTTCCTTTTTTTTCTTTTTCTTCTTTTTATTTTTTGTTTCTTTTTCTTTTTTTTGTTGCAGTCAATCGGCCTCAGCCTCCCTATGTTGCTTAAACATATGTTTCAAGTGTTCATATGTGTTGGTAGGTATGGTGCAAGTGTTTCAGATATATGTTGCAAATTTAGATCAAGATGTTGCATATGTTGCAACGATTATACACATATGGTTGAGGTGTATGTTTTAAATGTTTCATCTCAGTTTTTATTTATTCTTGAACAATTTTATTTGGATGTTGCATATATTCTCACATGTATGTTGCAAGTATTTTATTTGTATGTTGCAAATATTTGCAAATGGTTTTTCAAATGTTCTCCGGTTGTTTTTTTAAGTGTTTTGTACGCATGTTTCTGAGCGTTCCAGTTGTTTCATTTAGATAGATGTTGCAACAGTGGAGGGATGTTGCATACGCTGCAATAATTATACACATATATTCTAGGTGTATGTTACAAATGTTTCATCTCGATTTTTTTATTTTTGAAATAGCTTCATTTGAATGCTGCATATATTCTCACATACATGAAACAAATGTTTTCGAGCATTCCAGTTATTTCATAGGATGTCTTCAAGTGTTGCACCTTTATGTTTCCAAAAGTAGATATGGTGTTCGAAGCTGTGTTTCAGACGAATGTGTCCTGTGTTTCATCTGCCTTCGAACGCATATTGCAAGTGTTGTATCCAGATGTTCCAAAAATAGATCAGGTGTTGCATCTGTATATCTACATGAAATATATGTTTGTTTAAAATTTTGTCGAAATATATTTACATGAGATCTTATTTTGAAGGTTTTATTACGAGGAACACAATGGTGCAATCGGATTTCAATTTAAATATATAGTTTAGAAGATATAATATTTTTTAACTTTAGAAAAAATAGGATTTTAGCGGAACCCACATGCATGCAATGGAATGGGGTAGGCAGGGCGGCAGGACGCACATGCACGGGGGACCGGGCCCTGTTGCCGCTTGGGCGCGCACGGGGGCCATCCGTATCGGGCATCGCTTGCGGGATGGGGGCCTAGCCAGATGGGCACGCGCGCCGGTCTGATGGTCGTCCGGACGGGTCAGGGCGTCCAGACGTCCGGGCGCTAGTTTGTCCGAAAAACAATAATAGAAGAAAGTGGACTATATATTAAAAATCAAGCGTTATAGTAGCTAACTACTATATATATTAGTATGGTATTAAATGAAATGTAAATGCTCCTACAACCAACACTGAACCGTAGACTATTATAGAGAACTACATGGCATCCGAATTTTTTCAAAAGGATTTTGGTTTCGTCATTGTCCAAACTACTGTTGACACGGCTAGAAAAAAAAAGCACTTTATTGTCGTTCTCTTATCAGAGTACATGAGAATACTAAATAGATGACTCAAACTAATCATAGGACCATGGCAATCATGCTTTTGTCACGTTACTTAGACCATCTCTAACGAGAGCCCTCAAATCAGGGCTCGTACTTTTAATTTAAGTGCTCTCCTTTATTTTTAATGGCTTGTTTTTATGCATATGCTCATGCATAAACCCTCACATCAGAGCCCTCAAATCCAGCAACAGACAATGACACATGGGGTCCACCTGTCATCCTTTTTCCATGCTCTTGTCTATCGACATAATATGAAGGAACCGCGTCAGGTTCACCGGGGCCAAGAGGAACGTCGGGCCGAGTTTGCCCATGTTGTGAAGGAGTCGAGCTCAACCAGCTAGGTTCCTCGGACATGGTCGCTGCCCTAGATCTAGTGGCAACGATGTGAAGGGTGCAACAGGGTTGAGTCGAGCGAGATCAGTGACCGAGAGAAGTTGCACGTGTAGGAAATCGCTCCAGCGACCAAGTAGGGACCGATGGAGAGCCCCTGGAAATGAGAGTCGGAGGAAGGATTTGGTGGCTCCCCTCAAGTTTTAGGGCTCTAGCAGGGACACAACTGAGCATGGTGTTTTCTTTTGTGAGCATTGTACTAATTAGCATTGATATTTTCCTTTTGACATCTAGCAGTAAATTACCTGTTTTGGTGATCCTTCTATGAATTCACTAGTCTTTTTTGGGATTTGTATTATGGAATTTAACTTGTATATCTATTTCCTCCTTGCAGAAGCAGTTTAGGTGTACAAAACGGCCACAGATTAGCAGAAATGAAGATACAAGTTCACAGGGCAGTGCATTAATCGATGATGAAATTGAACCGCAAGAGCAAAAGGAAGTGTTGGATGATCCTGAGCAGTTGGATGATGTGGAGGAGACACCTGCATCAGACAATAAAGCTCAACGCAAACCACTAGTGGACAGAATTCTCGTTCCTGGATCTGATCGAAGAGGGTGAGATACACAAAGGAGAACCATGAAGTATTCCAGAGTTTATACCTCCTCAAAAGCGTGAGTATGAAAACTAATGAAGTAATGAACTATCACTGCAGTGTAGCAATTTCTCCCCTAAACATCACCCCTCTGTGATTTTGCAGTGATAGGTGTGCCAGATAAGATTTTATTGCGTTCAGTGAAAAACCCAATGTTGGGCCTAAATTTAACGGCTATTAAACGTGACAAATAAGGAAAGAAAAAAAATATTAGCAGGAACTGGTTTGGATCGAACCATTTTAATTGGGATCTTTTCCAATTCCAACAGGGAATGATTGATCCAAAGAAGCCCTAAAGTATAGGGAGTCTCTATGGTAGTGGCAAGTGACGGTTTGCTTAACTTAAGGCTTAACCATCAGTCACCTCCACCCATCCGTCTTCCTCCATCTTCAACCTCCCAACTCAGCATAAGTCACGCTGCCCATCTCCTGCCCGTCAACCTTTGCTGTCCTCGTCTCGCCCCTACTGGCTCGCCACGGCGTGATAGGTCACGTCAACGTGTCGTTTGCTACTGAACCATGTGCCCATCACACAATTATACCCTTTGAATGAATGAATGAATGAATGAATGAGACAGACACCACAGGAGTAGATCATCGCTTCCAGTTCCAGGAATTTTAAACTGTTGTCTTCATGTTTTTCCTCTCGACTCGTCTGGGATTCGTTATTAGGGCTCCTATTTTCCTTCGATCCGTTCTTTGACCAGGCCTGCAGTCGCGTAAATCTTGTGGGCTCTCTTCCTTCTTTTACAGCCCATTTAGGAGGCTCCAATCCGAATGGAATGGTCCGATCGGTTTTCTAGCGAGTGGAGGCGGGAGATGGTAACGATTTTCCAGGTCCCGTAACCAAACAATTGGTAACCTCGGTTGCCGAAAGGCAAAATGGCGCGATAGAGTCTGATAGGTAGCCACGTCGTCCGTCCCGTCATCACTGATCAGAGCGCTCGTCGGTTTCTCGTTGTGCCGTGCTGCCGCCTGCCGCCCATTTACATTTTGGAAAGATGCCCATGTCCTCCGGGGACCGGCCGCACAATCCGCGTACGCACGACAATGACAGCGGCACGTCAGATGGATGAGATGACCGTACGTAGAGTGGAGGAGGACTTGTTGGTGCAGAAGACGACGACGACCTGCCGCGCCACACCGACACGGCCCCGCCGTAGTACTAAGCGTTTCCGCTTTCCGGGGAAGCCTCTCGTCCGATCGATCGTTTCGTGCCGCTGCCGTGCCCGCTGGGGTGGCAGTGCCAAGCGTAAAGCGGATTATTCTGCGAGTCGGAGTGTTTCGCACAAAGCAGAAAAAGAAGAGAAGAATTCGGCAGCGGAAAGAAAAGAAAAGGTAGTGAGGTCCTAAGGAAAAGGAAGGGAAAAAAGAAGAAGAAGAAAAGAAGCGCCGTGTGTGCGCGCCCAGTTGTCTGAAAACCTGAACTTGCCCGTCGGTTTCCCGGACGATCCGCGAGGTTGCGTTGCGTCGATCTGATCGAGCGTGACCAAGGCCAAGCGACCTCGCCGGCCGGGAGTGAACGCGGTGGTTGGATTTGGACGACGTCGACGTTCCCAGCCCGTCCGTCCGTCTCGGTCAAAAAGCAGGGGCACAGCACTGCTACTGCAGGCAATACTTGACATGAATGTGCTGTGCCTTGTGGCCCAGTGCATGCAGCGCTCCAGCTGCCGCCCATCAGTATTCGTGACGCGCAAGAAGAAGAAGAAAGGAAGGTCTGGTGGACGGTGATGGCCGCCGGCCGGGCGCTGCGTTTCTTGCTGGCTGCGACGCTCCATCCAACTCCGCCATTACTTTTGCCCACCTGCCCTGCCCCCGACCCCGGGCCCGGCACGCCTGCCATTTTCGGCAAGCGCCGCCCCGCGCCGCGTCGGCCCAACTGGCACGCACCCACCGCAGGCCACACACGACACGGCGACCACAGTAGCCAGTAGAGTAGGGTAGCCCTCGTCGAGTCGTCGTCGTCACATCGATGCGGTCAACAGCTACCGCTCCACAAGACTCCGCGCTTGTCGTCTCGTGACACTGACATTTGACACGTCGCCTCCTCTATCTACCCCTCCTTGGTCTCCCTGGCCAGCGGGCCCCGAGGAAGAAACAAAAGAGAGCGGCGCGAGTTCCGAAAGCCAAAGCGCGCTAGCGGACGGGCATGGGGATGTGGCGGGGCCCCCGGCCCCGGCTCCGGCCGTGCGCCAGCCAGGATCGTCCGTTCCCCCACGCCTCGCGCGGATCCGACGGCGCGGGGCGCGCCGCGTAGCCACGTCGCGGCCGGGGCCTATATAAACCCCTCCAGGCCGTAGCCGTGTGGCCCGGTGTGTGTGAGCAGTACCCGCCGTGATCACCCAACCACTCTCGCTCGCTTCTCTCTCTCTCCGTCCGGTGAGGTCATTCCAGTGTCCAGTAGTAGTTTCCAAACGCCGTGCGGGGCGGCCGGCGGTTGAAGCGCGGGGCGGCATGGAGGAGGTCCAGGAGGCCGGCGCGGCGCGGAAGCGGAAGAGGGTTGGCGGCGGAGGCGACGAGGCTGCGGCGGAGGGCGAGGGAGGAGCAGCTGATGATGGGGGCGTGTACGGCGGCAAGGAGCTACTGCTGGGCGAGGAGGAGGACGGCGAGGATCAGGGCATCGCGGAGGAGGCCGTGGCGGAGGTCATGCGGTGGCTGGAGGCGGAGATCGCCGACGACGTCGTCAACAACAACAGCAACAACTCCCCGGCTTCGCCGGCGGGGTCCGTGACCATCGTCGTCAGCGGCAACGACGAGAGCTGCGGGCCGTCCTTCTCCGCCGCGGCGTCCACGGTCATGGCCTCCGTCGACACCCGCGCCGGCGCGCCGCCCCCGCCGCCCGTGCCGTGGCCGTGGCCGCAGCTGCAGCCGCAGCCGGTCCTCCCTGCACCGGCCGTCGACGTGGAGATGGAGACGGCCGGCGGTGCCGGCGCCGGCGAGGCGGCCGACGAGGAGTGGCTGGCGCGGCTGCTCACCTGCGGGGCCCTGCTGGAGGGCGTCCTGTAGCACAGTCGCAGCTGGAGTAGATTGCTAGAGTAGCCGTAGTCGTCGCAGCAGCAGCGAAGCAGCCAAGCCGGAAGCCGCGGCCGGGTGGCTCGCTGGACTGCTGGCTGTGGTTGCCTTTAGCCTTTTTTGGACGCTTGTACAGTGGGATGGGAACTCGCCGCGTGGGCCCCGGGGGTGGTTCGTTTTGGCGCGGCTCGCTCCGTCGCTTTCAGTCCTCTGCTTCTGCTCTGCATGCAGTATGGTACGAACGGTGTGGCGTGGGCTGGAGTTTGGTACTGGTAATGGTCTCGGGCTCTCTGGCAAAGGGACTGCAGACTGCAGTCGTAGCGATGGATGGAATGGGATGCAAAAAAAAAAAAACTAGTACTAGTAGTACTCTTCTCAATGACTCAATGTGTGGTCGGTTCCCTGTGGTTTTCACGCCTGTTATTATTGTTCACACAAAGCGGGTTCAATGTTGATTTTTTCTGTCTTGGCCAGCAAAAATCAACCAGTGCGAGGAGCGAGCTGCGCACCTACTAATCTTTTTTAAAGACCATGTTACCCACTACCTAATCGTGTTCGTTCATACTCCTCCGTATGGGTACCACAGAACGAACCGAAACGATAAGGTTCACAAACGCAGATCCAATCCGGCCTCCGGGCACGGGCACGGGCACGTTCGAGGGCGCGCGGGGATCGGTGGACGTACCTCCAGCGCCTGGAACCAGCGTTGCGTTTGCGTTGGTAGTACTCTCACACTTTAAAACTGTCACTAGAAAATCATGTTTTCCTAATAAACATGTTTTTTGGGTGTCACTTATCAAGGGACGGAGGGAAGAGAGTAGCAGAGAAGTGGCCGCCGTGTTGGGCAGGTCGACAAGAGACACCGACACAGCCACACCCACACAGGACTAGGGTAGGTGTACAGCGCCGTGCGGCCAAGACGCTGCCGCCGCCGGCCTCGACCTGCCAACCGCCCAAGTTCAACCCCATGCATCCCGGCGTCTCAGTCGTGTCGTGTCATCCGTCCACGGTCCGGTCACCATCGATCGACCACGTGCGTCCCGATTCGGTCGCGGGGTCCGTAGCCCTTACTAAACTGTACCATTCGTGGCAGTTGCCACGCGTTTTCTCCAGGGACCGACCAGGGTCCAGTCCACGACTCGACGTGCCCAGCAGTATGAGTACCGCCTCCAACATGGATCCTTCATCAATTCATCGTCCACCCATCGATCTTCTTTCTTCCCCCGAGCCGATGGCCGCTGGGCGCTGCCGAGTGCTGACTGCCGGCAATCTTCCTTCTTCCCCTGATCCAATGGCCGTTGGGCGCTGACGAGCGCTTTTTTTTTTCCACCACGGCAAAAAGCCAAATTTCATTACCAAACAGTAACGAAATTACAGGAGTTCCACTTCAACAGACAACAGCCTTACGAATCCTAAAAAACCAAATTGCAATGAACGCAGAGGATTCATGCAATCGGCCCATCCAAAACTAACACCTAACACCCATCTTAAGTGCTGACGGTCGGCCCTGTTTGCTTGTCTTATTTTGCTTTTTTCTTTCAAAAATAAAACAGTTTTTTTCTAACAAATTAACATCAACTGAAACCAGTGTTTTTTCAAGACAAACAAACCGGACATAATCCATGGGATAAATCGTAGGCGCCGTGGGGTCTGCAGTACTGCTACCACCCATTGACCGTCATGTTCATTTAAACTAAATAAGCGCTGATGTTTATTAGTGCTGAGAAAAATATTTTTCACTGTTGAGTAGTCAAGTGAACCAGTCTGCATGGAGCACTAAATGAAGTAGCACCTATTGCATGTTTGTACTTTCATCTGCATAGAGCACTAAATGAAGTAGCACCTGTCGCATGTTTGTACTTTTTGCCTGGCTTATCTCGAGATGAATCTTTTGAGTCTACTTGAGCCATGATTGGACAAAAGTTGTCAAATATAAACGAAAGTGCTACAGTTGCAAAACTTCCCTAAAACTTTCAAACTAAACGCAGCCTCAGTGACTTTAGGGTGTGTTTAGATCCCAGTTGCAGTTGCAATACCGCACTGTAGCACATTCGTTTGTATTTGATAACTTTTGTCCAATCATAGCCCAAGTAGGCTTAAAATATTCGTCTCGTGATGTACATGCAAAAAGTACAAACATGCAAACATTTCGTCTACATTTAATGATTCATGCATGTGCCGCAACTTTTAATGTGACTAGTTGCAATTGCAATTTGCAGTGATCTAAACAGGGCCTTACTCTAGTCTAGTCATAATGTAACTTTCTCTCTATCTCTACCCTCCAAATCAAATCCAAAGACTATCCTTTCTCTAAGCTTTGAAGGGCCATCTGTCAGTCACCAGCAGCTTTCATCAAGACTTTTTTTTTTGTCTTCCCTTTAGCTCCAGTGGCAGGTGGAAAGAGCGGCGCCACATCGGAAAGCCGGGCGGCGGCGGTAGTCACAATTCACAGCGGAATTTGAACCTCGACCACAGCTGCAACTTCACCTGGAGCGGGTTCGTCGTCGCGGTGGAGACCTGACCAAGGGCGGGGTCCAGTGTGCTGCTATCACGGATGCGCATCGAGCAGCCTACGTTCGCATCGAGCAGTTTCTGACTTGCCAGCGCGGAGAGCGACACGGTGAGCATGCGGTGGCGCGGAGGGCGGCGAGTCGAGAGCTTGCGGGCAGCATGGAGTCCAAAGCTGTGAGAGTCGGCGCGCGGCCTAGAACGTGGCGAGCGTGCGCGACCACCGAAGGATGCGAGGATGAGCGTTCGAGGCAAAAGCTGCCACCGAAGGCGCAGCTTGTGCGGCCTCAGCGTTAAATATCTGGTGAACTTTCACCAAGACATCATGAAAATCGTTCGTGCATCTAAACACTTCAGCATTTGGCAAGCTTGTCAATGCAGCGGTCCATGAAATTATTGAATCGAAATCAAGCAGAAACTTGGCACACACCCCCGGCAGTCCTTGCAGTGGGCCTCCACGGTGGCCGCGCACGCTCGCAGCTCTCGAGGCCGGTGATGACTCTCACGGCTTTGGTCTCCGGCTGAGAGCTCGCCTCGCCGTCCACCGCAGCCGTGTCGCTCTCCTGACGGCCATGCACACTCGCTCCGCACGAGCCGTGCGCTCACCACGTTGGCCGCTTGCCCGACGGCCGTGCGCTCCTTCGTCTTTGCGGGAGAGAAGCCAAACGACCGAACCCAGGCTTTAAGTGGCTGCAGCCCTTCGATTTGGATGAACGGTGGATCTGGCAAGGAAAGTTACAGCGTAACTTGCTGTCCGTACTCTAGTACTTGGCCACAGGATCAGCCGATCACGTCAGGCAGGCCAGGCCTGCTGGCTGCTGCAGCCTTCCGATCCATCCATTGCTTGCTGCTCACCGAAGCGCCATGGCACCGAAGCACCATGGCTTGTGCGGAGCCCGGCCACAAGGAAAGCCAAAGCCAGCGAAACATCAGAAACATCAGACATGACACATGAGCTGCAGCGGCACAACTCACAACTCTGGTATCACATTCCCCTAAAAAAAAAAACACCCTCTGGCGTTCACACTCCGTCCTCTCAACTCTCATGCTACTACCCGGGCCATGCATGCAGTGCACCTACTATGCACGTTCGCTCGTTGCGCTGTAGTATCTCTGAATTCCACTCTTCGCAACAATCCTCACAACCACCGATGTACGAATAGATAAAAAAAGAGGTGATGAGAGGACAGTATACGATTCTAATACAATAAATAATAATATTATTAATTTAGTATATACAATTTAATTAATTTAAATAAAAAACTATAAACATTTTTTCGAAAGGAAAAAACTATAAACATTTACGATATCTTATAAATATCATATTTATATACAAATTAATTTAGAGTCATAAATGTCAGTATTATTCGATAGAAATTTGTTCAAATCGTGAATTGCTTTATCTAGCATAGAAGTTGGTGAGGAAGAAAGGAACCGATATCAAATGCTTGAGATATACGGATACACCCACATGAGAGGCTTCAAATAAAACGAAAGAAGAAACAGATATACTACGAGAAAGGCAGATGTCGTCCTCAATGCGATTACGGTCGTTTCTTCCACTCTCAATCTTCACGATGCGGATTCTACTTTAGAGGCAATTTTTAGTTTCTCTCTCTCTCTACAGTCATTCCCTGGCCACGTCAAGAAAATACGAGGTTTTTTTTACATGATAATAAATACATAAAGGCCCTGTTTAGTTTAAAAAGTTTTGCAAAATCTTTCGAATTTCCCGTCACATCGAATCTTTGGACGTAAGCATGAAGCATTAAATGTAGGTAAAAATAACTAATTGCACAGTTCATCTGTACCTGTCGAGACGAATCTTTTGAGTCTACTTCGTTCATGCTTGGATAAAGTTTGTCAAATACAAACAAAAAGTGCTACGGTAGCTTTTCACCTACTTTTCACCAACTGAACGGGCCCAAAGAAACTATAAATGATTTTTAGGTAGTGTTTGATTGGGAGACACATAGGATGAAATAGACCCAATTCAATTTTTTAGGGATGTGATGTTTAGTTGAGGGGATGGAGTTGTCTCTATTTTTAGTTTGGTAGGAGGGATGAAGAAAGATGGGATGGATGGAGTTTTAACACCAGTTCTATCCACAGTTTTGTAGGACCCACGTGTCAATAGTGGACCCAACTGACCAACCTTACCTCTTTCTCATCCCATGTCCTTCATCGCTGAACCACGAGGCCTCAAAAAATAAAAACACCGCCGCCCTCAATGCATGAGGGGGAGCTCTACGCAACCTTCCCCACGCGCGACTTGGAGCTCCGCCGCCACGCCACCCATAGCCCGCGCCTCATCTTCTTCGCAGAGCACCGCACCTCCACACCTTGCACGAGCATGGGTCCCCATGAGAGGAGTTGTCATGCTACCATGGGAGAAGCTGCCTTGCCACCCATGGAGCCACAGCCCACCGGCTGCCATGGAGAGGTGTCCGCTCAGCTGCTCGTGACGAAGGAGACGAGGAGAGACGTCGTGGATGCGGAATGTTTTCATCCGCTAGATTTCAGGGGACGGGGGCGACCTAGATCAGGAGCAAATATTCGTCTCGGGGACAAATTCATCTCTCATTGCCCCTGGCAAGAATGGTTCACCACATTCTGTCCTAGTTGATCCTTCCGATCAAAATGACTTACAGACCCTTCGAGTTTCAAAAAAAAATTGTGATTTTTGGATGGTGAGTGCCGTTAGAATATACTAATTACATAGTACAGTACCTTGCCAGTATTCAGCAAGGCTGATATTGGCTGTGCTAAATTTTATA
Organism: Eremochloa ophiuroides; assembly: GCA_038502445.1. Classification (NCBI taxonomy): domain Eukaryota; kingdom Viridiplantae; phylum Streptophyta; class Magnoliopsida; order Poales; family Poaceae; genus Eremochloa; species Eremochloa ophiuroides. The sequence goes on from JAHLJS010000006.1 coordinate 4,910,104, forward strand.
GCTAAATTATAAGAAAAAAACATTTTATGGCTAAATTTTTGTCTACTACTCCTGTTAGGCAGTCACGACAAAGATGCTGCATTGACATCGTATCGCATCCTCCTGCCACAGCGCAGCACAGCGCCAGCATACACAGCGTCAGGATAAGCCAGTCACCCGGCCTGTCAGGCTGTCAGCATAGAGGCTCCCACAAGTTACTCCCTGTGGGGGTGTGGGACGGAGCTGTGGCTGTGGCTGACGCAGGGGCGGATCTGGCGTACTCCCTCTCTCTCATAAACGCAATTCTTTCCCTTGACCGTTCATCTTATTTAAAAATTTTTAATAAATATTATTTATTTTGTTATGACTTATTTTATTGTTAGAAATATTTTCATAATGATTTATTTAATTTATTATTTATATAAAAAATTTGAATAAAACGAATAGTCAAAGAGGAAGAGTAGGAGTCAAAGAATTACGTTTATTTATAAAACGGAGGGAGTATATGCACTGCTGTCACCTGACAGCATTGCCTTTTAGCCTGGTTCAAATACTTTTCTCCGTCTTGGAGTGGATGACAGCAGCGCGTCTTAAGCATTGACATCATTGATCTCCTAAAATCAACCATGTAGTAACAGTTTCAAACCAAAAATGATTTCCTATCAGTTGAACGGCCTCAATAGAATTGTGAAAAGATGCATAGCACGAATTTGAGTCATCGAGTCCTACTCTGATGTTTGTCTAGGAGACCACGATGGCACGCAGGTAGCAAAATTAGTATTCTTCATTTACATGTGGCACGCAGGTCGTCCTTTGTACTTTCTAAGGCCCCATTTTGTAGAGCTCCGCTCCTGAATTCTTTAGCTTTGCTTCCTCGATTTTCCTGGTAGGAGTGATTCCATTAGATTCTTGAGAGGGAGCCGGGTGGGGATCAGCAAAGAATTGATTCTCAGCTGATCCTAACCAAAATATAACAGGGAAGCGAGAGAGAATCCGGGAAAGCAGGTTTTTTTCGGCTCCCACCTCCTACTATAAAAGGAGGAGTGATTCTATAAATATTTTTGTCTTTAAATATACTTTTATAAAAGTATACATATATCACTTTTCAATAAATACTTTTATAGAAATAAAGCATATTTTGAAGACCGTGTCATGGTTATAAATAATTTTTAAATCTTATATGGATCAATGGAGTATTATCTGTCTTAAAGGTCGTTAATTGACAAGTTTAAGTGACATCATCCACATGAAATCCTGGATCCGCCCCTTGGGCTGACGCCAGGAGCCCACAGGCCAGAACCGATGACACATCATCATGTGCAATGCATTATCGTGAAATTTCTCCATATGTATGTGTTGGCGAAAAATAAATGGTTGACATTCACGGACATCTGAACTGGTAGGAATTTTATATAAGAATTATATGGCAGTTTCATGGCCCGTGTTCCAACTTGCTAGTATGGCACAGAGCAGTGCTCATGGTAGCACAAGTTAATGTTACTAATCAGGAAAGATCATTTTGTATAAAATTTACATTAAAATGGTTTGTTCTCAGTTCATTCTATCTATAGAGCTTTACTAAGTATTCAAGTTTTGCCATATAACAAATCTATTTAGAGATTGAAGTTGCCCCTTAAAATTTAATTTTTCTTTGATACTTGTACAAAGGCGTAATTCTAACAAAGGACAATCTTGCCAAATGACGGTGGCAAGGTCAGTTGACATGTTCTCTTTGTTGTTCAAACGAGTCGATACAACACTTATTTTTCGACTGCCATGTTGCAAAATTTATGCGGAGAATTGTTCAAAGTACATTTAATCTGGATCAGCCAAACAGTGTCCACAGTTTTGTTTACGAATTGGTTGCAAAGGGTAAACAAACGGTTACAGTGCTAGTGGGTGCTGCTGTAATATGCTGGGTACTATGGCTGACCCGTAATGATGTTTTTAATAAAACCACTACTACCTTCATACCTGTAAGTTTTATTCAGAGCAGCTTATTGGATCTTGTTTTGGTCACTTCTTCAGAAGGAGGATACTCGCCACTTAATGTTGATGGGGTGTAGGGCAATTGAGACAACCGCGATGAAAGTGTTTGCTACACACGACTGGAGTTTTAAGCAATAGAATTGCTATCTAGTTCTTTTTTTTTCAACCGTCCGAGTGTAATAATGAACAACTATATACATTGATCGATGCAGAAGCTGAGATATTAATATATTCTTATTTTTTTTAAAAAAAACATACGTCTATTGTATCTGTACACTCGTGCTTCCCTAGTGTCATGCTCGACACACAGTATGCCAGGTATGTACTGGCTACATATGCCCAACGGGCCAGCCTGGTTTGGCTTGACACGGGCCCGTGTGGCACGGCTCAAAGAGAGTCGGGGCAGCATGGCACGTCATGCTGAGTGAAACGACCTCGATTTCCACGAAGGGAAATCCACAGGCTCGAATTATAATTCAATAGATTGCTTGGGACAATCCATGAAATTACCCATATCTCAGTTGACACTAGGATCCATACAACGGTAATTAAGTCTTACATAAACATTTATTACATCGCCACATTGGCGGAATCAACAATCAGAGAAGCTTTAGAAGATGCGGAAACGATTCATCCTTCACGGCCAACTTGAGTGTAGCACGTGACCCTATTCCTCGTCATCATCTCCCTCGAAGTCGTACTCATTCTCGTCACCTGACAGCAAATTTATCAGTACGATTTGTACTGGCCACGGAGCCCACCTATGCAGCATTTGCTTTGTGGAAAGTGGATGCAAGGCTATACAAGCAGACCTATAGGCTGAGTTTTCCTATACAGCTGTAATCAATGTTTAATTAGTCAAGTTTTATCTCCAGTTAACACCATTATCCCTTTTCCCATCACCACATCTCACTTACCCACACCTCGCTCTCATTCGACAGGCCCAACTCCCTCTCGGGCCTATCTCAGCGGCACACTACCACAACGGGTACACTGCCGGAAAATGTCATCCAGGGGGAGAAGAGAACACTCACTACATTAGTAGAAGCTTCACAGGAAAGGTCCATAGCCAACATGTTGGCATATGTATCGATCGATCAACCATACACTCTGCAGAGGTTTCACTACCCACAAGATTAGCCATCATAGGTGTTGCGCAAACACCTAGGCAGAATTTTGGGTGCTTGCTTACCTAGGTCGATGCCACCCTACCACTCAGCCCTGGGATATTCCAGATTCTACACCGTTATGCTGAGACTGGGAGACACAGTACCGGGCCCATCCAGTGGTACTGTGCATCTAGAACGGAACGGGAACCCATCGACCGTCTCCGCCCACCCTTATCACCTCTGAACCTAGCAGTAGTGGCACCGTCCTACCAAGTAGTCCAGCCGTCTCCCGCCCATCAGAAGCGAGTGAGTAGAAAAGGATTCCCATGAACCTGAAACTAGTCCGTCCTAGGTTTGACCAAGCAGGCATCTCCACTTAGGGGATACTCTCCCCGTGCCATCACAGCACCTCCGTCCACGGGCTTCAAACTACCAAGGCTATCCCACCCGGAACCTCCTCAACAACTTTACCCGCCGCAGGTATCTCGCTTGGGGATGCCCAGGTTGCACCCCCGGCACGACTTGCCCCATGGGCTTGTCTCACATCTCACTTGGTCGACATCAACCCTTACCACGCACCCAAGACGCACGCAGCACTCTCTCTCAGTGGTTATAATCAGTTATACACCGTCCCAATTCCACCACATAGCATATAGCAAGTAGTAAGTAGTGGAAGAGTAACAGTAAAATAAGCAGCAGCTAACCTAGCAGCGGACAGCAGGGTATAGTCTTGTCAAGGCAGGGAATTCAAATATACTACCATGCAACCAATCCATATATAATCATAAAGCAATAGCAACAATGTCATTTGCAATGCGTAAATAGGATCTAAGGATTTGGTGGGACGTGGCACCTTCGTAGTCATTTCCTAGCCCCTGAAAGTACTCGTGGTCGTCTTCCTTAGTCAGATCTTCCTTCGGCTCTGAAATCGAACACGAAATAGTCGCATCAGCGACTCCTATAGAGTATTTCAGAAAAATCAAATAAAATAAAGAGCCAAATGCACACAAACACAGTCTTAGATTGTAGATCTTATTTTTCTGAGAATTTTGATATATGGTGCGCAATTTTTGGACATCGAATGAATAAGTTATGAATTTCCGAAAATTATCCTATTTTCTGAAAATGGGAAAATTGGTCGGTTAATCAGGGGCATCTCGGGATTGGTCCACGTGGCGCGCGGGTCCAGTAGTGCGGCATGTGTCGCCTCATCAGAACATAAACCCGATGGTCGCCCACCAGGTGTTCGATGCTGGTTCCCAGAGAGTTGCCGGCGTTGGCGTAGCTCGGCGTGGCTCGGCGGTGGTCGGGGTAGCTCAGCTGTGGTTGGGGGTAGCTCGGCGGAGCTCGACGGTGGTCGGGGGTAGCTCGGCGGAGCTCGGCATAGTTCGGCGATCGTCGGGGGTAGCTCGGCGGAGCTCGGCGTAGTTCGGCGGTGGTCGGGGGTAGCTCGGCGGAGCTCGGCGTAGCTCGGCGGAGCTTGGCGTAGCTCGGCGGGGCTTGGCTTAGCTCGGCGGAGCTCGGCGTAGTTCGGCTTAGCTCGGCGGGGCTCGGGCGAATCGGAGATTCGGGGCGCCGAGGGTGCCGCTCTCCCGAGCTCTCCCGGGGAGGCTCGGGCGAATCGGAGATTTGGTGCGCCGAGGGTGCCGTTCTCCCGAGGTCTCCCGGGGAGGCTCGGGCGAATCGGAGGTTTGGTGCGCCGAGGGTGCCGCTCTCCCGAGGTCTCCCGCGGAGGCTCGGGCGAATCGGACATTTGGGCGTCGAGGGGGCTGCTCTCCCGAGCTCTCCCGGTGAGGCTCGGGCGAATCGGAAATTTGGGCGCCCGAGGGTGCCGCTCTCCCGAGCTCTCCCGGTGAGGCTCGGGCGAATCGGAAATTTGGGCGCCCGAGGGTGCCGCTCTCCCGAGCTCTTCCAGGGAGGCTCGGGCGAATCGGAGATTTGGTGCTAGCAGGGTTCCAGGGCGTCTGTTCAAGGCGGCGATGTCTCTCCGGTGCGGCGGACGATGGCAGGGCGGCTCTGACCATACTTCGGCAAGACAAGGCTCGGCTTTCCCCAATTGGCGTGCTCAGGCAGTCGTCCGACCAGATGGTGGCGGGTTAGAGTCGTGGTATGGCCTCCTTCTCTCCCTTGGCATACGGCGGTTCTCCGACGAGGTGGAGGCGCACGTAGCCAAGGCGACAGTCGTGATTCGGGGCTCGGCTATCTAGCGGCGGTGCCGAGGCAGACTTGGCGAACCTCGGCGGCCTTTCTCCGCTGCGCGAGGCGACCGGGGGTACTCGGAACGGATTTTAGGCGAGGCGGAACCTGTCGGCGGCGATGTCGCCGCGACTGTGAGGTTCCGGCGGGCTTAAGGAGGTCTTCTAGGAGATGTATACGCCTCCAGGGTCTATGGCGATGGTATACCAACTACCAATTTTGGCTACCGAGATTCCCAAGGTGCTCGGTTGTGGCGGCGGCGTGTCGCCGACGACGGCGGAAGGCGGCAACGCGGCTACGACCAAGTATTGGTTCAATCGAATGCGGTCTTGTCAAATTGGTGAGGCCAGAGAAGCATACAACACTCTGGTGGCGAACTTTAGCCATGGCATGACCTTCTTTTGGCGACGGCTCGCGGCGGCGCTCCGGCGAGGTCGCGGCGCACGCGGCCAAGGCGATTCAGGCTTCCTCTAGCGTTTAGATCCGCGTAGCTAGCTCAAGGGGTCGTGGCGGTGCTCCACGACGCTCTAACCTATACGGGTGCTAGTCGGATTGCTCGGAACGGGTGATTCGGCGTCGGAACGCGTCGGTGGTGAGCGCGCTCCGCCGAGAACGCGTCGTGCTGCGTTCTCGGTCTAGCAAGCTTGTAGTCCGGGGGTTTCGGCCGGTCGAATGAGTGCATGGTGCAGGTGATCTTCCCGAGCCGGTAAAGGCTCGTGCCTGCACGTCCCGTGGGCAGAACGCCATGGCAAAAGCAGGGCGAGGTTCGGACATGGCGTGCGATGGCTCACCGTGGTGTCGGTGAAGCTAGGATGGCGGTGCAGTGGCAAGTCGGAGCCGTGCAGAGCGATCGCAGTGCCGTGCCGCTCCTCGTCCGCAGCTCGGGCTTCTCCTCCGTGTCCGGCTCCGGCGTGCTCCGCGGCGGCGGCGCTCCGGCAGCTTCTCCTCCTCTGCTCCGCCCTTCTCCTACGCTCTCTCTCTCTCTCTCGGTCTGGTGCAGTGCGCCGGTCTGTGCTGCGGTGGCGGCAAGGGGAAATGAGGGTAGGGCTTCGGGGTGAGCTCCTTTTTATAGGCGAGCTTGGCCAGCTCCAATGGTGTACGGTCCTGATCGTGCTCGACCGATCGAAGGGCCGTGGCTCGAGTGGATCTAGGGCTCCGGATGGGCGTGGGTTCGCTTGGCGGCCAAGAAAGGAGGGGACAGGAGGGGGACAGCTTCTGCGGGGCGTGGTGCTGTCGGCCGTGGGTCCGGGGTCACGCGAATTGCGTGCACTCGTCCCCGTCGCCTCTGCGAGGAAGAAGAACAGTGGGGGGGGCGAGAGCGGCTGACAGGCGGGGCCGGGTTGGCAGCGAGCGCGAGCGCGTGTGTGCCGGTCGCGCGCGCGCGCTGCCGAGCCGCAACGTGGGCCGCGCGCGGGTGAGGTGAGGAGAAGAAGGCCGGGCTGGCTTGGGCTGGCTTAGCAGACCGGCGGGCCGAATGGCTGGCCTAACTCTCTTTCTCCTTTTCTATTTTCATTTTAGTGTATATATACATATATTGCCCATTTTAAATATTGAGTAAATACAAACATAAATTGCAATAAATCCCAAATGTGATGCATAAGTTATTATTCTATGTTAATGGAATTAAAATGCAAACTACACTCCTTTATTTACCAAGTTCATAATGAAACCTATATGCTTGCACAAGAAAAATGGGTTTTCACAATAAATAAATAAAAAATTTTAATTGGTTGGGATTTTTAGGTTGTGTGGATTTTTAGGGTTGTTACAGTCCTCCCCCCTCATTAGGATCTCGACCTCGAGATTCAGAGATAACGTACCCATCGAAGAGGTAAGGAAACATAATCCGCAAGTCCGATTCTTTCTCCCACGTAGCTTCCCTTTCAGTGTGATTGCTCCACTGTACCTTGCACATCGGAATAGTCTTGTTCCGCGTCTCCTTGGTATCCCGTGCCAAGATCTTGATCGGATGTTCCTTGTATTCAAGTGTGTCTTGCAGGTCTAATGCATCCGTAGGAACTTGCTCCTCGGGAAGCTTCAGACACTTTCTTAATTGCGAGACATGGAACACGGGGTGTACTCCAGATAATTCCTCCGGTAGTTCCAGCTTGTAAGCAAGCTTTCTAACTCTTTTACAGATCTTGTATGGCCCAACATATCTTGGTGCCAATTTCCCTTTCACGTGGAATCTGACAGTGCCACGAAGTGGAGATACTTTGAGGTAGACATAATCCCCAACCTTAAACTCAAGCTCTCTACGTCTTCTATCTGCATAGCTCTTTTGCCTACTTTGTGCAATCCTCAAATTCTCTCTTACTTGGGCAACACCTTCTTCTGCTTCCACAATCTTAGCAGGACCGAAGAATGTCCTTTCACCTGGTTCTGACCACATTAGCGGGGTTCTGCACGGTCTTCCATACAACACTTCAAATGGAGACATCTTAATGCTTGTCTGATAACTGTTGTTGTATGAGAACTCGGCGTGGGGTAGATAGCTCTCCCATCCTTCCTTGTACCTCAATACACAAGCACGTAACATGTCCTCGAGAATTTGGTTCACTCTTTCTGTTTGCCCGTCTGTTTGCGGGTGGTATGCTGTGCTATAGTCGAGCTTGGTCCCGAAGGACTTGTGCAAGGATTTCCAGAACTGTGATACAAACTGTGATCCTCGGTCAGATATAATACTCAGAGGTGCCCCATGTAACTTCAAAATGTTTGATACGTACAGATCTGCTAGCTTTTCAACTCTATACTTCCTTTTGACCGGTATAAAATGTGCAACTTTGGTTAGACGGTCCACTATTACCCATATAGAATCATATCCATGCTTGGATCGGGGCAGTCCTATTGTGAAGTCCATGGATATGCACTCCCACTTCCATTCTGGTATCTCAACTGGTTGTAGCAACCCTGCTGGTCTCTGATGTTCGGCCTTGATTCTATTGCATGTATCACATCGGGCTACATGCCCTGTAATGTCTGTCTTCATATTCTCCCACCAGAAGTGCTTCCTTAGATCATGGTACATCTTGGCTGACCCTAGGTGAATGCAATATTTGGAGTCATGCCCTTCCGACAGGATCTCTTCTCGTATCGCTGAATCCGTCGGTACGCAGATTCTATCTTTGTACCATACAGTTCCCTGCTCATCTTCTCGGTATTCAGGGCCTCTTCCCAGTTTCTTCAAACCACGGATATAGTCTATCTCAGGACAGTTCTTTTGCGCTTCACGGATCCGTGAGGTGAGATTGTACTCGACGCGAAGCTCATTTAGCATGCCATAGGAGACTACCTCGAGCTGGAATGCGTCGAACTCTCTCCTGAGCTCAGGCAGCATAGAGTTGGTGATGAGGGTATGGCAGTAGCTTTTGCGGCTAAGTGCATCAGGGACAACATTAGTCTTTCCTGGGTGGTAATGGATCTCAAGATCATAGTTCTTGATGAGTTCTAGCCATCTGCGCTGCCTCATATTCAGATCTTCTTGTGTGAAGAAGTACTTCAGGCTCTTGTGGTCAGTGTAGATGTCACACTTGTTGCTTATTAGATAGTGTCTCCAAATCTTGAGTGCATGTACCACGGCTACAAGTTCTAGGTCATGAGTCGGGTATCGCTGCTCATGTTCCTTCAACTGTCTTGAGGCATAAGCTATCACTCTTCCTTCTTGCATTAGTACACAGCCCAAACCTTGCCGAGAGGCATCACAATATACAACAAAATCTTTGTGAATATCTGGCAGGGCTAGTACAGGTGTAGTAGTGAGCTTCTCCTTCAAGGTCTGAAAACTCTTCTCACATTCAGGAGTCCATATAAACTTGTTCTCTTTCTTCAGCAAGTTGGTCATGGGTCTTGCAATCTTGGAGAAATTCTCAATAAATCTGCGATAGTATCCAGCAAGTCCCAAAAAGCTTCTGATTTCTGACACATTACAGGGTTGTTCCCACTCTTTCATAGCTTCAATCTTGGCTGGGTCTACCGTGACTCCTTCTCCTGACAGTACGTGTCCAAGGAAAGCAACTTCCTCAAGCCAGAATTCGCACTTGGAGAATTTGGCGTATAGCTGGTTACGAGACAACCTCTCCAATACGGTCCTCAGATGATGTTCATGCTCCTCTTTTGTGGCTGAGTAAACCAATATATCATCAATGAATACCACCACAAACTTGTCTAGCTCATTCATGAAGATCTTGTTCATCATGTTCATGAAATATGCTGGAGCATTAGTGAGTCCAAATGAGACTACTGTGCACTCATACTGTCCATATCTAGTGACAAATGCAGTCTTCGGGATATCCTCTTCCCTGATCCTCATCTGATGGTACCCTGATCGGAGATCAATCTTTGAGAAGTACTTGGCCTTACTCAGTTGATCTAACAGATCATCGATGCGGGGCAATGGGTACTTATTCTTGACTGTGACCGCATTCAGATTCCGGTAGTCAATGCACATCCTCATCGTGCCATCCTTCTTCTTGACAAGCAAAATGGGAGATCCCCAGGGCGAAGCACTAGGCCTAATGAAGCCCTTCTCCAGTAATTCTCCCAGCTGCTTCTTGAGTTCCTTCAACTCATCAGCCGACATTCTGTAAGGTCTTTTGGCAATCGGTGCAGTTCCTGGCATCAGCTCTATAACAAACTCCACATCTCTATCTGGTGGCATTCCTGGCAACTCCTCTGGAAATACGTCATTGAATTCACAGACTACTGGCACATCTCTGAATGTCAGCTCTGTCTTATCTGCTTTAGTCTCCAGGGCACATAGGAGGGCTCGGACTCTCTCGGTTTGGGGTACACATCGGACAGCTGTTCCCCAAGGGTGGGTTACCTGAACATATCTAGGTGAACAAGATATCACTCCCCGGTGTTTGGTTAGCCAGTCCATGCCTAAGATGACATCTAAGCTATTGGAGGGTAGTAGGGTTAGGTCAGCTCGGAAGTCAAGTCCCTCGATTGTGATTATCACTCCCCTACATATGTGAATGCTTCTGAAGGTTCCTAAGGGCGAGCTAGTTAGGATGGGATTTGCTCTCGGGGTTACAGGTATGTTATGCTTACGTGCATATGCAGATGAAATATATGAACATGTAGCTCCCGAATCGAACAGAACTGTAGCCATGTTACCCTGAACTAGGAACGTACCGTACACAGCATCAGGTGCAGCTTCAGCTTCCTCAGCGGTCATATGGTTCAGTCTTCCATGGGTACCGGATCCGCGGTTCAGTGTGCCCTGTGCAGCTGCTGGTGCACGGTTGAGGTCGGGGCACACAGCCACACGGTGTCCAGGCTTTCCGCATCCGAAGCAAGAGAAGGGCGCACTGCCTGCTGTGGCTATCGCAGGAGCCTTCCAATTGCTTGTCCTTGGCGTGTTGGTAGCGGGGGCGGGTGTGTTCTGCACAGCTCGAGTCGGCGCAGAGTAGGTCTGAGCGGGGCGGTGATAGTTGCTGCTGTTGGTACCACCACGGCTCGTTCCCGAAGTAGGTCCCTGGCGAGTCCGGAAAGGCGGGGGTGCACCTGTTCGCTGTCTCTGGGGTGGAGCAGTGCGAGCGGGTCCCTCAGAGCGGCGCTTCTTTCTCTTGTTCTGGGCCTCGAATTCCAGGCGTGCTTCCATGCGATCCTTCTCGATCTCAATACAGCGGTCAATCAGCTCTCGCAGAGTGTAGCTCTTGTTCCCTGACAGAGCCAACCTGATCTTGGTTTGAAGTCCCTTCCTGTAGTAGTACATCTTTTCCTTCTCGGAACTCACGCAAGACGCAGGTGCGTAGCGGAGCAAGCAGTTGAAGCGGGTGGTGTACTCGTGGATCCGGTCTGCTCCTTGGGAGATGTTGCGAAACTCGTTCTCCTTGGCCTCCATGACTCCCTCAGGAATGTGGTGGTCACGGAAAGCCTCGGTGAACTCATCCCAGTCAATGCGGGCTGGGTCCTCGTGAGCGCTGGTGTAGTTGTCCCACCATGCTCGTGCAGCACCGGTCAGCTGGTGGCTAGCAGTCCCAACACACTCCTCGTTGGAGCAAGTGGTCAGGTCCAGCTTCTTCTCCATCTCCTTAAGCCAATCGTCGGCAGCGAGAGGATCGCTGTCGGTCCCATCGAAGGTAGGTGGCCTCAGCTTCAGGAAACCCTCCAGTTTCCTTTGGAAGTCATTCTGGGGTGGCCCGTGGTGCCTGTTCATCCCAGTAGCTATGGCATTCAGCAGCTGGGTCTGCTGTGCCATTACTTCTGCCAACGTTGGTGGCGGCGGCGGCGGCGGTGGCGAAGGCACATTCTCGCCCTGTGGTGGCGGATCGTTCACCGGCGGTGCATCCTCTGCCCAGCGCAGCTCTTCTTCCAAGTTAACTCCAGCTCGCCTGCCAGCTGGGCGTCCACGGTTGCGACCACGCCCGCGTCCTGGCGCAGGTGCGGGGGAGGGCTGGCGGTTCTCCAGGCGCGCGGAACGTCTCATTGACATCTGAAGTTATTAGGTACGTGCTTAGTGCAGTAATAATCTTGTAGTGGTTTAAGTAGGAGTTAGATGTTTTCAACGATTTAAATGATTTAAAACATTTTTCATGCTATCCTACACTCAACCAAAGAAGCATAGAGAACCATAAGAAGCATAAGATCCAAATGTCACTCATCACATGGTTATTATTACATAAAGGATGTTCCTAGCTGCTAAGAAGATCGTGCTATGCGCAGATAGCCAATGACAGGATAACTCATGGTATCACTAGTCTAAGGGCCATGCAGGGTCCCATAAGCTACTGGTGCATAAGGTCGAGTACGGCGTCGGGTATGCGGCTGTCCTCTGCCTCAACAAGCTTCCCTCGGTTGAAGTATTGGATCTGGTCAGACGGTGCTCCCAGCTCCTCCAGCACCTGGCGTAGTACCATGGCAAATCCGTCGTGGTTCCTTCCGTTGATCGGGATCTCAATAGTGCCGTCGTGCAGTGGACAAAGTGGTGGTCCAAGGCTGGTCATCTGCGAATTTTTCAAGAAACGGATTAGCAGGTCCTTGTATTAGATAAGCCATTGCATAAAAGTGAATGCAAGGTCGGTAATATAACCAAAAGAGAGTCTGGCTTCCTATTCTAACGTCCATTTTCTATGGGTCTCGTCCTACAGTCAAGTATGGCTCTGATACCAACTGAAACGACCTCGATTTCCACGAAGGGAAATCCACAGGCTCGAATTGTAATTCAACAGATTGCTTGGGACAATCCATGAAATTACCCATATCTCAGTTGACACCAGGATCCATACAACGGTAATTAAGTCTTACATAAACATTTATTACATCGCCACATTGGCGGAATCAACAATCAGAGAAGCTTTAGAAGATGCGGAAACGATTCATCCTTCACGGCCAACTTGAGTGTAGCACGTGACCCTATTCCTCGTCATCATCTCCCTCGAAGTCGTACTCATTCTCGTCACCTGACAGCAAATTTATCAGTACGATTTGTACTGGCCACGGAGCCCACCTATGCAGCATTTGCTTTGTGGAAAGTGGATGCAAGGCTATACAAGCAGACCTATAGGCTGAGGTTTCCTATGCAGCTGTAATCAATGTTTAATTAGTCAAGTTTTATCTCCAGTTAACACCATTATCCCTTTTCCCATCACCACATCTCACTTACCCACACCTCGCTCTCATTCGACAGGCCCAACTCCCTCTCGGGCCTATCTCAGCGGCACACTACCACAACGGGTACACTACCGAAAAATGTCATCCAGGGGGAGAAGAGAACACTCACTACACTAGTAGAAGCTTCACAGGAAAGGTCCATAGCCAACAGGTTGGCATATGTATCGATCGATCAACCATACACTCTGCAGAGGTTTCACTACCCACAAGATTAGCCATCATAGGTGTTGCGCAAACACCTAGGCAGAATTCCGGGTGCTTGCTTGCCTAGGTCGATACCACCCTATCACTCAGCCCTGGGATATTCCGGATCCTACACCGTTATGCTGAGACTGGGAGACACAGTACCGGGCCCATCCAGTGGTACTGTGCATCTAGAACAGAACGGGAACCCATCGACCGTCTCCGCCCACCCTTATCACCTCTGAACCTAGCAGTAGTGGCACCGTCCTACCAAGTAGTCCAGCCGTCTCCCGCCCATCAGAAGCGAGTGAGTAGAAAAGGATTCCCATGAACCTGAAACTAGTCCGTCCTAAGTTTGACCAAGCAGGCATCTCCACTTAGGGGATACTCTCCCCGTGCCATCACAGCACCTCCGTCCACGGGCTTCAAACCACCAAGGCTGTCCCACCCGGAACCTCCTCAACAACTTTACCCGCCACAGGTATCTCGCTTGGGGATGCCCAGGTTGCACCCCCGGCACGACTTGCCCCATGGGCTTGTCTCACATCCCACTTGGTCGACATCAACCCTTACCACGCACCCAAGACGCACGCAGCACTCTCTCCCAGTGGTTATAATCAGTTATACACCGTCCCAATTCCACCACATAGCATATAGCAAGTAGTAAGTAGTGGAAGAGTAACAGTAAAATAAGCAGCAGCTAACCTAGCAGCGGACAGCAGGGTATAGTCTTATCAAGGCAGGGAATTCAAATATACTACCATGCAACCATTCCATACATAATCATAAAGCAATAGCAACAATGTCATTTGCAATGCGTAAATAGGATCTAAGGATTTGGTGGGACGTGGCACCTTCGTAGTCGTCTCCTAGCTCCTGAAAGTACTCGTGGTCGTCTTCCTTAGTCAGATCCTCCTCCGGCTCTGAAATCGAACACGAAATAGTCGCGTCAGCGACTCCTATAGAGTATTTCAGAAAAATCCAATAAAATAAAGAGCCAAATGCACACAAACACAGTCTTAGATTGTAGATCTCATTTTTCTGAGAATTTTGATATATGGTGCGCAATTTTTGGACATCGAATAAATAAGTTATGAATTTCCGAAAATTATCCTATTTTCTGAAAATGGGAAAATTGGTCGGTTAATCAGGGGCAGCTCGGGATTGGTCCACGTGGCGCGCAGGTCCAGTAGTGCGGCATGTGTCGCCTCATCAGAACACAAACCCGATGGTCGCCCACCAGGTGTTCGATGCTGGTTCCCAGAGAGTTGCCGGCGTTGGCGTAGCTCGGCGTGGCTCGGCGATGGTCGGGGGTAGCTCGGCTGTGGTTGGGGGTAGCTCGGCGGAGCTCGGCGGTGGTCGGGGGTAGCTCGGCGGAGCTCGGCATAGTTCGGCGATGGTCGGGGGTAGCTCGGCGGAGCTCGGTGTAGTTCGGCGGTGGTCGGGGGTAGCTCGGCGGAGCTCGGCGTAGCTCGGCGGAGCTTGGCGTAGCTCGGCGGGGCTTGGCTTAGCTCGGCGGAGCTCGGCGTAGTTCGGCTTAGCTCGGCGGGGCTCGGGCGAATCGGAGATTCGGGGCGCCGAGGGTGCCGCTCTCCCGAGCTCTCCCGGGGAGGCTCGGGCGAATCGGAGATTTGGTGCGCCGAGGTTGCCGTTCTCCCGAGGTCTCCCGGGGAGGCTCGGGCGAATCGGAGGTTTGGTGCGCCGAGGGTGCCGCTCTCCCGAGGTCTCCCGCGGAGGCTCGGGTGAATCGGACATTTGGGCGCCGAGGGGGCTGCTCTCCCGAGCTCTCCCGGTGAGGCTCGGGCGAATCGGAAATTTGGGCGCCCGAGGGTGCCGCTCTCCCGAGCTCTCCCGGTGAGGCTCGGGCGAATCGGAAATTTGGGCGCCCGAGGGTGCCGCTCTCCCGAGCTCTTCCGGGGAGGCTCGGGCGAATCGGAGATTTGGTGCTAGCAGGGTTCCAGGGCGTCTGTTCAAGGCGGCGATGTCTCTCCGGTGCGGCGGACGATGGCAGGGCGGCTATGACCATACTTCGGCAAGACAAGGCTCGGCTTTCCCCAATTGGCGTGCTCAGGCAGTCGTCCGACCAGATGGTGGCGGGTTAGAGTCGTGGTATGGCCTCCTTCTCTCCCTCGGCATACGGCGGTTCTCCGATGAGGTGGAGGCGCACGTAGCCAAGGCGACAGTCGTGATTCGGGGCTCGGCTATCTAGCGGCGGTGCCGAGGCAGACTTGGCGAACCTCGGCGGCCTTTCTCCGCAGCGCGAGGCGACCGGGGGTACTCGGAACGGATTTTAGGCGAGGCGGAACCTGTCGGCGGCGATGTCGCCGCGACTGTGAGGTTCCGGCGGGCTTAAGGAGGTCTTCTAGGAGATGTATACGCCTCCAGGGTCTATGGCGATGGTATACCAACTACCAATTTTGGCTACCGAGATTCCCAAGGTGCTCGGTTGTGGCGGCGGCGTGTCGCCGACGACGGCGGAAGGCGGCAACGCGGCTACGACCAAGTATTGGTTCAATCGAATGCGGTCTTGTCAAATTGGTGAGGCCAGAGAAGCATACAACACTCTGGTGGCGAACTTTAGCCATGGCATGACCTTCTTTTGGCGACGGCTCGCGGCGGCGCTCCGGCGAGGTCGCGGCGCACGCGGCCAAGGCGATTCAGGCTTCCTCTAGCGTTTAGATCCGCGTAGCTAGCTCAAGGGGTCGTGGTGGTGCTCCACGACGCTCTAACCTATACGGGTGCTAGTCGGATTGCTCGGAACGGGTGATTCGGCGTCGGAACGCGTCGGTGGTGAGCGCGCTCCGCCGAGAACGCGTCGTGCTGCGTTCTCGGTCTAGCAAGCTTGTAGTCCGGGGGTTTTGGCCGGTCGAATGAGTGCATGGTGCAGGTGATCTTCCCGAGCCGGTAAAGGCTCGTGCCTGCGCGTCCCGTGGGCGGAACGCCATGGCAAAAGCAGGGCGAGGTTCGGACATGGCGTGCGATGGCTCACCGTGGTGTCGGTGAAGCTAGGATGGCGGTGCAGTGGCAAGTCGGAGCCGTGCAGAGCGATCGCAGTGCCGTGCCGCTCCTCGTCCGCAGCTCGGGCTTCTCCTCCGTGTCCGGCTCCGGCGTGCTCCGCGGCGGCGGCGCTCCGGCAGCTTCTCCTCCTCTGCTCCGCCCTTGTCCTACGCTCTCTCTCTCGGTCTGGTGCAGTGCGCCGGTCTGTGCTGCGGTGGCGGCGAGGGGAAATGAGGGTAGGGCTTCGGGGTGAGCTCCTTTTTATAGGCGAGCTTGGCCAGCTCCAATGGTGTACGGTCCTGATCGCGCTCGACCGATCGAAGGGCCGTGGCTCGAGTGGATCTAGGGCTCCGGATGGGCGTGGGTTCGCTTGGCGGCCAAGAAAGGAGGGGACAGGAGGGGGACAGCTTCTGCGGGGCGTGGTGCTGTCGGCCGTGGGTCCGGGGTCACACGAATTGCGTGCACTCGTCCCCGTCGCCTCTGCGAGGAAGAAGAACAGTGGGGGGGGCGAGAGCGGCTGACAGGCGGGGCCGGGTTGGCAGCGAGCGCGAGCGCGTGTGTGCCGGTCGCGCGCGCGCGCTGCCGAGCCGCAACGTGGGCCGCGCGCGGGTGAGGTGAGGAGAAGAAGGCCGGGCTGGCTTGGGCTGGCTTAGCTGACCAGCTGGCCGAATGGCTGGCCTAACTCTCTTTCTCCTTTTCTATTTTCATTTTAGTGTATATATACATATATTGCCCATTTTAAATATTGAGTAAATACAAACATAAATTGCAATAAATCCCAAATGTGATGCATAAGTTATTATTCTATGTTAACGGAATTAAAATGCAAACTACACTCGTTTATTTACCAAGTTCATAATGAAACCTATATGCTTGCACAGGAAAAATGGGTTTTCACAATAAATAAATGAAAAATTTTAATTGGTTGGGATTTTTAGGTTGTGTGGATTTTTAGGGTTGTTACACTGTGGCTGGTGCCGTGCCTCGCCAACGGCCCAGGCACAGCCTGCTGGGCCTTTTTTCGGGCCGGGCCGGACCAGCAAGCACGACCCATCCAAAGAGGAAATGGGAGAATAGGGGCAGCCATGGGAGGTGGCGGCTGTCGCTGGCGCGATCGCTCCCACACGCTCGCCGAGGCTAGAGATGAAGTCAGAGAGGGAAAGCTTCCACGCGCTTGTCGAGGCTAGAGGGGAGCCGTCGCCAAAGCTGGGATGTCTTTGTCTGCTCGGCGTTGTTGGCACAAAAAGTGGTTCCTCGCCCTCAACGCACCAGCGAAGCCGGATACGATCTTAAAAGCGTTGGAGCTTCTCGGATCCAGTTAGCTTCAAAACCCGGTCCGAGAGTGCCGATGACCCTCAAACATGCCAGTCAATTTGGCCTGCAATTGACAAAGAGAAAGGTAGTCAGTAATCACAAGGCAGAACCAGTCGGTGGGTCCAGGCAGTTCCAACTATATGGCTCTGAGAGCCGATATGATCGGAGATCGACTAAAGAGTCGATTCCGGCATGCATGCATGATTTATCATAGAACAGTCATTGAACTGATATATGACCGATTAATATGCGTAATCAGATATGACAATCTACATTAAACAGGTTTATGCCGAAAGCTATAACAGATCAAGAGGTAATCGATTGATACAAACAGGTCAAATTATCCGATACAGACTGTCTGAATGTTAAACAGAGAGAAATCGGCTATTTAGCCGATTTGGCAAAACACGATCGGTAAGCCAGTATTTCTCGTGAAGGCATAGCTGCATCGGCTATTTAGCCGATCCAAGATCCGTGAAGCAGAAAACTTGACGGTGGCAAAAGCCACAAGTCGATTCAATAGGAATACGGAACTGGTCTAAAGGCTGGCGGTTCTGCACCCATATAAATCGGCTCTTGCCAAGTCCACTCATCACGTACGAGCAAGATTGCGGAAGTACTGGCCGATAAGCATGGATAAAACGTAGATGAATTCTTTCATATAGCTCTAAGGCCAATACTATGCAATCTTGATCGGGCAAGAAGATGTTATAGACATAAATAAACAATAAAGAATAACATAACATCTTGGCAACTTAATGAATCTAACTAAGACACCAATTTAGTTAGAGCCGATAACTAATCCATGCACATGATCAAGCTTAACCTAAGCCCTCGTCCATCGGATGACACTAGACATAGATTAAACGAGAAAATAAGCATGAATCGATAACTAACCCTTATTTTGATCTAAGCCCACGCCCACCGGATGACGCTAACCTTATACCAAATAAGAATCAACCCCGATCTACGATGCTCCCATGTCCACCGGATGACATTAAAGAGACAAAGTTTAGCGAGGCATGACGGTACTTACAAGCAAGCCTGCGTCCATCGGATGACACCCAGCCCGATTGAAGAAACTCGCCGAGATCTACTTTACTCCTACTCCTAAGGGTTTGGCCGGAGCCGAAGGGTTTGTTGTATTGATGTGTACGTACGTATTACAATGGCCGGGGGTTTATATTTATACCCTGGGCTTGACAAGATAGAGTCCTAGTCGAATTACAACTCAAAACGAACATGAAAACTAACAAACTCTCCTAAATTAAAGGTAACTTGGAGCCTAATCTTTCCTTTCTTTAACGGACTCCGAACGTGATCGCTTCTTGCCGCCGGAGACTCGTGCTGATGTCATCAATCGGCTCTTTCCTTCAACCGCACCGTCTTCGGTTCAGCCCAACAATCGATTCCGAGACTCGATCGACTATCTCTGCTTTTGCCTCTGTCCCGAAATCGGTTATCTGCGTTCGGCATCGACTATCTGCACTCGGTCCAGATTTTGGCGTAAACACATGCCCCCCCCAATTTTGGAATAAACTGGCTTTATTCCAAAATTAGCACCGAGCCTTGATTCATTCCATTCGCTAGCCAAAATCGTTGTCTCCCGCTCAGCACTTCAAAGCTCCGCGACGAACCGAAACCCTAGCCGGGAAATGCCCTGCTGCACCTCCGGCTTTGACCCGCCGCCTTCAAAATCTGCAAGCGATGGCAACTCCCTCCGAAATCTCCGAGGTATGAATCTTGTCACTCTGTCTTTCACTCACGAATTCTTGCTTGATGAGTCGCACATATCACCCACCTCTAGGACTTGAAGAATGAGATTTTGATTCCACTGAAGGACGCGCCAACCGCCTTTTTCCTCGGCCCAATGGGTGATTTAGATCCTGCAGAATTCATTAGTAAGGAAACCAACCAAATCCCCTCCAAGGCTTCTCCAGTAGATGCATCCTCATGGACAAACAACTCCTTCTAGAACTGGCCCAACATGCCCACTGGGTGGTGGGACTGGTTTCGTCAAGTATCAGAGAAAAAGCAAACAGACTGGGAACTGCGCAACCTAAGCCAGTGCCTCGATCTGTCCCTTTGCCAGATGAAAAAGAATGAACCACTTCTGATCGCTGCCAGCTACTTCTGGTCAAATTCTTTGAACGCCTTTGTATTCGGAGACGGGCCGATGACCATTACCCTAGGTGACATTCACATGCTCACCGGTCTCTAGATTACTGGGACTTACCAGTATTGGAATCTACTCTCCAAGGGTGAGAAACAGTTCCCCAAGCTGAATGAATACAAGGGCTGGACTGGTTACATTGATACCCATCACATGACAACCTCCAGCGTCAATGAAAGGGAACACACAACATTCTTGATTCTGTGGCTGGAGAGGTTTATCTTTTGTGGTGCTTCTCTCGGACCAGCCTACCCCTTCAAGGCTCTTGCAGTGCAACTAGCTCAAGGCCAATCAATCCCTCTGGGAAAGCTTCTGCTGGGTGCTACTTACAGGCTGATGAGCCGAGTTGCCGGCTATCTACTCAAAGGTGAAGAGGTACAGTACATAATAGGCCCCTGGTGGCTGATCCAGCTGTGGCTCAATCTCCATTTGCACAAAATGGTCAAATCAGACCTGAGCAATCTCGGCTGCCCCTCCATGGAATATGCAGAAGATCAAGATAGGGTTACCAGAGGCTGTCAGAGCTTTGGCGAGGCTGCTTGAGCCATAACTATTGATGCCAGTCGAGGCCAACTACTTGAAGCATTTTACAGAGGCTTGGGACCAGAAACCCTGAATTGGTTCCCCTACTTAGAAGACGAAGACTTTTCAATGCCTTACAGCTTTAAATTCAGCACAGGGTGTTCTGATGATGGAGCAACTGAAATCCTCAATGTAATCATAAAACCTTGCATATTGCCAGTTGACTTCAAACATCTCCGAAGCACAAGCAAAACTGAACCCAGCTGGCCTTCATATGAATTCTATCACCCCTAGCATTGCAGCAAGACAACTGGGTTTTGGCCAACTGTCCCCAAACTTCCATTCCTACACCTCTTGAGGCCCAGAGATGAAATCACTGAAATTTTAGAGGCTGATAGAGTTTTTAATCTGGGGACAGACCTGCCACACTACACAATAGAGCAATGGAGTCAGATCTCAATGACTCATGAAACTTTTGGTCACTGGTGGCAACAATGGCACGCCCATCTATTCTGTCAAAAGATCCATGACAAATGCCAAGCTCTGGATCCAAACTTCAACTCTACATCAGCAGTAAGTACTGTTAAACGATTCCATTACAATTGGCTGTTAGCTGTATTCTAACATCTTGTCAATGCAGAATACAGAGGTTGGCCCACCAATGCAAATCAACTATTATCCTCCATGCCCAACTGCCAGGCTAGGCTCCCAGGCCCCATCAGTGAAGAAGATGATGAAAGCCCCTGTCAGTATAACCACTGCTCCAACTTCAAAAAGAAAAGCTTCATCCAGTCTTCAAAAGGTGACCACTAAGAAATAAAGGTCTAAAAGGAAGCATACCTAGGTACTTGGATGTCTAGAAACACACCCTGCATTATTTTTAACTCATCTGACCGAATCGGCTATCTAACAGGTGAGCATTCAGCCGACTCAAACACCATCTGAGGGCACTCAGGCTGAAGTCCATCCAGAGACCACAGGCCACCAAGACACCGCAGCAGGTTCTCTGAGCATGGTCAGAACCACCAACATCCAATAAGAAGGAGCAACGACTCAGGTATTTAGCCGAAAAACACAGCTGATGGTCAAACCTGTAAGCACACAATTCTATCTTGTTGAATACTCTTGACCTCTTTAAAAAATATAGCCGAACAGCCCTCCCTCTGAAGATATGTGGAGTCAGCTCGAAAAAGAAAGGACACCATCCCCTGAACATCCTAGGTAAGGCGCTTCGGCTGTTAACACTAATGTGTTTTCCCTGTTTTTGTTTACTTTTATTCCTACAGAGCCCCAAACGACTGTAGAGACATATATTGAAACCACTTCCATTGTTGGAAAAGAGACAGCCATGACAGATCTAACCAGCAACTTCATCAGCTCTACTTCTTTCAGGCTCTGATCAGGTGAAGCATTTATCCTTTAACCTGATCAACACTCTTTATGCTATCGCCATCTAACATATGAATGCAGGTGCTGCAGCCTTCAACTCCCAGCTACTCCTTTGACCTGGAATAATGCTGTGACGAGGATGAGTTAAGCTCTAAGTCCCTGACGCTGCCAGAGCCAGATTTTAAAAATCGGCTATGTGGGCTTCTTCCTCAGCTGGAGGTAAATTTAGCCGATCTAGCCCGGCACCCTGAACCTATCGATCAGGCTATCGAATTGATCCAGCAACAGGCACGTCCAGCAATTCTTAGCCCTTTGAAGCAACTTGCCAAGCTTAAGAGTGCCACTCCAAGAATCAAGATTACTCATGCAAACCTGGCCGAGCTTGAACTGGCTGAGAAACAATAGGCTGATCAATAAACAAGAAGCCAGCGGATTAGCCGATCAAGTCAAATCGCTAAAGACTTCCATCAACACGGCCAAATCAGAGCTGCAAACTTTGAAAGCCAGGCACGAGCGGCTGATGAAGGAACTTGAAGAAGTCAATTCGGCCATCACTCAACATGAAATTTCTGTATCAACTAGTACTGTTGATATGGCCGAGAAGAAAAAACAAGTCAGTGCCAGGGTCATTGAAGGCAAGCAGATATCCATCGTCTGAACATCCTGAATTCGACAGCTGATGAAAACCAAGAATCACTGCAGACCGGCCAGAATCTTCATGCTGAATGTGTTTTCTGCCATTCGGTCTTTGTTGGGTTTGTAATCATATGTTTTAACTTTGCCTGTGAACCGAACAATCATGTAATGTTTATTGGCCAGACTGAAATCGGCCCTTTATTTTGTCTTTGAATCGGCTAAACTGCCTGATTCTTAGTACTGATATAGGAGAAATCGATTCTTCAGTCGATCCCGAGCAACTGACCCTGATTAGCCGATCCTGAGCAACCGACCAAAATAGCCGATCAAGACGTTCCACTTCCCACGCGCCGCATCTATTCCGGATCTAAGAAACATGGGTTGACTTTAGCATAAAATCCGCCGCGTCGTCTCGTCTTTCGAGGAGGAAACCGCATATACGCCTCCGTCTTATAAATAGACGCCAAGCCTGAGGGAGCAACCGTACTTCACACCAGTTCTTACTCGCCTGGCCTCTCCTCTTCGTCTCCTTGTTCCAAACCAAGCCAAGGCAACCTTCAACACCACTATGGCCGGCAGTGGAGACTGTGGCAAGCGACCGGCTGAAAGCCGTAGTTTGGTTTTGATAATTAATGACATCCTATGGACTAACCTAAGTTGCTAAGTGTGGCAAGGTTTAGGTTGGTCAAACCATGGAATATGGAGTCTAGAAGATGGTGTTGATCAAGATGACTCATCCAATGGAACAAGAAGCAAGGTGGATCAAGTGAAGTTGATCAAGGTGAAAGAAAAGGACTTAAAGAGGTGAAAAGAAAAGGCTTGAAGGCAAAGGTATAACCCAAAGTAGGCATTTTCTTTGATGGTCAAGACACCTAGCAGGTTGTAATCACATTTAGGATAGATAGCCGACTATTAAGGGGAGAACAAGTGTTGGATTACCTTCAAGTGCTCTAGGTTGCATTTCATGGCATTGAATCTAACACAACCTAGAGATCAAGTTAGAAACCCTTGAAAATATTTTGAAAATGCTAACACACTGTGCACAAGTGTTGAGAACGTTAAATGTTAGCACATAGAAGCAAGGTGTGTGAAAAAGACTTGAAAAGGCCTGTTTTCAGAGCGTCGGACTGTGTGGTAGCGCTGCGTCGGACCATTGGTCTGCGTCCGACGCCCTACTCTAGCTCTGTTTCGTTGGAGAGCGTCGGACGCTCACTTTCTGAGCGTCGAACCATTCTCCTCAACCTGTCCGACGGTGGTGAGCAGGTAGGAGTTGACACGTGGCGAGATAACAAGCGTCGGACGCATTGTTTTTCGTCCGACGGTGAGCGTCAGGACTGTCGTTCGACGATTTTTAGTGTTCTGAAACCTCTCTGGAAACGTCGGACGACTGTGTTCGTTAGTCCGACGCCTCCGTTCGGGCAGCGTCCGACGGTGTTCTGTGGCAAGTACTCGAAGCGTCGGACTCTGAACCTTGGTCCGACGCTAACCCGTCCGACGGTTGTGGTTTCAGGTGCGCAAGCAGTTAGCCGTTGAGATCTAACGGTTGTGGTTGAACGGTGCTGACACGTGGCTATCATCTGAGCGTCGGACCGTGGCGATAGTCCGACGGGGTGCGTCCGACGCTAGAGTCCGACGCCCTCGAAATGCTGTTTAACGGCTGTTTTGTGTGGGGTAACGGCTAGGAGTGCACTTGGGGGTATTTATACTCCCTCCCTGGTCACTTGGTGACACCCCTGCACATTTGATTCATGGCCTAACTCTTGTGAGCACTCTCTAGCCTCCCACTCACTCATTTGTTCATCTTTGATCATCTTTGTGAGTAGAGTAATTCTCAAGTGCATCATTGCTTAGTGAATTGCATTCTAGAGCACTTGAGAGCAAGCCAAGGATGAGTTCTTATTCTCTTGGGATATTGCCATGTCCCTAGCGGCTTGGAGGTGATTCCGATGTGAGGTTGTGATTGATTGTGAGAGGTTTTGTGGTTATCCTCGGCGGAGTGCCAAAACCAACTCTAGTGGATTGCTCGTGGTTGATAGCCACTTCTCTTGTGTTGGTGAGCGGCTTCCCGGTGAGGGATTGGCGTGTGAAGCCTAGCTCACAATCCACCAAGGAAGACCGGTGCCACAACGAGGAGTAGCGTGACAGGCGATCACGTGAACCTCGGTAAAAAATCGGGTGTTCATTCTCTTCTCCACCATCGAGTGGATGATTTGTCTTCCTGGCTTCCTTTTGGTGATTGATCACTTGGTTTTTATATTGTCTATCTCTTGGTGATTGGCTCTACATGTGATTGATCTTCACGTCATCAAGCCCTCGGTATAATCTTCCTCGATCACTCTTCCTTGCGCTTACTACTTGACTAGGTGCCATCTCCTTAGGTTCGGTGGAGTTGGTTTCTTGCAGTTGAGTGCATAATCTTGTGAAGTAGCATATTGTGCTAGGTGGCTTGCGTAGGGTAGTTTAGAGCTAGTGCTTTGCAATAGCCTTGTTATAGTCTAACTTGTGGTCTAGTGTTTTGTAGAAATTTTAATAGGCTATTCATCCCCCCTTTAGCCTATCCTGTCCTTACAAGTGGTATCGGAGCCAAGGTCACCACCGGTTGAGGCTTAACATCCTTGTGGTGTAAGAATGGCTCAAATCAATGTGTTGGGGAAGCCGCCAAAGTTTGATGGCACAAGCTATGATCATTGGAAGAGGAAGATGATAGTACACTTCATGACCATGCATATTGATGTATGGAAGGCAACGGAGACGAATATTGAATATGAGAGTCCACAAGCTCCCACCGATGCTGACAAGAGGAAAATGGAATGCAATGCCCATGCAATCAATGCACTCTACACCGCTCTAGAGTCTCATGTATTTTAGCAAATCAAGGATTTTGATTTGGCTCATGACATTTGGAAGCGGTTTGAGGAGACATATGAGGGCACACAAGAGGTCAAGAATGCCAAGGTGTACATGTTGAGAGAGAAGTTTGGCACCTTCAAGATGGAAGAAAATGAGAGTGTGCCGGAGATGTTCAACCGGCTACAAGTGATAGTAAATGACTTGAAGAGCTTGGATGAGGACATCAAAGACAAGAACTTCTCTTACAAGTTCTTGAGGTGCTTGCCCGCAAGATTTGCTATCATCAAGACCTTGCTTGTAAGAGAAGACTTGAGCAAGAAGAAGCCCAACCAAATCCTCGGTGAGATCATCACTCATGACATGAACAATGAGGAAGTGGTTGAGGAGAAGAAGAAGAGTGTAGCACTCAAGGCTACATCATCCTCCAAGAGCAACAGCAAGAGCAAGATGGTTGAGCTTGATGAAGAATCTACTTCAAGTGATGATGAAGATGATGAGGCTATGGCCCTCCTAGTACGCAAGTTTGGCCGTTTCATGAAGAGGAAGGGCTATGGTCAAGGCAATAAGAAGGTCATCTCCAAGAACAAGCAAGAACCAAGGAGATGCTTCAAGTGCAAGAGTCTAGATCACTTCGTTGCTGATTGTCCACAAAATAGTGACAATGACAATGAAAGTGATGATAAGAAGAAGAAGAGCAAGAAGAAGGACAAGAAGAAAAAAAGAATAAAAATGTGACACTCAAGAAGAAGAAAAAGGGTCAATCATATTGTGTCACTTGGGATGATAGTGATGCCTCTACCGATGAGGATGATAGTGATGATGAGAGCAAGATCATCAAGAAGAAAGCTATGGCAAGAATCAAAACCGCCAGGTGGCCATGTCCGACATTCGCCACGGTGCCACCGGAGCTCTCACCGCCGCGCGGCTGTAGTCTGGCATAGCCCTGGAGGCCATCGAGCCAGGATTCCCGGAAAGACAAGACATGGAAGAGGCCCATGCTCAGTTGGGAGCCTTCTTCCCCCACGCCGATGGAGTCGCCGTCGTCACCGACGCCGACGATATCATCAACAGAGCACCAATACTCCAAATTAGAATGTACTAGGGCTCTTATGTAAATATGATCAAGAATCAAAACTCTTGTCAGTAATCCAAACTTGTTTGATTTCTCTTCATTTCATTTTTTTATTTTTGCTCTAAAGGCGATGCACTTCACATCAGCTATTACACTCCATCGAGGGTGTTTCATTTTTGTGCTAAAGGCGATTCGTTAACACGAAATCGGCTATTACATAATTTTAATTTTTGTTCTGAAGGCGATCCTCTACTTAAAATCGGCTATAGGAGCCAGATCTTAAACCGATCGGCTGTCAACCCCCAACTGGGATAGTAGGATAATATTTCTTCAGATACTTTCCGTTGATCGCCCTGGCAAATCTCCTGCCTTCCAAATCTTCAAGTATATAGGCATTGCCGGGAAGCACATTCCACAACTCAATACGGGCCTTCCCAATTTGGCGACCACTTGCCGAATCGGCTGCCTTTAGTCCCGATAGGTAGAATAGTTTTCCAGACTAGCTCCGATTCGGCAAAGCTCTTGCCTCTTACTTTGGTGTTGTAATATTTAGCCACCTGCATCTTGTTTGCTTCAATACACTCCAAAGCTTTGAGCCGATGACAATGTAAATCTTCAAGGACTGTCTATCATGATATCTTTATATTCACCGGCTGTAAGCTTGTTCTGCAACGTGACACGCCATGTTTTAGACTGAATTTCCCAGGGCAGGACAACAGCGTGTCCATAGACCAACTCATATGGCGTAGCCTTAGTCGAGCCATTCGGTACGCCCACAGAGCCTCACCCAACGTCTAGCACCACTTTCCTGGGAGTCTGCTCAATCTTCTTCTTGATGACCTTGATTAAAATTTGATTTGAAGCGTCAGCCTGACCGTTAGCTTGGGCATAATAAGGCGATGAATTATAAATTTTGATGCCTATGTCGTCTGCAAAGGTCAGAGATTCATCCGAAGTGAACATGGTCCCTTGATCTGTTGTGATGGTCTGTGGTATACCAAACCTGTAGATGATGTGTTCCTTCACAAACTCAATTATATCTCCAGATGTGGACATTCCTCAAAAGAACAACTTCTACCCACTTAGTAAAATAGTCGGTTGCAACCAGTATCCATTTGTGACCTTTACTAGATGGTGAATAGATTTGGCCGATCAGATCAATTTCCCAACCTCTGAACGGCCATGGCTTGATGATAGGATTCATAGCTAAAGCAGGAGATTTCTGCACATTCCCAAATCTCTGGCATTCTCGGCAGCCCTTGTAATATTTGAAACAATCTTCGAGCAATGTTAGCCAATAATAACCAGTCCTTTTGATGATCCACTTTATCTTGTGAGCCGATTGGTGAGCACCGCAGACCCCTTCATGAACCTCACTCATCAGCTTTGCTGACTCTTCTGTCCTGAGGCATTTCAACAACACTCCTTCGACAGTCTTATAATACAACTGACCATCCAGCAGCACATACTTGACAGTTTTGTACCTCAGCTTTCTACCAACTTTCTATGAAGGATTTACAAGGTAACTTGCTATCTCGCCCTGCTAGTCATCATCCGATTGCTCGGTATTGAAGATCTCCTGCATCGATCTGTAACCCGAGGCGCTCTGCGCTAACCGATTAGCCTCTTGATTTTGGGCTCTGAGAATATGATAAAGTGAAACAGCCATAAACCCTCTGATCAAAGCCTGGACACTAATCATGATAGCCTCTGAGTATGTCATCTTTACATTCAAATAGGCCAAGTAATTGGTTGATGACTAGTTGTGAATCTCAAAATACCTCAACTACATCGGCCTTTGCTTCGTGCAGAAGCTGAAATCCCTTCCAAATCGCCTCATACTCAGCCGGATTGTTTGTCACCGTAGGCCCGATCTGGAAAGCGAACTCGAAACGTTGACCTCGAAGTGATACAAGTATTACCCCAGCACCTCCATGTTGCTTGCAAGATGATCCATCAAAGAACATAGTCCACGACACCACATCAACCATACTAACAGCGTCTCCATGATGCTAGGTGATGAAATCGGCTATTGCTTGCCCCTTGACTGCTTTAGCCGATTCGAACCTCAAGTCAAACTCAGAGAGTGCCAAAATCCACTTGCCGATCCGTTCATTGAGAATTGGCATTGACAACATATGCCTGATCACGTCTGCCTTGGACACCACCACACACTCGGCTGATAACAAATAGTGCCTCAACTTGGTGCACGAGTAGAATAGACGTAAGCACAGTTTCTCAGTCGGCGTATATCTTGTTTCGGGATCCAAAAGCCTCCTGCTCAGATAGAAAACCGCCCTCTCTTTCCCTTCGAATTCTTGAAAAAGGGCCGAGCCAATCGTATGGTCCTCGGCTGTCACGTACAGCTTTAAAAGCTTACCTGCCTGTGGCGGCACCAGAACAGGTGGAGACTTCATATACTCTTTGATTTCGTCAAAAGCCTTCTGCTGTATGTCACCCCATCTAAATTCTTGATCGTCTTTAAGTTTCAACAATGGTGAGAACGGCAGCACCTTCTCTGACAAATTAGCAATGAATCTTCTAATGAAATTGATCTTGCCGAGTAAAGACTGCAACTCTCTCTCATTAGTTGGCGGCACAAGCTGATCGATGGCCTTCCTGCTCTTGCTGCCAACCTCGATTCCTTCGCGATGGACCATGAAACCCAAGAATTCTCCTGCTGACACCCCAAAAGCACATTTATTAGGATTCATCTTCAAACTATGCTTTTGTGTGCACTCCAAGGTGGCCTTCAAATCGGCTAAGTGATCCTTGTAGCTCTTGGACTTCACAACCACATCATCAATTTAAATTTCAACAATCTTGCCGATCAACTTATGAAAGATATAATTCATAGCCCTTTGATAAGTCGCGCCGGGCATTTTTCAAACCAAAAGTCATTACAAGCCACTCGAACAAACCGATTGCACGAGGACACCTGAAAGCAGTCTTAGCAATATCTTCGTCAGCCATAAAGATTTGATTGTAGCCAGCATTACCATCCATGAAGCTGATGACATGGTGCCCTGCAGCCGAATCAACTAACATATCGGCTATTGGCATTGGGTAGCCATTCATTGGGCTAGCTCTGTTCAAGTCCCTGAATTCGATGCAAACTCGCAATTTGCCATTCTTCTTGTACACAGGGACAATATTCGATACCCATTCGGCGTATTGGCAAGCTCGAATGAACTTGGCTTACAGCAACCTCTCGATTTCGGCCTTGATGTCAGGCAATGTCTCCTGCTTGAATCATCGTGGCAGTTGCTTGAATGGCTGAAATCCGGGTTTGATAGGCAGCCTGTGCTCAACAATCAATTCGTCCAAACCAGGCATCTCATAATATTCTCAGGCGAATCAATCTTTGTATTCTTTTAATAGATCAATCAACTCCCGCCTGAACTCAGGGTCAAGATTATCAGCAATGTACGTTGGCCTTGGTCTGTCACCTGGTCCAATATCCACTTCTTCAAGTTTATCGGCCGACGTAAAACCCTGTCCAAGCTTGCCCTCGGTGCCATCGATCGGATTCTCCATTAATAAAAAGACTCAGAGCCGATTACCCTGGACCGGCTGTTGACTCTCATCGCTGATCTTGATGGAGCCTTCATCCCAAGTCTTGCCAAAAAAATAGTCATGATCCCCAGCTTCCCAGTAGGTAGCATCCGCTGCAGTCTATACTCACTGAATCATCAGCTGGGACCACTTCAACCTCATCACCATGGCAATGGATTACACATTGGTGCATTGTGGACGGACACACAGCAGTTGGCATGGATCCAATCACGCCCAAGCAATAAACTATAAGAGCCTTTGCCTGTCAATCACGAAGAAGGTGGTGAGCAGTGTCTTCTTCCCGACTGTTGACTCGACATTGATTGCACCCCGGGTGAAGAGTTGCCCCCGAAGTCCTTGAGCATCATGTCGGTCTCAATCAAATCATCAGGGCCCTTGCCCAGCTTGTGGAAGGTGGTGTAAGGCATGAGATTGACTGTGGCGCCACCATCCACCAGCATCTTGGTCATTGGCATTCTATCAACGTATCCCTTGAGGTATAGGGCCTTCAGGTGCTGGTGCTTGGGTGGCTTGTCGAAAAGTAGCCTGCTGCGCGAAGATCAGCCTGGCGGCGCCCTGCTCAGATTCTGATTCATTGGAGTCAGAAAAAATGTCAACTTTCCTGGCTCGGGGCGCTCTGAACTCAGTCGGAAGCACGAACACTATCTGCGTATCGGCTATTTCCTTCCCTTTGTCCTGAGGAGGCTTCTCCCGCCAGACCTACTTTGGGCGGCCTTCTGCTTTGAGCTCCCTGTTCCTGAGGCGCTGCACATGGCGTCTTTGACTCTTGGTTAAGTCTCCAGGGCACCACTGGTTCTCCTACCAAACCGGCTCTTGGTGACCGATTGATGCCTCGTTGAGCCGATCACGCAGGTCTCTTTTTTCGCGCCTGATCCTGCATGTCACGTGGGCGTCCAAGCCTCTCATGCACAGACCGGTGGTTGGTTTGAGAATGCTTGTACTCCCAGTACTAGGTCGCTGCATTCCAGGCAGTTGCACAGAGTCGGTAGTCTCAAATCTTCGTTCCAGCAATGCCAGAAGAATGGGCAATGCCATTGACTTTCTTCTTTCTCCCGGCGGCGAGCCAGCTCCTCTTGATAGCGGGCTTCTTCTTCATCACAAGCCCATTTCCGGTACTCCTCTTTCTCGAGCTGCCTCCAATGAGTCTTCTCCTTTTCCCGTCGCCATTTGTTTAGCAAATCGCAGGATGTAGGGCTGGTCTTCTTGGTGCCACTGGACTCTCCCTTCTCAAATCGGCTCTTGTTCTGCGCTCAGCTTCTCCTGATCATCTCCAACTCCTCTGTCGATATTTGCATATTTGGATCGACTGATGCATTTCTCCTGGCCTGGTTGGAGGTCAGAACTTTCATCTTGCCAGCAAGGGGTCGCCACCTCGACCATATTCTGGCCCCTTCGGGAATGGGAACTTATCGATCTTCATTTTCCCCTTGGGAGGGCTGTCAAACTTCAATAGGCCACGAGAGATAGCTCTTTGAATCTGGTTTCTGAACGCGCGGCATCCATTGGTGTCGCGTGTGCTGACGCCGTGGTATTGGCAGAACGGTTTCCCTTTTAATTCTTCAGGAGAGGGTCTCACATAATCGGCAAGGGAACGTGATCTGCCCAGCACTGACCAGTAGATCAAATAACTTGTCTAGCTTATGCATATCAAAATCATACTGATCTTCTGCACTCCAGTTCTTAGGCACAGCCATGGGCCTCTTGCCCCAGTTCAGCTCAACAGCGGCGACTTCATCATCGGAATCTGAATTGCTGATGTACGCGGTCTGCTTGTACCTCCCTTCCTTTTTGAAAGTCTGGGCCTGCAACTCAAGCGCGGCCACTTTCTGCATCACCATGGCTAACACTATCAAAGTCAGTGCCCACAAGCTTCTCCTAAACATGCGGGAGCATTCCACCGATAACCAAGTGAGCGAGCTGCTTGTCGGAACAGGTTCAATGAATAGCACATATTCCTCATCTCTCTGAAGCGCTTTGATGAAGGCCGACCCGGTCTCGCTACTCTTCTAGGCACATGCTGGTCAGATCGACAATAGTTTTCTCCCCTGTGCCAGAGAAGAAATAGCTATGAAATTTACTTTCCAAATCCGCCAGGTTCTGAATCGAATCCGGCTCTAGAGTGGTAAACCAACTGAAAGCCGGTCCAGTCAATGATAGTGAGATGATAGTGAGAAGAAACAGACCCAGTGAGCGTCCTCATACGACGCTTCGCCAAGCTGAGTCAGGTATCGGCTGATGTGCTCTATGGTGGACATGTCATCCTGCCCACTGAACTTGGTAAAGTCCAGCATGCGATACCTCTAGCGGCAGCGCCACACGATCAAACCACACAGGGTAAGGGCGCCTGTATCTGATCTGTACTCCCGCCTTCGGCTGCAAGCCGAATTGGTCCCTGAGCATTGCACTCATCTTGTTTATCAATTCATCTTGAGGCGACTGGGCATATCCAGGGTGTGGTGCTGATGAGAGCTCTTGATTGGTATGTCCGTAATGATAGCTCGGGTGGGCCCGTTCTCGGTCGGCGCATTCCCAGTCGTCTGCATGTAAGCAGCAATCTGCTCAGTAGAATAGTCTTTGTATAGCTTAGGAGCTGAAGCTATTTTTGGAGTCGAACCCGCCATCATATTGGGACCTTGGACAGTCGGCTTTGGCGGATTCGGCTGTTGCGGCGGAGGATTGGAAGTTCTAGCCGCTGCACCTGATTTGGAGTCTTCTGGTGGTATGTTGAAGTATGTGGCGCCCAGAGATTCCCAGTCCTGTCTGTTGATGACGGTCTTCATGATATTATAAAACGTCTGCAGGAAGACGTTGTGATGATGCCCGACTGCCTGATGCGAGGCTGACCAAATGGCGCTTTGAATAAACTCTTTGAATTCATCTTCGCCCTTATCGCTGTGGCCAGGCATGACCCACCTTGGATACGGATGCTTCTTGAACACGCGGCCAGTCACGATTCTTGTCGAACGACAGCAGACAGGCATCAAGGAACTCCTCGATGATCTGATCCAGAATCACAGCATCTTCAGGATCGATCTCATTACGCTTGACTCTGATGACACCATCATCCCTGGAGGCATCGTTCTCCGGATTCTTTCCCTTAGTCATGAGTGAAACTGTCCCACCGGGCGTGCCAAAAAGTGTGTTGGCACAAAAAGTGGTTCCTCACGCTCAACACACCAGCGAAACCAGATACGATCTTAAGAGCATTGGAGCTTCTCAGATCCAGCTAGCTTCAAAACCCGATCCCAGAGTGCCGATGACCCTCAAGCGTGCCAATCAATTTGACCTGCAATTGATAAGGAGAAAGATAGTCAGTAATCACAAGGCAGAACCAGCCGGTGGGTCCAGGCAGTTCCAACTATATGGCTCTATGAGCCGATATGATCAGAGATCGACTAAAGAGTCGATTCCGGCATGCATGCATGATTTATCACAGAATAGTCATTGAACTGATATATGACCGATTAATATGCGTAATCAGATATGACAATCTACATTAAACAGGTTTATGCAGAAAGCTATAACAGATCAAGATGTAATTGATTGATACAAACAGGTTAAATTATTCGATACAAACTGTCTGAATGTTAAACAGAGAGAAATCGGCTATTTAGCCGATTTGGCAAAACACGATCGGTAAGCTAGTGTTTCTCGTGGAGGCATAACTGCATAGGCTATTTAGCCGATCCAGGATCCGTGAAGCAGAAAACTTGATGGTGGCAAAAGTCACAAGTCGATTCAATGGGAATACGGAACTGGTCTAAAGGCCGGCGGTTCTGCACCCATATAAATCGGCTCTTGCCAAGTCCACTCATCACGTACGAGCAAGATTGCGGAAGTACTGGCCGATAAGCATGAATAAAACGTAGATGAATTCTTTCATATAGATCTAAGGCCAATACTATGCAATCTTGATCGGGCAAAAAGATATTATAGACATAAATAAACAATAAAGAATAACATAACATCTTGATAATTTAATGAATCTAACTAAGACGCCAATTTAGTTAGAGCCGATAACTAATCCTTGCACATGATCAAGCTTAACCTAAGCCCTCTTCCACCGGATGACGCTAGACATAGATTAAACGAGAAAATAAGCATGAATCGATAACTAACCCTTATTTCATCTATGCTCACGTCCACCGGATGATGCTAAACTTATACCAAATAAGAATCAACCCCGATCTACGATGCTCCCATGTCCGCCGGATGACATTAAAGAGACAAAGTTTAGCGAGGCATGACGGTACTTACAAACAAGCCTGCGCCCACCGGATGACACCCAGCCCGATTGAAGAAACTCGCCGAGATCTACTTTACTCCTACTCCTAAGGGTTTGGCTGGAGCCGAAGGGTGTGTTGTATTGATGTGTACGTACATATTACAATGGCCGGGGGTTTATATTTATACCCTGGGCTTGACAAGATAGAGTCCTAGTCGAATTACAACTCAAAACGAACATGGAAACTAACAAACTCTCCTAAATTAAAGGTAATTTGGAGCCCAATCTTTCCTTTCTTTAACGGACTCCGAACGTGATCGCTTCTTGGCGCCGGAGACTCGTGCTGACGTCATCAATCGACTTTTTCATTCAACCGCACCATCTTCGCTTCAGCTCAACAATCGATTCCGAGAGTCGATCGACTATCTCTGCCTTTGCCTCTGTCCCGAAATCGGCTATCTGTGTTCGACATCGACTATCTGCACTCGGTCCAGATTTTGGCGTAAACAGGCGTGTATGCTCTCGCTAAGGATGCATGACACTTGTGGGGAAGCAGAGCGCGGCGGTGGCCTGCGGGAAGTGTGGCGGCTGCCTGCGGGAAGCGTGTGCGGCAACGGGGAGCAAGAGGTAGTGCAAGGCGAGGGATGAGAACCTGAGAGGGATTGCGACGGCGGGGAGCGAGATGGATTGTGGCGGCAGGGGGTCAGGAGGTGGAGCTAGGAAGGTATAGAAAACGAGTATGAACTAGGTTAGGGAATAGGGGGCTCTTAGCAGGTCGCCATCCAGGCCTGTTTGTAAAATGTCGATTCGGGTTGTGCTCGCCTGTGGGCTTGAGTAGCGGCCCAGGCACGGCCTGTTGCCTCATGCCAGACCAACCCGAGCATGATGATCTTTGGGTTGTGCCGTGCTTAGGCCGGGCCAAATGTCACACCCAATTTTAAGGATAAAATTGAATGAACCAACTTATGTGCGCCCAGAGATCAATCACACACATAAGCGACAAATTACATAGTACCATCACAAGGTTTAATACATAATGAATAATATCACAGAGTCTTTACATAAATAGTAATAGACTAATAATTATAATCTCTCGCGGAAGCTCCAATTCACAGGGAAGTAGTTGACTGGTGAACACAATCCTAGTAATCCTCAGAAGAATCGTCATAGTCATCTGTTACCCATCCGAGATTTTTATCCAAATATGAAAAATAAAGCAAGCGTAAGTACATGTCGTACTCAACAAGAATAGCACGGGTTTATGAGGCTCAAATAAGGCAAGACACTGGTTTGACAGCGGTTGCTTTTAGTTGATCATATTTTAGCAATTTGAGTAGCAGCAATAGAATATACCAAGGAACAAGATTCGCATGATCATATAAACATGATAATTAATATGGAATAAACATCAATAGAAACTCTAAATAAATTAATATTAAATTAGTTAAGTTCCTGTAAGACGTCTAAGGCCGCTCGTGACCGTGAGCGCGGCTGATATATCAGTTTTACACTCTGCAGAGGTTGCACACTTTCACCATAAGTCGTGATTCCCATATGCCAAGGGTCATGACTCCTATGTCACCTCACCAAGGAAGTGCGGCAGGGTACACTATGAAGTCTTTCAAAAGCTTTCCTATCATGCCACTAATCAATCCAGGCGCAATGGCAAGGGGTGGTAGAGCCCTCCTTCTAGTGGCACACACACGCAGCAGTACACACAAAGACAGGAGCCACAAAACAACCAGCTCGGTAAGGAACCTTTCAAGATTAACAACATAATAGAAAGTAACTTCATACTTAACTAAAGTCAGAGCCATATGACCCTCATGGTTGCGCTGTAAGTCCCGGTGTCATACTTATAGTTAAGTCCTTAGTCCATGTTGCTAAAAAGCGTCTTTTAATCTTTATTTCATAATTAATTAATCAAGTTCATAAGATCATGACATCATCAAGCACTAGCATCACTACTCAAATGCAATCTCATAGGTAACAAGGATCAATTCATCAAAACTAGGAATAAATACTATGGTTGCCAAGGTAGACACATGCATCATGAATTTAATTGATTAAGGTGAATAGGCAACAAGGATGATCCATACTATACTTGCCTTGATCAAAGTGCTCTTGAGAACTTGGATCCTCAGCGTACTCTTGATCACCAACGTATTGCTCACCGTCTGAACTCGATCATAAAATCACCACACAATCATCGAGGTGATCATACACGAAGCAAATAAGATCTATATTAGAAACAGTACACCAATAGTGGAAAAACAGATTGAAAAGTGTATAAAAATAATCTACGCGTCGCTACGATTCCAACGATATAAAGATCACGAAAATCGGAGTTCAAACGGAGAAGTTATGAAATAAACAAGTTTTACTTTAATAAAACAATAGATTAGATCTAATCTTGAATTTTAAAAGTTGAAAACATGTACAACAGTAGCATCATTAGATAGATTACAAAATTACGAATCTAACGAGACTTAAACGGATTAAATCGGAGCTAAAACGAATATTCTATGGCCAAAATAAATTGAGTGGCAAATCTGTAAATATTGAAAACGTCTTTTGAATTTAAACCGAGAGAAATACGTTTTCTAAATACAAAAGCGTAATCTGAGAAATACGCCAAAGGACCGCGGGTTAGAACATTAAAAAGCTGAGGGGCTCTTTTGCAAAAGTGCCGGCGAAGGGGTACTGGTGATTTTGATCCGTCCGATCCCAAATCAACGGCCCAGATTAGATCCAAGAGAGAGAGAGAGGGGATTCCGGCCAGCTATAGTGCTGGCATGGCGGCGGCTCACCGGAGCATCGCCGGAGACTGTGGTTCGGTGCTCGGTTTGCCCCGGGGAAAAGCTCTGGAGGTAGCTAAGGCCAAGGGGAATTGATCTAGGGCATCGGCGGGTGCTGCGGTGGTCCTCAGAGCAAGCAGCGAACGTGGCGGCCGCCATAGCTCGACGGCGAGGTCGCGGGGAAGGTTACGGTGCACCAAAACGAGAGAGAAGGGGTCGGAGAGCTTCCTCACCTTGACGCGAAGCTGAGGAGGCGGTCAATTGGTCCGAAGAAGGCTCCGACGACGGACTTCGACGGCGGCAGCGGCGGAGCTTGGTGGCGGCTGCGAGATTAGGGCGGCTCGGGCTCGATTGGAGGCGGCGGCTGCGGCTGGAACTTGTGGGGAGAGAGGCAGGGCTCGGGCAGTTTTATAGGGGCGCGAGGAGGCGGGCCTGGGGCGAACACCGAGGGAGTCGGAGTCGGCGGTTGGGCGCCGTCGTGTTCGGCCTGGACACCAACCAGAGGAAAGAGACGACACTGTGGTGCGGGCCCGGCCTGTCAGTCGGTAGGAGGGGGGAAGGCGGGCTGCGCTGGAACTGGGCTTCGGCCTGGCCGGCTGGGCCCAACGCGGGGAAGGAAGAGAGGGGAGGTGCGCTGGGCCATCGGCCCGAGTGGGAGAGGAGGGAGGCAGGGTGAAGGAGGAGGGGAGGTGGGCCGGCTTGGCCTGCAGAGAAGGGGAGGGAGTTTTCCCCTTTTTTTTCAAATTCATTTTCCAAATGAATTTTCAAAAATACTTTTGAATATGTTGCAATACCAGTAAAGTGAAATCAATACAAAATAGATAAGCAGCATGAATGCAACATACATATGGTTTCCCTATTTTAATTAACTCACAAAAATTATTATTCCCTATATTTATATTAAATACCCACAAGATTGCATAAAATAAATCAAATTAAATTCCTATTTCAAAGATGCAAATTTTTT
Organism: Eremochloa ophiuroides; assembly: GCA_038502445.1. NCBI lineage: Eukaryota > Viridiplantae > Streptophyta > Magnoliopsida > Poales > Poaceae > Eremochloa > Eremochloa ophiuroides. The sequence continues at coordinate 4,947,696 of JAHLJS010000006.1, forward strand.
GGGTGTTACACCAAAGTTGCGAGCCCTCATGCCAGGCCGTCATGTGTGTGCACGCGCTCGCGTGCGTGTGCGCGCACGTGTAGGGAAATTATTTTCTACTTCAAGGGAGTAGTTACTCATATTTCTATATTTTTAGATTTAGATTGTCTATGATGAAGTATATGGTCATACTAAACCATCTAGAGCAGTATGCGGTCATACATTTTTGTTATCCATATAGTATATTGGTATACTTTTTAATATACTACTGCAATGATATTTTAGTAATATATTTAAAATTTTGGGCTCTGTTGAAAAAATTTCACATGCTAAGATTTGAAGTATCCTAAATTGAGTATCTAAACATAGTCAAAATGATAAAATAGTATGCACGTATACACAATGTGATTTATTGAAGGTGGAAATAACTACTTTCGGGAGTAAGTACACACAATGTCGTTTATTGAATGCACGAGACAACTATCTCATCGTAACTCAAAATTCCTTAATTTATGCATAGAGTAAATATAGGATTGTGAGTTGCATGGTAACAACAACTCATATAATGGTAGAATAACTGTCTCGTAGTCCTAAATATTAGCTCATGAGGTGGTTGTTTTGAGAGACAACGACCTCATTTTCTCTCACCTCTCTTTTTGCTCCACATAAGCAAAAATCTTATGTGGCATTGCATGAGACGAGTTATGAGACCGCTGACGTGTAGCAATATACTTGCCCTAATATAGAGCCTATTTTTTGACGAAAATATAGAGCCTATTTGCATTAGCACTAAAAATTAATAACTAAAATTAGTATTAGTGTACCCAAATATATTTACGAATTATTAATTAGTGGGTTGCTGACTATTAGCTCTGTTACCACGACGCTTTAACGCACGGTTGTCGATTGTGTGACGGTGATCAGTGAATTGGTAACACACTGGCCCCTGGTGGCAGGTGCCCTGCCACCCTCCAACCAGCTCCGAATATATGATCGGAGGTTCGCCATCTGTTGATTCACCGAATTGTATATATAATTTTTAAGCAGCATATCCTGATAGAAAATTCTAGATCCGCCACTCACAAAAGTAAAACCGATGTTGTTTGCAAGAAATCTTCTGCGTCAGTCAATAGACCCTTTTTTACGGTTACGGCCCATGAGATTCAGTTTGCCAGGCTTCTTACAGTTACGGCCCACGTTTTAGACCTTGCTCGCTTCTTTGATCTTTCTTGTGAAATTACTAATGAGGCCAAAAGGGTGTATTTTGGCGCCTGCCCATACTGACACTGCGATTGTGCGACACAGTTGTAGTGGAGGCACATCTTCGGAGATGGTGGAAGGCTTTGTGTTTCTGATACTGCGACTGTGCGACACAGTTCTTGCTATACACAATTGCTTCTGTGTTTCTGAGACGTATCGTCGAAGCCGTATCCTGCGCGTATCTATGATACGGAATACGCTACCAACCCCACGTATTCGTGCTACGTATCCGATACTCTAAAGGACTAAATTAAAATCTGCTTAAACCATATGACTTAAACCCTAATCCACCCTGAACCAATTTCTAGAACCTGAATTGCATATTAAAAGCGTACTTTTCTGGGGATGGAAGTTCCAATCCAAGACGTTTTACAATCTATCGCTTGACTCGGACGATATAAACGTACGAGTTATGTAGATTGGTACCTTCCGCGAGGGCAATGGTGATCTTGCCGCTGGTGAAGTCGTCGGCTGAAAGCAGCGACTTGATCAGGATGCGGCGGCGGTTGTGGGATACGAATTGTTGGTTGCATGGCCACCGGGACGGGGAATGTACTAATTTATATACTCAGTTCGTCTTGAGCTGGGCTGTAAGCAATGGGACTTATGGGATTCGGGAGAAGATTATGTACTGGGCCTCCGTTCTAGTGTGCTGCACCAAGGCCTATGCATCCATGTAGACGCACCCTAATCTTTCCATAGGAATGATAAGTCAGTCAATTGTTGAATAACTCGACGTTCACGATCTATTTTTGGGGATTGGCTAAGGCAAGGCCGGCCGTAAATTAAGCCTGCCGCACGGCCGCTCTAGTTTTAGCTACCAGACAAAATAATCTGCTGTTCTCTTTCCTTTTTTGGCAAAAATTGATGCCGTTGCTTTTTCACGTGCCATGAGAGAGACGTGCGATATATACTACCTAGCTATGTAAGATTTTCTAATGATGCAATAGGAAAATAAAGCAACAAATTATATGAAAACTGCACAAATAAAATTCATATATCTCCTGTTTATACAAAATTTCTCGATCTGATATGCAAATTGAGTTCTATACAACACTGTGCCTAAAACTATAGAAAAATGCATCATTCAACTCTGATAAAAAAAACGAAATTGCTTCTCTTCGTGTACAATCTGGAGAGAAAAAACTCATCATTTAGAAATCATCATTTTACAGGCAAGAAAAATACACAACTGAATGACCAGAACATGTAATTTTGATCAACAGGAGCACATGGTTTAGTATACAACAGATGTTTTAGGACTGCATGATCAGAAAACAAGGTACTAGCAATTTGGTTCCCCGAGCTCATAACATATTATTTTACATAATTCAATACAATGTTTTCTCTTTTTAAAAGATCATACAATCATATTATTTTGCATGCCTAATTGCCTATTACCATATCATTGCCTATTTAAATCATTTTATTGCCTAACCAAGTATATAGCTTTGTCTAGTTCATAGCCATGTTTATACCCAACCACACTACAGTAGCAGATCTAGCATAATATAGAGAAATTAGAAAGGGCGATTTAAATGACTCGGTGTACCTAACCATGTGTCTAGAACGGGACCTCGACCTACCTAGGCTTAGTTGGAGCTTGACAAACAATCCTCTTTTTGTTTCTGTATGCAAACATCAAATTTTCTAAAGCCCTACAGTTGCTGAAGAATATCTAAATTTTAGTTCACTGAAGCCATGAAGAAGAATACAAAATAAAGCATGAGTTTCCTAAAGATATATTCTAGTAGAAGTAAATGGCTAATAATCAGAATATAGGAAAAAAAATACTAAAACCTTGAACATAAAAAATGCTTAGCTAATTTCAATAATTTGCTTGTTGATTTAGTATAAGTTGCCAACATGGAAGTAAGAACATATTTAGGAAAAGAGGCATGGAATGTACTCTCTCACCACATATGTACTTATATTTACATATTGCACACTCATCATAATTGCTTTGTGCTTTGTACTGGATCTTCCACTACTAGATAACTTGGATCCTGCAATGTAAGATCAGAAAACCAAAAGAGAGATTAGAGAAGAATGATGTCAAAATTGTCTAATGAATTGCATTGATTTGCCTTGATCTTTCCACAATATTGCCTGCTCAAAGTACACTTAATTGCCTATTCACAATGAAGTTCAGGAACTGATCAACATGTAGTTATGTCAATTATGGTATCTCAACTAAAAGCCCTGATACCCCAACAATCTAGCTGTCATTTGGTTCTGCGGCTACACCACAAAATATAAAGAACCTAGCAGGGCCAAAAGTACTAAGGCACAAAATAAGAAAAATATACTAAGAGTTTTCTCAAGACAAAGAGGGAGGATAAGTATGGGATTTGCAAGTCAGCCAAGTCACGCTTCTCTAGAAGTGTCCAGAGAAATAAACAAAGGGATTTTTGAGCCAGGACATCAAGGTCGTATTTCACTTCAGCGTCCTTGTTTGGCAGTTAGAATATACCATACCACGCATAAAAAATGGTTGTATTTTTATTTTGTGTGTGTGTGATCATACCTTATTGCGACCATTGGACGCTGACTCCATGGAAACCTCTGCCCCTCTGCGAATTGTATGAAGAACTATCCATGTACATGCATGCACAAAAAGAGTTCTTGTCATTACATTTGAATGACAATAAAATGCAAGGACCTAATTTTTCCTAGACTGCCACATTTATCACAGGTTTTGGGCAGCCTTCTTAGCTTTATTTCAGCTATTAGGCAAAATAGTGTTAGACATTAAGCAATAATATTGTTATAGATTAGGCAGAACAGTGTGGTTGATAAAGTAATTATAGAGAGACATCTAGAAATGAAGGCTGACAGCTTAGGCATGAGGAGAAATGGGTGCACGTAGTTCTGAAATTTAGGCGAGCAAGGTTAGCTGTAATGGACATGAATAACCCTCACCAGAACTTAACTATATTGAAGTTAGAAAGCTAGAGAGAGTTGTGCTAGCTTCAGATAGTTTTGAGCTGTATTTGTGTGTAAGAGAACAGATAATAAACATATTACTTCCGCTGGATCACATATTCAGACTTCTAGAGTTAGTACTCGTGGTGTGTGAGTGTTCTTAGAGTTCTTCTTCTACCTCTAGCCGTGAGTTTGTGAGTGAAGGGTGGTGTTGGTGAGCTAATCACTCACCCATGTTGAATATCAAGGGCTAACAAACTATGATATCCTAGACATAATGTTTCAAGAGCCAACAGATGCAACCGGCCTAATATTTTGCACTGAGCAACTATTAAACTGCACATGGTGTGCCTACTATGTGTGAAATCAGGTTATCATGTGAAGAAACAAGAATAGAGGATGTTCCTGGAGTCTATTGGTCATAAGCAGGTTGTTGCTGGTAATACCATTTTCTTAGGCAATTTAGGTGTCATTAGTTAGGAAATAATGTATTTCTAAATAGACAATTTATGTATTCTGAAAAGGCAAGTACAATGTCAATTGATTTACAGACCACAACCTCACCCTCGGCTTATTTGCCCAAAAAAAACATACTAGATGACTCACTCAAGATGGTGTGCAAAAAAGTATATACTAATATAGTAATATATAGATGATTCACTCATGATGAACGTAGAGAAAAGATTAATGCAACCAGTAATACCAAGGTGTATTACCTGAACAATACTTTCTCCAGCTAGAAGCTCAACTTTTAGGGGCACCATGCGACTACTCTTATCATCTTGAAAGCCAAGCCTCCCATGCTCTACTCCCCCCCCCACCCACCACCACCACCACAAGCATACACCTAGAGAGACCAAACAACAACAAAGCCTTTTAGTCCACTGAAAGTTTGTGCAGGTTAAGAGAACAAAAAATAAAATATGTGTTCAAGTAGAAAATGATGAGTACAAAAAAAGAGAAGATTTTACAATGCACCAATACAATATAGAATCAGGTCGATTTGCGCAACATACACCCTCACTATGCTCCCCGTCACTGTCTACCCCTCTGTGGAGTATCTTAGGTTTCTCTTCTTGCCATTTATTGTGATCAGTGCTAGGCTTACTACGTTAAAATACATGTTTCCATGGCATCAATATTCATTTTTAGAAAATGCAGAATAAAGTACAGATGGATCTAAATCAACAGAAATGAAGCCAAAGTTAGCCTGTAGCCCTTTTTATTGGAACTACTGACTCTATATTCGGTTGAGATGAACTCAACATGGTCAACAAACTTGCCTAGGTTACTTCCATTGTAGACTATGTATATTTTTGTTCTAAATAATCTGGACATCTTTAAAGCATGCCCTAAATAAATAGCCAGCAAATGAATGTATTTGCAGCCTAACAAATGAGTGATAAGCAATGATCTATTTTCTCCAATCTGCTACCTTCATCCCAACAATGTGTAGCAGATCCCTCTAACAGGAGCCCTCTTCCATGGCAAGGAACTAGTCCACATCGAGGAGCCCAATTACCTGTCCAATCACGCTATATCAAAAAGGGGAAGTCTCGTGAACCAGAAATGATTATAGGTAGATGAATGGAATCAATTGCAAAAGCATAGTAAATGAACTCACCGGCAACCTACTCCTTCAAAGCAGCTCACTAGAGAAGTCATCGACTCTCGTCCTAACCTTGCTGCCTGCTGCACAACTCGGAAATCCTCTTCTAGATCTGGTGCCATGTATTCAGCACTACCCTCGTCACTATCAACCCGCCCCAATGACAACTGTTGAGGACCTTCAGTGGTGGATCCATGGAGGATGAATGGGAGATCCAGTCCCTCGACCAGTGACTGGCATCTGGCAACCAGCAAGCGCCCCCCATCGGTGGCCGGAAGGTGGAGCCCGTGGCTAGCAGGCGGAGCAGCCGAGCAGGATTGCCGAAGGTTGCTGGCTGCTGTTGGGGGGGAGGGCAGCGAGCGACGCGATGCCGCTGGCGGCGGCTGGTGTGTGGTGGCTGGCGAAATACGCCGTCATCGTACCGCGGCACGGCGGAGGCAGAGGTGGAGGACCGCAGCCCCGGGACCACGTCGAAGATGTCGTCGTCGTACGCGGGGACAGGAGAGGGCGCGGCGGGCTTGGTGGTGGTGGGGCCATTAAACGAGTCGAAGGAGGCGGCTGAGGCGGACGCAGGGGAGCCGAAGAGCAAGAGGCCATCGTAGGACGGGGCCGCGGAGGGGGCGGCGGCGGCGGCCGCCTGGAGAAATCACCGAGGGAAGGAAGAGACAAACCGTAGAGAGAAAAGAGAAAGGAGAGTGAGGGAACGAGAATGTTGTGCTGTGTGACTCATATCGGGATACTAGACCACCCTTTCCATCCTCAACCGACGAAGCAGGCCGTGCGAAGCGACGAAAACACGGCCGGCCAACACGATACACTTTAATTAACAGAGACGTCTGTTAAGGGAACACGAGTCCACATGCAAAACAAGTCATTGTCATATAAGAGCATCTCAAAGAGTCTTTTTAAATCCCAACTCTCTAAATTTTTATTTAGAAAGTTATTTACATAAAAATCGATTCAGAAGCCTGGGCTTTGAATAATAATCAGCGCCCCGGTATAACGTCGGCGCTCATCTCTATTGGAAATCTCAGTCACTCTCTCTCAAAACACAACACACAAACACAAGAGGTAAATTTTCGGTGCTGCACACCAGCACCAACACACACACTTTGTTTCACTTTTCGCCACACTTAACACCCGTACAGAGGCTTAAATGGCCGTCACTCAACCTTACTCAGCCACTCTCCACACATTTCGGCCGCTCTACCCGGCCCCACACACAAAGCTCCTACATGCAGATCACAACCACTAATTCCTACATGCAACCACACACTCACTACTAGTCTTGCAGCACCAATGATCACACAAGAATCACAATGACCAAGACTTGGCCACTAGCAAACTAAAAATAGAAGCATGCACACACTCTTGCCTCACCTCCACCGCATGCCTTCTACAATAGCAGCTAGCTCCTCATGACTCGGCCACAACCTTGAAACTAACACAACACGCACACACTTAAAAACAAGATTAAGTCTAACAATCTCCCCTAATCTTGTTATCTTTATTTTCTGCACCTTTACTTGGCTTCACAGCAACACGGCTTCTTCATCATCCTCATCAGCGATGGCAAGATGTGACATTTCCTTGGTCATTTTCTCTGGCTCGCTGCACTCATCGGCAAAATGACCAAACTTACCACACTTGTGGCAATTGATCTTCGACTTATCGAACTTGCCACAATACTTCTTGTTGACGCTGCTACTGGAGCACTCTTTGTTTGCCTTCTCTTCGGCGACGATGACTTCCCACTCCACACGTGTGAACCTCGGCTCGGTATGCGCAACCAGCAGCTGCATCTCGCCGTCCTTGTCACGGCATCTCCCCATAGAGGTCTCCTCGAACGCCTGCAGGCACCCAATCACCTCGCTCACGGACATCTTGGACACATCTCCCCACTACTCAATGGTGCTGACGATTGGAAGGAATTTGTCAGGGACGGCACTAAAAAGCCTCTCGACAACAACACGATCCTTCAATTTGGCTCCGAGAGTGCGCATCTCCCCTACAATCGTGGTGAGTTTCTGAGAAAACTCCACGACTGTCTCTGATTCTGCCATGTATATGCGGTTGAACTGTCTCTTCAACGCTTGTACACATGCCTTCCTCACTCGACCTTCTCCCACGTTCATCTCTTTTATGGCCTCCCAAGCCTCCTTAGCCGTTTCTTTGTCTGCAATGGACACCATCACGGTATCAGGTACAGCTTGAGAGATGGCCACTAAAGCTTCATCATCCTTCTCGTCTTCGGCTGAAGCTTCACCAACGATCGCTGCCCACACGCTGAGATGAGAATGATCTTCATCTTCACAGCCCACACACCATAGTTGGTGTCTGTTAGCATTGGATAATGCACCAAAACCACTCTTGATCGTGCTGGCGCTGCAGCACTTTTGCCTTCACCGCCACTGGATATCGCCACAAAATCAACCACCTCCGATACCAATTGTTGGAAATCTCACTCGCTCTCTCTCAAAACACAACACACAAACACAAGAAGAATAGCACATAGAGGGAATTTTCGGTGTTGCACACCAGCACCAACACACGCACTTTGTTTCACTTTTCGCCTCACCGAACACCCGCAAATTACAGAGGCTTACATGGCCGTCACTCAGCCTTATTCAGCCACACTCCGCACTTCGGCCGCACTACCCGACCACACACACACAAAGCTCCTACATGCAGGTCACAACCACTAATTCCTGCATGTAACCACACACTCACTACCTAGTCTTGCGGCACCACGCTGATCACGCAAGAATTGCAATGACCAAGACTTGGCCACTAGCAAACTAAAAATAGAAGCATGCACACAATCTTACCTCACCTCCACCGCATGCCTACTAGCAGCTAGCTCCTCAAGACTCGGACACGACCTTGAAACTAACACAACACGCACACGCTTAAAAACCGACCTTGAAACTAACACAACACGCACACGCTTAAAAACAAGATTAAGTCTAACAATCTCTATGTATTCTTCAATTCATTTCCATGATGAGCATTGTTACCATATCCCTCACCGATCGATCGCATTTGCCGCCCATTACTCCTCGCATATTTCACCTCCGGTACCTTCAATGATACTATCGAGATGGACAGATACCTCAGCTGCCGCCGCTCCGCTAGGTTCTCCATTCTCCATAGATGATGTCCCTGACAGTGGACAACCATCCTCTAACCATGACGACCATGATGATACAACTGGTCGATATACCGGTTATACCTAGCGGTGTACTCCACCAGCATCCCCACTGCAGTCACCAGTTGACCACCACTGCTCAGCTGCTTGGCGTGGGAAACCTCTGTGCAATGGCGTGCGGCGTAGCACAGCATCTCGATCCACACTCCGGCGACCATTTCCAGCACGTCAGGTATACCTGGGCAGTCGCTAAGGAGCAATCCGGTGGTCACAGCCGCGTCGATGAAGGCGAGATTACCATGGTTGTGGTCGGAAATGGATGCTGCTGGATTAGCACGGTCGTGGTCGCCGGATCGGTGTCTGTAGCTGTACTTGCGGTAAAGCAGTCTAGCTAGGTTTTCCCTTGGTGTCAGCTCCGGGTCCATGCCATCCTTGTCAGCTTTTTGTTGTTTCCAGAGCGTGACCAAATCGTCACAGTTACTGTCATACCGGCTGCTAGCTCCGAACCGGGCCCGGAAGCATATGGGGCTGGACGACGAAGAGGAAGAACATGTAGTCGAAGAGCTCCTTGACAGCATTGGCTAGGCGATGGCGATCCTCCGCGGCCGCGGCTGGCTCTGGCTGGTGGCGGCGGCAAGAGGTATATGTCGGTGGCGACATGCCAGATGAGGATGCTATGGTCAAAGTCGGTGTCGTTAACGCTCCAGCTGATCTTATCGTATAATCTGCGGCTGCCACTGATCTGCTTAAGCGTCCACCGGCCCCGCGCGTCCCTCATGGCCCCTAGGTGCCTTCTTGGTATCTCTTTCAGCAGGAGGTCCCTGAAGCTGTCTGAAATGTCGACGGTGCTCGAGTAACGGAGCTTGTCCCACCACTTCTTCAGCCCCACTTTCTTGGCGACCCTGCTCCTTAGCTCGGTCCTGTCACGAGTACAGAAATCCAGCATGTTGTACTGCCCAACCGAGTCCAGCCACCTTCGGCTCCTGGCTGCTCGGACAAGCCGACGGAGGCACCGGACGGCGCCATGGATCCGGTCCCATCTCCGATCATGCAAGAAGGCGCATGCCCAGGAAGACCCAAGTACCCTGATCAGGGACGTGATTTCCAAGACAAATGCCCCGGCCAGGAGAATGTAAGTGACGATGACATCAACTCTGCTGTAACCACCATGGCTGCTGCTGTTCATCTGGAACAGCAAGAACGAGGCCAAAGTGGCTGCCGGTGATGAGATCAGACGGATGCAGAGTCCATACCATGTGTAGATGACCGCTGCCTTGGTGTACAGGATGTCGTACATCAAGGATAGCTGCATCTCAATCAGCTCGTACATGTACTTGCCGCCATTAAACCGTAAGCCATTCTTGATAGCTTTGACCTCTGCTTCTTACGAAATGCGGTCGTCGGTGAAGAAGCTCTTGCAGGAATTGAACATGTAGTGAGCACCCAGCAGAACCTCCTCCGAATCGAGCTCCGCTGTTCCAACCCGTCCATCACATGGCTGGCGACGGTCAAATATGTGGCCCCGCCAATCAAGAGTGCCTCTGATACTGTCTATGTTAGCACGTTTCAGCGCCCATGTCCTCTCCCCATACTTGAGAAGGCCAGTGACGAACATCAGCAGGGAGGGTGTGAACAAGGCCCTCTGGCTACCAACAAACTGGTACAGGACATAGGCCGCCCCCTGCAACCTGCCCCGCGAGGTTCAGCAGGTGGCGGAGCCAGAGCTGGTTGTCCTCGAAGGAGTAGGCTGTGATGGTGTCCGGGCCACCGAGGTGCAGGAGCAGCAATGGTGCCCAGAACGCGACGAGCTGCGTCTCGCTTGATCTGGCTCGGAGGGAGAGGTGGCCAAGAGTGTAGATAGCTATGTAGTCTGCCATGAGGTAGGCCAACCAGAGGACGATCCTCAGCAGAGCGGAGCCTTTGCGCCGGCGGATCCACGCCAAGCCCAGGAGGATAAGTTGCAGTGTGAAGCCAAGGAGCACCAGTACTTGAATCTCCCATTTCTTCCAGATGTCTATTAGCGCTCCTCCAACCATTATTGTTTCTTGGCTGAAAATGCAAACATGAAGGATTAGCTGTACAGAGCAAATGGAAATAAACTAGCTGTAAAGACAGGTCCAAGTAATAAATACTCCTATATGAGTATGTTTATTCAAACTACAAATATACAAAGCCAGATGCCATAATTCACTTTACTGGCTGCTGAGTGGTGACCACTGCTAAATCAGATCATCTTAATTTTACCGCGTGGTCCGGGAAGAACATTTACCGAGTAAACAAAATATACAGATAAATTAAATGTGACTTTGTTCCAATTTTTACTTGTGCAAAGTTCACTTGAGATTTGCCTATTTTTTTTATTTATTAGTTGCATTTACATCAAACCTGAAGGTTACGTGCATGGATGGGGCGCACAAGCATGCGCTCATGTAAAATATTGTTTAACCGTCTGTTTTTTTTTTTAACGTAAAATGTGGCAAGTGTAGATTAGGCCTCAAGAATCAGCTTGCCTAGCTTCCTACAAACAGTAGAAATTACAGCAGGTAAAACATGTAAAATTGGAAAGCCAAACTCTAGAATCACCGAGTCATGATACATGGTTGCAACAAAAACTCCTGGCGGCAAGACTAATTGGGGAGCGTTCATTAGATTTAAAACCATTCATCAATTTTGAGACACCCTAAAATTTCTATTTTTTAAAAAAATCCTAAGCTTTCTATGTTTGTTGACATCATCATTGACACAAACTAGAAAAAACAAAACATTTATTTTAAAATGCTATAACTATTAAACGTTGTATTTATTTTTAATTCTATTCGCACCACTGCGTTCTACGCGACGAGGCAAATAAAATTAGATCTCACTTGCCTATATTTCAAAGATTTTTTCTCATAACATGTTACGTCTACTAGCTAACTTATACATATAGCCTACCATGTATACCTTGTAACATATAACTTATACAGATACTTAAAAACTTAAAAGTTATGAAAAATAACTAATAAGTTATTAAACACAAAGTAACAAATTTAATTAACTTATACCAAAACTTGCAAATACAAAAGTTATGAACAAACAAAGAAATAAATTCTTATAAATGATACCAAAATTTAGAAACAAATAAGTTACGAAACACAGTTTATATACAAAAGTTATTAAATATGTGTACATAAGTTAGCGAATACAACTCGTGTGCATAATTAAGTTGTATGCTATAAATTATATGTTACGAGTTAATACACAGAAATAAGTAAAAGAATCGAAAAAAGAGCAAGTGGAATCTAGTTTTGTTCGGCTCGTCTTGTAGAACACGCCAGTGCTGTTAGAATTAAAAATGGATACATCGTTCAACAACTATATCATTTTGAAATAAATGTTTTGCTTTTTTATTTCACCTACCTCATCGCTGACATCAGCACATAGGGAGGGAGGGAACCATAGTTTGCAGTGATCGCACACAAAGAAAATAGGGACCATAGTCATTGTTCGTTGTGTTTCATTCGGATGAACGCCCACTGAAGAGCATTTGGAGGTTTTCGCATATTAAAAACATACACATAGCTAAAGCAAAGTCATACCCCATACCTATAAGGGATAAACTGTAATGACTTAGTTATAAGGACAAACTTTTGCTTTTTTTTTTCTTGGACACCTTTCTGTCTTTACCCTCGTACGGATGTGCAATGCAAACAAGGAAATTGACTTGCTATGTACTTTATTAGAATAATTGGCATCATAGCTGGATAGTGATTATCATAGAGTATATAGTCAGGATTATATTGTAAAATGAACAGATGCACAGAGAACAAAGAGAAACAATTTTAATTACATATAGGTTCCAAATTTATCCTTAGACTTCTAACACTTATGCACCCCCAAAAACCTAGTCTTGCAGCAGCTAGACTGAGTTTGATTATGGACTAGGCCTCGTTTAGATGCAAAAACTTTTAGAATTTTGAGCGGAGAATATTTTGCAATAAGTGTCCAATCATGGTCTAAGTAGACTTAAAAGATTCGTCTTGTGATTTATATATAAACTGTACAAACATGCAAAAATTTTATTTACATTTAATGCTTCATGTATGTACCGGTATATTTGATGTAACGGGAATTTTAGAATTTTGAAGTCCATGTAAACAGGGCCTATAATCATATTGTTTTAGGGGATCCTAGGTTATCATAATGCAAATATATAGAATACAAAATGAAAAACGGGTAAAACCCGATCTAAAAAAAAAATCAAAATAGTGATGGAGACGTGTCATCAGATTGTTTTGTGCCCAATGGCGACCAAACATAGGCGTAGAGAATTCAAAATTTTAAAAAACATAGGAGTAGAGAGCACAAGAATTTTGTGAGGATTCGTTGTTTGGATGGCTAAAAGAAGAAATTGGAAAATATAGGGATTTTAGAATAGATGCATAAGTGCATGATGAACTACATTTGTTAATGCCTTAATGATCATGTGTTGGGAGGATATATAGGAGGTTGACTTCACTCCATCTCAGTCTCCTGTACGCTCTCATTCCTGTCCATTCGTTCCCGTAGGACGAGAAGGGATCGGAGGGCGACGACCGACGAGCGGCCTGTGAGGCGAACCGAAAAAAACATTTTGTAATTGACGACGCTTCTCGTTCCCGGTATGGGATTTGTAATTTGTTTGCGTCGATCCCACACAAGCGGGCTAAGAAAATGTGGACTGGAAATTATTGTTTTTCCTGCATACGGAGGAGCATTCTTCCTTCGAAGATGCTGACAGCAACCAATAATGCAATTCCTGAAGAATCTGAATAACCACTAATAATGCTGACAGTATGACCAATAATGTGGAAATCGAATTTGTAAGGCTTGGATGAGATATTCGGGGTAGACAAACGATACAATCCTTATCTTTTCTCAAATTAAAGGCGGTAATTTGGAAGGGTAGCTAGTAGATTACCGTTGGTGGATTGGATGCCGACGAGTGACCGAAGAAGACACCGATGGAACCTGCTGCCGTAGCTCCCGCCGCCGGACGCTGCAACCACCGACGAGCCGGGAACTGCTTAGCTTCACTGGGATTTGTTGTCTAATATGATTCTGAGTACACAGAAGAAAAAGCTTTGTTTCGTTGGACCGGAATGTAATAGTATTTGGGAAGCTGAAGCTTCCTGGTCAAGCCCCCTGTGGCCTAGCTAGAGCGCCATGATCAGTCAGTGCCAGACTTATACGTGCCATGATCAGTCAGCTTCCTGGTCAAGCCGTCATCAGACACCCTTTTTGCTTTTGGCTGCTAAACAACCTAGCTAGATTACGATCTGTCTTAGAACGCCGTGCAGATAGAAACGAGAGGGTGGATCATGATTCGCCTGCATGAGACTGAATCATCGCATAATCCAAAGCCTCCTCCAAGCAAAGCACTAAAAGAATAGGTTCCAAGTATAGATGGGCAACGGCCCGGCCCGGCCCGACATGGCACGGGCCTGTGTCGGCACGGCACACCGTGCCTCACGGGCCGTGCCTATATGGCCCACATGCCTGGCATTCGGCCAGGCACGGCCCTCTAGGCCGATTTTGGTGCCAGACCGGTCCGCTAAGCACAACCTTTTTAGTAGAACGGGCCGACCCAAGGCCCACCAAATGCCAGGAGAGAGAGAGAGGCAGAGAGGGGGGAGGGGGCACAGCAACTGCAGGAGATTACGGCGGCCACCTCGCTGGCGGGTCGCGCCCAAGGTGCTCGGGGCCGGAGATTTGGTCGCAGGGCGAGGTGGCAGGTCGGCAACCGCCGTTGTTGTTGTCGCTCGAGACCGGCCACCGCCGCCGTTGCTGCTCGAGGTCGAGGCCGACCACCGCCGCAGTTGTTGCTCCAGGAGTCGAGGTCGAGGCCGGCCGTCGCGGCCGCCGTCGTTGCCGATGTTGATGAGGTCGACCATTGACGTTGCCGGTTGCCGCCGTCGCGCCGCGTGGGAAGGCGTGGAGATGGAGGATAGAAGGAGGCAACTGAGGTCGCTGGTCCAGGTGTGGCATCGCGTGAGGGAGGAGAAGGTGGTCTCCGGCATTGCGGGGGTGAGGAGAAGCTGCTCCGGCGACCCGGCGCCTGACTGTGCCGAAGCGGCGGCGCAAGAGAGGGGTGAGGAGGGCGCTCAGGGGAGTGGGTTAGGCATTTAGGGTTAGGAAACGAAAGATTATATGTATATGTGAACTGTGGGAAGGGCCAAATTCTAAAAGGCTGTCAATCTAACGGGTAGCTACCGGGCCTTCCTCCTTTTATCAGGCCGTTCTGTGCCAGCCCACGTGCCTGGGTGCGGCCCAGGCATGGCTTGCACCTCCAGGCCATGCCAGCCCGGGGCCGTTGGCCATCGGGCCAGGCCATGCTTGGGCTGGGCCAAAAACGCGGGCCTTGTGCCGGGCTGACTGGCTCGGGCTGCATGACCATGTATAGTTCCAAGATATAGATACTATACTACATAGACGATGAGTCGTTCGTGATCGCTAGCGCGAAAGTGTAAAGAGGAAAGTTGAAATGGATAGAGACAGAGAGACTGAATCTCTGAAACCTTAAACGAAGATACGCTTTGTTCTGTCATAACGAACTGCTCTTTTGTTTGTCTTCTGTCTTCTCTTCTCCGCATGCAAAAGGAAAAGCGAGTTCTCAATACTACTATTTGGGAAGCTGAAGCTTCCTGGTCAAGCCCCCTGTGGCCTAGCTAGAGCGCCATGATCAGTCAGGACCAGGCCGGGTTTGATCCATGCTCGAGCTCCGAGACTGCAAGTGCGATGAATGGCAGGCCATGCCGAACTGAATTGTGGAGCATTGGGGCAAGGCAAGGGAGGGAGTTAAAAAGCAGCGGCGACGGCAATGATGGGTGGTTCCTTGTTCCATTGCGGGGGCAAGGGCAAAAGGAAAAGGCGAACGAAGCAACAATTTGCTTTGCTCTTTGGGCGCTGATTGCCGGAGGCAAAGGTGCCTGCTGCTGCGTGCAATTGCAGGCCTCGCAAGTCGCTAGTCGCTCATCACATGCCGGCCTGCTTCGTTGCCAGGGTTGCATCGCAATGTATGCTCGCTGCAGTGCGCAGATTTTTGATTCAGCGGTGCCTTTTTGTGGTAGGCTGGCATCGATCGGCCTGGTCCAACTCCAACTCTTTGTGTGGTAATCTGTTTCTGATCCCTCCCCGCATGAGATGAGATCAGATCATACATCTGACTCGTTTACAGTTCCACGATGTTGATAGCCTTAACATAACACGCCTACTCTGTACACCCGTCCTTCCCTAGTGTAAGGTTTCACAGATGTGAAACAGATGTTGTTTGCAAGGTATCCTTTGCGTCAGGCCATGTTTAATTACACTTCAAAATTTCAAGATTCTCATCACATCGAATGTTACGGCGCATGCATGAAGTATTAAATGTAGATAAAATTTTTGCATGTTTGCGTAGTTTAGATGTAAATCACGAGACAAATCTTTTAAAACTACTTGGACCATGATTGAACACATATTGAAAAGATTCCTTTTTCCAAATTCCAAAACTTTTTCGACGCTAAACGGGGCCTCGGTCAATATACACCCCTCCCCCTTTTTTTTTTTTTGCAAAATACACTCCATATTGGTCATTCCACTCGGGCCTTCGCCTCGATTCGGCCCATGAGATTCAGTTTGCCAGGCTTATTACGGTTACGGCCCACCATTTAGACCTTGTTGGCTTCTTTGATCTTTCTTGAGAAAATTACTAATGAATCCAAAAAAAAAAAGGTCTAAATGGCCTTTCATGATCCCCTTTTCTTTGAACCTCTGAGCCCCGAAAACCAAATTCAGTTAATTATTCCGATAGTTTAGGCCTAATCATGCGCCACTCCGCACGTCCGTTACATGCGCACGCGCTCGCTTGGCTGCGGCGCTGCCGGCCCCGCCCCGCCGCTCCGTCGTGTGCTTCCAGTATGTTAGTCAAATCGAATTGATTCGGATTAGAAGGTGACACGGAATATCAATTATTACATCAATGTCCGATATGTCCCTCTTGCTTTCTCCATCAAAACAAGGGCACCTTGGTCTTTATCAAAAAATACTACTCTCTAATTTAATTTAAGTTGCATAAAAGTTGTTTTTTCTTATAAATGTGGACGTAATATATAGTTAAAGAACTTACAATTTAGAATATTAACTAGCATAAGACCAAACTTTAGATCTAATCTACCCAATACGAATCCTGCAACAAAAGCTGGCCTCCCAGCGTGGCCACGTCGTGGCCCATTCTCGGCCGTCCGATCGGGCAGTCATACGGCCCAGAACAGGCGGTTCCTGGTCTTTTTCAAAAAAGCCCTCGAACTTTATAGAAATAGCACCCGCCGTCCAGTCCTCCTCTCATAAATTTTTACAAAAAAGCCCTTCGCGTTTTTGGAAATCAACCCGCCATCCACATTCGGCCCAAATAGCCACCTCCTTTTGGTGCCTCTTATTAAATCTCATGACATGCTGATTTTGTTTATTTCATATAAAAATAATTATAACTCCTAAAATCATTAGTTTTTTTGTGTAGGCTCTCCATGATGCACACTATATACAAAAGATATTAAACTTCAAAAATAAGGACTTTTGAAATAATTTAAAATAACCTCTTTTAATTAATAAATGGACCTTCCATGATTT
Source organism: Eremochloa ophiuroides (assembly GCA_038502445.1). Taxonomy (NCBI): domain Eukaryota; kingdom Viridiplantae; phylum Streptophyta; class Magnoliopsida; order Poales; family Poaceae; genus Eremochloa; species Eremochloa ophiuroides. Next base: position 4,965,242 of record JAHLJS010000006.1, read on the forward strand.
CTAAACATCAAATTATTGAACCAAAAAATAAAAAATTTGTCTTGCGGTTGCTTTGCGATGTTATGATATATTTCCAACCGCTACAAAAAATTTCGAGACAAATTTAAAATGTTCTATCAAATTATTATCCGGCGATCAGTTAACAAATTAATTAAAAAAAGAGCTCATGAATGATCTTTACATGACTCAAAATATATGTACAACAAAATAAAAAATTCGCGGTTAACATACAATGGCCATAAGCGGTAACGCACACACACACACAATTAAATGTAAAATTCGCAGTGCTTGCTTTTTATAGACTCGATGTGTGTGTGTATATATATATATATATATATATATATATATATATATATATATATATATATATATATACACACACACACACACAATTAAATGTAAAATCTATGGCTAACATATACCGTCATCCACAAATAATAGTTCACAAATACCAAGAAAAAACACTATTATACTGCACAAAGAACAATTTAACTACCATTAAAAAAAGATCTGTGCTGGATCTTTATAAGACTCCAAATATATATACAACAAAATGAAAAAATCCATGACTAACATATACAGTCATCCACAAATGATAATTTTAAAAAAAACACGAAAAAAATACTAACACATTACATAAAAAACGATTCAGCTAACATTACTCGTACTCAGAAGCGTTCTTTGACCACCGACGTTCTCAGAAGTGCGTTGTTTGTTTGTCAAACTCTTCTTCTTAATACAATGATACGTAAATCTTTTGCGTATTCTAGAAAAAAACATTACTCGTACTCATGTACTTAACAACAAATAAAAATAAATATTTAATAATAGTCATATATGGCTTCAACAATGCTTATAAGCGATAACGCCGTGAAAATTTCTAGTAGTAGCAGTAACTAGTTGACTAATAATTTGTCTAGACGATCAAACAGAGCCATGTGCCCATGTACCGAATCCGAAGGGCAGCCGTCCTCCTGTTTCAGATGGAGTAGGCTGTGTAGTCACGAGAAAGATCATGGACAGCGTCTGACCGTCTGTTCCTTCCGGTGCCAGTTCAGTTCCTCCTGCGGTCCTGCCAGTGCCACGGCATAGGAGTAGCACAGCAGCGCGTCATGTTCCTCGGCCTGCTACTGTCAGTAAGGATGGAAATATGGAAATAAATATCCAAATTATCCGTATTCGTTCGAATTAGTTCGTATTCGTATCTGTTTTAAAATATATGACAAAGTGGATATAACTGTATTTGTATTTTCAGTGTTTTCTCTATCCGATTTCAGATCTCTATTCGACAATATCCGGCAATATCGTGTCCGAATAGAAAATAAGATATTATGAACCTATTTAAAAGTTTTCTCTCCATAATAAGTGAACAATTATTTAATTTTATTATTACTAATAATGCATGTAACATATTTAATAGAATATATAAAAATAAGTTTAGTATTAACTGTAAATTATAAATATACATAAAGATTAATTAGTTTTAGCAATTTTATAATTTAGGTTAATCTAATATATTTGTTCTTTTAAATTATTTTAATCCTTTAGTTTATTTATTTATTGAAATAAATTATTTTTTTATAAATTTAAAATTTCATAATAAATATTTATATAAATATAATATCGATTGATATATTTTAATTATTAAATATATATTGATAACTGTATTATTTTTTGTACTATCCTTGTCTATGTTATATACATAAATGCTTTATCTCTACTTGTCTTATAATTACATAATTATTATAAAGTAAAATAGCTATTTGTTTTCTACCATTTTTATTTGAATTTATTCACTTGATCTATTATTTTATTTAATATTATCCATTATAATTTAGTTTACTTCGCTCTTAGAAATTATTAGAAGTGTAATTTCATTTAGTTCACTTTGGTTAACGACTGTACTTAATAATAAAATTTTATTCATATATGTTAAATTTTATAATGTACATTCTGAGTTGGATCCAGTAAATATCCGATTTCGGATCCGCATTCGAACCATCCGTTTTGTATTCGTATTTAGAAATATTCAAATTCGTATTCGTATTCGAAATTAAAATATAGTAAAAATAATATTCGAATTCGATTGCATACGTATCCGATCCATTTCCATACTTACATGCGAGGGCAAGTCACGAGCAAGGGTCCGGCGGCCGGGGCACGTGATCTGTCCTCAACGACCATCGGCTAACGATGGCACTGCATAGATAGGGCCGGCCCCAAGGGGGTACGGTGGGTACGACCGCCCAGGGCCCAGCTCAAGTAGGGGCCGAACCCAGTACACAGACCCCATAGAGCATAGTCCATTTATCAGCAACAAAAGCCCAAGTACAAAGGCAAATCCTCGGCTTATAGAGAGTAATAAATAGATTAGTTGATAATGGTGACTCTTGTGGTGAAACAATTTTCTCCTAGTTTAGAATCTTAGGCGTAGAAACATTTGTCGAAGGACTAGAATAGAAAAGGAAGGAAATTAGAAGATCAACTTTATTCAATATCAAAAAGTGCAAATGCATAATTTTTTTGTTTTGCATGTACAATTAGACACGAATACATATGGTGTCATGGGGCCTATGACAATGAAGTCACCGTAGGTCCCTTGAAAACATAGGGCCGGCCCTGCGTAGATTCGGCGAAGGCAATGAAGGCGAGATCCAGGCCGCAGTCGTTGTCCAGTCTACTGAATACATGCATCTTCTTGGTAATGGTAACGCAAAATATGAATTAAAGAGTACTCCTGTGGTTACTTCTACATTGATGTTGGCACGAACCTCCTCTCGTTGCTTCAAGGACTCAATCAGGGACTTCAAATTTGAGCGTCCATCCACTGACTCCTCATTCATTGTGCCCCTACCGGCTTAATCATGGAGTCAACTTTGACTTTGCCATCATGTTGTTCTTCGGCCTTTGATAATGCTACATTTAAGACGACGCGTTCATCCTCCATCTTTTTGGCATCATACTAATTACTATTCTTTTTTATTTCTATTCTTTTTTCCTATATGTGTTATTATTTTATTCTATTTTTCCATACATATATAAGTGATTGCTTCCACGTTTTCTTTTCTGTCCATATGCTTGTTAATTTATTTATTTTCTCTTCTACCGTTTACCTCCCGCATTGCATTCCATAGCTATTTTTTTCTTTTATAAAAGGCTAAGGGTTTAAAGATTCATAATATTATTAATTTTTTAATATTTATAATAAAAAGGATATTCTTTGATGGAAAAAATAAACAACCACTATTAGGGACGTTTTAGGTTAGAACAAGAACTCGGAAAAGGTTATTGACTCAAGAACGAGCTGTGAGGCTATCACGCGAAGGCGATGCGAGAATCAGACTCTATATTGAGATGCAATCTATTCAAACTCTTATAAGCAAAAGTTATATAAAGTCGGGACACAATATCTCTTCATTAGTACATTATGAAAAGAATGATTTCAGCTATGCTCATCTTTCTTCTTCATCATTGTCTTCAAGGAGATATCACAAACTTGTGCTTAGTCTCAAGTGAAAGCCCATGCTTACTCTTATTGCCATTTTGTGATACTAATTGAAGTCACATTTCTTGATGTACCGAATTGATAGATTACCCACAAATACCAATTGAACATGATCTTTATTATTCTGACACCAATTAAAATATAATATTGAGATTTTTGAGTCACTGAAAGCTCAAGTTTGATTTTGATAATTGATGACAACCTATATGGACTAACCTATTTATCTAAGTGCATGATTAAGTATAGATAATCCAAGCCATGGTGTGGAGCTAGTAGGTGATGAAGGTGTTGATCATAGATCTCAACCATGGAGATGGTGACTTGAAGAATGGAGAAGGAAAGGAAGAAAAGGAAAGTTAGAGGCAAAGGTATAATGCTATAGGACTTCTCTTTTTGGTGGTCAAGACATCTAGTGAATGTGATCACACATAGGATAAATAGCCGACTATTAAGGGGAGAAATCTGTTGTTGGCTTTCGTTCAAGTGCTGTAGGTTGCATTTCATGTGCATTGATCTAACCAACCTAGTGATCGACTTAGAAACCCTTGAAAAATGATTTCAAAAGCTAACACACCATGCACAAGTGATAGAATATCTTCGTGTTAGCACTTGGGAACAAGGGTTGAAGGGATAGAGTGAAAAATCCTTTGAGAATCATTTATGAGAAGCTAACACACAAGCACAAGAGGTTTTACACTTGTCGGTGTTAGCACATATGTAAAAGGTGATGAATTTGTGAGGTTTTCAAAGTTGTTTCAATAGAAAAGCAAGCGTTGGACGCTTAGCCAGCAAAACATCGGACCATTAGGTTAGCGTCCGGTGCCTAACCCTTCAGTACGGTTCACTGTGCTGAGAGCATCAGACGCACGCTGTTGGTCTGGTGCAGGGCATCAGATAGCATCCGACGAGGTTTGGAGCTCTCTGGTTGTTTCTGGAAGGCATTGGATGGTGAGTCGGTTCATTCGATGCACTGACCTGCTGCAGTCCGACGAGTGCTGACTTGTGAGAATCTAACGCAGTATGAGCGTCGGACCATTTCTCCATAATGCGACGCTAGACCCCAGTGCGCGGGATACTCTGTTTGAACGGGTCGAACGATGAGCGTTAGTCTGACGGTGATCATCGCATAGTGTCTGACGTGATTTCTGCACACTAGAACCTCTTCTGCAGAGCGTTGGACACTGGGTGACTTGAGTCCGGTGGTCTGACTGTTTACGTCCGATGAGTGTTGTCCGACGGCGAGCGGTTGGTGTGAGCGAGTGACCGTTGTGCCTTAATGACTATCTTCAAACCTCTAAGTCACGTGGCGAAAATCGAGAGCGTCAAACGCAGATGGTTAGTCTGACGGACTCAGTCCGACGATAGCATCCGACGGCATTGAAAAGTGTACTAACGGCTGTTTCAGTGGGTGTAACAGCTAGGGGCTCACTTGTGGGGTATAAATAGAAGGTATCCAGGCACCTAGTTCCTCTCTTACACATTTGGATCATTGACATACACTTGTGAGCATTTGTTTAGGCTCCCACTCACTCTCTTGACATAGTGTTGATCCTATGATCCTCTTTTGAGTCTGTGATCCCTCAAGTGTTCTTTGCTTAGTGATTTGTATTCTAGATCACTTGAGAGCAAGCCACTGCATATTTCTTCACCAAGAGAGAGCCCTCTTCAAAAAAAAAAAATTCTGAGCTCCTTACATCCATCTGGTCAAGCAACTCTGAAGATCTACACCTCCTGACGAATGCAAGGCGCTCAGGGGACTAGCTGTGGGGGAATAAACCCCCGGTACCACAAGACAAGACATGGGCCGCACCATCAAAGCTGGCCCGGCCCAGAAGACAAAGACGTGCGGCGCAAGGCTGCACTGCACGGTTATTGTACCAACTTGGTTAGTTTACTTGTAACCTTATCCCTTCAGACTATATAAGCAGGGGCAGGGATCCAACATGTAGATCAGAGCGAGATAGACCATAAGATCCATACGGATCATGACATCTACTCATAGAAATACAATCCAATAACACACAGGACGTAGGGTATTACGCCTCAGCGGCGGCCCGAACCTGTATAAATATTGTGTCTCACGCCCTTCACGTAACGCTTGCTCGTCTTAGGCGCACCTTCACCGATCAATCTGCTACCTTGGACACACCCCTTGGTAGACCACCGGCGATATCTCGTCGACAGATTTGGTGTGAGATTGGGTAGAGATTGTCCAAGTACACATCAAGGTGATCTTGTGAGGTGTTCTTACTATTATTCCCCGACGGAGTGCCAAAACCCGACTACTATTAGAGCTTGTGACTTGGATACCCATTCTCTTGTGTTGGTGAACGGCTCCCATTGAGGGATTGATAGTTGTCACAACGAGAACGTAGCTTGACGGCGGTCAAGTGAACACCGGTGAAAAATCGGTGTCACTCTCTTCTCCACCATCGAGTGGATGATCATCGTCTTTCTTTGCCAATTGGTCTACATCAAGCTATTTGGTTTTCACATTCCCGGAGATTGGCTCTACATGACATTACAATTTCATCTTGATCGACACTGTTGGTATAGTATAGCTACTCGACTCCTATCTCATGGTTACTTATTTGCATAGATAGGTGTCTTCTTAGGATCGAGAGGACATCACTTGCGCAGTAGCTAGCTCTTAGGATCGGAGAGCTACTTGGTTTGTTGTGTGAATTGTTCTTGTGTAGAATTGATAGGTGGCTTGCATAGAATAGCTTAGAGCTAGTGCTTTGCTTCTGCCTTTTGTGTTACTAACTCCGTGCACTAGTTTTTGTTTTGCAAGAAAAATCAATTAGGTTATTCCCCTCCTCTAGCCTATTTGGGACCTTTCAGTCATGGGTGTGGAATCTCCCCCCTAAATATGTGAATATGGATTTGAATTCCCAATTTTGGCTCCTATATCCATGCATGTTGTGGGATGCTGCATAAGGTGTCACAATAAATATCTATGATGCATATGACAGATTAAGAAGAACAACAGGTTATTGCAGTAGCAGGGTGCAGCACTAGTACACTCACTTCTGCAACCCAATCGAGATAATCTTCACAAGTTGATGTCAAGTGGAATGGATGCTTGTATATCTTAGTGTTACCTAGAAATTCTTGCATGAACAAGAGAGCATTAAATTGCACAAGCTAGAATTTCACTAGTGACCTTTTTGGATGTAGAAGACAAGTAGATCGCTAATTGCAAAACCTCATAACATAGACAAAATTCCACCTTTTTGATAGTGCATACACATTTATATGGAAGATAAGAACATAGCGCTTTCGGTCAGTTAAGCCCAAACAAGGGGTTTAAGCTATATTATGGAGAGTAATTACTCAAGAGATAGAATTACAACCCAACTAAATATGAGAGATAATTTTACAAATTTGGATTGAGTTAATGTAGCATACTCGTGATGAGAAAATCATTTTCACTAAGAGATACCACTATGGTAGAGAGATCACCACAGATATTTTGATGACCATCATAAGAGAGATTTCAATGATTTGGATAGTGTAGGTGCAATGAAGCCCTTTTGTGGGTTTTGGTGATAATGACCACGCGATTAGAAGACTAATGAGATTTATCGAGATGGCAAGCAGGTGAAAGCTTTTGGAGGATGACTTTTCTTATAGGTGGACACCCAACAACTAAAGGATGCGGCATCCGGCTCAAAGAAGGTCAAAAACTTATTTTGTTTTTTGAATTTGAGTTTAGGAAAGTCGTACTACTTAGGTGGATGCGAATTACAAGCTTGAATGTACAACTAAGAGCTACATTTCCACCAAACATCCTCTACTGCACTGTCAAAGCCGCCCACAAAATTTCATATCTTTCCATTTCACTTTGGCAGCATGACACTGCCTGCTCCTGTAGCAATGCCGCTCTGAGAGTAGCACTAGTCGTGACTTCTTTTTTAGACCATTGGACAGGGGGTATTTACTCCACTCCCCTTCGTCCCCAATGGTTACCTTGGACCATTTGCACCAGAACAACTCTAGAGAAAGCTCTCTTCCCTTCTCTAGCTCTCTTGGAAGCTCCCAATCATTCCCCATTGATTGCACCTTGAATCCTTGAGAGATTGAGCTCCAAAACAGCAAAAGGAAGCTTCTCTCCATTGCTCTTCATCAACATAAGCACTTGGTTCGTGTTCAAGCTGGTGGTTTGCATTTGTTACTCTTGGAGCTTACTTATAGTCAGCTAGAGCGTCGTCCGGTGAGCTTGGCAAACTTGTGGTAGCCCCGAGAGGTTTGTAATCTCACCAAGAAGCTAGTGAAATCATCCCTCATGTCAAGAGTTCACTCTCTTGACTTGAGAATGAGGTTGGGCTTTGTGAGACCCTAATACTTAGTGGATACCTTAACAACGTGGAGTAGGGACATCTTCGTGGCGAGATGAACCACAAGATAAATCATTGTGTCACTTGTGCTGTGTTTTATTCTCTACTTGTTGTGATTGTGATTTCTAGGGTTTCCTCCCGATCTAATCGTTGGTGAACTTCCAGCTACAAAGAAGTGGTGGGATGGGCTCTAGAGGACCTAGGGAACATCAGTAATTTACCCGATCTATTTTTCATTTGGCAAATTTCAAATCTTGTACCTCAAGTCCCTGGGGAAGCAGCACTACCACTCTAAGAGTAGCAGTGCCATGGCAGCTGAGCCTGTTGCTGACGTTTGTTTGAAGAAATTTTTGACAAGTCTATTCAACCCCCTTCTAAGGCCAGACTATGATCCTACAAATAACCATAGTTGTCATTTGATGAATATGGTGAATTTAAGCTCTTGTGATCATCCAAGCTCTATATTAGATTCCTAATTCTTTCTTTACCTAAAACCGCTCACATAGAGAGTAAAAGGTAAAATTTATGAATTTTGCAAATTGTGAACTAGGAGTTACCATTCTTGTTGACAAGGTCTTAGGGGATCAATGAAAATGGATCATTGTGCACTTGATGAGCTCTAGAGAAAAGAAATAACAATAAATGTTCACTTCTTCAATTTGTTTCTCCACCTCATTCAAATCCAGCTCTATTAATAGGATTGGGCCATCCAACACTAAACTGAAAGCATTTGATTTATAAGGATCAAGACCTCCTAGAATAATTGAGAACCACCCAGAGAATCTGTAACACCCCTGGTGTTACTGTAACTAAAATCTGCCATGTCATCATGATTGCATGCAAACCATCTCGCATAAACTCATTATTACTGTGCATCACTAAAATAATTTTTATTTCCTGCATGTGGTTGTGCATAGGTAATTTAGAGTTAATTGGTGATACCAGTGCTTGTTTGTGTATATAGGATAAAAACAAATTAGAGATTCAAACTGGAATCAATTAAAAACCTTAATCGGACCCAAAACCCTACTTCAAAAACTAAAAGTAATTAGGGGCTGGGCCTTAAACAAAAGTTGTAAATCTTTAAAAGTTGAACAACTTCTATTTTGGGCAACTTTGAACTTATTAAAAATAATTTCAAATAAAACCTTAATTTATGCTTTAAAGATTAAATTTGAAATACAAATTCAAAAATAGAAAGAATCTGGTGATAATTCCTTAATAAAAGTTTTAGCCCTTTTAAAATGGAACAACTTCTATGTTTAGAGATTTTAAAGTTATGTATTGTAAATTTAAATTAAACTCAAATTAATACTTTGAAATGCTATTTGTAGACGGTGGATAACGTCAACTTTTATTAGAAGTTTAGACACCAAAGGATACATGAATACACACTAGTCTAAGGTTTTAACTGACAATTTTCACGAGTTTTGCATGTTCTATATTTTCCTGGGGCTATTCCAGAAAAGCATAAAAGAAGGATTAAAGTGCATAAAAGACACGAAACTTAACCGCGAAGGAAACATCGTCATCGAGACGTGGAAAGAGTGTAGAAGGCACCCGAAACAACCTGGGGCCGAACCCTTGCCAGGTGGGGCCGGTCGGCCCTGGGGTGGGGCCGGGTGGCGCCCCCCTAGGGTTTCGCCGCCGCCTTCTGGAGTCTTCTTCCACCGTCATTGAGGAGTCATCTTGGCCCTTGGTTAAGTCGGTTTGATCCTCGGCGCACGTGCATCCCACCGGGCTATAAATAAAGGGGCAGACCCCCCTTGGAGGCATCCTACAATCCTAGAATCATTCATCCAAGGCATCAAGTCTTCGGTCAAGCCATCAAGAGCCTCCTAGTTCATAGTTCTAACCTAATTGGATTAGAAGTAGAGGAGTTTAGTTCTTCGTCGGGATCTGGAGCCTCGGCATCTGTCTTGTCGGCGCTAGGAAACGGGGGTCCCTAACACCAGCTAATAGATTTGTGATTTGCGTGCCATGGCTCCGGATGGTGTGCAAGATGGACACAGGGAAGTATATTTGTCGGTGCTAATTTTGGCGAGGCTAACACCGGCTAGTAAATATGTGTTTTGCGGTTGAGGCTACGGATGGTGTGCAAGGGGGAACACAGGGATTATACTGGTTCAGGCCGAGCAAGCCCTACGTCCAGTGGAGAGGAGAGTCGTGTTGCCTTGCACCGGGGTGCTTGTAGTAGGGGTTACAAGCTAGTCGAGAGAGGGAAGTGCTCCCAGGTCTCTTGTGAGTGTCTAAGTGTTTACAAGTCGTTTGCTGTGGGTGAGAACTTGGAACATCTCCGTCCGTTCTCCGTTCATCTGTCTTCTGTCGTCGTCCTAAAGCTGGTCTCTGCTCTCCCTTTTATAGCCGCAAGGGAGAGGCAAAGGCAGCTACGACGCTACCTATTAAAATAGTGAGGAGTTGCCGTTCCCCGTTTGACTGGCTGCTGCCTTTTCTCCGTGTCTCCGGGGTATGGGTATGGCTGGTTCGCGAGTTCCAAGGTAGAAACAGTCGTCTGACTACGTCATGTCGTCAGCTCTCTGGGTTTTCTGGATATGGCCGTCGTGGTCCGCACGACTTTGGTGAGTTCACACCTGCCGGCTATCCTTCCGTACGATGTGACAAGAGGTGAGTCACCTTGGGACGTTGTTTCCCGAGGCTCGGGATCCTGATGGCGTGCTCGTCCTTTCGTGTGGACGGCGCAGTGGGCGTCTTTCCCAAAACGGGGCGGCGCACCGTGGACCATACCGTGGAGGACAGGTGGTATGGCCGTCAGGGGCGTGCGAAGCACGGTTGCGTCGAGAGTCTCGCCCGACGGGACAGTGCTTGTAAAGTGGTCAGAGAGATCTCTTGTGGTCCAAGATTGCTCCGCTGACATTACCTGTGCCTTGGATGTCTTCGCGAGATTGCGCTCGAGGGGGATAGGGAAGCTCGGGCGAATCGGAGACTTGGGGCGCCGAGGATGCCGCTCTCCCGAGCTCTCCCGAGCTGGTGCCGCTCTCCCGAGCTCTCCCGAGGAGGCTCGGGCGAATCGGAGGTTTGGGGCGCCGAGGACGCCGCTCTCCCGAGCTCTCTCGAGGAGGCTCGGGCGAATCGGAGCCTTGGGTGCCCAGGAGTGCTGCTTTCCCGAGCGCTCGAGCTGGTGCCGCCCCCGAGCTCTCCCGAGGAGGCTCGGGCGAATCGGAGACTTGGGCGCCCAGGAGTGCTGCTTTCCCGAGCGCTCGCCCGAGCTCTCCTGGGGAGGCTCGGGCGAATCGGAGATTTGGGCACCGAGGGTGAGGCTCGCCCGAGCTCTCCGGGGGAGGCTCGGGCGAATCGGAGATTTGGGCACCGAGGGCGCCGCCTCCCGAGCTCTCCCGAGGAGGCTCGGGCGAATCGGAGACTTGGGCGCCTGGGAGGCCGCTTGCCCGAGCTCTCCCGGGGAGGCTCGGGCGAATCGGAGACTTGGGCGCCGAGGACGCCGCTCTCCCGAGCTCTCCCGAGGAGGCTCGGGCGAATCGGAGACTTGGGCGCCGGGGAGGCCGCTTGCCCGAGCTCTCCCGAGGAGGCTCGGGCGAATCGGAGACTTGGGCGCCGGGGATGCCGCTCTCCCGAGCGCTCGCCCGAGCTCTCCTGGGGAGGCTCGGGCGAATCGGAGATTTGGGCACCGGGGAGGCCGCTTGCCCTATTGGTTCAGGCAGCTGGCTACCCTACGTCCAGTTCGAAGGAGTAGTCATGTTATCTTGCACCAGAAAGTGCTCGTAGTAGGGGTTACAAGCTTAGACGAGAGAGGGAGAGGGTCTCAAGTCTCTTGTGCGAGTGAAGTGTGTGTTCGTGTTCTATGCAGTGGTGTGTGTGGATACGGTGAAATTGAGTGATCTGCCTCTGCCCTCCCTTTTATAGTTACAAGGGAGAGGCTAGAGTTACATGTGATGCCCCGTGGTTACTGTGCTTGGCATGACTGGAGACAGTGGTGACCGGTGGCTATCGTTAGCCACGCCCTCGTCTTGGCGCCTCGAAGGTATGGCCTTGGTCATTCAGCTGATCTTCCACTGTCCGATGGGTGAGTTTCAAGGTGGCGCACCGTGCTGGACGTGGCTTGCTGTGTGGCGCTGCGTCACGGTGTCGCATCCGACCCTGCACAGTGTAACGAGAGGACCTGGTTGACCTTTGAAGATTGACTTCTGAGGCTCGAGTGCCTCCGATGCCGTCAGGAGCGTGATGGGACAGAGCGGTGGGAGTGTCCTCCCTCGGACGCGTTTTCTTCCCACATGCAGTACTTTCCCGAGGGGTAAGCGGTCCCTGTCGTAACTCTGCCCATACTCCCTGGGTTGGCGGAATGGCTGTCACCTTTCTTGCCCCTGTGTGGTTCGTGCGCCAGGGGTATGAGCTGTCGCTGTCGTAGTTGGAGAATCTCTCCATCAGCAAGGGGCGTCATACTGGTTGACTGTCCCTGTGGCAGTGTGGAAGGAGTGGACCGTCAGATCGGTCGCCAGTGGAGGTATGGCAGTTGGCACGGCGGACGCACGCATGCGGGGCGCTTGTCAGTCTCGAGGAGTCCATTCGATGGGACCGTGCTTGTAAAGTGGTCAGAGAGGTCACTTGGGTGGCAAGATTGCTCTGCTGACGTCAGCCGGGCCTCGGGCGAATCGGAGAGCTTGCGCCCGAGGGAGCTGCTTTCCCGAGCCTCGGGCGAATCGGAGAATTGCGCCCGAGGGGGCTGCTTTCCCGTGCCCTATTCGTGGAGGCTTGGGCGAATCGTAGAATTGCGCCCGAGGTCGGTGCGCCCGAGGGGGCAATTTGCTATTTAGGTATTGTTGCTTGTGGGCTTTTTACGAGTCGCGCCAGTCATGGACCTCCTGCTGGGCTTGCCTGGGCCAAGCCTTACATTGGAGAAGTGTGTGTTTTTGCGTTAAAATTAGGGTACCCCATACTTTGATACCCGACAGTAGCCCCCGAGACTGCGGTGGAGTGAAGGACACTCCTTCACAGGCTCAAGTTAGCTCTTCCTGTCGAGATGATGGAGTTTAGGTTATTTTTTCTGGTGGGTGCGCGCGAGCGCACCCACCGGGTGTAGCCCCCGATGGCCTTGGAGGGATGGTGAATCCCTTCAAGGGTTTGAAATCGCGCTTTGCAGAGTCTCGGGTGCTTCTTAGCTTGTTTGCCGACAATGCATCCCTCGGTTGGAATTTTCTGATGCCGGAGCCCCCGAGCTTGTGCCGCAGGTTGGTGGTCGACTCAGAAGTATCCTTCATCCTGCCAAGGTGCAAAAGAGAGTCTCCCGAGCCTCCGTTTTCGCATCGGAGGTCGACCAGGCTTGTTTTTCGTTAGTTCGACCTTCACGCTCTTTTTCGGGAAGAGGAAGGTTTGGTCATTCTCGACTTCCCACGGCGGGGCGCGAGTCGGCATTTCCGGTGAGCTGCAAGCGGGTTTGTCCAAGTGGAGGCCCGTGCCCCGTTCATTTGGGGTCGGCTAGTGGCCTGAGCACACTCCAAAAGTTTCCCAAGGGTCGTCCTACGGATGTCGGGTCCCTTCGATGGGTCCCGAGGGCCTGATGCCTCCCCGAGGGGATTCCGTTAGGTCGACTCACTCTTGGGACTCGGACACAGCACGTGATGTCCCTTGTGACACTCGGGCGTCAGGATACTGACCGTTTTCGTGGTCCATCCGTCAGCTGTCCCCTACTCAGTATCCCTGGGGCAACTGTTCGAGCCACTGCGGGCCAGTCTTCGATCCCATGGGAATGTAACGGGCGCCCGAGCCCGGGGTTCCTTCGTCGAGAAGGAAAATGTCGTCGGAATCAAGGCAATAATGATTTGGTGCACCTTTTGAGGCGTGGAGCCCGGCAGATGCGACGGTTCGTGGCAGTCGAGGCGGTTGCGTGCGCGAGTCCGGTGGGATCCTGGCACCGTGCTGATGGTGCGTTTTGAATAAGTCGTGCTCCTACCATTGGACCTGTGAACAATAAGTCTGGGCTGAGGTGCCCATGTAAATATCAGACTTCATGATAAAGTAAACATGGAGCCTTTCGAGGCTTTTCGTGATCATGTATAACCTATGCATGTTCGTTTTCTTTCTCATGAGTTTCAAAGCTGTGTGCGCCTCCCGACACGCGGTCAGACCTCGGGGACTTAGCATTTTTAGGGATACCGTAGCCTCGGCGGCGTAGGCAGATCCAGAGCTATGTCGGTCCGACCCGAGGGGTTCCCGCTTTGCCGCGCCCACACTGCTAGGTACCTCAGAGAAGGCTCGATTGTGATCGTTTTTTACTAAACTTCCCGAAGGCTCGTCCCTCGTCTCGCGCTTAGGCAAAACTCATGAAATTTTTCTGAAGCGCAAGTTGACCTTCGGGCAGAGGGTGGTGAGTGGAGGTGCCATAGCCCAGAGGCGTAGGCGATCTCGAGGCTCAGCCGGCCCTGCCCTAAGAGTGTCCTTTTACTTCTTTGGATTTCGCAAGTTTTGCCGGAGTGCGAGAAGGAGTTCGGCACGGACTTTTTCGAGAAAGCGACCGAAAAGATGCAGAAGAAATTAAATCATCTTTTAGAACGCTTCCCAAGTGTCCACCCCTCGTCCTACACTTAGGAAAAATTTCATGAAACTGGCTCGAAGCACAAGTCATCCGTCGGGCGATGGGTGGTGAGTGGAGGTGCCGTAGCCCGGAGGCGTAGGCGATGTCACGGCTCGGCCGGCCCTGCCCTAAGGGTGTTCTTTTGCTTGTTTGGATTTCACATATTTTTTCAAGAGCACGGGAGAGGTTCAGATGCGAGGGTGGTTTCAGTTTAAATCTCAAAATCTTTGATAAATAAAGAACGCTTCTTTATTGATTCTGAGACCACAAAAATGAACAAGGCTTGGAAGCTTAAGGGTAACGACAACTTAGCTGCTCAGTGTTTCAAGCGTTGGTGAAGACCTCGTTCTTCTCATTGGCCAACCTGTATGTTCTGGGACGGAGCACCTTGACAACGATGAATGGTCTGTAAGAGCTCGAGCGTGGACAGTTGCAGGGGTGAAGAACGTTCCGTAGGAGCGTCCTCCGTAGAGCGGTCGGCGTCCGCCTCACAGCCGGTCCCTGAGGACGATAAGGTAGATGCGAGAAGCTCGGAGATGGACTCGGGGCGCCTACAGCCGCGTAGGCATCCATGAAAGAATAGACTGAGCGAGGGTGGGTTGCAGCGGCATTGTAAAGCCCTTAGGGTGGCGTCCTGCGCCGCCTGCGCCCCGATGGCGATTAGGCAAACGCTGGATAATGACCCCGCGATGGAGTCAATGCTGAGGGCCGGGCGCAATGTCCTGGTGGAGGTTGGGGGTCGTCCCCATCTCTCACGGAGGAGCCAGGAACATCCTGCCCGTGCCACTCCTGCCTCGTGCGGCTAGGGTGGCTAGCAGGGGTTTCCCCGTGCTCGCGGGGGACCGGAGAAGATACACTACCCATAGCAGCTCTTGGTTGGGAGTAGAACCATGTCGTAACATGCCCAAGTGACATGAACTCCAGACTTCCAAACCAAAGCTCGACACCCTGAGGGAATGGGGGCTGATCGTAGTAAGCCATCCGGAGCCTAGGAAATGCGAGGATGACACGCAACGCCCCTACCTGGCGCGCCAACTGTCGGCGCTAGGAAACGGGGGTCCCTAACACCGGCTAGTAGATTTGTGATTTGCGTGCCATGGCTCCGGATGGTGTGCAAGATGGACACAGGGATGTATACTGGTTCAGGCAGCTGGCTGCCCTACGTCCAGTTCGAAGGAATAGTCATGTTATCTTGAACCAGAGAGTGCTCGTAGTAGGGGTTACAAGCTTAGGCGAGAGAGGGAGAGGGTCCCAAGTCTCTTGTGCGAGTGAAGTGTGTGTTCGTGTTCTATGCAGTGGTGTGTGTGGATGCGGTGAAATTGAGTGATCTGCCTCTGTCCTCCCTTTTATAGTTACAAGGGAGAGGCTAGAGTTACATGTGATGCCCCGTGGTTACAGTGCTTGGCATGACAGAGACAGTGGTGACCGGTGGCTATCGTCAGCCACGCCCTCGTCTTGGCGCCTCGAAGGTATGGCCTTGGTCATTCGGCTGATCTTCCACTATCCGATGGTGAGTTCCAAGGTGGCGCACTGTGCAGGACGTGGCTTGCTGCGTGGCGCTGCGTCACTGTGTCTCATCCGGCCCTGCACAGTGTAACGAGAGGACCGGTTGACCTTTGAAGATTGACTTCTGAGGCTCGGGTGCCTCTTATGCCATCGGGAGTGTGATGGGACAGAGCGTTGGGAGTGTCCTCCCTCGGACGTCTTTTCTTCCCACATGCAGTACTTTCCCGAGGGGTAAGCGGTCCCTATTGTAATTCTACCCATACTCCCGGATTGGCGGAATGGCCGTCACCTTTCTCACCCCTGTGCGGTTCGTGCGCCAGGGGTATGAGCTGTCGCTGTCGTAGTTGGAGAATCTCTCCGTCAGCAAGGGGCGTCATACGGTTGACTATCCCTGTGGCGGTGTGGAAGGAGTGGGACCGTCAGATCGGTTGCCAGTGGAGGTATGGCAGTTGGCATGGCGGACACGCGCGTGCGGGGTGCTGTCGTCTCGAGGAGTCCACTCGATGGGACCGTGCTTGTAAAGTGGTCAGAGAGGTCCCTTGGGCGGCAAGATTGCTCTGCTGACGTCAGTCGGGCCTCGGGCGAATCGGAGAGCTTGCGCCCGAGTGAGCTGCTTTCCCGAGCCTTGGGCGAATCGGAGAATTGCGCCCGAGGGGGTTGCTTTCCCGTGCCCTATTCATGGAGGCTCGGGCGAATCATAGAATTGCGCCCACGGGGTCGGTACGCCTGAGGGGGCGATTTGCTGTTTAGGTATTGTTGCCTGTGGGCTTTTTACGAGTCGCGCCGCCATGGACCTCCTGCTGGGCTTGCCTAGGCCAAGCCTTACTTTGGAGAAGTGTGTGTTTTTGCGTTAAAATTGGGTACCCCATACTTTGGTACCCGACATGTCTAGAGCGCGGAGTTCGGTATAGTTCTAGTCTCTCTCTATTATTGTATTATTCATTATGATTAGGGAAACATTGTTCTTAATAGTTCACATGTTCTTATTTGCAATAGTCTTTGTCTACTTTGATTATATGTCTAGTATAGTTGGTTTGATCTTATTGAATTCATATAATTGCTCGTATAGCGTTTATCCATGCGGACGATGGGTAGATGATGAACAATATGTAGACGTGGATGTCTAGGTATTCTGTTTATCTGCGAGTGCACCCTGATATGCCGGGTCGTGTGGTAGATCGCGTAGGTGACAGCTACGTTGAGTACTCTGTAGTCCACCCCCTGTATGTAGGCAAGCAGGCACGGTCGCGAAGTTGGGTGATGACTCTGTTTTCACATGCTTCCTAGATGATGCCCTTTACATGTGATCATGATATAGGATTAGTCGAACAATGGCTGCTAGATGTAATTGCACTAATTAGAGTTATTCATTGACGTAGTCATAGAATTACCTTAGATATTAATTCATTAGTTTATCCATTGGCTAGCTATTACTATGACCAGAGAGTGCTTCGATGTTTATCATTTATTTATAATGCTTGATCATACTTATCCCCTTTATTTATCTTATTTACCTTGTGACCTCTACCTGTTATGAGTAGAGTATATGACATCATTATCACCGCTTATCCATTGTATATAATCACTATCAGTATAATAGATTAAAGTTTATCTTAGTCCTTCCCAGTGGTATAAATATAAATCGACAACCTGATAGAACTCCTAGGTAAAATGCTATAATGGTATAATTATCTGTCCGCTTGCAGAATTGATCTTAGTTTATATATTTTATATTTCTGCCTAGCCACGTAGGATGATATATGAAACCTTTATTTATTGTTTAGCATATATAATTAGGGATGACAACCTAGTTCATGTATAAGAATGTTGGTAATAGATAAGTGGCTAGTTGCTAATGACAAGTTAATTAATTACCATACATCTTCTAATCTCGTCTTTCGTATTAAAAGTTATATAGTTATATTTGGTGACGTTAGTAGATGTCAACAAGTATTTTTGGCGCCGTTGCCGGAGAAGGCACATTAAACTTAGAAAATATTGATAGCATATATACATAATGGATAAGATTGTGTTACCGATTGATCTCTAATTCAAACAGGCACACCCTTGTTTTTTTATCATTTGCTTATCTTATGCAGGGTGATGAATGAATGGATTTTCTCTTCCAAACAACTTTACTGACAATCCAGAGAAACTTCTTAGAAGGAAGAAGGTTATATAGGCAAGGGACAATTTCAAGTCGCTATCAATAATACCCATTGCCGCTCAAGCTCGTCCATCAGAGGAGCCAGCTCTAACATTGGAAGAAGAACATTTAGGAGAATATTTGTTTGAAGACATGGCTGAGAAGACACTGCGCGAGTTCTCTGTCCAACAATAGAAAACATCCAGACTGGACCAGTAGTCAACACTAGGGAGAATTGATTCGAACTCAAGCCTGCTCTTATCACCATGGCTCAAGCCAGTCAATTTTGTGGAAAAGCTCATGAAGATGCAAGTGCACACTTACAACACTTTCTAGAGATCTGCAGCACCTTCAAGATCAGAAGAGTACCAAGAGATGCTATTTTACTCCGTCATTTCCCATTTTCACTTTTGGGGAAAGCTAAGCAGTGGTTCTACGCCAACAAAGACAAGAGCAGTACATGGGACCAATGCTCAACTAGTTTTCTATCAAAGTTCTTTCCTACAGGTAAGACGAATGCTCTGCGTGGAAAAATTTCAAGCTTTCAGCAGCAACATGATGAATCATTCACTGAAGCATGGGAGATATTCCAAGACTATATTAAAGACTGTCCTCATCATGGGATAGAGGATTGGCTACTATTGCAGACCTTCTACCACGGGCTTATCTCAAGCACCCGTGAGTCCATAGATGGTGCAGCAAGGAGGAGCTTTCCTGTCACTTAAGCTTCCAGAAGCTAAAGCACTTGTTGAAAAGATGGCCTCAAATTCAAACTGTAATGAAGAACGTACTCAACCTCGCAAGAGAGGAGGAGGCATCCATTATCTCAAAGGAAACCGACATGGTCACTGCCAAACTAGACCTCATCATGAAGAAGCTCGACCTAGAGAAGAAGGAAGTCATGCACATCAATGATTCTCGCATGACCTGTGAAGAATGTGGAGATTTCGGGCATTCAGCTGTCAACTGCCCTACACTGCAAGAGGATGTGAACTTCATCAACAACAACACCTACTATCGTCCTCAACAAGGTCAAGGATGGAACTAGCCAAACCAGGGATGGAATCAGCAACCTCGACAAGGTAATTACCAAGGTAACAACCAAGGTAATAATTACAATAATTACAATCTTCCACCTTTAAGAGATTTAGTTGCTGGTCAATCTAAATTATTAGATCAAATGTCTAGAAAGGTAGCCTCTAATAATAAAGCTTTAGAAAACATAAATACTAGAATGGAAACCTTTACTTCTGCTATAAAGAATCAGCACAGCTTTAATAAAATGTTAGAAACACAATTAGCTCAGTTAGCTGCTGCTGTCCCTCCATTTGAGAAAGTAAGATTCCGGGCCAGCCGGAAGATCTAGAAACTGCTAACCTTGTTGATATTCATAATGCAACCCAGTACTATATTGAGCCTGTAGATATACAGTGGATTGATCACTCACTACCTGAGAAGATGGGAGACCCTGGAAGACATTATTCCTATCTCTATAGGATGTCACAGCTTCCCAGAGGCTATCTGCGATTTTGGCGCAAGTGTCAACATAATGCCCAAGGTAATTTATGAGAAAATTTTAGGTGACCCTTTGTTGTACACAGATATGCGTTTGCAGCTTGCAGATCAGTCCATTTGCTACCCCGAAGGAGTGCTAGAAGAATCTGTTATCAGAGTGGGGCAATCATATGTCCCAGTTGACTTCGTGATCATGGAGACAAGAAGGAGATGAGAAGGCACCCATTATTTTGGGACGACCATTCTTGTGCACAATCAAAGCCATTATCTATGCGAAACATGTTAAGATTGTCCTCTCTATCAAGGACAAGAAAGAAAGATTCTCATTCAAGAACCGCATCCTGAAGACTCCTGCAGCCCCGAAGCAATTCTATCGACAAGAAGAGCAACAACAACCAGTACCGAAAAAGAAGAACAATAGAAGATGGAGGAAGAACAAGCCTCAGCATATACCTAAAGAAACCGCTCAACTAATCATTGCTCTCAACACAGAAAATGATCATATGCTCCCAAAACCATTCCCAACAAAGAGAGGTGACCCAAGTGTACCAATCATTGACTGCACGATCAGAGACACCACTTTTCCCGACACCATCTGCGACACTGGATCAGACGTCAACATAATGTCCAAAAAGGTATATGATGATTTATTTAATGATTCACCTCTATACCCAACATATATTCAGTTGCAGATGGCAGACCAATCGTTAAGATTCCCTGAGGGCGTGGTCAAGGACGTTATGGTAGGGATTCAAGACAAATACATATCCACAGATTTTCTAGTTCTTGACATGCAGGGAGACGATGAATCACCTGTTCTTTTGGAAAGACCGTTCCTCTACACTGCCAATGCCATTATCTACATCGGGTCCGGACAGATCCACTTTAACCTACCCACGGGAAAGGTACGCTGTCAATTTAGAACACTTCTTAACCATGAGCAGATCAGGAAGCAACGCAACAGGAGAAGACGCCTAGCCCGCCGTCAAGCTGCCCAGCCTCACTGTGGATGGGAGGAATTCCCTGGTAAGATTGTGAAGTATGAAGACTGCTATAAGGAGCAAGAGAAAGCCATACAAGCATCACGCTGGAGTGAGTGGGAAGCGGAAACTGAAAGGATGGATCAGATTGCTAAGGCAGAGAAGGAAGAGATCCACGCAAGAGTAGAAGAATGGATGAAGAAGGATAAAGAGGCAAGAGAATCACACCTGAGAGAGAGCAACAAGAAAGAGCTGGAGCTAGAAAAGAGAGAAGTAGAAGAGACAGAAATGAGATGGAAGGAGAAGGAAGAAGCACCTACTACACCACCGCAAAATGGGGAATTAACTGAGGTAACCTCAGACGATGAACCTACTGAGTAAGTACTCTCCTCTATCTAAATCCTGTCGGTAGACTTTAAATTCCACACCCTAGCCATAAAGTCAAAATGGTTATTATCTAATTAAGTTAGCATTTATTAGTAATTTTGTATCAACACATTTATTAGTACAATCACTTTTTGCATATTAAAAATAAACCAAAAAAACCTAAAGCCCCATGTGAATACACTTATGGTAAACCCTGAAGTAATATTTACTGTGGTGGCATAAAAATAAAAATAATATATATATAAATGGTAGTAGCATTTGTATTTACTCTGTTGCATTATAAAAATCCTAAGCCCCATAAGAATAAATATTTTTCGTGGTGGCATAAAAACATAGTATGCATACATATTTGATTGCTGTATAAGAAAATTCGAAAATCCTAAAAAGAGAATCCTGTTAGAATCTGTCAGTTAAAATCAACTCAAAAGAATAATCAATTAATCATTGGCTTACCGCTAACCCTTATCACATTTGAGCCTCGAGTTTTGCTTTTCTTTTTGGAGTATAATTAAGCAGTAACAATATTATGACTAAGGAGAGAGTCTATCAGTGGCGCCCACTAGGACCACCACTGGCTAGCTCACTCTAAGGATCATTCAACGCCAAATATTACAAACATCAAGCTTGAGGGAGGAGCATCCCCTAATTATCAGGTAATTATACCTATACGATTATCGATTCTATTTTATAAAGTCATAAAATACCAAAAACATGTGAACACATGAAGGTTCACCATAGTACCATAAGAAAATTTAAAAAATACCAAAAATATGTGGGCACATGAAGGTCCACACTTTTTAGAAAAACCCAAAAATATGTGGGCACATGAAGATCCACCCAATTAGGAAACTTCTGCTGGAAATATAAAATCAATCACTTACCATGGAGTGGTACTAAACTTAACCCCTCTTCATGAGATTTGGTATTTTTGTCGACAATTGAGTTTCACAGAAAAATATAAGATCAAAAAGCTAGTCAACCCGACGCCCTTACACTGCCGATACACCTGCTCCCAGAAAGATCACTCAATTTGCAACATCAAAAGACCCTGTCAAACATCCAGCTTGGGGGAGGGCACCCTCCATTTAAAATCCAGGTAAGTATAAGTTTTCCACTTTATTATTATTACTTTTCGCGTGAGTTAGCTAGTAAGATAAAATTTGAAAACTAAATAAATATTTATCTATATATTAGAATATGTTCAGAGTCATTCTAGGCTAGAATTAAAAACAATTGATGAACATTAAAATTTTATCTTGTAGATGATGAATAATTGTTCTGCCATAATAATTTTCAAGTGTCTAGTTTTTAAATCATGAATTCTCGCAAGTTTTAGATACTACTGTTTTGACTTAAGAATTTATTCTGAACCTGAAACTTGTGGAGGCATATGCTTGAGCTAAGTCTAGGTGATTGATTGATATGATACATGAAAGTCTGAGCTGCTATTTATATTATTCCTAGCATTACTAAATTCTGGAGATTTATCTTGAAAACTTAAAATCTACATGATGAGCTCTTGTATAACAAAGTATGAATTCTTACCAAAGCCATATATGATACATTTAGAGTTAAGAAAACCCTTGCACATTCATGCTGCTTGTTTTGCATTGAGTTCAGTCAACCTTTGTTGTATACCTCATGAGAGTCTTGTCATGCTTTTAAAACCAAGATCACGTACACACTCCACCCACATATGCATTATTCCTATCCTGAGAATAATCTCAACCATTTCCACTTTCATCTATATTCATCATAAAATGTTTTCTCCTACATTGGGAGTAAACACCCAAAAATATACCCCGTAGGACAGCCCTGTTATAAATGCTCTATGTTTTTATCATTATTATCTCTCCAAATCATTTATTGGATGCATGTGGCTATGCAAAAGTATGAAAAGAAAAGGGAGTAAAAGATGGACAAGTGTCTCAACAATTAAAGCAATGGGTACTAGATGCCCGCCTCCCTGATTGAAAAAAAAAGAAGAAAGAAAAAAAGATAGTCCATGTTTCCTGCAAATCATAAAGAGAGATTTAATTTTCAAAAGAGCATAAGTAGAATTAGGATTAGCCACTAAATACTACATATATACATATCCATCATATTCCATACACATGCACATCTTGCTTTAATTGTATGCCTCGATTCTCTGTGGATCCATTGTTTAACTTTACAATATATGAATTGCAAGTATGCTCATTCGCGTTATTGCCACTCCTATGGGCTCCACTATAATCTTTAGCTATAGGTAGGCATAATATCGTTAATGCTGCAGTGTGACCCATAAATACCACATATTAAGAGACTTGAGGGTGTCATACAATTAAGCTCTGAGTTTTATTTTGAAAATTTGCAAAACTCCGGAATATTGGTACTGTGAAGAATTTGCTACAAAGTGCTTGACTTGATTGTTCTATCTTTCAATTACTCAAGATTACACGAAAGCTTTAAAGCTCCATGGTTAAAGGTAAAATGGGTAAGTTTGAAAGTTAGAATAGTTATTGTCTAATCTGGAGGAGAATCTCTGTTTGAGAGCATGTGTACTTGAAAAGCCTGAAAGCATTGTAGCAACTCCTGATCCAAATACTTTGCTAAATTAGGCTTAATTTGTTTGCCATGGGACTGGCAAACAGGTAAGCTTGGGGGTGTTGTTGACGGTGGATAACGTCAACTTTTATTAGAACTTTAGACACCAAAGGATACATGAATACACACTAGTCTAGAGTTTTAACTGATAATTTTCATGAGTTTTGCATGTTCTGTATTTTCTAGGGTCTATTCCAGAAAAGCATAAAAAAGGATTAAAGTGCATAAAAGACACAAAACTTAACCGCGAAGGAAACATCGTCATCGGGACGTGGGAAGAGTGTAGAAGGCACTCGAAGCAAACTGGGGCCGAACCCCTGCCAAGTGGGGCCGAGCGGTGCCCCCCCTAGGGTTTCACCGCCGTCTTCTGGAGTCTTCTTCCACCGCCTTTGAGGAGTCATCTCGGCCCTTGGTTAAGTCGGTTTGATCCTACGGCGCACGTGCATCCCACTGGGCTATAAATAAAGGGGCAGGCCCCCTGCAGGCATCCTATAATCCCAGAATCATTCATCCAAAGCATCAAGTCTTTGGTCAAGCCATCAAGGGCCTTCTACTTCATAGTTCTAGGCTAATTAGATTAGAAGTAGAGGAGTTTAGTTCTTCGTCGGGATCTGGAGCCCCGGCATCTGTCTGGAGCGCGGAGTTCGGTATAGTTCTAGTCTCTCTCTATTATTGTATTATTGATTATGATTAGGGAAATATTGTTCTTAATAGTTCATATGTTCTTATTTATAATAGTCTTTGTCTACTTTGATTATATATCTAGTATAGTTAGTTTGATCTTATTGAATTAATGTAATTGCTCGTATAGCGTGCATCCATGCGGACGATGCGTAGATGATGAACAATATGTAGACGTGGTGTCTAGGTATTCTGTTTATCTGCGAGTGCACCCTAATGTGCCGTGTCGTGTGGTAGATCGCGTAGGTGACAGCTACGTTGAATTCTCTGTAGTCCACCCCCTGTATGTAGGCAAGCAGGCACGGTCGCGAAGTTGGGTGATGACTCTGTTTCACATCCTTCCTAGATGATGCCCTTTACATGTGATCTTGATATAGGATTAGTCTAACAATGACGGGTAGATGTAATTGCACTAATTAGAGTTATTCATTAACGTAGCCATAGAATTACCTTAGATATTAATTCCTTAGTTTATCCATTAGCTAGCTATTACTATGACTAGAGAGTGCTCTGATGTTTATCTTTTATTTATAATGTTTGATCATAGTTATCACCTTTATTTATCTTATTTATCCTTGTGACCTCTACCTGTTATGAGTAGAGTATATGACATCGTTATCACCGCTTATCCATTGTATATAATCGATATCAATATAATAGATTAAAGTTTATCTTAGTCCTCTCCAGTGGTATAAATATAAATCGACAACCTGGTAGAATTCTTAGGTAAAATGCTACAATGGTATAATTATCTGTCCGCTTGCAGAATTGATCTTAGTTTATATATTTTATATTTCTGCCTAGCCACATAGGATGATATATGAAACCTTTATTTATTGTTTAGCATATATAATTAGGGATCACAACCTAGTTCATACATAAGAATGTTGGTAATAGATAAGTGGCTAGTTACTAATGACAAGTTAATTAATTGCGCTACAGTGCTCTGCCCCTCTCCTGCCCTTGCACCGTGCCGGGTCCCCTCGCGCGTGCCGCGCCGCGCGCCGGCGACGCCCGGGGCCGGTCTGCCGCGTGTCGCCGACGGGGCAGGGTCCGTGGGGGTCCTCTCTGCGTCGTGCGTCCATCCTCTCCCCATATAAGGCACCGTTTCCCCCTTCTTGTTTCCGTTGCCGCCGCAGGAAGGCTCTCGGTCGCCGACGAGCACTCCATGTTCGCCGTTCCAATTCGCTCTCTGTGGAGTGTCTTGTTGGCATTTATTAACATCGTTACAAAAGATAGACTAAAAGTCCATCCCAGTCAACGGCGCTAGAAATGCTTGTTGGCGTCTCTTAGTATTACTACTAAAGATAGACTATAAGTCTGTCCTTAGTAATAATACTAAAAACGCAAGTTGACATTCCCAACCACCATTAATTCAGAAAGGTAACCCTTGGCCCTTAAAGGCACCGGCCTAGGTAGTGCAGTCTGGTAATAACAGTTAGAAGTGCCGGATTGCCCTTCCTAACCGTCATTACTTACGATATGCAAAACTGTGACACGGCGCCGTGGGGTGCATAAGAATTACAATCCTTAAGTAATGGTACTTAGGTACGCCAATCGATAGCTCAGTAAGAAATAAGATAACTCTGCAAACGCACAGAACTATCATTGTAGCATTTCAATCCGTGAGTAGGGTGTCGTATTTATAATTTTCCGTAGGAGGGCAATATGCATCAAGCACGGTGTAAACATGATCACTTATTGAGTGCAACGGTAGGCATAGAGTAAACAGGAATAAGACATGATTTCAAGATAGTGGACACACATATGGATCAACCTCAAGGATAAAAGAAAAATAAAGAATAAAAGAATATATCTAACTGAGCAGGCATTGATCATATATAATTATGCAAAGAACTGTTAGCAAATCATCTAATTAGTAGTTCTAGTATCAGGACTAAGTCTGGGGTGATAGGGAGATCCCCACAGCTGGTCTGCCAGCCGATAGAGACTTTACGAACTCCTACTCAATATCCGAACGTGGGGGAATGCTAGGGATGGACAGGGCTGTCACCACCTGTCCACCTACCCCTCTGCCCGTGGGATACCGACATATTCGCTGATCTCCGCATACCCAAGCTCCATGCTTGCATACTTGGAAACAACTCCTAACCCCCAGCGGACCCCAACCCTTCGGATTGACATGCTAGGTTAAGAGCAGCCATGACAGCACGACGAACCATCACCTCATTCCTAGTTCTTCCTCTATTCATACTAATTCGATGAACAATGAAGAACGATGATGAACAAGTCAAGAACATGATACATAAACTATATTCTAGCTCATATACTATGCTCATAAGATCATAATTAGACTCTAGTTCATATGCATAATCATATAAGTATGATAAGAACTTGCTCATGGAAGAAGACCGAATTGTATTCATACCAAGATGATCCTTTTCTTCCAAGGAGACAAGCTCTCCTTGATAGCTCTTGCCTTGCTCACAAACTACTACAACTACTCTAAAGATACAAGTGAGAGGTGTGAGGTAGATGACTCCAAATGATGTGTGTCTTGAAGGGGATGGAGCACCATCTATTTATAAGTGAAACTATTTCGGTTTCGGCGTTCTAAACATGGAAGCAGGTGAAACCGCCTTGAGTACTGTGACTGAAGATGGGCCTAGGAAGTGCCATCTAGGGGCGGCCTGCCCCTGGGGGAGGCGGCAACTGGCCATCGCCTTCGGGTGGTCGGTTGCTCCCTGGGCCTGGGCCTCTCCCTTGGTTGCGGATGGATCCAGTTACGCTTTGAAGGTGGGCTTCTTTAGTATTCTTTGGTTGCGCATTTGTTGGATTCGTCATTTGACTTTGCGCTTTCTTACATGTTGATGCGTATTTCCACTTGTTATGCCATAAAACCTGTAAAACATGAATGCTGGGGGTACAAGTGGAACTTGTTAGTAGTAAAGGCATATGTGCTAGAATATGATTATTAATCCTCTTTTTAGTCTAAGTTGGTGGTATAAAATTTATCCATAAGGACCACCAACAAGACCCCCAAGCTTAACCTTTGCTCGTCCCGAGCAAATAGCTAAGTATGGTTGTTGATCAGGAGTTGCTACAATACCGATATAATTCATAAGTGTCATACCTATAACATAGCATTCATTCGTAATTTAAATAAGTTGACATTCTATCCACTCTTTATCCTTGATTTCTTATGGGGCTTGTAGTTTCTCCAATTTCTTGGGCGGTTGTAAGATAGAATGATTATAATAGACTCACCAATCATTCATTCTTTGATAGACCTTTGATCCGGAGGTTTTATGAATTTTTGCAAAATAAACCAAGTTCCTCAAATGATTCTCTCAATCGCTCAATGTGTATGGTTTACCTTACCAAAGGCATTGTAGCGTTGCCTTTTCATCCTACTACTAAGGCTGAGAGTGGAGTTTTGGGTAGGTATGAAGGTGGGCGTACTTACATTACTTATATTGCTGAGTCAAAGACCGGACCATAAGGAGATACAAGTCATATACCTTGATTGAGATGTGCAAGTGTGTGGAATATGAGTATGGTAAAAACATATCTCTAAACTTTTGGCACTCCATGCATCATGACTCTCTCTTATTGGATGGAATAAAACTTTTTGGAGGAATATGGGCCATAGAAATATCATCATTTTTTTTGAACGGGTATTTGTATTTTCTTTCCCGTTTGTTTTCTCATGCCCCTTTGGCTCCCTTTTCTTTTAGCATAGCCCATATTTTGATTTGACATATGAAAACTTTTGGATGGAGAGACGTCATGATGGCGAACAAGGAGTGAAAACTTTTTGCATGCACGGCTCTCAAAGTGAGGGTCGGCATTTTTATTTGGTGTATGAAAGGTGCATGTTGTGCGCAACTCTCAGGATGAGAGTCGACTTTATTTAGTGGGTATACGTGAATCTCAATCATGGGTGTATGATCATAATCTCACTAGGTCTCAGCATTTTGACTCAACTCAAAGTTCCGTAAGTAGCAAATGACTAAGTGTTTGTAAAGGTAGAGTATGTCATATGGCCTTGGTAGGTATTTTATAATCATTGGGGAACTTTTTTGATTTTTGAATTTTTGAAAAGAAATCTCCGGATGTCAAGTTTCTCTTAGAACAAAGTCATAGCAAAGTCTATTTCTACCATCTCATATCTTGCAACAACTTAGAAAAGGATCTTGTAATTGCAACCCACAAGATTTCAAGTTCTCAGAATGAGATATTTTTAGCCAACAAACTTAAATCTTGAGGAATACTAAGTTATAACTTAGGCACAAACGAATTATAGACAGAACAACTATTCATCATTTCAACAGAAGAGAAACTAACATATGTTAGCACATATGGGAGTGGAATATTTTATTTATTATTTTTAACTAAGGAAATAAAATTGCAGAATTTAAAAGTGCGAGAATTAAAGTGCAAGAAATTTAAAGATACATGTTACCTCTTGTTGATCTCCTCCCCCAAGCTAGTTCAAGGCCTAGGTCTCGGGAATTGTCCCATGGACCAAAGGTAGGCCATCTGTGCCTCATGCCGCCGCCGGTTCGCATCTTCGAGGTCCATGAACTGCTGCTGGTACTGCTCATGCCATTGGGTAGAAGTCTGGATGTGAGCATTGAGCGTACCTTGGATTTGTCTGTTTTGCAATTCTAGTCCTCCCATGCGTGTGTTGAGCATCTCTAGTGTGACCGGCTGTGGGTGTATCGGAGGTGGCATACCTTCAAAATCTGGAGAATGGTCGTGCTCGGGCTGCCTTGATCCCCCTGCCTCCTGCGAGTGTTGCCACCCTGACCCTCTAGCCGCATAAGGATGAGGAACATGTCCCATACCATATCCATACCCAGGGATGAACCCAGGTGTAGATATGACCGGGGACCATTCCACCCTTGGTATTGTGGTGGGCATGGTCGGGTGTGGTGTAGGCTGCACAAGTTGCGCAGGCTCTTCCTCCTGTACTTCTCTCCTCCGTGATCTCCTGCGAGAAACAGAACTCCTGCGTGCTTCTTCCTTTTCGACAAGGTCAAAGGTGAGAGATGGGGATTTATATAAAGCAAGATCCGGGTTAGGTAACGGAATCTCGTTTATATATCCTGGATAATAAAATACCAGGTTTGTTCCTGAGTCATCACGTTTTATGGTATGACCTTGAGTAAAATAATACTCATCGATCATAATGCATGGAGTGGAGAGATAAACAATAGTGTTAGCACCATGAGGATCAACACTAGCAGCAAGACGTGTGATGAGTGAAGTGCACATAATTGGTGTGGAAGTTTTAAAAGAGTTTAACCAGTGCTTAACAATGTCATAGACAGGAGCAACTTTAATATTTTTAAGCATGGCATAAAGCAACTTCAACTCAATATCATAAGCATGGTGAGTGTCATCTCTAGGAAAGAAAGAATTAGCAATCCATTTATACATAAACTTTAAAGAAGGATGGTGGATGGTGTTGATATTGGGTTGGAATTTTCCAGTCACATTTTGTCCGGTTATCAAGTGCCAAAAAGCATGACGCTGATAACCCGAAAGAGTGAAACCCAAATCAACAGAGCATCGCTCATGAAAACCCAAGTGTGTAGCAAAATCTTTCCAGTAAAGGCTATGTTCTTTCCCAAAGCAGGGAAAAGTAATATCATAATCTACAATTTGTAAAGTGCCCAAGATTAGGATGGTCAAAAGACGAGATCCAAGTTCGTGCACGGGGGCAACTTGGCTCCAACCAACATTTTCGAAAATGGTATTAAATTCAACGTTCATACCTGTCTGCTGGAGAAGGTGTGGGTCGAAGGCCGGTGTATGCAGGAATTCGCGTCCCTTCAAGAGGTTGTATGCTTGCATTTCCTGCTCGCTCTCCAAGTCGATGAAGGGAGCGTCAGCCTCGTCGATGGCGTGGCCTCTTGGCGCCTCCTCTTCTTCATGCAGCGGGCTCTCCTCACGTGTGGGGGGTACTTTGACTAGACTCCCCACGAGAGCGATGGCCTTTCCGGAACATGCCGAAAATCCGACCTCCGATCCCACTCATGTTGAGGTTGGCACAAGAACTTGACTTGTGATGGGAGTGGAAGAGGTTTGTGCAGGATTTCCTTGCACTTGAACTTTATGGAAAAATGCTTGGAGAATGGTGGAGCAAGAGAGTGATGGAGGGCAGTGAAAAATGTGAGAATGAGAGGGGTGAGGAGCTCCACCCGAATGCTCTGGTATTTATAGAGTTGATCGCAGGCGGGGGAGTGCTCCTTGCAATGGCTAGTAGCCGTTGGCAAAAGGACACGCCTTAGAGCCGTTGGCCAGGGGGCGGTCGCCCCTAGGACCGGCCGGTCCCCTGCTGGCATCGGTTCTGCCCAGTCTTTTTTTTAGTTCCCTCAAACGGCTATTTCTGATGTGTAGCCGGTTACGAATGACTCCCATTTGAAATTTTGCTCCAATTTTTTATTTTTCACAAGTTTTATTTGAAACTTTTTGATTTTTAAAAATTATTTAAAAATAATATTTAGACTCAACAAAATTTATTCTTTCTGAAAATTATTTTTATAGAATTTTTGGAGAAGAATTTATTTTGAACTAAAAATAAATTTTTATAAATCTAGGAAGAGGGAATCATTTCTTTTGATGCAAGAAAATAATTTTATTATTTATATATATATATTTTTCTCAAAAGGATAAGATACGATACCTGAGTGGGGACACCCCCCAAGCTTGAATGATGGTGTGGGCCCGTTCAGATAATTATTATGCATATATATATGAATATATACATATATATTATTTTGATAACTACCTGATGACCTTCGGCAAGGGCTCGGGCTCAACGTTTATAGTCTGTTGGCCAGACTTCCCTTCCTTTATTGATCTGTAGCTGCATGAACCAACTCGGGAGAAGTCTCGGGTTGCCCCAGGATTTTTCCCGTATTGTCGACAGGAATAGAAGCAGTTATTTGTGCCATTTGTGTTTTTATCATTTTATTAAAACTTGCTTGATTTTGAATAGAAGAAGACAAAGTTTCAAGCTTGGCATTTATATTTTCAAATATTTTATCGTTGAAGGATAGCTTTTTGGTTAAATTTTCATTGATTTTAGCTTGTCCTAGAACGAGATCTTTTAAGGAAGGTTGGTTTGAATTGAAATTTGAATTGAAATTATTACCTTGCGGGCGGTGTTGGTTGTTCCACCCGTTATTACCTTGCTATGGTTGGCGAAACCCGTTGTTGACATATGAAGCTTCTTCTTGGGTTTCGGTGCAGTTGTTCGCCGAGTGGCCAACGTTCCCACAGACTTCACACGTCATGTGTGAATCCATGACTTGGACGGTACTCATGGAAGGGTTGGTAGCACGATCGTCCAGCTTTTGCATCAGCAAGTCTAATTTTACAGCAAGCAAGTCCGTCTCCTTCACAGTATGCGTGCCTTTTTGTGTTTTTCTTCCTTCTCCCCAACTCTGATTGGCCACCATCTTCTCAATGAGTGCAGTTGCATCCGCGATGGTGAGGGAGAGGAATGCACCTCCAGCTGCGGTATCTACGTGCCCCTTTGACATGGCCGTGAGGCCTTCATAAAAGTTTTGGAGCATGAGCCAATCTTCCATTCCATGATGAGGGCAGGCACAGATGTACTCTTGAAGCCTTTCCCATGCTTCGGGGATAGATTCAAGGGAAGATTGCTGGAAGTTTGAGATCTTCCCCCTCAGAGCGCTGGTCTTGCTCATGGGGAAGAACTTGGAGAGGAATGCTGCGGAACACTTGTCCCAAGTGTTGACGGCTTCCTTATTTTGATAGAACCATTGTTTCGCTTTCCCCGTAAGGGAGAAAGGAAACAAGCGGAGCCTAATACTGTCTTGTGTGACGTCTTTGATGACAATGGTGTCGCACAGCTCAAGGAAGTGTTGCGAATGAGCGTTTGCATTCTCGCTTGGCAAGCCATAGAACTGGCTTGCCTGCACCATCGAGATAAGGCCTGTACGGATCTCGAAATTTCCATTTCCGATGTTGCCAGCGGGCCCAACGGGCACGTTGGCAACAGCGGGGATGGAGTAGTCACGGAGTGTCTTGGCCATGACGGTAGTAGCAGGATGGTGCGGGAACGAACGATTCGTCTGCCGACGGAGTAGCAGAAGAAGAAATGGTACGAGACCTTTTCTTCCTTAGGAGTGCTTCCGGATTGCTGATGAAATTGTTCGGCAGAGCAAAACCGCTCATACACTATCCTGTTTTCATTCCAATAAAAAGAGGAAGAAAACAGCGAAGTTAGCCTGTTTAAACTACGTCTACCAGTGCTTATTTTGTGATTAATGTTTATGCCAGCTTAGATGTTTTTGCCCTCCCGGGCAACGGCGCCAGAAATGCTTGTTGATATTTCTTAACATCGTTACAAAAGATAGACTAAAAGTCCATCCCAGGCAACGGCGCTAGAAATGCTTGTTGGCGTCTCTTAGTATTACTACTAAAGATAGACTATAAGTCCGTCCTTAATAATAATACTAAAAACGCAAGTTGGCATCCCCAACCACCATTAATCAGAAAGGTAACCCTTGGCCCTTAAAGGCGCCGGCCTAGATAGTGCAGTCTGGTAATAGCAGCTAAAAGTGTCGTATTGGCCTTCCTAACCGTCATTACTTACGATATGCAAAACTGTGACACGGCGCCGTGGTGTACACAAGAATTATAATCCTTAAGTAATGGTACTTAGGTACGCCAATCGATAGCTCAGTAAGAAATAAGATAACTCTGCAAGCGCACAGAACTATCATTGTAGCATTTCAACCCGTGAGTAGGGTGTCGTATTTATAATTTTCCTGTAGGAGGGCAATATGCATCAAGCGTAGTGTAAACATGATCACTTATTGAGTGCAATGGTAGGCATAGAGTAAACAGGAATAAGACATAATTTCAAGATAGTGGACACACATATGGATCAACCTCAAGGATAAAAGAAAAATAAAGAATAAATGAATATATCTAACTGAGCAGGCATTGATCATATATAATTATGCAAAGAACTATTAGCAAATCATCTAATTAGTAGTTCTAGTATCAGGACTAAGTCTGGGGTGATAGGGAGATCCCCGCAGCTGGTCTGCCAGCCGATAGAGACTTTACGAACTCCTACTCAATATCCGAACGTGGGGGAATGCTAGGGATGGACAGGGCTGTCACCACCTGTCCACCTACGCCACTGCCCGTGGGATACCGACATATTCGCCGATCTCCGCATACCCAAGCTACATGCTTGCATACTTGGAAACAACTCCTAACCCCCGCGGACCCCAACCCTTCGGATTGACAGGCTAGGTTAAGAGCAGCCATGACAGCACGACGAACCATCACCTCATTCCTAGTTCTTCCTCTATTCATACTAATTCGATGAACAATGAAGAACGATGATGAACAAGTCAAGAACATGATACATAAACTATATTCTAGCTCATATACTATGCTCATAACAAGATCATAACTAGACTCTAGTTCATATGCATAATCATATAAGTATGATACGAACTTGCTCATGGAAGAATACCGAATTGTATTCATACCAAGATGATTCCTTTTCTTTCAAGGAGACAAGCTCTCCTTGATAGCTCTTGCCTTGCTCACAAACTACTATAACTACTCTAAAGATACAAGTGAGAGGTGTGAGGTAGATGACTCCAAATGATGTGTGTCTTGAAGGGGATGGAGCACCATCTATTTATAGTGAAACTATGACGGTTTCGGCGTTCTAAACATGGAAGCAGGTGAAACCGCCATCAGAAAACTGCCTTGAGTACTGTGGCTGAAGATGAGCCCGGGAAGTGCCATCTGGGGGGCCGCTGCCCCCGGGGGCGGTTGGTCCCTGGGAGGCGGCAACTGGCCACCGCCTTCGGGTGGTCGGTTGCTCCCTGGGCCTGGGCCTCTCTCTTGGTTGCGGATGGATCCAGTTACGCTTTGAAGGTGGGCTTCTTTAGTATTCTTTGGTTGCGCATTTGTTGGATTCGTCATTTGACTTTGCGCTTTCTTATGTTGATGCGTATTTCCACTTGTTATGCCATAAAACCTGTAAAACATGAATGCTGGGGGTACAAGTGGAACTTGTTAGTAGTAAAGGCATATGTGCTAGAATATGATTATTAATCCTCTTTTTAGTCTAAGTTGGTGGTATAAAATTTATCCATAAGGACCACCAACACTGTCTCTACCTAATTCCTCTGCTAGGTAGTTTATACACCCTATTGCGAAGCCGTTGAACCCATTATAGTCTCTCATAGTCGCCGGAGTGGTTCGGGACGGTCGTTTCCAGTCCTCGGCTCTGGCGGAGCGCCGCCGTAGCTCGTTTTCACGAGCTCAGCCACCCCCCGATGGTTTGTCCTCCCTTTCGGTTGTTGTTCTGACCATCCTACGTTTTGGAGATGTTCTTGAGCCTGTTTCTTCCTTGGTGCCTAGCATTCCCCAGAATGGAGCTCGTGTCCCCAGGGCGCGCCGCCGAGGCCATGGCGAACGTCCACGACCGGTCTCCACTCTATCTCTGCTCTAACCAGTGGATGCCAAAGCTTCACGGTGAGCTACTGGTTCCATTCCCGTTGGCCTTTTTAACTCTATCGGTCGTATCTGGCCGGAACGCCCCTCGCCGCGGTGTGCTGTGCTACCGATCCGCCACAGCCGTCTACTGGTCCACGCCCAAGCCCTAGGTCTTGCCTTAGTCGCCTAGATGGGTCCGCGTGGGTGTTGGGTACGAGAGGGTGTCTCCTTCGTCGCCGGTGTGGTCGCTGTTGGCGAGCCCGGGCGAGCAGCGTGCCGGCCACCGGTGCCCTGCTCCGCCGAAGCGTGAGGAAGGAGAGAGGGGAGCCGGCTGGGCCGCGGGGGCCGTGTTGGGCCAGACCGGCCGCGCGGGAGAGCGCGCAAAGGGAGTGCAAGAACGCATGGGCCGACCTGTCCTAGTTGGGCCGACTCAGGCCGGCTGTCGTTTTTATTTTTCCTCAGGAATTAAGTGGTATTTTCCATTTTGTGAACAAATGAATAGTGCTATATATTGTTCTTTTTGTATGAATATTTCTGCTACTCCATAAATAATAAAAATAATTACATAGACTCTTTTCAGTATGTAGTATTTAATAAAAATATTAAATAAGGGGATTAAGCACTTTCCTCAGGAAATAAAAATATGCCTTTTAATTAATAAATGGAATTTCCTAGATTTTTCTAAGTAAAAGTATATATCCAAAAATCATGAAATTTGACCTGGTACTGTTTGGGGCTGAGATCTAGCTATGTAAAAAGTTTGGGCTCGAATGGAGATAGATTATTTATCTATTTTTATGCTCTATAATTTGATTAATAAAATAAATCGAAAACCCTAATAAACTAGGTTTTGAGTGACTTTTGGAGTTGATTGTGGACCTTGGAACACGAAATCCTTGCTGTTCTATGGCATTTGATTATTTGTTGTTGTGTTCATAACTGATTGAGATAATGAAAAACTTAAGATGCTTTTTAGTTCAATTAAGTAATCCATTAGTTAATTCATGTAGGTGATATTGATTATCTCTAGGATACGATCTCTTGGGTAGAAAGGATTGGTTAAGTGTGTTTCTCATATTAGGTCTTTGTCCTTTTCGTTGGTAAACATAGGAATGACTTGCTTTATGAAATAATTAAATGTTATCACATCCTGAATAATGATCAACAAGTTGATTTTGATTGGCTTGCAATTTTATCGTGAAGGAAAGTTGTACTCCACTTTCTAAAACAAGTTTAATTTTTGTTAAATCACAATTAGTGCATCTCATACATCATGGCATACATATCATCATGTTAAGCATTGTATTATTAATTCGTGTAGTGAACGCGCGGTAATTATTATCGAAAGCAAGCCCCGAGCAAGGTCTTCACTCGGTGGATGTTGACACTTCTTAGCGCAACCACCAGAGAGGGTGTTAGGCTATCTCTGATAACGGCATTCAGAAGTGCCCTGAGGGTATTTCTTATGTCTATTGGATAATTCCGCAAGCGCACAGAATATACCGCTGTAGCACTTCACCCGGGAGTATTTCAAGGTATCGTTATTTATTTTTATCCCAAGGGAAAGCAGTTGGTAGGAATAATTAATAAAAAGAAAGAGAGATCCTTAAGTCTATACCAACTTAGTACCAGCTAGTGGTAGGGGGGTAAATCGATAGGTAGAGGAAAGGGTAATGACACCAACACACAACAAGTATTAAGATAACTAAAAGATAACTAGTAGAGTATAGGTAGGTGGGAGGACAACGAGTGAGTATAAGACTCGTATGACTACTTACTTTACTCTTATGACTTATCCTATCAAATAGATGACTCATACTAAGATAGTACCTTACTACCGGTGTGCAGGGGTAGTGCGAGACAATAGAGGACAAAACCTCTACCCGAAGCGCCTACACTCTTCTGGGAGCCTACCTTTTAAGAACTTGCCAAAAACACGTGAAGGGAATACTAAGACTAGACATGGCTGTCACCACCTGCTAGCACTCACAAACAATCCTGTGCGACAAGCGGTAATCAAAGGTAAGATCTAGTCTAAGCACCACGCTTACACTAAGTCTCACTATTCTAGTTGCGTACCAACAACTAGAACACCCTATGACAGGCGATGAACTAACACACGTTGAGTTGGGACAAGATCACTATCAAGTATAAAACAACTATGAAATAAGACAAGACACAATAATACTATAAATAATAGTAAAGACTAAGTAAGAACTTAGTGAAGTAAAGTAAAGATAATATATTGATAAATGATAAAGTCTTACAGAAGGAAAGGTACAAGAGCTATACCAGACTCTCCAGCAGACAACTCCGGAGACTCCGAGTGCAGCTCGACTCGACTCTAACTCCCACGCTAGACTAATACTACTACTAAAGGGTAGAACTCTTGTAACTTGTGTTGCATGGTGTATGATGTCTTCTTGAAAGGGAGTGGGCAGCCTCTATTTATAGTGGAGAGTGGAGGGATGCCACGTCAGCGATCCGTATGCTCCTCAACTCTCCACCCTTGGATCCTACCGCCTTGTAACCGCCTCAAGATGGACGGCTGTGGCAATTTGAGCACATGGGAAGCATGTTTGGAGTCGGTGGAGGCCAACCGACCTGGCTAGGACACCAGGGGGGTTCAGCCGACCCCACTTCTGACTAGTGGGCCCTAGCCAGGAGCTTCTAGAAGGAGTCCCCACCAGTCAGTGATGGTGTAGGTGGCTTGGTTCCCAATCTTGTGGTTCGGCCAGGTGGGTGGGTCCCACCACAGTGGCCCCCATCTGTCATAGACTCTTCCCATGTGTTGGTCCTGTCTTGGTTGCTTCAGTTTCATGCCTCAATCCGTGTGCCTTTGATCTCCACCGTTGAATGAAAGCACAAGTTGATCCGATGGATCAATTGACTTGGTTGGAGTGTCACACGGATTCTGCCACGTCACCAGAGCCAGGTGGGCCCCATGGACAGTTCGGCTGACCCATGGGTGGGCCCACCCTTGGCTCTCATCTCCTTCATTTGATGTTTTATGCAATGTGTTGAAAGGTGGTGGCCTGGGGCAACATATCATGGTTCGGCCGAACCATGTATTTAGCCCCAAGCTGCTCACTTTTGCACTGATTTGGTGTTCCCTGCAATCACAAGCTAAGAGTACATGTGGAACTAGTTATTGATAAAATATGCTCATAATATGTTTATCTTCCCTTGAATCCGAGGCCTGTTGACGATGTTTGAATGTGGAAATTTAGGGTAATTCCACCGTCAACAGTGGACATGGATCTTTCTTGGTGATTGACTTCAGGATTCTATCTGCTACAAGCAACAGGCAAGCCTCGGTGCATTCAGCCCCTTCCTTGTGATTTACAAAATATTTATAACTTGAGTTAATCTACTGCATTAAGTTTATAGGAGTTGATTGATAACCCAATTGCTGCATTACCAACCTTGACCACTGAAATACCTTGAAACCATTTTAAAATAAAATGTTTAAAAATGTTTAGCCCTGTTTGAATAATTTAGATTTGCACAAAATGCTATTTTTGAGATATTATGATATATTAATGATTAAATTCATGAGTAAGGGAATTGGTAATATTCCCGTTCGGTGGCTGTGCACCTGATCAGTACATTGTCACCGACGGGAAGGGTTTTGTCTGCTCGGTGGTTGAACACTTGGGTTAGAGTCCCAGGGCTTTGTCACCGACGGGCAAGGATTTGAAAACCGCTTGGTTACCTTGTACTTAGGTTAGAGTCCCAGTGCATTGTACCAACGGAAAAAACTTTAGGGACTGTCCGTTGTAGGCCTGCTTGTGATCGAGACTTTGTAACTAGCCACATACTCCGGGAAGCCCTGACTCCGGTGGCTCTACTACTTGAACCGACAACCACGCACTGGAAGTGGAGAGATGACGAGAGTAGTGTGTACCCTCGTGGGTTAGAGTCCCGGATTTGAGGTGTACTGTGCTCTCGGGTGGCGCAGGACCGGTTTAGGTTTTGGAAAAGCCATGGTAGACAGGGGTTGGCATATGCAAGCTTAGGTGCTACATATGCAGTATGGATAGGGATCCCCAGCTGGGTATTAATCGATTCGAATCGTCGTTGCTCCTCGGTAATGGAGACTTGATCCCCTGACTTACAGCGGATAGTGGTTCGTAACTATGATATTTTTGAGAATGAATATATAATTGGAAATGAAGGATACATGTGAAAGAACTGAGATCTATGGATATTGATTAAAATAATATTGAGCTAAAATATTGAAAGTAGGATACAAGATTAGTATTGCTTTCCCTGCAAAATATTTTGACTCTTGCTAAAGCCTTACCTTGACTCTCCTCAGCCTGCATTCCTCAGTCTCATCTTTTTGTTTAGTCGGGTAAGTCTTGCCGAGTACCCCATGTACTCAGGGTTTGTTAACCCCCTGTTGCAGGTGAGTCGAATGTACAGTTCTGCGTGGGACCGTGCCAATTGACGGACCGGGTATTGATAAAGATATGTACATGATATAACCCTTGGGCAAGGGTATAGTTGTATCCTGCTGCTCCACTACGAAACTCTGGTTCGGGATAATGTAATTTATACTTGTAAACCTATGGTTATATAATACTTCCGCACCCTGTACTCTGATTCAAATTATTTGTGTAGACTGTTGTAATACTTGCAAGGTCTTTACAATGAGATGCTCGGAGAAACGGGGTTAGGTCTTTAGGGACGATGAATGGTGCACGTGGGCCCGGTGATTTAGGCGGTTCTGCCACAGAATCCAAAGGAACCATCCATCCTCTTTTGATGTTCTCCTTTCTCCAATGTCTAAGACTACTGAACTTGAACTTGAAAGCAATCATTAGTTCCACAAGACATAAACTACACTCTCCTTCAATTTGTACATACAAGGGTAACATAGTACACTCATGCATATCAATAACATAATTCCAAGGGAAAAGTTTACACTATATTCCAACTGATCTCATTCTTTTTCAAGTTCATTCAATAGGTAGGGTCATGTGAAATCCAACCCTACAAAGGGGCTAATTTGAAATAGTTTGCCGCAATATGTCATGAGGTAAAGGACCTCACTTACCACTCATTTCCACTTAGTGTATCCCCTCTCACCTAGATTGTTCCATGCTTGCCCATTTTCTAACTTCACAGAAAATTATCTTTGTTAATATCTTGTTTTCATGATATTATTATATCACTCCAGTACAACAAAAATTATTCTAATTCATCATCTCTATATCTATCAATAAACTATAAAAAAACACGGACATCACTTCATATTTAAGTGTATGCAATCGATCCAAAAATCAACCTCAAAACAATTAAACCATGCAAAGGTAACAAACATCAAGTAATCACAAGGTTTGCTACTAAGACAATAAACATAGTATGTCAGTCTGCCCAACATGTGCCGCCGCTGGTGCCGTCTTCTTTTTGCGAGAGCGAAACAAATGTCAGTGTGAACGAACGAGGTGTAGGCACCAACAATATGGTAGCTCCTGAAGTGCATGTTGATTAATACGGTCATTGTGAAAATCCCTAACAAGAGATGTAATATGCTCAAACAAATTAGGGAGACACATAGGAAAGGCAAAGCTACCTGCTCCAAAGGAGAAGAGTCCGTATATCTGCAAAAATACACTGCCTAGAGAGGATTACAATAGTCTGTCACATAGTATTACTATTTAAGGCTCAAATTTCGCAAACAAAATTAGACACATTAAATTTGCTACAGTATATATCAGTTATTAACTTTGAATTCGCAAGAGGGAACTAGTTTGCAGTGGTCGCAATAGAATACTTCATGAGATAGAAGCAAAACCCTTAGCTACAGTCATTTCGAACTCAGTGAAAAAATACTTCTGGCAGAACATTGTATGCAGATTTGGAGTCCCAAGAGTGCTCACACTGGACAACGACAAACAGTTCGACTCTAATAACTTCAGAAACTTCTGCAAAATTATAGACATCAAACTAACCTTCGCCTCTATGTATCACCCAGAGTCCAGTGGCGCCGTAGAGACAGCAAACAAGGAATATTCTCAGCAGTCGCGAAGACTCTAGTTCGACATGAAATAAGTAAAATGAATTGAGGACCTACCGAATGTAGTATGGTCCCACAACACAACAGAGCCTCCGCATGATCAAACATCATCTTGCTTCAGACGAAGCATACTCAAAAGAAACAATAGAGGGAACAAAGCTGGAAGCCGTGGATACTATTGAGAAATACCAGACTCAAATGAAGCGATGGAGAGACAGCAAAGTGGCCAAAAAGACCATCAGGACCGGAGACCTCGTTCTCAAGTGAAGACTAGATGCCGCGAAGGCCGGAAAGTTGTAACCAAAATGAAAGGGACCCTACGCAGCAACGGAGGCAGGAAGGCCACGCTCCTACTACCTAACGGACATCACTGAAAACACTACAACCCACACCTGGAACATAACATTCTTAGAAAGTTCTAACTTTGAGATGTACCGAGCAACCTTTGAAGAAATATAATCGAAGGCCCCACCTTGTTTTATCTTTATTTTTCCTTTCACAATTTTCATTTTCAAAAGGACTGCACTCTTTTCCTCACAACAAGGGCTCCTAACGGAGGTGAGATTTCTAACAAGGCAGCTCCTACTGTAAACCCTCAGAAATATAAGGAGGATAACCCCCCAATCACAATCGCCGAAAAAAGTCAAAAGTGGTCGGCGACGAGATCACAACATTCCACATAGTTAACGCAAGGATAACCTGCCATGCTCTAAGTAGCGCGATTGACCTCCAAGAAAAATAAATCTTCGCTGGAAAGTCCTGTCCAAGCTTAGGCACCAGAGCCTCCACAAAAATGGTGGACATAAATAAATCTTTGCTAGAAAAGACCTGTCCAAATTCAGGCACCAGATTTTGTGCAAAAATAAAAGAAAAAACCTTCACTGGAAAAGACAATCCAAACTCAGTCATCAGATTTTCCGCAAATATAAAAGGAAAAAAAGCTGGAGAAGACCTGGCCAGGCTGAAGCACCAGAGAGCCACTATCAATACTATATTAGACAATTGTGGCACTAAAAAACAGGGAGAAAAAGCTTGCTAGTGGGGCCCACACATGAGCGAGTGGAGGTCCCAAACAGTTGAATAATATTGGCACTCCTAAGCGCATTATTTCTAATGGCACCACTTAATTTGTTGTGAGGAAAAAACTATTTTCATAGCTGCAAAGTAGAGCTGAATAAGATGAAGCAAACGGGGTTCTTAGAATAAAGCGATAACGAAGCCCCAACAAAAAGTCCTATCAAACAAAATCGTGTAACCGAGCTTATGTTTTTTATCAAAGCATTGATAGTATAACCTAAATGAAACTACTAGTAGTATTTTATATGATGAAAGTCGCTGGAACTAAAAAAACGTTGATTTTACCTGATGCTAATTTATTATGAGAGCAAAATACTGTTTCAAACCTTAAAAAATAAGCGCTGAGATAAAGCACGAAGCCAACAGAGCCGAAGTCGCCTAATTAAGAATCACTCCCGTCAAGTCGACGAGAAAAGTCTTCGTTCCTTTTCCCCAGTCTCGGGAACAGACAAACATTAAGGAGCATTCCGGTCCAAGGAAACAAAGCCTTTTCTTCTGCGTAATCAGAATCTTCCTAGACAGCAAATCCCAGTGAAGCTAGGCAGTTCCCGGCTCATCGGTGGTTACAGCGTCCGGCGGCGGGCAGCTACGGCAGCA
Source organism: Eremochloa ophiuroides (assembly GCA_038502445.1). NCBI lineage: Eukaryota > Viridiplantae > Streptophyta > Magnoliopsida > Poales > Poaceae > Eremochloa > Eremochloa ophiuroides. The sequence goes on from JAHLJS010000006.1 coordinate 5,007,601, forward strand.
GGCTCCATCGGTGTGTCTTCTTCGGTTCTTCCTATTTTCGCCGTCGCTCGTCGGCATCCAATCCACCCACGGTAATCTACTAGCTACCCTTCCAAATTACAGCCTTTAATTTGAGAAAGGAAAAGGATTGCAGCGTTTGTCTACCTCAAATATCTCATATCCAGGCCTTACAAGTTCGATTTCCACATTATTGGTTACTGTCAGCATTAGTGGTTATTCAGATTCTTCAGGAATTGCATTATTGGTTACTGTCAGCATCTTTGAAGGAGGAATGCTCCTCCGTATGTAGGAAAAATGATAATTTCCATATGGATATCACTGGGAATTAAGTCCACATTTTCTTAGCTCGCTTGTGTGGGATCGACGCAAACAAATTTCAAATCCAAGCGTCATCATCTACAAAATGCGAGCTGGGCTCGCCTCACTGGCCGCTCGTCGGTCGTCGCCCATTCTCGTCCTAGGGGAACGAATGGACAGGAATGAGAGCGTACAGAAGACTGAGATGAAGTCAAGTCAACCTCCTATCCTCCCAACAAATGATCATTAAGGCATTAACAAATGTAGTTCACCATGCGCTTATGCATCTATTCTAAAATCCCTATATTTTCCTATTTCTTCTTTTAGCCATCCAAACAACGATCCTCACAAAATTCATGCGCTCTCTACTCCTATGTTTTTTTTTTTTTTTTTTTGTGAATTCTCTACGCCTATGTTCGGCCGCCATTGGGCACAAAACAATCTGATAACACATCTCCATCAATATTTTGCATTCTTTTTTTCGATATCGGATTTTACCCATTTTTCATTTTGCATTCTATTTGCATTATGATATCCTGGTATCCCCTAAATCAACATGATTATCTATACTAGTCCATCATCAACTCAGTCTAGCTGCTGCAAGACAAGGTTTTTGGGGGTGCATAAGTGTTAGAAGTCTAAGGATAAATTTGGAACCTATATGTAATCAAAATTGCTTCTCTTTGTTCTTTGGGCATCTGTTCATTTTACAACATAATCCCGACATAGATACTCTATGGTAATCACTATCCAGCTACGATGCCAATTATTCTAAATAAAATGCATAGCTAGTTAATTTCTTGTTTGCATTGCATATCCGTATGAGAGTAGAGACAGAAAGGTGTCCAAGAAAAGTAAAAGTTTGTCCTTATAACCGATTCATGACAGTTTATCCCTCCTTATAGAGATGGTATGACTTTGCTTTAACTATGTGTATGTCTTTAATATGTTGAAACCTTACTTTAAAACTATGCCGGCAGCTTTTATTGCAACCATGTATCATGACTTGGTGATTCTAGAGTTTGGCTTTCCAATTTTACATGTTTTAGCTGCTGTAATTTCTACTTTTTGTGTAGGAAGCTATGCAAGCTGATTCTTGAGGTCTAATCTACGCTTGACAGATTTACGTTAAAAAAACAGACGGTTAAACAGTATTTTACATGAGCGCCACCCCGAATGCTTTGTGCGCCCATCCATGCACGTAAACCTACAGGTTTGATGTAAATGCAACCAATAAATGAAAAAAATTTAGGCAAATCTCAAGTGAACTTTGCACAAGTAAAAATTGGAACAAAGTCACATTTAATTTATCTATATATTTTTTACTCGGTACATGAGTTCTTTCCGGACCAGGCAGTAAAATTAAAATTATCTGGTTTAGCAGTGGTCACCACTCAACAGTCAGTAAAGTGAATTCTGGTATCTGGCTTTGTATATTTATGTTTATAACTTGGACCCGTCTAGTTTATTTCCATTTGCTCTGTTTACCGCTAATCCTTCATGTTTGCATTTTCAGCCAAGGAACAATGGTTGGAGGAGGGATAATAGACATCTGGAAGAAATGGGAGATCCAAGTACTGGTGCTCCTTAGCTTTACACTGCAACTTATCCTCCTGGGCTTGGCGTGGATCCGCCGGCGCAAAGGCTCAGCTCTGCTGAGGATCCTCCTCTGGCTGGCCTACCTCATGGCAGACTCCACAGCTATCTACACTCTTGGCCACCTCTCCCTCCGCGCCAGATCAAGCGAGACGCAGCTCGTCGCGTTCTGGGCGCCATTGCTGCTCCTGCACCTCGGCGGCCCGGACACCATCACAGCCTACGCCTTCGAGGACAACCAGCTCTGGCTGCGCCACCTGCTGAACCTCGCGGTGCAGGTCATGGGGGCAGCCTATGTCCTGTACCAGTCTGTTGGTGTTGCTAGCCAGAGGGCCTTGATCACACCTTCCCTGCTGATGTTCGTTACTGGCCTTCTCAAGTATGGGGAGAAGATATGGGCGCTGAAACGTGCTAACATTGACAGCATCAGAGGCACTCTTGATCTGCAGGACGACACAGGCCGTCGCCAGCCGTATGATGGACGGGTTGGAACAGCGGAGCTCGATTCGGAGGACGTTCTGCTGGATGCTCACTACATGTTCAATGCCTGCAAGAGCCTCTTCACCGACGATCTCATCACGTCAGGAGCAGAGCTCGAAGCTATTAACAATGGCATACGGTTTAATGGCCGCAAGTACACGTACGAGCTGATTGAAATGCAGCTGTCCTTGATGTACGACATCCTGTACACCAAGGCAGCGGTCATCTATACATGGTATGGTCTCTGCATCCGTCTGATCTCACCGGCAGCCACTTTGACCTCGTTCTTGCTGTTCCAGCTGAACAGCAGCAGCCATGGTGGTTACAGCAGAGTCGATGTCATCGTCACTTACATTCTCCTGGCCGGGGCATTTGTCCTGGAAATCACGTCGCTGATCAGGGTACTAGGGTCTTCCTGGGCATGCGCCTTCTTGCACGCTCGGAGATGGGACCGGATCCATGGCGCCATCCGGTGCCTTCGTCGGCTTGTCCTGGCAGCCAGGAGCCGAAGGTGGCTGGACTCGGTTGGGCAGTACAACCTGCTGGATTTCTGCACTCGTGACAGGACCGAGCTAAGGAGCAGGGTCGCCAAGAAAGTGAGGCTGAAGAAGTGGTGGGACAAGCTCCATTACTCGAGCACCGTCGACATTTCAGACAGCTTCAGGGACCTCCTGCTGAAGGAGATACCAAGAAGGCAGCTAGGGGACATGAGGGATGCGCGGGGCCGGTGGACGCTCCAGCAAATCAGTTACCCGCCAGGGGGCAGCGGCAGCCGCAGATTATACGATGAGATCAGCTGGAGCGTTAATGACGCCGACTTCGACCAGAGCATCCTCATCTGGCATGTCGCCACCGACATCTACCTCTGCTGCCGCCCCCAGCCAGAGCCAGCCGCGGCAGCGGAGGATCGCCATCGCCTAGCCAAAGCCGTCAAGGAGCTCTCCGACTACATGCTCTTCCTATTCGTCGTCCAGCCACACATGCTTCCAGGCCCGGTTCGGAGCAGCCGGTACGACAACAACTGTGACGGTTTGGTCACGCTCTGGGAACAACACTCAGCTGACCCGGCGCTGACACCAAGGGAAAACCTAGCTAGACTACTTTACCGCGAGTACAGAGACAGATCCGACGACGACTCTGACAACCACGACGATCGTGCTAGTCCAGCAGCATCCATTTCCGTTCAGATGATCGAAGAGGAAGATAAGAACCCTCATGGTCTCGCCTACATCGACGCGGCTGGGCTCACCGGATTGCTCCTTAGCGACCGCTCAGGTATACCTGACGTGCTGGAAATGGTCGCCGGAGTGTGGATCGAGATGCTGTGCTACGCCGCACGCCATTGCACAGAGGTTTCCCACGCCAAGCAGCTGAGCAGTGGTGGCGAACTGGTGACTGCAATGGTGATGCTGGTGGAGTACACCGCTAGGTATGGCCTGCATCCTCATGGTCGTCATGGTTCGGAGGATGGTAGTCCACTGTCAGGGACATCACCTATGGAGAATGGAGAACCTAGCGGAGCGGCGGCAGCTGAGGTATCAGTCGATCACGACAGTATCAGTGAAGGTGCCGGAGGTGAAATACGCGAGGCAAATTCGATCGGTGAGGGATATGGTAACAATGCTCACCTAGTGGAAACGAATTGAAGAATCCACTCTTTTATGATGGCCGGGGTACCTTCTCCCACCTTTTGGTCCCTAGGCAAAATATTAACTTTAATTAATTTTACTGCAAAAATATCCGTGCGTTGCAACAGGATTAGAAAATTATCATAAATCTAAGGACTTTGCTAACGCCTGCGCATGCAGGCGGAAGCGCTTCCGCCTGCACGCTCGTCGGCCCACGCATGGCCCCCGCCACCGGCCAACGGCCACCACCCCGCCGCTGTCGCCTCCGGCCACCGTCGCCCCCCCACTGGCCACCGCCCCGCCGTGGCTGTTAGGGCTCGCCGGAGCTCCGACGAGCTAGGACCGCGCGGCAGAGAGGAACCTACTACGTCCAGATCCGGCCAAATGCCTCCTAGTGTTAGTAGATCCGGTGCTCATCTTTGTGCCACTGAGGTCATGCGTTTCTCCCACCGCTGCCGTGACACGTCTCCCTGCTGTCGCCACGCCGCTTCTGCTATCACGTTTCGCCGTCCCGCGGGCTGAAGATCCTTCCTGACCGTAGCTCTGTCCCGCGGCTAGGGTTTCTAGCCACCACCCCGCAACCATCCATGGGCCTGCCTGTGCTTCCATTTGGCCCTTCCACGGGCCTACCATCGCGATCATGAGATATATTAGTTCTATTTCCGGACGGAGGGAGTAGATATTAGTTCTATTTCCGTTGCAACACGAGGGCATATGTTCTATATAGTAATAATTTTATTTATTGAGATACATTTTTTCTCCTATAATTTTGATCCCATCTTCTACCAAATATTCAGGTAATGGAGGTTTCATCCGTCCCTCGCTTTTTACTTCACAAACTGTACACAAGCCGCACTTATATGAGTTAGAACAACTCATGACTAGCAATGATAAGATTATATGGGGTCCGATTTCTATACGTATCAGATGGTTCCGTTACAGCATACGGGTACATTTACTAAGATAAAAAAGGATAGGATATCTAATGGAGTTACTCAGCCTATCTTGTACTACTACATATCGAAGACAGTAATCAACGAACAACCACCAAATGTTGTCAAAAAAAAAAACCAACAACCACCAAATAAAAAAATAGCGAATGATCAGACAACCATAACTTTCTTTTTTTTTTCTTAGAAAAAACATATTTCTATCACTTTTTTTTTTTGCAATGTAATAACATTTTTGCAGACAGAACCTATCACCACAATTTTAGAAACTTGCAAGGTTATACTTACATCTTTTGTATATAATATTTTGTGAAACAAAAGTTATCACCATAATTTCTTAAAAGTTATAAAATTATACACATAACTCTCGTGTATAACATTATACGGAACAAATTTATCAGTAGTTTTTTACATAATTTTTATAGACAGCTTTTTTTACACTATGGAGATAACCCAACTTTTATTTATAACAGCTAGTGGACAAACTTATCATAGCAATTTATGAACATAAATCTTCTAGCACAGTTTTTGTATAATATCTTTTTTATGAATAACATAACATATATATTTATAAAAGCTTTGGTTATCTAATAATTTTTTATATAACTTGTTCCAGACAAATTTCCAAATATAAAAAATGTTGACAAAATGTTGATTGGTAGGTTACTGTAAAATAAAAAACAAAACAAAAATTGTAATACCCTAATACGTGGGTCATTCGTGTCAACCTGAGCTTGACACAGGCTGGAAAAAAGGCTGCTAATTTTAGCCAACCTAGCTAGATTACGATCTGTCTTAGAAGGCCGTGCGGATAGAAACGAGAGGGTAGATCATGATTCGCCTGCATGAGCCTGAATCATCGCAGGATCCAAAGCCTCCAAGCAAGCACTGAAGAACCAGCTTTGTGCTAGTGCCATTAATAGGAAAACGGATAATGTTTAGGTTAGTACTACTATGTAGACGACGACTACTACGTGGTAGGTAGCGCGAAAGTGCAAAGACGAAAGATGAAATGGACAGAGACTGAATCTCTGAAACCTTTGAGAGGGAAACAAAAAGAAACTAAACGAAGAAACACTTTGGTCTGTTATAACGAATTGCTCTTTTATTTGTCTTCTCTTCTCTCCTCCTCTCCTGCATGCAAAAGGAAAAGAGAGTACTCAATAGAATACGAAGCTTCCTGGTCAAGCCCCCTGTGGCCTAGCTAGAGCGTCATGATCAGTCAGGACCAGGCCGGGTTTGATCCATGCTCGAGCTCCGAAACTGCAAGTGCGATGAATGGCAGGCAGTGCATGCAGAACTGAATTGTGGAGCAAGGCAAGGGAAGGGAGGGGGTTAAAAAGCAGCGGCGACGGCAATGATGGGTGGTTCCTTGTTCCTTTGCGGGGGCAAGGGCAAAAAGGAAAAGCCGAGGCAACAATTTGCTATGCTCTTTGGGCGCTGATTGCCGGAGGCAAAGTGTCCTGCTGGCTGCTGCTGCGTGCATGTCTCGCTAGTCGCTCATCACATGCCGGCTGCTTCTTTGCCAGGGTTGCATCGCAATGCATGCGCGCTGCAGTGTGCAGAGTTTTGATTCAGCAGTCGCTTTTTTGTGGTAGGCTGGCATCGATCGGCCTGGTTCAACTCCAACTCTTTGTGTGGTAATCTGTTTCTGATCCCTCCCCGCATGAGATGAGAATATGAGATCAGATCAGACAGCAGAGCGAGTGATTGATTGGCTGGCCTCTTCTTTATCACCATCAATCAATCATCTCTTTTTCGCAAAAAAAAAAAAAAAAAAACAACAACAACAACAACAATCATCGCTTCACCAATGTAAGCAAGGTGCAGGTGCCAAAGGGTGGTAGCATGTTGTGGAGTTGCAGTGCAGCATTGCCGATTCTACCACCACCTTGCACGTGCTGGCAAAAGGTGGGAGGGAGGGTGATGGACTGATGGGCAGTGCCAGTGCGTGGCATGCATGGTTTGTGGAGTCCAAATAATGGACCAATGATTAAGGTAAAAGCAATGTGCCTTATTCCTCTTCCGCGAAATACAATGGGGCGGCGGACACATGATCAGTGTTTCCGTCAGGACTAATCACACAAACCAGATTCTGATGATGCGAAACTAATTAATCGCCAATTCAAAGCTGCCTTTTGAGCTTATATATACAAATAGGATAGAATATCCTTGCTGCTCCTACGATTGTACGCATACACACATATACAACGTGCTTCGATTGCACTACTTTTATTTGTTCCCCTTTTCAAACAGATATACTCCTACCGTCCTACTACTACTACATAATTGCGACAGGCAGCGAACTAATCATTGAGCAAATAAACAGTAGTCCATGATGCCGCTTGACAGGCCCAAACCAGTCAATCAAATTGATGTTGAGGATTATTGTCCCCTCTACTAGACAGAGGGTATATAGTACTGAACCTAACACAAACTCCTGACCACAAAACTTGTACACGCGCCAACTGCCTGTTGTATGCATGCTCATCGTCTCTACATACAGGCGTTATGTAGGAGGGCATCAGACCTGGCAAATTCAGAGCATTAAGGTAGGTATATATAGGCTAACAATGCATGTGAGCCGAACTGGCACGATGGCTGCTTCTCATGCATGCTGCCACTCCGCCCCGCAGTTATACGTCCACGTTGAAATAATGGTCCCGATATATCAAATCAAGCTATAGAAGCAAACAAACAAAGAAACAAAGAAATCGATCAAATGTCCCCGCTGCCGCCACCGACGAGGGGGGCCAGGTGCCGCCGCCGCCGCCGCGGCCGAGCCGGAGAGAGGAAGGCAGGCACGCGGCTCTTCGGGCGAGTGCCAGGTTATTTGGCTAGCGATGCTGATTTGTTACGAGAGTAAAACATTGTTTCTTAGGTAAAAATGATGCTGATTTTGGCTGATACTTGGGCAAAAGTTCATTAGAACAAGATGAGCAGGGATTAGAAGAAAAGTTGACGTGGACGTGGATGCATGCGATTCTTTCGATGCCTTGGACAGTAGTAGTAGCTTCTGTTGTTTTGGAGGGCAAGTAACCACTTGGGATTTCTTGCCGGGTACAGTTCGAGTATTCAATTGGTAGAACGTCCCTCTGCAATCTGCATGCACTGCACGTTAATTAGTGCTGGAACGGCTTAACTGTATACATCAAGCGTGTCCGTGTCCACGGAGATACTGACGGCCAGGACGAACAGCTAGCGTGCTGAGCGAAATTGCGCAATGTCCGCTACTAAAAGTTGGTGCTCTGTGTTGCTTGTTGTTTGTGCCTGGACTGGGCCTCCTGTCCTGAGGAACATAATAGAATTGGGACCAGAAATTACTGCTGATAGTAGTTAGACTGGACCAAAAGCCCCCCCCATTTGGAGCGGATTAAAGATGATACCGTACGTACTATGGATGCTCTGTTTCCCCCCCACTGCAAAATTTTGTGCTTCCACAGTAATAGTAGTTAGAGATAGTACTATATACTTCCTACTATATATATAAGCGTGTAATAAAGTAGTGAAGAAGAAGAAGAAGAAGAAAGCAGGATTGTGTGTGTCCATGTAGGATGTTTTTTTTAGCTAACGGAAGAGTCCGTCCATGTAGGATGAAGATGATGCCTGCCAAATGTGCATGTGGACGCATGGCAGCAGCTTGGGAAAGCAAAGGTGGCGGCGTGCAGGTAGCTTTGCCGCCTGTCACGCAATCTCCGAATGAAACCGATGGCGGCCATTGACAACGTCGTAGGCATCCGATGACTAAAAGCGGCAGCAGCTACATAGCGCGCGGGTGCTCGCGTATACTAGGAGTAGAGTAGTAGGTCATCAATGCAAGCAACCATGGGACACACAAGTGCATCAACACGTTGCTCTGCAATCGTGTGCGTTGCAAGCTTATTAATCGGCGTGTCAAGTTTGGTTGGAAGATTAATAAGCGTATTACAGACTAGTTTCCTTGTGTGCTGTGCTCACTACCTAGGCTGATGGTGTTTTTCTTTACTCGTGGTGTTTAAGGCTTGTTTTGTATCCTTAGGACTCCCAGCTGTGTCCCATCAAAGAATGATAGAGGCTAAAACTTTACTATTTCTTTATTTAATTAAATATACATATAATCAGAGATAGGGCTACTGTTTGCTTGCAGCAAACTAGTACAGTACGTAAGGAGAAGGAGACAGCTGCAGCTGTAGTCACTTCGTTTGGTGTCTGCAACGCTTCTGTGCAGCTGCGTATGTCGATCCGGAAGGATCCTGAATGTGGATCAGATTGAAGAAAGCATCGTATTGGTATCTACGAGCAGAGGTAGAACGAGTGCGTGCGGCAGCCAGAGCAATCTGGCGCTGCTTTGCGTTTGCTTGCTGCCGAATGGAGTGGCGCGTACGAGAAAGCGACGGGTGGAGACGACGGCGATGGCCAACTGCCGCGGTCGCTTGCTTCGTCTTCGGAGAATGAGACAATTCAAAGCTCGAGCTCGCGAGTTGATGAAGTGCAAGAGAAGCATGCATGCATGGAGACTGAGAACTGCCCGAACTCTGAAGATGAAAGTAGGAGTAGGTACGAGTACACTCGCTCGCCACTCGTTATTGTGTCTCCCGTATAAAGTCGACGGACAAGACAGGTCGGTCTCTCTCCCACGGGTGGCCTGGAGTGGAGTGCAGTACGGGCGTGAGCACAGGCAGATCAGAGAAAGTTTAATTTGCAGCCTACTGAGGTTTTTGGAAGGGCTCTAGCCGACCACGGGCGTGAGCGCGCGGCGTCCGTCTCTGCTGTTTCAGTTTGTTGTGTGTGCCGTGTGCGTCGTAAGTGGCTCAGGGCATGATGCATCGATCCGTGGGTGGGGTGTGTCCAAAACGTCGGTCTGTTCCGTGATCACGAGCGGGATCAGGGCGACAGCGCCACATCCACTCCGCGATGGACAGTAGTAGCTCAGAGTGATTAATTAATTAATACTAACAACAGGCAATAATGGCACGGCCTCGATCGTACACGACACGCCCAAGCCACCGGAGGCTAGCTAGGATGGATGGTTAATCCCAAACAAATCCACCGGTAACCCTGACGACGGATGTACAAGGCTACAGCAGGCAGCACGCCATCGGATGCCTTGGCTGTTGTCGCCTCCCATCCCCTCCCTGGCAATGGGTAATTACCCGCCGGGTTTATGCAGCCCATACCCTTACCCATAAGAAACTATTTTACCCACTAATTTACCCATGAACATGCACGGGTAAGAGATCTTTCCCATACCCTTGCCCATGCGGGTAACGGGTACCTATGGGTAATTCTTACCCATGAATCAAGAATATTTACAACTCGAAATCACACACACACACACACACACACACACACACACACACACACACACACATATATATATATATATATATATATATGCATCCAATTTCAGCCAAAAGCATCACAAATCAATAAAAATTCATCAACCGAACAAGCTATAGAAACATCATATCAAATAGTCTAATATCAATGGAATGGATTTAAATTATCAAGTCTCCACCACATTTCAGATTGACAGCCTACAGCCCTACACGGCTGCACTGCACCCATAGTCCCACACAGACCACCAAATTAACGAGTTCATCACAATATTACATGATCTTGAGTTCTTGACTCAAACTCAACCAGCTAGAGTCGTAATACTAGTGCAGCAGTTTAAGTATTACAACTAAAAGGAGATACGTAAATAGATAATTAAGCTTCCACTGTTGACATGGAGTTGCTACAGTTCACAAAGCTTGGACTTGGGGTAGCACAAACCCAACAAGGTACCATCTGTTGCTTCAAATCAAAGAGCAAGCTCCAACAAAATGTCAAACAGCAAGCTATGTGATATTGCTTCAAAGGGTAAGCTCCTACAAAAGATATATAATCAGTACAGTTTATGTAGCATGAATAGCTCTACACCAGATTAAAAAAAAAAAAGAAACATGCACCTGAAGACCCTCCTGTATGTCCTGGAGGCATGACCAGAAGGTAGCAGCCTGCTTATTTTGCTCATCAACTACAAACACAATATATAATTAGTTAAATATTAGCACAACAAGGTATTACTATTAAATACACAATGAAGTAACACAAATATACCTTTGTATTTGTTTCTAAGCCAATCTTGTGAGCACATAAGAGCTTCCAGCAGTTTAGGTGTCAGCCTGCTACGACGATCACTAATAACTCTCCCACTAGTGCTGAATGCTGATTCAGAAGCAACAGTTGTGACAGGAATAGCAAATATGCCCCTTGCAATCCTTCTTAAGGTAGGAAATCTGGTTCCAGTCACTTTCCACCCGTCCAAAACCTTAAAATTCTTTGTATGCATGTCCAACAACTCCTCATCCAAATAGCGATCAAGCTCAGATTTAAACCCCATGCTAACTGGCCTTATACTTGCAACACGTGCACTAATGGAAGATAAGAAATCATCAGTTTTCACAACTAAAGCTGATGATGTTCCTGTCTCAGTGTTCCCCACATCCTCTTCCATATGTTGGTACTCACACATCAAGTCAGCTAGTAAGTTCTTGACAGCAGCAACCCTCTCCTCACATTCAATACCAGTTGTCCTAAGTAGGTCCTCAAAACAAATCTGCAGTACTACAGACTTGAATCGAGGATCCAAAAGTGTGGCAATTCCCATTAGCCCTTGAATATCAGTCCAATATTTATCAAATTTAGCTACCATATTAGCTGACATGGATTCTACCATATTAGCAACTGACCATCATTCATCAACTTATGCCTTCCAATATTCCTCACAAGGAAAGGGATTACCGCATCATTTGTAGTGCAGTTGTCCAAAGTAATTGATGACACCTTCTCATGAAGATTCCACTCAACCATCGATTCGTACTAACTCAGCACCAATGACTTCAGCCGTGTGAGGTGCAGGAAAATAGATGAACCTACATTCCAGTAATTAAATTTGAATAGTGAACAAGTAGTGACTACCAGATCTGAAATAATTATAAGAATTGCATTTGCATTTGAATAGTGAACAAGTAGTGACTACCTCATGATAATATTCCTAGGGGTCCATGATTCATCAATGAAATGGGCTGTTATGGCCATGTAACCTCTCTTCTGGTTATCAGCAGTCCACAAGTCAGTAGTGATGGCCACCCTTGATTGAATTCCAGCCATGTATTCAATAACTTTCTTCTTCTCCAACTCATATTGCTTTAAGATATCAGATCTGAAATAATACGAGAACATTAGGACAAGTAGTATAGATCAGGATCATAATACATAAGAACATGACCAATGAAACTAATAGATTATATCCTTAATGTGTTCCTTGTCCCCATTTTGAATAGAGGCTGAAGGGCACTAACAAAACTTCGAAACCCAACATGATCAACCATACTTAAGGGGTACTCATGCAGCACAATCATTGCACTAAGCTCTTTTCTAGCTACCTCTTGATCAAGTGTGTAATTCTCCACTGAAACAGTTCCAAGTTCTGTTCTGCCAAATCTTAAAGAGCTTTGTGACAATGTCTTCCCATTAAGCTTGATCTTCCTCTGCACACAACGCTCCAAGTGATAATGAAGGTGATTGGTACCATTACCACTTGCTGCTGAAAGTAGCTTGAAGCAATGAATGCACTTCGTGCGAACTGGGCCATTGAACTTCACTCTCTTGAAATCATTCCAAACTGCCGAGGTGAGCTTCCTCTTACCACCAACTTCAACACCATCTTTTTCCTCATCTTCTACTTCAATGACCTCATGGTCAGCTATTTCAACCGGTGAGTCATTACCAGATTCAGCTCCAGGGCTTGGAGTGGCTGAGGGTGAAAGTGACTGTGACACTTGCTTGTGAAGCTTGAGAGAGTGAGGGATTAAGAGCCACGGGCTGTAGACATTTTTTTGAATCTGTCCAGGCACATCAAATAAATACAAATAGACACAAGCTTGTTAAAAAAATAGACAAAAGCTCTTAAAAGAAGTACATAAACAAACAAGATAATCTGCTACTAGGCACTAGCTGATTGCCTTGGTGACAACCAAATTTCTGGGTGATATTTATTTTTAGTCCCAAAAAATTACAACTTGGCATTAGTTAGCATCTGTGGAAATATTATTAGTTAGCTCGACAAATCACGGGACTGAATAAAGCATGACTTTCAGACTAAATCACATGACTGAAATTTATCCAGAACATAGCTATAGCTACAAATGAGGTTGACAGTACGAAATGTTGATAGTAGGAAATGTTCATATACAAGATCTGTTTTTTCATACCCCAAAGAACGAACGGCCTTGCTGACGTTGACAGTAGGCAAAGTCGGAGGCTTTGGAGGCCGCCCGTTCTTGGCCGTCGTCGCAGCAGCAGGGGCGTCAACTTCGCCATCTTCACGGGCACACGGAAGGTCTTCTTTGGAGAGCGTCCAGCGATGACCGTGGCTCGGGATGTAGGCGCAGGTAGACGAAGCAGACCCGGTGTCGGTGAAACCGATGTTGGTGCAGCTGCTGTTGGTGTCGGTGAGTCTCCTTTGCCGACGTTGTTGTCCGATTTTGCGGCAGGGTCGTTGGCAGTGGTGTCCCTTCGGACGGAGTTAGAGGTTAGTAGGGCAGAGATGGAGCTGCAAGAGGGTTAAGCACTATAGAATAACGAGTTAGGCATAGGAAGAAGGTTCACCGGCCGTCGTCGGAGGTGGCGTCCGTAGTCACCACCATGGCCGAAGAACCCTAATCCAAGCCCTAACAGTGCCTAGCAGTGGGGAGATTAGGTGCTGTCGGCAGTGGGCGATGGCTGATGGAGTGGTGGGAGTACGGGGGGACGGGGAATGGGGGCTACGGCCGGCGGCGTACGAGGCTACGGAAGACCGGCGGAGTACAGAATCGTGGCCTCGCGGCTTGTGGGCTCGCGGTTGCTATAGCCGGGTCGCGCTCATGCACTCGCGCGATGTGTGTGCCGTGTGCGGCGCTGCAAACGGTAGGGGAAGGGGAGGGAGGAAAGTGGGATGAGGAGGTGAACATCTAAGGTTTCACTGCCTTATATACTCTTTTACTGGGCTTAGGCCGCGTGGGGGTAATTTTGGCCCATGATTCCTAAAACAGGATCGGGTTTAATTTACTCATGGGTTAACGGGTATGGCCAATGCAGTCCCATACCCTTACTCGTTTTACCCGTTGGGTAAAACTTTTGTCTCATTTACTTACCAATGGGTGAAAAAATTAGCCATACCCTTATCCTAGTAGGGTTTTTACCCATCGGGTAACGGGTATAAATTGCCATCTTTACTCCCTACAGTATACAAGGCTGCTGGTCCTGCAAGTTAGCAGTCGGCGTCGGCGACCGCGACGCCACAACCTCGCCCTCGGCCCTGCTCATCGCTCACCCTCACTCGCCGGCGCTCGGTTATCGAGATCGACCGGCAGCCGGATCGACGTGACACGGAAGGGGACGAGAACGGCGCGCTGCAAGTGCAATCCGTCCATCCGGCTCCGGCCAAAACAGTAAACTGTCCCTGCCTCACCAGGCTGGCGCTGCCGGTGCCGGTGCCGGACGAGCTCACCTCACCTGATCACCTGACCCCAGCACCGCCGGACGCACGCGGGGACAGCGCGACGAAGGAAAAGCCCCACACCACAGACGCGGCCTGGGGGCCAAGAATCTAGAGGAACGGACAGGCAGTTTTTTTTTTTTCCCGTGGGCACACCCACCTCGGCCCGGGGAGGTTAATTACCGAAAGATTGCATCTTTCCATGCCGGTACTGCAGGACACCTCAATTATTATCTATACTAAGGCAGCGTTTAGATTGCAAAATTTTCTTCTCTCTCCATCACATCAATTGTACTTTCCGCCTGCATGAAGCACTAAATGAAGTACTAGCTGTTGTTTGTACTTTTTGCCTGGCTATTTCGAGATAAATCTTTTAAGTCTACGTGGACCATGATTGGACAAAAATTGTCAAATACAAACGAAAGTGCTACATTGCACTTTTTACTAACTTTTCCTCAACTAAACGCAGCCTAAGCTAGGAGTAAAACCCAACCAAGATTCTCTCTTTTTTTTTTGTTCGTCCCTTCTTCATCCCTGGCCCTGAGATTATTATTAGTTACTCCGTACTTACGTTCATTCATTCATCCCACCACCATGTGATCTGGACCTCAGATCGGAAGCAGTGAAGTGGAGGCGGATGAGATCATGAGAGCGAGCAGCAGCACGGTGCGTGGTGGAAGCAAGGAATGTTAAGTTTACTGCTTCTTGCCCCTGCGCACACTGGATTACATTACATTACCCTCCTCCTTTCTTCTTTTTCCTTTTTTTACTTACTCCTACCAGTACTATTAGGAGGATGCTAGTAGTAATTTAATCCTAGCACTACTAGCCTACTACCAGACCTTTTCCTCCCCTGTAACTACTACTATACTCCTGCTCTACTCTACGGGTACCTGTATTATTACTGGCGGTGCTGGTGTGCAGTGTGCTCCTGAGTCCTGGCCCTGCTCCTGCCTCCGGGGGGGAGCGCGGCACCTTCCCCTCTTCCTCCTCCACTCCTCTCCTCTCCCACTGCTCGGCTTCCTCCACCACATGGGTTCGGTGCTCTCCATGCCGTGGTGGTGCCAAAATGTCGGTCGCCCCTCGTCGTCTTCCTGCGGTTCCGACGGGAGGAGCAGCTAGCGCCGCGGTTGGGCAGCAGGCGCGGCTGTGATCTGGTGCCCGCGCCGCATTGGCGACTGCCTGACGCCGGCTGGGCTCGCGCGCGGTTTCCTGCTGTGGTGAGGGGAGGCAGCATGATGCGGCATCTTGCTCTCGTCGCGCTTCTTCTTGCTTCCGTCCTCGGATCCACAGGTGAGCGCGGCTCCACGCATTAGCCACATTTCTTTCAGTTCCTTTCCCATTTTTGCTCTGTTTTCTTGGGGCCGGGCTGTGTGCCGCTCAACTGGATTGAGGCGTAGCACACGCGGAGGCTGGCTGGGTGTGGTTTCTCCGTACCCCTTCTTTTTCTTTTTTTTTCATCCCCCAGGCTTCACTGGCCTGAGCAATTCAGAAGAGCGAGTGTTGTGTGGTTTGTGGTCGGGGTATCTTCGATTTTTTTTTTTTGGATCAAGGATTTTCTCCGCAGTGCCCATGTCCTTTAAAATTACTGCAATTGCGCGTAGGATGCTCTGGAATTTTTTTTTTTAGAATTCACTGGGGATTTATGCTTCTGAAATTCATGGATACGGCAATGTCGGTGGTTTGGCAGTTCTCCTCCTCCTCCTCCTGGCTTGCTGTAGCTTTCTAACTGAAAGCGCTTCGGATGCCTGCATATCTATCTATTTGTTTTACCCTGCATAAATGTGACGGCCGTTTCCATGTCCCGTACTTGCATTGCATCATCATCATTGCACCTCTTCTGCAGCATGGTACAGCTCCTGATGACCGTAAAGTTTTATCTTAATACTAATTGCGGGAGTGGTGCTCGTAATTGTAATCCTTGCCATGAACTTGTTTTCTTTACTTCGATCTAGGTACCATTCTGGCCCCTTCTCCAGCTGTCACTGATTCTCCAGCAAACCAAGGACAGGCTGCTATTCCTCCTCGGCCTGCATTTGCTCTTGGTCCAGTAGCTGGTCCAGCAGGTAGTAGCTCTGAATTTTCCAATACAGTGTGACACTATGTTGTCAGATCATAGTCAACATTGGAGTGTAACCCCTTGCATTGCCTTGTTTCAGCGCCGGGTAATCCATCGGTGAGCCCTTCCCCGGAGAAGGCAGCTGTAAGTCCTGCTTCTCCCACGGAGCCACAAAATGCCCCGAGTCCAGTGACTCCTCCTAAAGGTAACTCATCTTTCTCCGATTTTCTTGTTGTCCCTGGAGTCAGATATGATGTTCCAGTCCTAATGGCCGCACTGCAAACTTTATGTTATGTAGAGTATAGTGCACCTCCTCCAGTTGAGGCTGCACCCACTGATCCCACCGATGAGGTTCCTCCACCAGTGGCTCCACCACAAGCTGCAGCTGGAAATCCCACTCCAATTCTTCCTGGGACACCTGCATTGCTACCTTCTGTTCAGGCTCCTGCTCCATCTGTTGTTCTCAAGCCTAATCCACCAGTCATATCACCTCCATCTGCGAATAATCAACCAAGTAGGCCAGTTGTGTCAGGTATATTTTCTGATTGATTGGTAGAAGTGATTAAGATTATTGATCTTCATGAATTCTTTCTGCAAAAAACTCAACTCACTCGTGAAAATTATCCACCCCCTGCATTGCCCCCTCCGGCAAATGGCATTCCACCATACCCACCTTCAGGAAGTTTTCCTGCTATTCCTCCTTCCAATTCAGGTAAATTTCCCTCTCTGAACTGAAAGTACACCAAATCAATCAGGCAACATATATCTCAGTGATTTCCCATTTCCTGAACAGCAGTCCCACCTCCGACCGCATCACCTGTTATTGCACAAGCACCACAACGGCAGGCAGATCCTCCAAGCAGAGATTATAAGAATGGTGAGGATACTCACCTAGTTTGATACATCTGATTGTGTTTTAATCCCTTTTGTATTAAATATATTTGACTGTATTAATATTTTGGAAACACGGTGCCACCAGCAAATACTTACCCTCCTACAAATCTCAAGAAGCATCATGTTCCACATGCATCCCCTCCAAAGGAATCTTCAGGCCAAACTGTCCCAGTTCACAAATCACCAGTTACAGGTAACCTCAGCTAATATGCTTAGGTTGTGTCCGCTTGAACATGACAATGTAGATTGACAACCAAAAGTCATTGTTTCAGGATCTGCGCCTGCAACAAGTCCTTTGCCCCAGAACACAAACATGCCTTCAATCCCGAAGAATGCTTCATCGGTGTCACATGCCCAGCCCTCACCACCAAATGTAGCTCCAAAATTGGCACCCATTGGTAGATCTCATGCTCGGGGATGGAAATCCAGTAATCCCAATAACGGAACAAATACATCATCTGCCCCATCTTATCCACCACCTCGTGCTCAAGGTTTGGCAAGAAACTTCTACCGGCAGCCTAAATATTGTCAGTTCTCGACATCGATCTAAAAGATTATGCATTACAGGGCCTGAGGTCTCACGTGCTCCAAGACAGACTGGGACTAGAAACCATACTCACCATGTGCCTCCACCAATCCCTCAAGGTAATTGTATGGTAATATGTGTGTTTAAACATTGAATTCATTTCACACACTAACAACTTTCACATTTTTTTTCCTGTCCAGGATACCCAAGCTTTCCTGTACACCCTCCATCCCCTTCACCAGCCTCATCGAGGGGTCCTGCTAACGGGAAGAAAAGTACTTTCAGTGCCTTGTCTCTTTGCTTCATTTATTGTTGCCTTTTCCTCTTGTCAATAGAAATTTTCAAAAATGCTGGATTCTTCAGGGCATTATATTTCTCCTACTCTTCCTCTAATCCCTCCCCTTACCGGAGCCAAAAGCACCATCAGCGCATCCTATTTGGACATTACCTCCACCACCACCTAATTCAGGTCCAGTTTTCTGTACTTTTTTAGATAATGAAACAGAGGTTCAGTTTTGTGTATACGTTCTCATTCAGGTTATTACCTGTATGGCGTATGGTATTTGTGGTTGCTTAGATGATTAACCTGTCAAATGCAGATTGCAATTCATTATCATGCCCAGAGCCTCTAACAGATCCACCTGCGGGAGCACCATGTGTCTGTGTGCTACCAATCAGAGTTGGAATTCGTCTAAGCGTGGACCTTTACTCATTTTTTCCATTGGTCTCTGATTTTGCTGAAGAGGTAGCTTCAGGGGTAAACATGGCACAGAGGCAGGTCCGTGTAATGGGTGCAAATGTTGCAGGTGATCAACCTGACAAAACAATGGTTCTTGTTGATCTAGTTCCAGTGCAAGTGAAGTTCGACAATGCTACAGCGTTTTCAGCATTTGAAAGCTTGTGGAGCAAAAAAGTTTCTTTAAAACCATCGGTCTTTGGGAACTATGAGATTCTCTATGTTGTATATCCAGGTCCGTGGTCTTGCTAGCGCTCCTGACTCATTTTGTATTTGGCTATTCTATTGCTCAGTGCATCTATTTGTGGTCCAATTTATTATTGTCAATTGATTTGATATGCATAAACTAGATTACAAAGTGTAAAAGAAACCATGCATTATCTTATTTATTGAGATTGTTAAAATTCTGCGCCACTTGTTCTCACCAAGAAATATGATTTTGTTCAGGGCTTCCTCCTTCACCACCTTCAGGGACAGAAGGTGTTGGGAATGGGGCATTTGGCAACAACAGAAATGCAAGGGCTATGAAGCCTCTTGGGGTGGATGTAGGAAGTCCCAAGAGAAAAGTGAATGGCAGCCTCATTGCTATTGCTGTTTTGTCTACTGTTATAGCATTGATTATTTGCTGTCTTGCTGCATTGTTGCTGATTCCTCAGATTCAGGGATCCGAGTGACACGGCTCATTGGATTTCCACATACTGTATTTCCAAAATTTTCTAGGTCATCTGGTATGTGTAGCTAACCTGCTAATTTTCTGATAATTGCACCATGGTGTGATGTAATTGGCACTAGCTCTTTGTTTCATAGCAGAATAACAATAACTGTTCTCCAATGAAGTAATGCCACTGTTGAAATTCATCATGAACTTCTAGCCGATATGCAAGTGTTTTTTCTTTTTTTTTTTTTGGTGGTGCTTTCCAGGGAAAATTACATTGCTTATTTGAAATGTCAGCCAACAGTGCTTGCAATAACTTTTCAGTTAAAAGGCTTTCTCTACAGTTTCTGCATCCTAGTTACGTGTCCTTGTTAGAATAATATGCACAGATTAGCCAGTACTAGTTTTTGTTCTGACACATCTCGAACGATTGCAGGCACAGGTCACACACTTATAGCTGGTGCTGGTCGCTATAGTTCACCTTCAGGTCCATCAGGTTCACTAGGCTCAAGCATTGCAACATATACAGGGCAGGCAAAAACATTCAAATTTGCTGAGATTGACAAGGCCACAAACGGCTTTGATGATTCAAAAGTACTTGGAGAAGGTGGCTTTGGATGTGTCTACCAGGGCACACTTGAAGATGGAACGACGGTTGCAGTGAAGGTTCTGAAGAGATATGATGGCCAAGGTGAGCGAGAGTTCTTGGCTGAGGTTGAGATGCTGGGACGTTTGCATCACCGGAATTTGGTCAAGTTGTTAGGCATCTGCATCGAGGAGAATGCACGGTGTCTGGTATACGAGCTTATTCCAAATGGCAGCGTAGAATCCCATTTGCATGGTATGTATACACCATATCACCAAGTGCTTGTAGAAGTTGGAAAAATTGACTTACAGCAATGTGCTTTGTTTTTTTTTTTCCTGTCTGCTCACTGTAGGAGCGGACCGTGAGATTGCTCCACTTGATTGGAATTCCCGTATGAAGATAGCCCTCGGGGCAGCACGAGCACTTGCATATCTACATGAAGATTCTAGTCCTTGTGTGATTCATCGCGATTTTAAGTCAAGCAACATTCTTCTGGAGCATGATTACACACCAAAAGTGTCAGACTTTGGACTTGCCAGGACTGCAAGGGGAGAGGGGAACCAGCACATCTCTACGCGTGTCATGGGAACATTCGGGTATGAACTCTCTTTCTTATTAAATTTCATTCTATAGACAAAACCTTGATCACCTTGCTTTGTTATCAGCTATGTTGCGCCGGAGTACGCCATGACGGGCCATCTTCTTGTAAAGAGTGATGTGTACAGTTACGGAGTTGTATTGCTTGAGCTCCTCACTGGTAGAAAAGCCTGTGGATATGTCTCAGCCTGCTGGGCAAGAAAACCTTGTTGCATGGGCTCGACCCCTTCTAACAAATGTTCTGAGCCTGCGCCAAGCTGTCGATCCACTTCTTGGCCCTAACGTTCCACTGGACAATGTAGCAAAAGCAGCTGCCATCGCATCAATGTGTGTACAACCTGAGGTTGCGCACCGACCCAGCATGGGTGAAGTAGTGCAGGCCTTGAAACTTGTGTGCAGCGAGGGTGACGACTTCCTTCCATCAAGAAGATTCAGCCAGGAGTTGCCCATGCAAACTACAGCAATTTACGATGCAACTGGCATGGAAGCTGAGAGAGTACTAATATCCGAGATATTTGGCTCCACACCAGTCTTTACTCCAGCTCCCGATTCAGATTCTTTTCGCAAGCAGTCAAGTTCAGGCCCCCTGACAACAGGCAATAACAGGAAGTTCTGGCAGAGGTTGCGAAGCCTGTCAAGGGGGAGCATGAGTGAGCATGGCATCTCACCAGACTATGAAACCCGCTCACAATATAGTGGTAGGTGAGGAAACTTTTGCTTGGCTTCCATTAGAAGGCTGATTGATACTCAGTTGATTGGGAATAAAAGATTATCAAGCTGAGATAGTGTAAATTATGCATCTGAAGATAAAAGTTATAGTTCAGGATCTCATCAGAGTAGCAGAGTGGAGTCTGAGCTTTTGATTGCTGGAAATAAGCTCTGCTGTGGACATGCTGGGACCTACCTGCACAAATTGGTCGGTTACAAACCGCATTACGTGGCATGCTCCAGAACCCTGATACCCCACTCCTTTTAGAGCTTCTTAATTAATTGAGATTTTGAGTTCTTTTGTCTAGCTAGTATATTTTTGCTTAATCTTTTGTTTGGTCAGTTATTTGTTAGGGCTGTTGATCTGTACAGATTCAGACTACATTTTTTTGGGCTTGTGGACTTCGATAGACCTGTTGTACACTGACATGCGCTGGTCTCAAATGAGGTTGATATGTTGATACTCAAATTTGGCTTGGTTGTATTTTGTTTTAACATCAGATAGCCAAACTTGACATTGAGAATATTTAGCAACGCACTAGCTTGATTAGTAGCACAACGTTATCTATCATTAATATTACTAGTCTTTCACATGGGTTTGATATTTTGAGACATTGTTTAATACATGTGACTAATTTTTTTAGAAAAGGGAATATTATTAATATTCTAGCATCTATATCGATTAATACATATATCTATTCAAAGTACAAGAATAAAGCAAAACATCTAGAGAACACCTTGCGACAACCCAGAACAAATAGAAAAAAGTTTAACTCTGCACACAACACAGTCTATTTGTGAAGAGCCACCCGTTTATAGTAAAAAACTTGCATATCAGCTGTCTCAAAGAGCACGACACCCCGATATGATTCGAGGTCTTTCCGCTTCCATTTGCATCCAACACCCAAAAGTGGATCCAGTATGTCCCTTTGAAAAGCACCTGCAAGAAAGTTCAAACACGTGCTATGTTAAAAGTAATTCGACCTGTTCCTTTTGGGCTTGAAAATAAGCGCTGAATTTGGATCGTGCTGATTTGTTGTAAGAGAAAAATACTGTTTCGTGGCTGAAAATAAGCGCTGATTGGTCAAAAGAACAAGCTGATTAATATCATTGCGGCTTAGGTAGATTGCACACAAAAAGGCGCAGGCTCCAGTCAAAACTTGGTACTTTATCTTATTTGGTAACCGAATTAACCAGTTTGAGAACATGTATTCCACATTTAACATTGTTGGCAAACCAAAAGAAACATGTAACAATCTCCAAATGAATTTAGCGTTTTGACAGTCAAAGAAGAGGTATTGAATTGTCTCATTGAGATTACAAAAACAACATTTAACACTTTCTTTCCATTAGTCTTCTAGCCAGATTATCTTTGGTGAGAGTCACCCCTTTAACCAAGTACCAGATAAAGATTTTAACCAACATTTAATACATGTGACTAATAAATAATTATTTGTATTAAACGGGGGATTTTTATCTTTGTTTATTTCTATAAAACAGACTCGATATTTCATATAGTCTACATTCAATTATCATAAATTTCTTAATTACCTTTTTTGCAAGGGACCATATCCAGTATTTTACATTGCATGGCATCTTTTTGTATTTAAATATGTAATTAGTTTGAAATATTGCCAAATATGACGGTCCTTGTTGTTGCATCACATATCTTATGAAGTCATGAATCTCAATTTAATTTATCAAATTTTATTCTTGTTCGTCAAGTTGAAACTCTTGTGATTATTGTATTTTTTAGTAGCTCTCCTTTTGTACTTTTTAACAATAAGAATTTTTGTCTTAGAATACGTTCTTAAATATTTGTACAATAGAAAAATAATAACTAATTTGAAATACCATGCCATTTAAGATAAATGATATACTTTGAAATGAGATATCAGATTGGGTAGCAGTACTAACCTCAAGAGAAACTGGTAAATACCTCTGAATGAATTGCAGAATGATGAGTGGCGCTGAGCTCGCGGCAAGAGTCAGCCGCGATGTATGGCCCAGCCCTAACTTGCGTCCATACGACGGTCCACTCTGTTTGTCTTTCGAATTCCAATTCAGGAAAAAAATCACGGCCCACTCTGCTGTACCACTTAGTTAGCATTAGTACTCTCCCACACTACCTTTTATGGAGTAAGGCAGAAAAGCATATTAAAATTTTAAATTTAAAATATTTAACTAATATAGCTTAATTATTAAAATATGAATTTAATATGGTTACACCCTAAATTAGATGTATTATCCAGTTACTATAAATTTTAAATATGAATAATATAAAATAAAATAAATAATGGTCAAAGTGTATGTCAGTAGTCTACATCTTAGAGAATGGAGAAAGTATTAGTTTTAGGAATTGTAGATATAGAACCGCTGCTATAAATCCTAAAATAAACCCAAAGAAATCAAACACTTATGTTAAGTCACGTACTTGAATCTAAATAAGCAGCATTGATTAGACACCACAATAAATCTAGCCAGCTTAAATACACTCAATTCACAACACTAGTATTCTTGCATCATACTCCCTTCCGTATTGTTAAAAAATGACGTTTAGGGCAACGACACGGTCTTCAACACTATGACTTTGATTTCATATTTCTATAAAAATATTTATTGAAAAGTGATATATGTATACTTTTATATTTGGAGACAAATCTATCTATATAGGTTTCATATTTTCAAATTTAACCATTTAAAAGTTATTCATGATTTATATTTTCAATGTTTGACCAAGATCTTTTGTAAAACGTTATCTTTTACCAATATGGAGGGAGTAGGTGCGATACTGATGCACCATCTGTGTTTCATTTTCAAACTAAACTAGTCTCTCGTCCCAAATTGTATGTTATTTCAATAATTAGAGAGTCAAACCAAGAAGATATGAAAAAAAATTTCAATTCATGAGTTAGAAAACCAAGACGTGTGTCCTTGCTAGGAGAGCTGTAATTAAGGCAACCATGCACTGGGCTGGGCTGCCTTGGTTCATTGGTTGTGCCAAGAAACCGTACGAGAAGAGAACACCTACTACGACTCAAGTCCAAGACACTACACGGATCCTGTAGATAAAAGATAGGATAGGATGTCTACTGAATTGTCAAGCTTTTCATGTGTGGATCCTCATTGAACCACGCTTAAAAAAGTGATTCAACCAAGTAAATAACGCTGCTGATGGATGCTCGTGGGCGCGATCGAGGCGACCACTGACCAGTGCAAGCAGTCAAGGCTGATCTCCGACAATTAGACGCACGGGTACCTAACCACCATTGGAGGATAAAAAAAAACTTGGGACGAGTACTCCAACAGGCAACACTGTCAACGATGGCGATCGACAAAGGCAGCCCTCAGCGCGTCACAGTAGGGAGAGAGACAGAGAGATGCACAGCACATGTGCACTGCTTTTCATTCACCCCGCCCGAAAGCTCGAAGCATCCGAGACGACGGCAGAGGAATGGCGCTCAGCTCGAGCTCCCAGGTCAACGGCTACATAAGTTTGGGCTTTCTCTGCGTCCTTGTTGGCCTTGACCTGCCTTGCGCTCTCAATCGATGGTCTATGATGGTCACCGTCGTCTACATCTGCTAGCTAGCTACTACTGTAGCTAGCTAGTAGTATGAGAGACGATCGATGTGCAAGTCAGCGAAATGCATGCATGATGAGCTAGCAATGGTGCGTGCTGTAGCTGTCGTAGACGACTGTAGAGACTGGTAGCGAGGTTGAACAGTGGCAGCAGCTGCATGCCATGCCACAGTGTGGGCCGGGGCAATGCAACTGGTAGGCAAAAGGGTGTAGTGTAGGACTAGTAGTGGATAGGAGCCCCACGGAACAAGGAGAGTTGCATGCCTCGTGATGGACGCCTCGCCAACATACCATTACCACCAGAGCAAAGCTTTTTGTGTTTGAGCACACTCACACACCGTACCGCGTCCGTCCACGCAAAGAAGAAAGCGTGCGAGGGAAAGGAGCTTAATTAGGATTAGGCTTTCGTCCAAACCTTTCTTGCCTTGCCTTGCAGATGCAGATGCAGATGCAGACATGCAGTGAGCAGTGTCGTCTCTCTCTCTCTCTCTCTCTCTCTCTCTCTCTCTCTCTCTCTCTCTCTCTCTCTCTCTCTCTCTCTCTCTCTCTCCGTGATCGATCCATCCATCTCTTTCAATACTACTTTGATCGATCCGCTGTGCCGTGCCAAGTGGCCAACGACGCCTTTGCCATGCAATGGGATTGGGATCGACTGATGATCAGGCAATATCACAGCATATATACATGCATGTATGGACTGATATGGACCCAGATGAAGACTGAATGAAGGACAGCCGAAGACAAGGACTTGCATGGAGTAGTATATTGGAGTATGTCGAAAAGGTACCACATGTACGTATATATGGTAGTACGCGCGTGTCGTGCGTGCATGTTTGTTTTCCGCCGAGGACGGAACACGGAAGCGTAAGCTCTAGCTGTATCGTGCAACCGTGCACTCGATCGATCGTCGTCCTCATCGTGCGTGCAGCCCCAGCTGGTCCCGTACGTTGACAAGCAAGAGCAGATCAGTGAGCGATTGAGAGGCAAAGATCTCATCCATCACGATCACGCCCACCCATACCTGATGCCTCTCCATGCCATGCCGGCAGCTGCAGCATCCTGCCTGCTGATGACTCCTCTCTCCTGCATCCACATAGGCAGAGGAGGCAAGCCACTCTCTCCTTTCAACACTTTCTACTCTCTCCTTTCAAAACTTTCTTTCCCACAAACTCTCTCTCTCTCTCTCTAGTATATAGTGCCAGCAAACACCGTGGCACGCTCTCTCTCTCTTGGCTCTCTGACTAGGAAAGGGACACGTGAAGACGCGCGCTTGTCGCGTAGCACTTGGAAGCACGCCCAAACTTTGATGCGCGGAATATTTGATGTGGAAAGCGGGGCAGGCCATATGCACCATGCCTAGCACCAGTCACCTCTCTCTCTCTCTCTCTCTATTCATAGTACTGTGTGAGAGAGAGAGAGCCCTATGCTGCGCCTGCGCCATTCCAAAACTTTACAAGCCTGCGGTGCAGGATTACACAGTGTGCAACACTGAGGCTCATATGCCAACAGTGCCGCCCCTCGCCGCCGGCTACTCTGCCGCCCCACCCCCGCCGCCCACCCATACACTGATACACATTGTAGTTGTAGAGAACACATCCACAGTAGGGTAAGCGGCCACGACAGGTCAACAACAAAAGTACTAAGAGAGTAGTATCTCAATACGCCTACCTAGTTAAAGAACGTACATTTTCACTTTGTCAGCTGAAATTTAGCTGAGCTAAATTGTACGGCTAAAATTATTGTAAGAGAAACATATTATTCTGTGGCTGAAAATAAGTTAAACCTAACTTAACCGAATAGAGCGTTTATTTCCTTGAAATAAATCTGTTCTAGAAAAAAAACATCTACTACCTCTCTGGACATGAATTTTTCATTATCACTTCAGTATTTTATGACAAAGAGCAGATGGGCTTGTGCTTGTCCTAGCTAGCGACAGAGAGAGATTTGAATGACATGATGTGGCAATTTGAAATTCGGAGGAAACATTTGTTCCCCTGGCCGGGCAAAAGCTGCCATGAAATCATGCAGATTCCCCAAAACAAGACAGGGGGGGAAATGCAAGCATATGTAACGATCACCGAGGCAAGGCCAAAAGCAAAGGAACCTTGCTCCTTCTACGTCTGCAATCATGCTGTAGGATAGGAGTACATGGAAAGGAAAAAAAACTACTACAACACCGGTGAAAGGAGAAGAGCCCAGGAACACCGGTACGATGCCTTGAAAGAAAAAGGTGAAATAGTCAAATTCGTCCTTGAACTATCACCGAAAACTCAGTTTAGTCCCTAAACTATGAAAACGGCCGTTTTAGTCCTCAAACTTTCACGGCCGGCTCAATTTCATCCCTAAACTATAAAAACGACCGTTCTCCTCCTCAAACTTTCGCAGCCGGCTCAATTTCGTCCTTAAACTATGAAAACGACTGTTCTCGTCCTCAAACTTTCGCAGCCGGCTCAATTTCGTCTCTGGTCCGATGTGGAGCGCCACGCTGGCTCGTCTCGTCATCGCCTACTCAGCTAGAATCAGTTTTTGAAAGTCTGCAACTGATTTATTCTTATTCCGACTGGTTGCAACTAGTTGTAACTCTTCAATACAACATTGATGAAGATGATTTTTAATTGTAGATCTCAATAAAATCTATAAATTTTTAGTTTTAATTTTTTTTATTTAAGGATGTTAAGATGCTCAAAAAGTTAATAAAAATTTTTAGCACAATAATAATTACCTGCTGCTGCTTGTAATTAATATAAAAGTTAATATAAAATTTTAGCACCATAATATGAACTTTTTGAGTATCTTAATGTCTTCAAATAAAAAACATTAAAACTAGAAAGTTGTAGATCTTATCGAGATCTATAATTTTTATGAAAAAATCATCTTCATCCCATTTTGTATTGAAGAGTTACAACTAGTTGCGATAAGTTGGAATAAGAATAAATCAGTTACAGGCTTTCGAAAACTGATTCCAGCTGACTGGGTGATGACGAGACAAGCCAGCGTGGCGCTCCACATCGGACCAGGGACGAAATTGAAGAAAAACACACAAGTACTAGGAGGAGTACTCTACTACTCCTACTTCTGTAGTGGTACATGTTCTCTTGTGTGTGATGATAGGTGAATAAGACTCTCTTCGAAACAGACAAATCATTTTGAAGAGTGCCCAAAAGGCTTGCATACACTACTAGAAGAAACTTTCACTGATTTGTATGCATGCAGCAGCATAGCTTATGTACAAAATGTAGTTTTACCTTTCTTTGGGCACAAAATTAGAAGCCTTGGCCCGGGATTAAAATTGTTACTAATTAAGTAAGATTATTGGATGGCTGCATCTTGCCTTGCTTACTTCAGGAGAAAAAAGTTTAAGCTATAGCTAGTACATACACTAGTTAACTTAATACAATGCCCATTCCTTTTCACCTACGATAATATAATTTATGCTATTCAATGGGGTGCTTTTTCATGTGCCGTGAGGACATACTCTGATGGAGGTGATCAATGGAGCAGAGATGTGTCTGTAGCCTTATTTATTCTTGTTAACAATGGGACTGGTAGCAACTTTATATGCTATCAAGGTGTTCAATGTCTCAGCCACCACTAATGCAGTAATGGAGCACAAAACTAATACTGTGGAGAATTGATTTCCTCTTTTCATTAAAATAATAATTGGTTTTCTAGCATTTTGCAGAAGGAATATATATACTACTGTCAGTGTGACTGTATTTATAAAAGTAAAATAATGTGTCAGTAGATTCATCAAGGTGTCCTCAAAGATTAAGTTGTCATTCCCTCGATCTATTTACAAAAAAAAAAACAATATTACGCTCAACTCACTGGTGACCACTTATAGTACATGCACAAACTGTACATATATCTGATGGTTCTTATCCAATGTGACTAATAGTTCTTTCTTTTGAATTCTTTTCCAAATAACCAATGCATTTTTTATGATTTTATTTAGACATAACAATAGTTATAAATAGCAGACAAAATTAAATAGAAGATTACTCAGTAGGTTTCTTATTTTTTAAGAAAAATAGATGGAGTACATTCAAAAAAGAAAATGAGATCAGAAATGTTGATATTCAAAACATAACAAGCCGATTAAGAAATTTAACAAACATCATTTTATGATTTTATTTAGACATAACAATAGTTACAAGTAGCAGACAAAACTAAATAGAAGATTACCCAGTACGTTTCTTATTTTTTTTAGAAAAATAGACGGAGTACATTCAAAAAGAAAATGAGATCAGAAATGTTGATATTCAAAACATAACAAGCCGATTAAGAAATTTAACAAACATCATTCTAACTAAAGAACGGAGTTTAATTTCTCAATTATTCACAATGATTTATGTTTTTGAGTAGATAGGATACTCCTGCAACGGTTTTTTTCATACCATACTATATACCATCAAAATCCTTGACAAAGCAAAACTTCAGAAAATTCTTAATTCCTAATTTCTTAAAAAGAAGACTGTAGCTCTTAATATATCGTATTTCTTCGTTAATTTCACTTACACGGCCCACAACGGGTTCAATTTCATGTGTAACTTGTCATCATTTCAAATGACACCTCAAAAGTAATAAAGGGGACTTGAAAGTTTTTTTTTCAGGTACTCAGAGCATATCCAGAGAGAGAGAGAGAGAGATATCCAATAAACAGTGAATTTGAGTAGTAGAGCTTCTCGTACAATAAACAGTGAATTTTGAGTAGTAGAGCTTCACGTACAAACTAGTACAAAGCTTATATAGTAAGTAGCTACATACTGACTACAAATAGATATATATATTCTGGCTAAGAACATGAATGTTAACTATGATATATATAATGGCAAAAGAATTTGCAAGTCCTCCATATTTATATTGCGCCTTGAATGAAGTTTATATATATAAGAAGAGAAGCCCATACCCCCAAATGAACATCAAAATAAGTGCCAAGCAAAAAAGTGAACTGGATTCGATCGGTGATCCGACTTACCCAATTTGATAGAGCAAAGTCCATGCATGCGTACGTGCTGCAGCTCATTCCGGATAGAGCAAAGTTCATCATCCATGGCAATACATGGGATTGTATTGTCGTACTGACGATGTCACGATGATGTATTTATTGATGTCTAGACATGCCACTGCTTGCCGCTCTGGTGGTGGTGGTTACCTTGCTCGTAC
Organism: Eremochloa ophiuroides; assembly: GCA_038502445.1. NCBI lineage: Eukaryota > Viridiplantae > Streptophyta > Magnoliopsida > Poales > Poaceae > Eremochloa > Eremochloa ophiuroides. The sequence continues at coordinate 5,037,564 of JAHLJS010000006.1, forward strand.
GCCGCCGACGAGGCCGACGACATGCAGGGATCGAAACCGGCGGCCATGCTGAGTATGTCGCCGTGGGAGAAGGCCCTCAGTCCCAGGAAATCCCTGGTGAGGCCTTCGTTTCCGCCTCCGGCCGCCACGGCGGCAGCAGCATTGCCGCCGCCGTTGCCGGCGTCGCGATCAGCCCTGGTGGTCCTCTCCGCCGCCGCTCCAAAGTGGTGAGGTGCCCCGAAGCCGACGGCACCAGCGCCAGTTCCAGCCACGTTGTTGGCAGCGCCGGCGGTGCCAGCATTGGTGGTGGTGCTGCTGCTGTGAGTGCCCGCCATCTGTCCCTGGTTCGACGGCCGGCTCAGCGTTGCACCCATCTGCGCAGCCTTCTGTAGCAGCGCGGTGGCCGACATGTGCGCTGACGAGGCCGCCGCCGCTCCACCAGCGGCGGACGGCGAGAATCCGGCGAAGCCGCCGAGGCCCGCCGTGCTCTGATCCGGCGTGGAGTTCCCCATGTAGTCCTGCTGGTCTAGCGGCCTCGCCGCCGATCCGAACACGGCCGACCCGGGCAGGTCCAGCTCCTGCATGGTGGTGATGCGGCGCCTGTGAGCCACGTCGACGGCGCGAACTGCTGCTGCTGCTGCTGCTGCTCCCTCTTGAGGCACAGCTCTTGCAAGGACATGCCGTGCCCGCCGCCGCCCAGCGTCTGCGATGGGTCCAGCACGGCGCCCGGCGGCAGGTTGTGCAACCCGTCGCCGGCCTGCGAGAAGAGCATCCCCTGGTTGTGCTGCTGGCCCGCGACCGCCGCCGCCGCCGCGGTCACCGCCCTCGCGCTCTCCTCCGCCAGCGCGTCGCAGAAGGCCCTGTGCGTGATGAAGCTATCCCTCCTGCACCGCGACGCGACGACCATGCACATGGATCATTTCATTCATTAATTGCGAGAGCAGCAGCTAGAAAGGAAGCAAGGAGGGACCATATGGCGCGCGCGCCATGGGAGCCATGGGAAGCAAGGAACCAAACCTTGAGAAGAGGGTGCCGCAGTCGCATCGGTACTCGCGGGTGCCGCAGACCTTGGAGTGGGCCTTCCAGTCGGAGTGGACGGCGTAGCGCTTGGCGCAGCGGTCGCACTTCCACTTCTTCTCGCCGTGCTTGCGGCTGAAGTGCTTCTTGATGCCGGTGAGGTCGCCGAGGGCGCGGGCGGGGTCGTGGTGCACGCAGCCGGGCTCCGGGCACACGTACACCTTCTTGCGCACAACCTCCTTGGGGTTGCGCTGCTTCAGCTTCCAGGGAAGGTTGTGGCCGCGCCGGTGCAGCTGCAGGTTCTGGTCCCGCTGGAACCCCTTGCCGCACACCTCGCACACGTACCGGTTCGTCGCCATCAGCGTCCGCGGCGACAGCGCGATCACCTCCGCGTCCGGGTCTGTGCCAAATTCAGGTGAGGTGAGCGAGCACGGTCGCCGTCGATCCAGTGCCATCACATGCATCGATCGATCGATAGATCGGGATATATATACGGCGGCTGACCTGGGTTCCCGGGGAGGCTGCGCTTCTTCTTGGCGGGAGGCGGGGCGGGGTGGGACGAGACGCTGGCCTGGTCGCCGGAGGCGGAGGTCAGGTTAGACATGTTCTCGTCGGCGGCCAGCTGGAGCTGGTGCTGGTGCTGGTGCTGAATTGCTGCCAGATCCTTGAGCATCATCGTCTCCGATCGATCGATCGATAACAATAAAGAGATATATCCCTCACTCCTGAATCCTGATGATGCTCAGCTCGCTCACCTAGCTAAGCTAAGCTACCAGATGCTTGCCTGCTTGCTGCTGCGGATGACGATGGGATGGGTGGTGGTGGATCAGATCAGCTCTTGCGCGCGCGCATGGGCGTGTCAGAATTGAAGCGGAACAGGCAGCAGCAGGACACGGGATCTCACGGGCGGGCGGCTGTGGGCGACCCGATCATGTGCAGTGCGCAGACGTGGTGGTAGTGGTGGTGGTGGTGGTACTTGCAGTTGCACCCAGATCAGCTGGTGCCTGTCCTGCTCCTGCTCCAGCAGCGGTGGGGACTCAGCTCGGGGCTGCCGGACTGGGGACGGAAGGGGAAGGGGAAGGACACCTAGGCAGCAGCTAAGCTATCCTCTCCTTGAATCTCGAGGGGACGTCGTGCTAGCTAGTACCACCAGCGCCGTTGAATCAATTGCCTGCCGTCCATGGAGGCGGGCGGGGAGTGGACCGGAGCTCGCTCGCTGCCTCAGCTAGTTAAGCTGATCGATTGGAGTGGAGGAAGAAGACGATAGACGTAACAGACCTGCTGCGCGGTGAGTGCTCGAGGCCTTGAGAGAGAGAGAGAGAGAGAGAGAGAGAGAGAGAGAGTCCAGGGCTGGAGAGGAAGAGGGAGGAGAAAGGAAGGCAAGAGAGAGAAGAGGAAGAGAAGAGGATGAGGGGGGAAGCACAAGGCAAAAAGCTACTAGTAGTGTGCAATCGTCCACCCGATCGTCCACCCGCAATCACACCGGCCTGACGTTGGGTACGCTCGCTCCAATCCGTACCATGTTCAAAAATTCATATTTTTTCCTATAATATCGAGTGAAGATGGTTTTTATATAAAAATTATAGTTATTCATTAGGAATTTAAATTTGAAGTTTTTTAACTTAAAATCGTTAAGATACTAAAAATTAAGTAGATTTTCAGGAGAATAATAATCACGTACAAGTACTTATCGTTTTCGAAAAATCATATATTTCTTATATGCTATCAAATGTAGATATGTTATAACGCTTGAGGAGATTAAAACTTTGTAGTTTGAGTTCTTTTAAATTTCAGGTCATTAAAATGCTAAAAAAATAAAAAATATAAAACCACTATACATGAACCGAAATCAGTTGTTTAATTTTGTAAACGACTTAGCGACCTCAAATTAAAAATGTCGACCACTAGAACTTTCATATAATTAGTATCTCAATTTGATTGCATATAAAAGATATGATTTTCCAACGCGACAAACGTCTGTACATGATTAATATAGAACTGAAAATTTATTTAATTGTTTTTAGCATTTTAGCGACCTCAAATTAATTAACTCAAAACTAGAAAGTTGTAGATCTCGTCGAGCACTACAACTCTCATATAATTAATATCTCCATTTAATGACATATAAAAAGATATAATTTTTCCAAGGCGATAGCGCTTGTATGCGATTAATATATTGCTAAAAGATCATTTAAATTTTTTGAGCATCTTACCAACCTCAATTAAAAAACTCAAAACTAAAAAGTTATAGATCTCATCGAAAACTACAATTTTTATATAAAAATCATCTTCATTTTTTATATAAAAATCATCTTCATCTGAAATCGTATAAAAAGATATAGCTTTTCAAAAATATTCTGCAGATTGCAGCTATAATACCTAAAATTAGATTATCTTTTTTAAAATTCTGTGCCGAAATTAGCTATAGTATTTAGGATCTAGATGATACCCTCTGTCATATACAGTGATCACCTTGAAAGTTCGAGACCTAGATAAGCTAGATGGCACAGTATACCAAGTTTAGACACATATATCACTTTGAAAGTTTAGGGGACTAAATGACACCACATTTTAGGACTGCATTTTTCTTTCACTGGAGCTGAAAATAAGCACTAATTTTGATTGATACTGGTTTGTTGTGAGAGAAAATATTATTCCAAAGCTGAAATAAGCGCTGATAAGTTTCAATGTGATTTGGACACTGCTTCAAATCAAAGCGTATACAATGGTCCACGGAACAGATACTCCATCCCTCAGCCACAAAATAATTGATTTTTAGACCTCTTATTTGATCATCCATTTTATTTATTTATACTCTTTAAATAAGAATGAATGGTCCAAACAAAAGGATTTAGAATTAAAAAACCATAATTATTTTAGGACGGAGCAGTAGCATATCAAGGCATGGACACAAACCATCTGACTTTTCCTTTGTCTTGCAAACGATGATGCAAATGCAACAGTGTAGACGACTGTGCATATGCGTGTGTATCCATCCACCTGCTTTCAACAACGTCTATTGTTATTATACCTCCGGCGTTGGGTTTGGTATCTCGATGGATCGCCTCGCAAATGCAGCTCTCGATCGATATGCCTTTCAGGTGTAGCTGCGGCGATTAAATTAGGGCACTTACGCAGCCTTTTTGGCCTTTGAAAATTGAAAGTAGTGGATCGGAAAAGCCTGAGAGACAGAAAAAGGTCGTTATGATTTCCTTGGGGAGATGCATGATGGGCTCTCGATTATTCCATTCATTAGTATACAATTGTTAAGGAACGAAGGAGAGCAAGAAAGGGGAGTGAGTGGTAAAGAAAGGCACACTACTGAGCCAAAAGGTTTAGCTTTTGGTGTTTACACATACATGATTGGCCCATCGATTGGTAAGCTCTTCTTCTTTCAGAGGCTGCTGCTTTATTACCACTACTACTACTACATGCAATGCGTGTATATATATATGGCATGTACTGTACACATATAGATGTGTTTGGCCTTTGAGCACAAGAGGAGCTAGCGTACAGAATATCCTGATGCATATACTCAAAACAAAGCTGCTGAAATGCGGACTGAAAACAACAAAGCACTAAAAAGGATGGGGCTACTACCTAGAATAGTAGAGAAGACGTTTTCCTGGACGATGAATGTGAACCGTGACAAAAGGTCAACTGATAATAATACCATGAACGAAGAGAATCGGAGGTGTGGGAGATGGATGCAAGAAGGGAAAAAAAATGACAAATCGAAGTGGGCATACATACGGGTAAACAGCAAAGCGACTAGGCTTTGGCCTTTGCAATGTCACAATGTCAAATGCAGTATTGAGCGGTCGGCTGGCGGTTGGCAGACTTTGGAGCCAGGACTGCTGGGGGAGGGGAGCTTTGCCCTGGCATACCCAGCCCAAGCTATAGCGACTGTAGTAGCTAAGGCTCAGGCCAGGCAAGCAGCCGTCAGCTAGCAACCGCGGTAGCGCGGTTCGGATGCAGGGGCGCCGCGGGAAGAAAACAAAACAACAACAAGAAGCAACACATTTTGATGCAAGCGCAACGCAAAGCACCCAATTTAAAAAGCCTGATCGCCTGAGCCCCTGATCCTGATGGAATGGACCGGGACCGGGGCCGCTACCAACGAGAGCAACCATCTCATGCATGGGGTGTTTAGATCCTAAAATATTTGAGATTTTGGCACTATAGCAGCGAGGAATTTTTTATTATAAGTATCTAATTATAGCCTAAGTAGATTTAAAAGATTCATCTCGCGATTTACAGGCAAACTGTGCAAACGTGCAAAAGTTTCCTCTACATTTAATGTTCCATGCATGTACCGTAAAATTGATGTGACAAGAAGTTTTGAGATTTTGAAGAGGAACTAAACACCCCAGTTTGCCCTAATGGAATTGCAGATGCAGGGCTGGCCTTTCACTTCCATCATCCCGATGCATGCCAACGTTCAGGTTCAGGTTCAGATTCAGGTTGTCCAGCGAGAAAGCAAGCATGCTTTGACACCGCACACCGCCTGACCGCCATCGCCGTCCATTCCAAGCCGGCGGCCCGTGACGACTGACCGGCGCCTGCGCGATCGATCGACCGGCCGACGCGGGGGATCCTTCGATCACTACCTGTGCGCCCTACAATGCTGCATGCCCATGCACAGTAGAGAGATCATGCTCATGCACATCAGAGGGAAGAGTGATCGCATGCAAGCTCTAGCTATAGTGGCACGACACGTTAAAAATCTGGTCAGAAAACACAATCGATCGCCCTTCTTTTTTCTATTGAACATAACAGACAGTGAACAGCGAGAAACCAAAGGCTGCCTACCAAGACTGACACAGAAAAACGAGAAAAGAAACGAAAAAGAGAAAAAAGAACCAGACAGCAAACAAGAAAACAACAACACAGTGACCGCAGACTAAAGAACCATGCCAGCAACCCGACGACTGCCTCCTGGAGAAGGCCGAGCTGAAGAGAGCAGATGCAGCATAGCTACACCTCGAGTTCAACCCCCTTCGCCAACTGGATGCCTTCGATCGCGCTTCCTGCCGGGAACAGCGTCAAGAGGGCCTCGCGGTTGGACTCTGAGAGTGGCTGATCAAAGAGCGCCAAATACTCTTCAAAGTCGCTCACCGTGTGGACTGCCCCCGTTGGGTAATGCCCTATTTCGCCATCATGACATTTTGCGCTTGCACGGTCGGGTTAGAAGCACGACGCTTGCTCTTGGCTGCCAAGCGGCCACTACGGCGAGGCGGGGAGAAGACACCGATGTCTGTGCGCCGTCTATTGGGAGCGTGGAGGCGAGGAGGGTCGACCAGAATGGGAGTCGCGATGGGAACGCACAGCTACGACCTTGAGGAACTCTGAGAAAGCCCGAGGTGACTCCGGCTCCTGCACAGCACCCTGGGGCGGGGAGGGCGCACCATCAGCGGCCTCGACGTCGCCATCTGCGGCCTCAGCGGCAGAAAGAGACGTCGAGCCAGGTGGCCCATAAAGTTCCGCTACGACACATTCAGCCCACCAGTCAGCCGCAGCCGCGTAGCCTCCCCGGACCCCGAGCTAAGCGGCGGCGGCGAAGCAGCCTCAAGCAACATGGGGTCCACCCATGCCCTGCGAAGCGCCAGCCAGGGTGAGAGGGGATATCGTCGACATTGCGCTCAAGGAGTGCCGCGCCAGCATCGCACGCCACCCTGCACCTGCGCCTCAGTAGTGGCATAGAACTCTGGATGGCCTGCTCAATAAGCATAGGGTCCGTGTCCGCGTACCCGTTCAGCATGTGGCAGCGGACAGGAATGAGCTGAAGGTTGACGGAGACGCTACAAGAAATGGTCTCGTTTATGACAAAATGTAAAGAAACATGTGTCATAAACCATGCGCCTATGCCCATAAAATGTCAGAGAATGTGTTTTCCGACATTTATGAGCATACAAACGTCATAAACCATGATTTAAGGCGCATGGTTTATGACACCTGTTTCGTCAAGTTTTTGTTAAAAACCAGCACATTTCTTGTAGTGAGGGCGTGTCCCCGGGCCCAGAGACGTTCCCTGCAGCGATGCTAGGCAGCGACGAAGGAATCCTGCCCCCCACGTCCCGCGGCATGCAGGGACTAGTCATCCAACGCTGCTGCACGAACTGCCTGCCTCCACCGGTGGAGTACTCGTGACCTCCCGATCCCAGTGACCGTTGCCGCAAGCAGTCCCTCGCTATGTGGCCGAACCCAGAGTCTTTTACCTGTAAACCATTATAAAAGTTGGGTCCAACTCACACGCCACTAAAAAGTTAAGACACACCTGTATGCCCAAGTTGAACTTCGTTTTACCCTCAATGCCATTCCGTGTGCATTCCGTGAGATTTCTGCCGTTTGGGTGCTCTTACGTGTGGGCCTGGGTAGGGTGAATGTCCACCGTGCCCCTTCAGTGAGCACGGCCCTCTTCCAGCGCTCCCTAAACCACCTCGTCAAGTCCCTCCGTGCCGCCGCCGAGGAAGCTGTCGTCTTCTCCGCGCTCGCGCTCCACCTCCTCGCCTCGCCTGCCGCGGACGCCACGCCGGACCTCCGGGCCCACCTCTGAAAGGACCGGATAGACTAGAGGGGGGTGAATAGCCTATTAAAAGATCTACAAAGCACTAGACCACAAGTCAACAATTAACAAGGCAAAACTAAGCACTAGCTCTACGGTTACTCTATGCAAGTCACCTAGCACAAAATGCTACTCACAAGAATAAGCACACAAGCGCTAGAAACCAACTCCTCCGAGTCCTACGGAGATGGCACCTAAACAAGTCAATAGCGCAAGAGCAGAGATCGAGAAAGATATACCGCCGAGGAGAGTAGAGGATGATCCAATCACCAAAAGTAGATAACCAACAAGAAATCCAATTGATCAACCAAGAAATCCACTCGATGGTGGAGTAGAGAAGTGCATACTCGATTTTTTACCGAGGTTCACGTAATCGCCATCACGCTACTCCTCGTTGTGGCACCGGTCTTCCTTGGTGGATTACGAGCTAGGCTTCACATGTCAATCCCTCACCGGGAGCCGCTCACCAACACAAGAGAAGTGGCTTTCAACCATGAGCAATCCACTAAAGTCGGTTTTGGCTCTCCGCCGAGGAATAACCGCATGAACCCCTCACAATCAAGCCGGTGTAGCCTTGAACAATCACCAATCAAGGTTACACCTCCTCCTTGCTTCCACAGCCGTCTAGGGACTCGGCAAAACCCTAAGAGAACAAGAAAACCGAAGAAAACCGCCACCAAGTGCTCTAGGATGCAACACTTTGGCAATCAACACTTGGATCAACACTATCTCACAAAGATTTGAGTCAAATTGTGTGAGAAGTGTGTGGAGGGCTTAGGCTTGGCTCACAAGAGATTAGGAATGATCAAAATGCGCAAAAGTTAGTCCACAAGCCAGCCCAAGCGCTACTTATAGCCCCCTCACAAAGATTTACCCTGTTGCTGTTTTACAGAAGCACCGGACGCGGGAAGCACCGGACGCTCAGTGTCCGGTGGCATCGTCCGGTGCACAGATTAGTGCCACGTCGCGCTAGGTTCAAACATGAGCCGTCAGATCCCAACGGTTGAGTCAGGTGAAAAACGCGCTAAGCTTACACCGGACGCGAAACGTCACACCAGACGCTCCGCCGTCCGTGTCCGGTGCGCGAACAGAGAGCAACCCGAGAGCTCCAAGTCGCACTGGACGCGTCCGCTGAGGAATCACCGGACGCTCTCGATGTCCGGTGTACTCACAGAGTCAGAGTTCCAACAGTTTCACCGGGCGCTCGAAAAACACCACCGGACGCGCTGGAGTTACTGTTCCAGTGTCCAATGCTTAAACAGAGATGTTCCAGAGAGCTCCAAACCACACCGGACGCGTCTGTTGCATACCCTCCGGACGCTCTCAGCGTCCGGTGCACTTAGCACCTCTGCGCCACTGCTAGGTTTAGTCACCGGACGCTCTAGCCAGAGTCTGGTGCAACGTCCGGTACTACTTTAAGCACTCTTTCAAGTCTAGCAACTCGCCCCTTCTCTCAAGTGCTAACACCCAAGTGTTCTCACACCTAAGGCACATGTGTTAGCTATTTTTCAAAGCATTTTGAAGGACTAGTTAGTGTGATCTATAGTCCTAAGTGTGAATGCCAATGCAATGCAACTCTAGAGCACTTGACAACCGATTCGAGTTCGTTTTTCTCCCTTTGATAGTCGGCTATCTATCCTAAATGTGAACACACCCACTTGGTGTCTTGATCACCAAAAGAAAAGCCCTAATGAGGTTATACCTTTGCCTTCAAGCTTTTTCTTTTCACCTTGATCATCTCCACTTGATCCACTACACTTGATCCATGGTTGAGCTCACTTGATCAACATCATTTAGCTCCACTCACCATGGTTGGAATAACCTACACTTAGCCATCACTTAGCAAGTAGGTTAGTCCTTAGGGTGTCATCAATTACCAAAACCAAACTAGGGCTTTCAATTTCTCCCTTTTGATGACATCTTATACAAAGATAAGAGTTAAGTTTGTTTTTGAACTTGTGAGCTTGTCCAAACAAGATTATCATGTTTTGGAGTGGACAAACAACACAAGTTCGGTTTGGTGGCTATTTAGCTCCCCCTACATATGTGCATGAGTTTGGATTTGAAAGCTTGCACATATGCATAATTAAAGAGTAAATTTCCACCAATATGTGCCAGGATGGTTAGGATAAACGTTTGAAGCGTGATACCAAATGAAATTTTTAATTGAAGTTGCGGAATCTCCATCCTTAACACTTTGATAACTAGATGATCACAAAACTTGAGCATACCATGAGATCAAAATTATAAGCAATGCTCAAATACCAAGTGAAAGTAGCAAGATCATCTAACTACCACCTATGCATGATAGTTATCAAATCATCAATCAATGCTTACACTAGCATACACTACTCAGGAACATGGCAATTTGAAAATAAATACATATGCACATGCAACAAACATATGTAAGTGCACATTCCAAATGCAACAAACAAGATCATGAGTTTGCTCCCCCTTAAGGTGAGCTCATTTTAAGTAAAGGTTTTGATTTAAATTTTTGATCCCTTTACTTTGCCCTATTGCTCTTCCATCTTCGGCCTTAATGATGGTTCATCGCGAAGCTTAAGTTCTCTCCTCCTTGTTCTTTATCTTTGTTTTTCTCCCCCTTGGCATCAAGTACCACAAAGGTGTCAAGGTAATGGAGTGAGAGACTTTCTTAGTCAAAATTGGTTCAACCTAGCAAATTTGCACAAGTTTCTTAACTCGGTTTGAACCAAAGACAAGGTTCTTCATGCCACTAGGGGTTATCTTGCCTATATTGAGTTAAGCACTTAGTTGCTCATTTAACTAGATTCAACACTAGGTTTGCATCCCCATGAACAAGTTATATGCCATCACCAGATCAAGCAATCAATCAAGCAATAGTGATGCCATGTAGACTTCAAAACCATTTTGACTTTCAATGAATGACCTAGATAGAATAAAATCATGTCTATATGATATAGCAAGTCCTAGCAAAGAATGTATGCACATGTCAAACAATGATACCTTTGCCTTGCTTGGAGGAGAGACATGATATAAGATTTTCATGAAGTGCGTCAACACATGTTGGAGTAGTCAAGTATGTTCAATTCATTCCTTAGCTTGCAAAATCTAGTTTCATCAAGTGGCTTGGTGAATATGTCGGCTAGTTGATCATCGGTGCCCATACTTGTGATTGCAATGTCTCCCTTTACTTGGTGATCTCTTATGAAGTGGCGCCTCACATCTTTGTGCTTGGTTCTTGAATGTTGCACCGGATTGGTTGTGATCTTCACGGCACTTTTATTGTCACATAGCAATGGAACCTTGTTGAATTTCAAACCATAGTCCTTCAAGGTTTGCTTTATCCATAGGATTTGTGCACAACAACTTCCCGCACTAATGTATTCGGCTTCGGCGGTAGAGAGTGCAACACTATTTTGCTTCTTGGATGACCATGATACTAGTGACCTTCCCGAGAGTTGACAAGTACCGGAAGTGCTTTTTCTATTAATTTTGCAATCGACATAGTCCGCATCCGTATAACCAATCAATGTAAAGTTTGAGCCCTTAGGATACCACAAACCAATGTTAGGTGTGCTCTTCAAATACCTCAAGATTCTTTTTGTAGCCTTCAAATGACTTTCTTTTGGAGAGGCTTGATATCTTGCACACTTGCACACACTAAACATCACATCCGGCCTAGAAGCGGTCACATAGAGTAGACTACCAATCATTTACCGATATTGCTTTTGATCAATCAAATCTCCTTCTTCATTCGGTTCCAAACTTCCACTAATGCCCATTGGTGTTGAGATTGCCTTAGCATTCTGTAACCCAAACTTCTTCACCATGTCCTTGATATACTTGCTTTGACTCACAAATGTGCCATTCTTCAATTACTTGATTTGGAGTCCAAGAAAGTAACTAAGCTCACTAACCATGGACATCTCAAACTCTTTGGCCATCATCTCTCCAAACTCCTCACAAAATGCTTGACTTGTAGAACCAAAAATGATATCATCAACATAGATTTGCATGATGAACAAGTCATTTCCAATCTTCTTGGTGAACAGAGTGGTGTCAACCTTTTCCATCTTAAATCCTTTAGAGAGTAGGAAGTCACTCAACCTCTCATACCATGCTCTTGATGCTTGTTTCAAGCCATAGAGAGCCTTCTTGAGCTTGTACACATTATCGGGCTTCTTGTCATCTTTGAAACCGGGAGGTTGCTCAACAAACACTAACTCATTGATGTAGCCATTCAAGAATGCACCCTTCACATCCATTTGCTAGAGCTTGATATCATGAGCACATGCATAAGCCAATAGAATCCGAGTTGCTTCCAATCTGGCCACGGGTGCATAGGTTTCCCCAAAATTTAAGCCTTTAATTTGAGTGTAACATTGTGCAACCAATCTTACTTTATTCCTCACAACAATTCCGTCTTGATCTTGCTTGTTCTGAAAGACCCACTTGGTGCCAATCACATTGTGTTTGCTTGGTCTTGGAACTAATTCCCATACTTGATTTCTCTCAAAGTTGTTTAGCTCTTCATTCATGGCATTTATCCAATCCTCATCTTTGAGTGACTTCTCAATGTTAAGAAGCTCCTCTTATGAGACAAAAGAATAGTGCTCACAAAAAGAAGCTACCCTTGACCTTGTTTACACACCTCTACTAATATCACCAACAATTTGATTCAGAGGATGATCTCTTGCAATGTGAGTTGGTTGGAGCACAAAAGATGAACTAGCATCTTGGACTTGGTCTTGATCTTGATCTTGCACTTGAGTTTGAGAGTCACTTGAGCTTGCTTGATTTGCTTCATCTTCCACTTGCACAATAGGAGGGGTGATTTCATCATCATTTTCTTCAACTTGTCTTGGTCTAATGTCACCAATGTCCATGTTTTTTATAGCATCAACTAATTGAAGTCCTCTTATATCATCAAGATTATCTTTCTTTTCTTGTGACCCGTTAGTTTCATCAAACTCAACATCATGGACTTCTTCAATAATCTTGTGTGCCAAGTTCCATACTCTATAAGCTTTGCTTGAGGTTGAGTATCTAAGTAAGAAACCTTCGTCACACTTCTTCTCAAATTTGCCCAATCTAGTGCCCTTCTTCAAGATATAGCATTTGCAACTAAACGCTTTAAAGTATGCAATATTGGGATTTCTTCCATTCAAGAGCTCGCAGGGTGTCTTCTTCAACATTGGATGACAATAAAGACGGTTGCTAGTGTAGCAAGCCGTGTTGATAGCTTCGGTCCAAAATTCATCACTAACATTGTATTCACTAACCATGGTTTTTGCCATATCAATAAGAGTTCTATTCTTTCTTTCAACAAGACCATTTAATTGTGGAGTGTACTTGGCCAAGAATTGATGCTTGATACCCAAATCAACACATAGCTCATCAAATCTTGTGTTCTTGAATTCACTTCCATTGTCACTCCTTACTTGCTTCACCTTTGTATCAAATTCATTTTCACTTCTCTTGATAAAAGATTTGAAAATACCATATACTTCACTTTTGTCAACAAGAAAGAAGACCCAAGTGTATCTTGAGAAGTCATCAACAATCACAAAGCCATATTTCTTTCCTCTAATACTCGCATAAGTGGTTGGGCCAAATAAGTCCATATGCAATAGCTCAAGTGAACTAGATGTACTCATCATGCCTTTCTTAGGGTGTGTATTCCCAACTTGCTTTTTAAATTCACAAGAACTACACAACCTATCATTTTCAAAGTGTACATCCTTCAAGCCTCTAACCATGTCATGCTTGACCAATCTTCCAAGTTACTTCATGCCAACATGTCCAAGCCTTCTATGCCATAACCAACCAAGACTTGATTTGAAGATCAAACAAGATGAGAGTTTGGCTTCACTATCATTGAAATCCACCAAGTATAGGTTTCCATATCTAAAGCCCTTGAAGATCAAGTTGGAACCATCCACACTCACAATCTCAACATCATCAATACGAAAGATGCACTTGAAATCGAGATCACAAAGTTGTGCAACCGATTATAGATTAAAATTGAGAGATTCAACTAGCAACGCATTGGATATGCTCATATCATTTGATATTGCAATCTTGCCTAATCCTTTCACCTTGCCTTTGCCATTGTCACCAAAAGTGATAGAATCAAATTCTTGATTGCCATTTGTGTTGATAGAATTGAACATACTAGACTCTCCGGTCATATGTTGAGTGCATCCACTATCAAGCACCCAATGTCTTCCTCCGGCTTTGTAATTGACTTACAAAGAGTAAATCAATTGATTTTACGTACCCAAGTATTCTTGGGTCCTTGGAGGTTAGTAACCAAAGACTTAGGCACCCAAATGGATCTCATCCTTGGATTGCCTCTTGGTGTACCAATATACTTGATTTTAACACCATTCACTCTCTTAGTGAGCATGTAACAAGAATCAAGGCGAATTGAAGTCGCACTAGCAAATTTTACTTGCTTGATCTTGTTGGCCATGCAATATTGCTCATGATACCCCACTTGCTTGCATCCTTGGCAATACCTACCATTGCTCCTCACAAAGTTAGCTTTGCGAGTCATAAAGGCGGCCTTACCTTTCTTGGGGGTATAGCCTACTCCCTCCTTAGAGTGACTAAATCTTTGGCTACTCAAGCACTTTAGCAAGCGGGCATCCCCACCATAGGCATTACCTAAGGCGCGGATGAGCTTGTTGACATCCTCCTTGAGGTTTTTGTTTTCTACCACAAGTGAGGACTTAGAGTCATCAACCTTAGGTGAATTAGGAGTGGTAGAGCTACAAGAAGGGTTAGTAACAACAATAGTAGTAGAAGGAATTGACTTGTCACTAAGATATCACATGTGGAACTCATGTCACATGTCTTGATATGTGTCTTCTTCTCATTTTCGGCCACTAGAGAGGAGTGAGCTTTATCTAGCTTGAAGTGAGCTACCTTGAGATTCTCATGGGCTTCCATTAGCCTCTCATGAGACTTCAAGAGCTCATCAAAGGATTGCTCAATGACTAACTTGTCTTTGCGCAATTCTTTGCATTCCTTTCTCTTGGTCTCAATGTAAGTGTTGGCATCATCAAGCATGGACATGAGCTCATCACATGAGAGCTCTTCCTCATCACTCTCATCATCGGATTGTACCTTGGATGGCTTGGCCATCAAGCATGTGGATGGAGTGTCGAAGAGAGATAGTTTGTTGTTGAGAGCAATGCTTGCAATAGCTTTCTTCTTGATTGTGTTGCTCTCATCATCACTATCATCATCATTGGTAGAGGCATCACTATCAATCCAAGTGACACAATATGATTGCCCCTTCTTCTTGAGTGTCACATTCTTGTTCTTCTTTTCCTTCTTGTCCTTCTTATTGCTCTTCTTCTTATCATCATCACTCTCATTATCATTGTCACTATTGTGAGGACAATCGGCAATGAAGTGATCCAAGCTTTTGCACTTGAAGCATCTCCTTGGTTCTTACTTGTTCTTGGAAATGAACTTCTTCTTGCCTTGACCATAGCCCTTCCTCTTCATGAAGCGCCCAAACTTGCACACTAGAAGAGCCATAGCCTTATCATCTTCATCATCACTTGAAGTAGATTCTTCATCAATCTCAATCATCTTTGCTTTGCCCTTGCTCTTAGAGGATGATGTAGCTTTGAGTGCTACACTCTTCTTCTTCTTCTCCTCAACCACCTCCTCATTGTTCATGTCTTGCGTGATGATCTCACCGAGGATTTGGTTGGGCTTCTTTTTGCTCAAGTCTTCTCTTACAAGCAAAGTCTTATGATAGCAAATCTTGCGGGTAAGCACCTCAAGAACTTGTGAAAGAAGTCCTTGTCCTTGATGTCCTCACCCAAGCTCTTCAAATCATTGACAATCACTTATAGCCGGTTGAACATCTCCGGTACACTCTCATCTTCTTCCATCTTGGAGCTGCCAAACTTCTCTCTCAACATATACACCTCGGCATTTTGACCTCTTGTGTGCCCTCATATGTTTCCTCCAACCGCTTCCAAATGTCATGAGTCAAATCAAGATCCTTGATTTGCTCAAACATGTGAGACTCAAGAGCGGTGTAGAGTGCATTGATTGCATAGGCATTGCACTCCATCTTCCTCTTGTCGGCATCGGTGGGAGCTTGAGCGTTCTCATACTCAATCTTTGTCTCCGTCACTTTTCACACATCAATGTGCATGGTCATGAAGTGCACAATGATGTTTCTTTTCCAATGATTATAGCTTGTGCCATCAAACTTTGGTGGCTTCCCCAACACATTGATTTGAGCCATCTTGCACCACAAGGATGTTAAGCCTCAAATGGTGGTGACCTTGGCTCCGATACCAATTGAAAGGACCGGATAGGCTAGAGGGGTGGTGAATAGCCTATTAAAAGATCTACAAAGCACTAGACCACAAGTTAGCAATTAACAAGGCAAAGCTAAGCACTAGCTCTACGGCTACTCTATGCAAGCCACCTAGAACAAAATGCTACTCACAAGAATAAGCACACAAGCGCTAGAAACCAACTCCTCCGAGTCCTAAGGAGATGGCACCTAAACAAGTCAATAGCGCAAGAGTAGAGATCGAGAAAGATATACCGCCGAGGAGAGTAGAGGATGATCCAATCACCAAGAGTAGATAACCAACAAGAAATTCAATTGATCAACCAAGAAATCCACTCGATGGTGGAGTAGAGAAGTGCATACTCGATTTTTTACCGAGGTTCACGTGATCGCCGTCACGCGACTCCTCGTTGTGGCACCGGTCTTTCTTGGTGAATTGCGAGCTAGGCTTCACACGCCAATCCCTCACTGGGAGCCGCTCACCAACACAAGAGAAGTGGCTTTCAACCACGAGCAATCCATTAAAGTCGGTTTTGGCTCTCCGCTCGGGAATAACCGCAAGAACCCCTCACAATCAAGCCGGTGTAGCCTTGAACAATCACCAATCAAGCTTACACCTCCTCCTTACTTCCACAGCCGTCTAGGGACTCGGCAAAGCCCCAAGAGAACAAGAAAACCGAAGCAAACCGCCACCAAGTGCTCTAGGATGCAACACTCTAGCAACCAACACTTGGATCAACACTATCTCACAAAGATTTGAGTCAAAGTGTGTGGAGGGCTTAGGCTTGTCTCACAAGAGATTAGGAATGATAAAAATGCGCAAAAGTTAGTCCACGAAGCCAGCCCAAGCACTACTTATACTCCCCTCACAAAGATTTGCCCTTTGCTGTTTTACAGGAGCACCGGACGCGGGAGCACCGGATGCTCAGTGTCCGGTAGGCATCGTCCGGTGCACAGATTAGTGCCACGTCGCGCTAGGTTCAAACACGAGCCGTCGAATCCCAACGGTCGAGTCAGCTGAAAAACGCGCTAAATTTACACCGGACGCGGAACGTCACACCGGACGCTCCGTCGTCCGTGTCCGGTGCGCGAACAGAGAGCAACCCGAGAGCTCCAAGTCGCACCGGACGCGTCCGCTAAGGAATCACCGGACGCTCTCGGTGTCCGGTGTACTCACCGAGTCAGAGTTCCAACAGTTTCACCGGATGCTCGAAAAACACCACCAAACGCGCTGGAGTTACTGTTGCAGTGTCCAGTGCTTAAACAGAGATGTTCCAAAGAGCTCCAAACCGCACCGGACGCGTCCGGTGCACTCAGCACCTCTGCGCCACTGCTAGGGTTAGTCACCAGACGCTCTGGCTAGAGTCCGATGCAATGCCCGGTGCTACTTTAAGCACTCTTTCAAGTCTAGCAACCAGCCCCTTCTCTCAAGTGCTAACACCCAAGTGTTCTCACACCTAAGCCACATGTGTTAGCTATTTTTAAAGCATTTTGAAGGGCTAGTTAGTGTGATCTAGAGTTCTAAGTGTGAATGCCAATGCAATGCAACTCTAGAGCACTTGACAACCGATTCGAGTTTATTTTTCTCCCCTTGATAGTCGGCTATCTATCCTAAATGTGATCACACCCACTTGGTGTCTTGATCACCAAAAGAAAAGCCCTAATGAGGTTATACCTTTGCCTTCAAGCTTTTTCTTTTCACCTTGATCATCTCCACTTGATCCATGGTTGAGCTCACTTGATCAACATCATTTAGCTCCACTCACCATGGTTGGAATAACCTACACTTACCCATCACTTAACAATTAGGTTAGTCCTTAGGGTGTCATCAATTACCAAAACCAAATTAGGGCTTTCAACCTCGCGCACGACCTTGTGCCGCACCTCGCACGCGGCAGCCCCTGCGTCATCATCGCTGCCGCGCGCGTCATAGCTGCCTCGCCGGACATCCCAGAGCGGCGAGGGGCACAACGCCACGACGGAGGGTGCGACGCGGCCGGTGAGTGGGAGGAGCGCGGAGGGGCGTAGCGAGAGCGGGGTGAAGGCGGATGCCGGGGAGTACGGGGCCTCGGCAAGAGCCGCCGCGGCTGAATCGACAAGGCGGCAGGTGCGGCCGCCGAGGCGCTCCAGGCTCAGCCGCCAGAGCGCTGTAAGCGCGGCCACCGGGGCATCGGGGCGCGGGCACCCTCGGACACCGGGCCTCGGGGCGGGGAGACAGGAGAGGAGGCGAGCGCGTGGCCAGGGCGAGGTGGGGCGGGGAGCCGACGAGGGCACCGGCGAGCCGTAGTAGGGGGCACGGCCGTACGCAGGCGCCGCGCGGAACGCCGGATGCAGCATGTCGCGAGCATGGGCGTGGCGAGCCGTCGGATCGCCGGGCGTGAGAGCGACCTTCACTCACACCAAGACGGAGCTCGCTGGCGTTGCTCTGGCGGCCCAGCGCGACGTCAAGCTTCCGAACTGAACGCAGCATTTTCCGTCTTCATTTGTTCACCTTAGCTGAGTTCGTATCACGCCGGCGAATTTCCGCCGTGCCGGCCATGGCGCTGCCGGCCTCGTGCACGGCTAACTCCACGGCGGCGAGCGCGCGCATCGTCGCTGTGGGGGAGAGCCGGCGCCCTGCCTCGCGGGTACGCCGCCGTGGTAGAGCAGCCACTCTGCCTCGCGCGCGTCTCCTTGCCGACCGAGGGCCGCCGCGTCCGCGACCTCGCCACTCGCCTGCCGGTGACCCCAGAGGCCGTCCCCTCCCCAGCTGGCTGCTGGGACCAGCGCCCACGGCCTCGTTGGCAGGGGCCGCGCGAGCTCCAGCGCTTCCTGCGCACGGGAGTGGAGGAAGAAACATGGCCCCATCGGATAGAGAGAAAAAAAAGAAGACAAACAAAGGGCATTTTGAACATTGGCATCTGCTGGGCCCACCTGTCAGGGCAGGCAGACGGAGACAAACTAACAGAAGGTGGGTGGAATGGTGTGTAGGGAAAAATGAAGTTCAACTTGGTCATGTAGGTGTGAGCAAACTTTTTAGTGACATGAGAGGTTGCACCAAACTTTCTTAAGGATACACTAGGTAAAAGACTCCCGAACCCACGGCAGCGCCAGCAACGGCGCGGAAGGCGGTAGGCTGCCACACGGTGCGCCTGCGAGAGACAGTTCAAGTTGTCCTGCAGCTGTGCGGGGAGCAGTCCGGGTGTACGTCGCGGTGCCTCGGCCTGGGTGCTGCAGCACGACGCTGGTCTCTGACGTGGTTGTCCTGCACGCTCGGGAGGACCTTCTACCATCCATCGGCGTCGGGCACGGACGCTCTGCGCCTAGGCCCTAGACGCTCGTGCACCGGAACTCGTCCAACGCCAGCGCCAGCTTGCAGACTGCCGGTTGCGCCGGACGGCGCGGCCTACTGACGCGGCCGACGGCGCCCTAATCATTAACAAACATAATCAATCGTCCTATCCAATCATTCAAATTAAAAAAAAAATCGATCACCGTCAGGAACTCGGCCGATCATGGAATAGTATGCCTGTGACTGTGAGCAAAGATTATTGGGCGTCCGGGCATGCAGTACGGACATGTACAAACAGGCAAACAGACAAAAGAACATGGACACACACCAACACCATAGCGTAGACTTTAGGGCATGACATGCATAGCATGCGAGCCAGGACCGGACCGGGAGGGACCCCGATCCATAAAAGTTTGCGGCCGGATTCGATCGGACCCGTGAGCTTGCTTACCTGGGTCGCAAAAAAACCGCCTTTTTTCAAATTCTTTCCACGGGTACAATATAGTACTCTCTCTCTCTCTCTCTGATAAAGGAATGGGATTTAAAAGTTTCAAATCAGACAAGTTTGAGCCGTGCGGACCGAGCTATTTAAATAGAAAATATTCAGTGTTTTTTTTTACGCACGGTGAGAAAACTTTTCATTAACAAAAGAAAGGAGTTCTTACAGTGGAAAATTAGTGTACCTATTTTGTGTTATAAATGTCGATACTTTTTTTTGTTGTATATAGGTTTGAACGAGCTTTACAAAATTTAACTAGGGATAGAGCTACAATACCTACTTTTTCGGATGAATGGATGTAGTACATAGCAGTGTGTATGTTCATAAAACAAGTAATCCAGTTACGTTAGACTCTTTTATTTATGTTCAGTTTAGATTTACTTTTTTAAAAAATATAATCGGCCGGCAAGTCCTCATTGTAGTTATTTTGTAAAAAAAAAAAAGGTTCTTTATTTGAGCAATTCCTTTAGAGCCAAGCAAGGAATATACTCCGTTATCGATCGCCGACACACAGAGCAAAGCCCGATGGGAGCACAAACATTCATGCATGCATTTCCACTCCAATTAATTTCCTTTTCTGATTATTTTTCTGCCTGATAGGTGATTAGGCATTAGACCCGGTATGCAGTGTGCATGTGCTGATGTGCAGTTTCATTCAGCCTATCGTGCAATGGTTTTTTCCGTTTTGTAGATTCTAGCTGTTTGTTGTTCCGGGCCCTGTGTGTGTGTGTGTGTGCATGTGCCGCAACATTGATGTGACTAGTTACAATTACAATTTACGGTGGATCTAAACAGGGCCGTACACTGGCAGTGGCAGCTACCACACACATCTGCTGCGTGCATGCATTGCTTCCCCCCTAAAATCCAAAATTGTTTTGCAGCGCAGGTACATTGGACGGAGCACAGTAATGCAGGATGGGGACTTAACGTACCCTACGGGATCGTTTTCTATGCAACCGTCCGCGTGATCATGGACCCAATGTTGTCCGGAATCCGATGTTGAGCATACTGTTATTGTTTGATAATTAGGGCTTGCTATGCGTTGAGGCAAATTAATTACGAAGATGCATTTTTCTGGACAAAAACATGTCCCTCTTTCTTAGTTGCATTTTATTTCATCTTACTACTAAATAACTGAATGCCCTTACTAGAGACTATAGGACCAAAAACAAAATATAGAAACTCGCTCTCATAAAAATGAAGAGGAGCATGCCATCAATTCAGCAAAGAATCTACTAATCATCATTGAGGTATAATTACATATTTTGATCTATATTTTTTGAGGGAAAAAATTACATACTCCCTCCGTATCGGAAAAAGTTGATGTTTTGGACAACGACACGGTCTCCAACGTATGACTTTGACTTCATATTTCTATAAAAATATTTATTGAAAAGTGATATATGTATATAATTTTATGATAATATATTTGAAGACAAAACTATTTATATAGTTTTCATATTTTCAAATTCAATAATTTAAAAGTTATTCACGATTTCTATTCCCAATGTTTGACGAAAATCTTTTCTAAAATATCATCTTTTTTCGATATGGAGGGAGTAATATCTATATGAATATTATATGTCGGATGAACAAAAAGGTAGTACACACTCACACTTCCTTGTCCCAGATGTTGACGTAAAATCTTGCTATATTGCAAACTGATGATGATGACTCACTTGAAGAAGGACCTGAGATATATACAAGTATATATGGATGGGGCCAACAACAACAAGCAAGCAAGTAGGCGGTAGTTTGTGTGGCCGCTAGCTAGCTAAACCACATCATTTACCATTTCCCTCGTGTTGTTGCCTTCTTGTCCATTAGCCCGTGACGTTGCCTACTCAGCTATGTACTTGGCTACAGGCCTGCCTTGTACTACTCTCTTGTCGTTGACGTAGACGGTAGATAGAGTAGAGTGATTACTGCCTATGCACGCGATACAAACAATTCGTTTCCACCGAAATAATAGCGACGCCTGCATCCGTACGAATATATATAGTATACCCCCGAAAAATAATGATGTGGATCTATATGTAATCCAGTATAGTATTGAGCTTTCAGTAACTAGGTAGCTTAGCTAGCTTCTTGGTTCAAATTAAAGAAAGGTTTGTGATAGCTACAAACTCTATAGTCTTAATTAGTACTAATTAACTACTATGTAGCTTTCTTTTTGATCAAAAAGAAAGGTTTGTCCTAGCTACAATATTGTTACTAACTACTAGTAGCTGTCGACAAGCATGTATTTATTTAATTAATCTAATGGAATGGACATCGGAGCATGTTGGTAGGTTTATTTCAATTATACCGTGTTAGCTACGACCCGTTGCATGTTTTCTAGTGGTGCGATTGATGGCATCATCATTTTCAAAGCATAACTTTTGACTTCATATTTTTATAAAAAATATTTATTTAAAAGTGATATATGTATACTTTATTAAAAAGATATTTGAAGATAAATCTATTTATATAGTTTTCATATTAAAAAGGTTTAATAATTTAAAAGTTATTCATAATTTATATGAGTATTTTCAATGGTTGACGAAAATCTTTTTTAAAACGATATTTTTTTTTATATAGAGGGAGTATATGTAGTAAAAAATAGACAACAGAGCGAATGGTTGATCTGCAGGAGATATCAAGCGAAGGTCGACAAAGATGAGAGTCCAAAGAATAATCTCCGATCATCCATCTAACAAAATGACAGTTGACACGGGACAAACAGTTTGATTGCCGTGCGTGAATTGAAACAGCAGGCGTATGATGTCACTTGACTGAACACCCTACTTTGTTTTATGGGCTACTACTGCATTGGGTTGGGTTCAGTTGACGAAAAGAACAAAGCTGCAGGTCAGCACGCACTGCCGCCTCAGACAACGTCTACGTCTAGGGAACACTCAGCAAACATACCGCCAAAAACCTTCTTAATTAGTTTTATCTTATAAACATCATATATTTCAAAACAGGAGACATATAAACTCAACAAATAAAGTGAAAAATCTTAGATACTTCTTATAGAGAAAAGTTTTCTCCTAGTTACTTAGCTTGTCACAGCTTTAATAAAAGCTTCACGGGCTGTTTTTTTTGTTTGCCAAATACACTCTTTTAAAACAGCTTCACGATTGAAGCTCTTTCTTATGCTCTCACAAAAAGAATGAGTGGGATGAAGCTGAAAAAGTAGATTATCACAGCTCTCTTACTTATTTCTTTCTCTCAGCTATGCATGAAGCTACTATTGAAAATGTTCTACCAAACATTTTTTTTTCAAAACAGCTCAACTTAAAAAAAAAAACAAAGTTGCTGATGAAGCTAATTTTTCTATATAAAACTGCTTCCCTTGTGAAGCTAAGCAGTGTGAGACGAGGCCTTAGAATAAAGTACTCCCTCTGTTCCAAATCAATCATATGATTTTATGGGATTTTTCGATATGTTGCATTTAGTATATATGTGTTCAGATGTAGTAAATATATTATCTTCGAAATCTAACATATCTTATAGCTAGGAATAGAAAGAGTAATAAAACGAAATTTTAAACGCATTTTAGCTACTCGTGCTTCACATATTTAATATATGTATATTTTTAATGAAATCCAGTTTTGTCGGAGAATCTCTATCTTGAAACATAACGGTATGCAGTGCAGTGAACGCGGGAAGGGGCCAGTCTCAGGCCCAGAGGATACTTGCAACCGTGGGCCCAGTTCTTTTAAAGTTAGCAGGAACCATTGTCATTGGGCCAGGCTAATGTGCCTGAAACCAAAACGAATGGGCCATCTCTCTCTTAAGAGAGTCTCTAACGAGCAAAGGAACCCGTTAAGAGGGAGGTCCAATAAAAGCGCTATGAGGTGGATCCTAGGCCGGACTCGATCGTGGGTTTACCGTCGAGGCCACCGGGAACCGAAGCCCATAGAGAAGTGGCCCAGTATAGTAGTATAATAGAAGCCCGTTCAGCGCCGAGCTGAATGCAAGCAAAATTAGCTTGCAATCTTTTTCTCTTGCCTTCCGGGTTCGTCGATGCAATACGGACGGCCCAGATCGGCCTAGGGAAAGAATGGAGGAGCCAACGCGCGCGAGGGAGACGGAATAATGTGGATCCCGGATTCCCGGCTGCATGCTTTTGCCGGCCGTCACTTCACCCTGCGGGGCGCGATCAAAGCTGGAATTAACCGGCAGCCATTAGGATCGCGATTAAGTTCGCGGTGACGTCGCCCGCCACTAAGTAAGTACACTGCACTGCACGCTAACTAAGCTAGATTTCTGTATGTTATCTTCCGGGTCTGGGTATTAAAAGATAAACGCCTTCCAGGTAGGATTGGTCGATATGGAACACGGCTGCACATACATATACACTGCAATCATGTGCGACAGTTTATGCTAACTACTGCACATCCGCGCACCTTTCGCTTATTAGTAGTACTAACAGACGCACATATGATTAATGCACTGCAATCATGTGCTATATAGTTTATGCTAACTACTGCACACCTGTTTGTCACGAACCTCCCTGTGAAACACAATTCCCCTCACCAGCCTCCAAGGCAAATTAAATTAAGTCACCGCTATGCACGGCACTACCACAGCTTATTATTCCGTCCGTCCGTCCGGCGTATTTTGCGATGCTCGGCAAGCCTGCCGGCAGCCAACACCCTGACCAGCACCAGCAGCCGAATCGGAGGCGGGAGGCTCGGAGCTAGGCACAGAGGGCGCCGAGCTCCCTGAGCCTGGGCATGAGGCGGCCGCTGAGGTGGAGGCCCTCGATGAGGCCGCCGCCGACGTGGAGTTCCCCATGTTGTCTTGCTGGTCTAGCGGCCTCGCCGATCCGGGCTGCTCCAGCGCCACCTCTTTGAGCCACATGCTGGGTATGTCGCCGCGAGAGGAGACCCCCACTCCCAAGAATTCCCTGGTGGTGAGGCCTTGGTTTCTGCCTCCGGCCACGACGGCGGCAGCATTGCCCCCGCTGTTGCCGGCATCGCGATCAGCCCTGGTGGCCCTCTCCTCCGCTCCAAAGTGGTGTGTTGCCCAGAAGCCGAGAGCACCAGCGTCCAGAAATGCATCATCACCACATTGAGTAGCTGCGGTGGAGTTTATCTCTGGTGGGTTGTATGATAGATGAGGTCTAATGTGACGAAGTAATGAACTACTTGCACTGTGAGGGCCTGCCGTGGTCTCCGGCGTGGAGTTCCCCATGTAGTTCTGCCGGTCTAGCGGCCTCGCCGATAATCCGAACACGGACAACGGGACCAGCTGCTGCTGCCCCCTCGTGAGCCACGTCTCTTTCAAGGACAAGCCGAGCCCGCCGCCCAGCGTCTGCGACGGGTCCAGCACGCCCGGCTGCAGGGGCAACCCCGCGCTGCCATCACCGGCCCGCGAGCAGTGGTGCAGGTGCAGTCCCGCTGCCGGCGCCCCCCATGTAGAGCTGCCGGCCCGCGACCGCGACCGCCCTCGCCCTCTCCCCCACGATCGCGTCGCACAAGGCCCTGTGCGTGATGAAGCTGCTGTCCTTCTGGGCTAGGTGCATGAATTACTGGATCGATCGATAGATCGGGATAAGGCGGCTGACCTGCTGGGTTCCCGGGGAGGCTGCGCTCCGGCTCCTCCTCGGCGAGAGGCGGGGCGGGGTCGGACGAGGCGCTAGCCTGGTCGCCGGAGGCGGAGGTCAGGTTAGACATGTTCTCGTCGGCGGCCAGCTGGTGCTGGTGGTGCTGAATTGCTGCCAGATCCTTAAGCATCATCTCCTCCGATCGATCCATAACAATAAGATATCCCTCACTCCTGAATCCTGATGATGATGCTCGCTCACCTAGCTAAGCTGCCAGCTGCTTGCCTGCTTGCTGCTGCGAATGACGATGGGATGGGTGGTGGTGGTGGTGGTGGTCAGAGGCTCTACTAAATGGTGTCAATACCGGTTCAAACCATGGCAAAATGTCATAGGGGGTGGGCGCACATGTACACATCAAGTCTGCCGACTATGATAGTTCTTGCCATCATCGACATCGACATTTTAGGTGAGATATACGGTTCTATACTTCTATTGCTATCAATTGTGATTTGAAACTATTGCTTTCGTTGAGCAGTCAATTGTCTTGTAGCGTGTGAAAAAAAATGTATTTCAATTATACCGTGTGTTAGCTACGACCTGTTGCATTATTTCTAGGTGGCTGGATTGATGGCATCATCGAGCGATTCCACTAGTAGAGAACAGGACCTTTGATCCGAGGCCGAGAATGGGCTTTAGTCCCGGCTAATTTTGTGTTCGAGAGTAAAGAGACCTTTAGTCTCGGTTCCAGCCACGAACCGGGACTAAAGGTCCCTGCCCAACAGTCACTGGGAACTAACGTTATGTCAGGTGACCTTTAGTCCCGGTTAGTGAAACGAACCGGGACTAAAGGTTTGTCTTTAGTCCCGGTGCTTGATACCGACCGGGACTAAAAGTTTTACTCCCGGCTGTAGATACCGGCCGGGACGAAAAGCTCACTTTTAATCCCGATAAGTAAGTCCAATCGGGACTAAAAGTCCCTACGTATAAAAGCCAGCAGCTCCCTTCTTCCTCCTCTAGCCCGATAGGTAGCTGTTCTTCCTCTCCATTGTGTTCTTGGCTCTGTTCTTCGGCCAGCACCCTCATTTGTTGCAGAACCCCATCGATTTTTTAAGGTAACTAACTTCATTTTTCAAACCTCAATATTATATGTCATTACATTGTCTAGAAATAGCCAAGAATGTAACATGTTGTCTTTTATGTCCATTTCTTGATTTTTGGCAATTTAAGTTTATATTCTCTTTAAATCTGTATTTTTGGATGAAGAAAGCTTATAGTTGTTGTATTTTAGAATGCCCTTCAAATCTGTGTCCATTTTAGAATGCCCTTTTTATTAGTTTTTAACTAGAATGCACCTTTTATTGGATGAAGACGGCTTGTATTTTCATATATAGCTTTTTTAATGATTATGAGAATTAGAGGAATTTAGTGGTTTATGCAAATATCCTTGTTTAGAAACTGAAAAAAATAAATAACAATAGCAGTGTTTTTAAAATGAATTTATGAGTTGACATTATATTTTGTTTGTGATTGTGCATGACAACTGCCGTTGGGGCCTTCAATCGGTGTACCTTCAGCAACCCAAAGATATGGCGGACTTCAATCGCAACTACATGACAATTTTTTATGCACATGAGGTCAACTTGCATACTAATGATATGCTAGGCAGCTTAATACTTATAAAGGTCCCCGTGCAAGCTATCCCTGAAGAGTACCCGTATTTCGTGAGTCGCGCCACGATACAAGAAGCACTGGTGCAGCAGTGTCAGGTCTTTGTCTCGCGCATTATCTTCGGGATTACCTGGTGCTACCCTCATCTCCAACTGATTTGAATGCCATCATGTCTATATCACATATCGATGTTGGTGTTCATGAGCTTGTCATCCTTCCATGGACATCCGACTATGGTGCCACTACAGTTGGCTTGGATCCCACCTTACCCGCCGCCTCCATGGTACAAGTAGAACCAGCATCACCATCGGAATTGGCCGAACCAAGGTCTCCGACGACTCAGGCACCTCCGCCACCCCAGCGAGGTCTCCAACGCCTCAGGCCTCTCCGCCACCCCCAGCGAGGTCTCCGACGCCTCAGGCATCTCCGCCACCCCCAAGGAGGTCTCCGACTCCTCCGCCCCCTCCGCCACAACCTGCTCCGCCCCCTCCAATGTCCAAAAAAATATCCACTAAGAGGGTGCGAACGAAGTCCTCGTCCCCGCCGAAGAAGAAGAAGGCAAAAACTATCCCTCAAAAATTGCCTTCTGCCATGACTGAAGAGAAAAAAGTGCGGAGGCAAGAAAAGAGGTTGTTGATTACTTTGAGAAAATGAAACAACAAAGATTAGCATTGAAGGCAAACCCGCCCAAGCCGTACTTTTACATGCATCCAAATGCACTGAGGCAAAAGGTGGACGAAAAAGCTAGAATGTTGCGTGAAGGTCGTAAGCCCTCGCCGCCATCAGACTATGACCGAACCCTTATCAAAACTATTGAGAAGTCGAAGAAAAAGACAGCAGGGAAAGATGTTCCACAACTTGGGGAACAATCGAAGCAGATTAAACCCCTAGTTGTAAGTGATCCATATGATTCAAATGAATCGTACATGGAGGCCGTGCCTTCAAATATCAATTTGGATGACCTTGGTGACTTCATGCTATCTACCGGTCTCAATTTTCAGCAACTCTTCCAAAGTGGACACATCGAGAGTGCACAAGTTGTTGATACCTGGAGAAAATATGAACATGGCAAGCCACTCTACAACCCTGAGAAATACACAGAACTAGGCACACAAATGTACTTGTTGAACAAGTGGTATCTAGATGCGTGTGTCAGGAAAGAGAATTACATATTGGTCAAAATTCGCAACTGAGGACTTCTTCCGTGGCGATGATATCATGTTCATTGAATTCAGTGAATTACACCAGCTATGCCATCAGGACTCGCTCGACAAGTCACTCTTGAGCTGCTATTATCTGTAAGTCATTATAGCACCGCGCCTGTTATTATTTTGTCTATATAATTATATATCCTAGCCTCAGACTACATATATGTTCTTCGATATATATTTGCAGATATGAGATGGGGGTCATCAAAAAAAGAAGGGACGATACCATTGTATTCATTTGATCCTTATATCGTATTCAAAGACCCAGTTACTCCTAATTGGGTAGTTGAAGCTAAGGCGAATCAAAAGACGATGATAGAGAAACAAAGCAAGAGGACAACGATTCTCTTCCCGTACGGCGGCGAGTGAGTGTTATTAATTATAATATCATTTTTTATACGTGGCTCGGCCCGTAGTTTATCGAGTTATGATTATTATATTCTTCCTATGCAGCAATCACTGGATCTTGATGGTCATCAAGCTATCCACCAGTCAGTTATTGATCTTTGACTCTATGAAAAAGGAGCTGGGACGATACCAACTAATGATTGATATGATCCAACGGTAATCTAATTTCACCCGATCTTCCTAAACTCCACTATATGTTTATACATACATGCTCTCTCTTTAATTGGATATATTGGACAGTGTTTGGGACAAATTCATTTCAAAACATCGTCCCGAGTGTAAAGCGCCGCTGCAAATAGTTACACCCGTAGTAAGTAGCACTTTGCTATATGTAGTGTCTAACATCTTCATTTGTCATAGTTCAAATCACTAGATGACGAGATAATTCTTTTCTCGTATATATAGTAGGTGTCTGCAGCAGGAGCCGGGGAACAACCTACGTGGATACTATGTGTGTGAGTTCCTCAAGGTGCACTCTAACAGAACTCCTGTTGAGAAGATCAAAGTAAATTGCAAAATATATTTAGTGGTATACATGATTATCATACATATATATATATATATGCATACTAATACATGTTTTTTTTCTCAATTCAACTCAAATTGAAGACTGATTAGTTGAGGCAGAAGACCCTAAATCAGCACAACGTCAAAGCCATCCAAGAGACAATAGCAGGCTTTATTAATGATCAAGTCTTAAATCCTGATGGAGTGCACTAGTTCGGCGGAAAATAATTGTCTTGACTTGTAATTCTAGGTTAAGGACGGACAAACAAACGTGTATATATTTTATGTACATTATGTGTATATTCAATCATACATGTGATATATATAGTTTCCTAACTATATAGTTGGGTCAATTATTTACATATGCATGTTTTCATTTGATACATGTATGCATATAACATTAGCGTAGAATGCGTATTTAAATACCTATATTAAACCCTAAACCCCAAATATGAATTAAAAAGCTGAAATGAGCTAAAAAAGAAAAAAAATACCTTTACTCCCGGTTCGTGTACGAACCGGGACTAAAGATTCCTGCCAGGGCGACTAGGCTAGAGGGAACTTTTAGTCCCGGTCCGTGATAAGAACCGGGAGTAAATGCCCCCCCTTTACTCCCGGTCCACCCGGTTCCTGAACCGGGAGTAAAGGGGGGGTCTTTACTCCCGGAAACGTACTCCCGGCTGGGAAACTGGAAGCAAAGCCCCTTCCCAACTGGGAGTACAACCCGATCCTGTACTAGTGTCCAAAAGGTTATTTATTCATTCATATATGTAGTAAAAATAAACAACAGAGTTAATGGTTGGTCTGCAGGAGATATCAAGCGAAGGGCGACAAAAATGAGAGTCCAAAGAATAATGTCCGATCATCCGTCAAACAAAATGGCAATTGACACGGCACAAATAGTTTAATGGCCGTGTGTGAATTGGAAGAGCAGCCGTGCGATGTCACTTAATTGACTGAACAACCCTGCTTTGTTTTATATATGCTAATAATAATGCATTGGGTTGGGTTGACCGGAAGAACACACATGACAGCACGCACTACCGCCTCAGATCAACCTTTACGTCTAGGGGACACTGAGAAAACATACCGCCAAAGAAGTTCTTAATTAATTTAATTTGTTTTATCTTATAAACATCATATAGGTCTCTTACTTATTTCTCTCTCTCTCTCGGTCATGCACGCATGAAGCTATTAATGAAGCTGTAAAACTGTTTTGCTAAACATTTTTTTTCAAAACTGTTAAACTTAAAAAAAAAGTTACTCATGAAGCTACTTTTCAAAATAAAACTACTTCAGTGAAGCTCAGTGCTAAATGAAATGTTAGAACAAAACTACTCCCCTGTCCAAATCAATCATAAGATTTTAAGGGATTTTTTGATATTTTGCATTTAGTAGGTATCCAGATATGTTATCATATCTTCGAAAACTAATAGTTTGGAATAGAAAGAGTAAAAAGGTGAAAACTAATAGATTGTTGTCCTATGCAGGCAGACTTACGCTTTTAAAAGCTTGTCTAGGTAGTATTCTGATCTATTTGCTTTCCGTTATAAAGTTTCCTAATTGGGCAATTGTGATGATTAACTCTCATATGGGGCACTTTTTGTAGGGGGATTCAGATAACCATCATGAGTACCACTTAGTGAATTGCCAACTGACTACCCAGAAAAAGGATATGGGGGGCTTAGGTATTGCTGACTTGAGGAATCTAAACTTGGCACCTTTAAGTTCCTGGATTTTTAGATACAATCTTCACGCGGATGCTATCTCGAAGAAAATTGTTGAATCTAAGCATAGAGTTGACAAACCTAATGTTTTCTGTTGCCCAAAACTAGGGGCGTCTCCTTTCTGGAAAGCGGTTTTGTGGGCAATGCAAGCTAATAGGATTAGGTTCTAGGAGGATCACTGGATTGGTAATACCAGTCTAGCGATCGTGTATTGGCCACTATATGTGATCTACGAACAACAAGGGAAAGGGGTGAATGAGGTCTGGGATGGAGTGAATTTAATGCTTACTTTTAGGTGGACTGTTTCAAACAGTACTATGGAGTTGTGGAAGGAAGTGTGTGAGTTGTTAAGTGAAGTCTCCCTCTCTGAGAAGGACGATCAAATTGGTTGGAAGTTTACGTCATCTGGGAATTACTCTGTGCAATCACTGTATGAGGTGATCAATAACAGAGGGGTTACCCCCTGTTTTGCTAGTGCTATGTGGAAAGTTATTTCCCCGCCTAGAGTTCAGTTCTTTTTGTGTCTCTTATCCAAAAACTAAGTTATTGACTAGAGATAATTTGGCTAAAAGAAGAGAAATTCATGATCCTTCCTTTATGTGTTTTGCAATGAAAACGAATCTTCCACACACCTCTTTTTTGAGTGTCGTGTGAGTGTCAATGTTTGGAATATTATCTCAAGTATATTAGGAGTACACTTAGGTGTGAACTTTGAAGTTACTGCAGGTTTTTGGATTGCAAATAAGCGACATGCCATTACTAATGTTGTTTCAGCAGCAATCCTATGGACTATTTGAAAATTAAGAAATGAAATCTTTTTTCAGGGGGTGGTGTGAACATGCTTGAAGCAGGTGCTACTGAAGATAGTAAGTTTGCTAAGAAGATGGAAGGTGTTGTTCAATCAGGAGGTAGGCTCGGCAATGGAGCAAATTTTGTCAGCTGGGGATTATAGCTTGCTTGCCACCTCAAATTCTATAGAGTCTGGAGAGAGCTGCCTCATCAGAGTTGGTACAATCGGTTGTTCAGTGTTCGGGTACAGCAATTGCAAGTCTGAGTAGGCTAGGTGGAGAGGGTTTTGGTATTCGTTGTAATAACGTAGTCGCACTTTAACTCGATTTGTTGTTGGTGGGCGCGCCTGATACATTTTGAACTGTAACGGTTTTTTTGCTTTTGCGAATACAAAAACAGGGGGCCCCCTTTTCTCTAAAAAATTTAGCTATTCGTTCTTCACATATTTAATATTAATTTTTTGAAACCTAATTTTGTCGAAGGATCTCTATCATGAAACGTAACGGTATGTAGTATAGCGGGAAGGCCCAGAGGATAAGTTCAACCGTGGGCCCATTTTTTTAAAGCTGCAGGAAACATTCATACTCCCTCCGTCCATATCTGTGCTTTCGTTTCCCAGAAAAAACTTTAACTAAATATATATTAAAATATATTAATATTCATGATACATAATTATATTGGAAAGATATTTTAATTTAGTTTTTTAACAAAATTATTTAGAGATATAAATGTTACACGTATTTTCTACAAATCGAGTTAAACTTGTGGCAAGAACATCAATAATGACGGAGGGAGTATTGGGCGGGGTTAATGTGCCTTAAACCAAAACAAATTGGCCATCTCTCCCTTTCCAGTCTCTACCGAGCAAAGGAACCCGTTAAGAGGAAGGTCCAATGAACGCCCTATGGGGTGGATCCTGGGCCAGACTCAATACTGTCGAGGCTATCGGTAACCGAAGCCCAGAGAAAGGTGGCCCAGTATAGTATGACAGAAGCCCGCTCAGTGCCGAGGCACACGAGTCAGCAAGAGCTACAAGTACAGACAATGGTACTCCTAGTCCCTAACATGTGGGTCCCATCTCCCACCTGGTCTACATGTCCGTGACCGTGGATGCCCTTGCGTGCATCGGGGGAATAGGATGAGCAGGCGACGATTGAGGCGGCCGGAAAACCAGTGGCCAGTGTGTGTCTGTGTGCTCCTTTTTTTATTAGGTTTTTGTTTTCTGATTTCTGATGATGAATCCGGAACCTGAGGCCGGAGGGCATCTCAACTCGGATCATAGAACATTAAATGAAATAGCAGCTGTTGTATATTTGTATATTTAGCCTGACTATCTCGAGATGAATCTTTTGAGGCTACTTGAGCCACGATTAGACGAAAAGTTATCAAATAGAAACGAAAGTGCTACAATGTACTTTTTTCACCTCTTCTCACCAAATAAATAGGACTTAATTATACTACTGTGCAGTACTACTACTGGAACAAGCCAGCGCGTCATGTGTGCACTGTGCCTAATTATCGACCGAATATAAGGCAGCGTTTAGATTGTAAAATTTCTTTCTCTCTTCCCATCACATCGATTGTACTTTTCGTTGTATAGAGCACTAAATAAAGTAGCAGCTGTTGCTATGTTTATACTTTTTAGCCTGGCTATTTCGAGATTAATCTTTTGAATTTACTTAGACCATGATTAGACAAAAAGTTGTCAAATACAAACAAAAGTGCTATAGTGCACTTTTTCTCCACTTTGTACCAAACTAAACGCCGCCTAAACTGGCTTTCTTCTTGAAGCTAGTAGTACTAGCAGCCAAACAAACAATCTGATCCCAGGAAAGGAAATCAAGAAGAAAACAGATTATACTGGCACGCTGGATTAGCACGCACTAGATGACAAACGAGACTGCACGCTAGCTAGCTAACAGGGTGACGTGGCTTACGAGCCTCTCCTTCCCTTTCCTCAGAAGACGACAAGGCAACTATAGTACTCTCTACGAGTATATAAATTCAACTTTGTAAAAAAAATAGATCCTCTCGTTGCATGCAGTAGTACGTAGTAAAAGGGAGAAATTGAAGTGAGGAGGAGCCGTGTCAAAGAGATAATAAATAAATTTCTAAAAACTAACTAATAAACAAATAAATAATTAAACAGGACTAAACATCGAACCTTCATTCGATTCCATTTGATCGACCAAAATTTCGACATGCAAATGTTTTCTTTTTTGGAAAAAAAATCATGCGGCGCCGACTTCTTCTCGATTACCGATTGGCTATGACGTCACTATGATGATGCAGGTTAGAAAAAAAAATAAATCATTATTTTAAAATGGTATAACTACTAAACAGTGAAAATTCCGTTTTATACCATTGTATTTCACGTGATAAGATGAACAAAACTAGACTCCATTTGCATATATATTTAGGAGAATTTTATTGACACACAACGTGTCTCCTATATAATACTATTTCAATTAACTTTTGCTAAAGGCCATTATTGGGGTGCGGAAGGACGAAGGAGCAGTGTTTTGCACACTACCCAACCCCCGAATCCATCGCCGGTTTCGTGTACACGGGTGAACAGTGTGGGATCTTGTGCACGAACCCAAGTACCCAACCCACGTCGCCGGCACATGCATGCCTGCCCCGTTCCCCGTGCGCAGGCGCAGCCATCCCGTCGCCGCCCTCGATTCCATCGTCGTCTTCTCCCTCGCCAGTCGCCACGCCACGCCACGCCACGCCAGTCGCCGCCCTTAATTCTGCGGTTGGTGCCCGCCCCTGATTGCTTCCGGGTTCCGGCAGCGGCGGCGCAGGCAACTACTAGAGTTCGTCGATGCAATACCGACGGTCCAGATCGGCTGAGGAAAAGAATGGAGGAGCCAGCGCGACGCGAGGGAGACGGAATAATGGATCCCGGCTGCGTGCTTTTGCCGGACGTCACTTCACCCTGCGGTGCGCGATCAAATCTTGAATTAACCCGAAGCCATTAGGGACGCGATTAAGTTCGCGGTGACGTCACCCACCACTAAGTAAGTACACTGCACTACACGTCGCCCCCTGGCCCGGCGCTAATTAAGCTAGGTTTTTGTATGTTATCTTCCGGGTCGAGGCATTAAAAGATAAACGGCTGAATACACTGCAATCATGCGCGATAGTTTATGCTAACTACTGCACATCCGCGCGCCTTTCGATTATTAGCAGTATATACTAACTTAATATTACTGGAGTATATGACGCTATTAACGAAGTGCACGCACATCGCACCAGGAGTGATCTGGGCAGTCTATGACAAAACAGAAGCTTGCTTTGCTTGCTCGCTGCTGAGAAAAAGAGAAACACAGAGAAACATGTAGAAGTAGTATTACTCCTGAGTAATCACATTTAGGTCCAGCCGTTTGTCACGAAACCCCCTGTAAAACTGTTTCCCATCACTACCAGCTTATTCCGTCCGTCCGTCCGTCCGGCGTATTTTGCGCCCAGCACCCTGAAGCATCTCCAAATCGCAGAGGCGCCGCGCCTAGTACGTACTACAGCGAAGCCACAGCCAGCGGCGGCGGCGGCGAGCACACTGACCAGCGGGCGCCGCGTGGTCCCGCGTGGCGAGCTCGGCGGCGGCGAGCACACTGACGAGCAGACGGATCGGAGGCGGGGAGGGCTTGGAGCTAGCTAGGCGCAGAGGGCGCCGAGCTCCCTGAGCCTGGGCACGAGGCGGCCGCTGAGGTGGAGACCCATGAGGCCCTCGAGGCCGCCGACGGGGATCGCCGCCGACGAAAAGCGCCGGGACGCCGGCCACGAGCTCGTCCTCCTCCGCGGCGCCGGCGTCGAGCTCGATGACGGTGGCGTGCGCGCCCACCGCCTGCAGCAGCCGCTTCATCACGTGCGCCATGCAGCAGCCGGGGCGGGCGAAGATCACCACGGGGCTCTCCCGGACCAGCCGCCCCACCCGCGCCGCCGCCGGCTCATCCTCCCCCGCCGGGTCGATGCTCAGCCCGCGCCGGATGCTCACCGCCTGCATCCTCCTCCACCTCCACCTCCACCTCGACCTGGACCTGCTTGCCTGCTGCTCACAAGTAGCTACTACAGTCTCCTAGAGGAGCGGACCGGACGGGACGAGCTCGCCAGGCGGCCGGGAGCAGCGAGGAGGGGGACACGCGCCCGCCGCGTATATATAGCTGGGGGCGGCAGCGAGCGGCACACCACATGGCCCCCGGCTTATCGGCGGGCCGGGCGTGGGGAAGGTGACGTCAGGCGCGCAGTGACGGCACTGACGGGGAGTCGTGGGGCCGCAAATTCGCGTCACGTGGACGGGCCGGAAGGGGAGCCACGTCACCCCACGAAGCGGAGCCGGAGGGTTTGAGCTGATTTTTCCCCGGCCGCGGCCTGACTGCATGCGTCGTCTGAGTTTTTTTGTGTTCAGATCGTCATTTTGAAAAAAAAAAAATCGCTATAGTAACCTGTTAACTTTTACAATAAGTTTCCAATCATAATTTAAATAGGTTTAAAAGATTCGTCTCATGATATTTTGTGAAGCTATTAAATTAGTTTCAGTTTTCAGCAATATTTAATATTTTATGCATATCGGTGAAATATTGATGTGACCAAATGTGTGGTATTTGATGGTGAATCTAAACAAGATCTTAATGGGCGTGCGTCTGAGGCCCTGTTTGTTGGCAAAAAAAAAATTTAGATTACTCGTCACATCGATTGTTCTTTACGCAAGTATGTAACATTAAATGAAGTAGCCGCTGCTGCATGTTTGTATTTTTTTACTTGGTTTTTTCAAAACGAATCTTTTGAATCTATTTAGACTATAATTAGATATTTATTGGAAAAATTTTTTTATGCTACAGTCAGTTTTTTTATCATTTGTCGCCAACTAAACAGGTCCTGAGCTAGGAGTAGTACTAGTTGGATATGGGCCATTCAGAGTAGAGTCGAGTGCAGAGGTGGAAACTGGAAAGAATCAAAGAATCTGCTTCCATCTGCGATTTCTCCTCTTCGACGGACATGGAGTACCAACTGGGCTTCGTCAAACAAGAAACGTAACTGCAGTGGTCGTACTCCGTACTAGTATGCATGCATGCTTGTCCTAGTAGTACATCAGCACGACGGGAGAGCAGCACCGTGGCGTCATCGCCACGCACGCAGTCTCGTGTGGTGCGGCGCGGGGCACACCGGACACGTGCCGTGGCGGGCGACCGTTGACGTCGCTGTTGCCTGTGTCGGTTGGTTGATTGAATTACTTATTTGGCCCAAAAAAATACTTCGGCTACTTATTTGGCCCTTTTTTTCCGTTAAAATTATCTATTTGGTCTCAAAGTCAAACTTTGTTACTTATTTGGCCTTCAGTTACTTCCGTTGGTACATTCCGTTAGGTTTCCCACTCCAGTACACGAGAAGACAAAAGTACCCCTCCTTGTCTAAGAGACTGCCGGCCCCCTCCTCCCCCGACACCCCTTCGCGCACGACAAAAAAAACGCTGGCCCTGCTATGGCGGATGGCTGGCCCACCGTCGCTCCAACCGGCCTGCCAGACCCGGCGCCGCCACCCCCAGGTGTGGATCTACCGGATCCTCTTCCTCTTCGTCGCCCTCTACCCCTTTCTTCTCGCGAACAGGAGCTCCAGCACGGGGGCGCCAATCCGCACGCGGGCGCCGGCGGCGCTGCTGGTGGCCGGAGGCGAGCTGGGGGAGCAGCTGGTGCCCTGGTGCAGGCCCTCCGGCGTGACCAGCCCGGGGCGGCCAGGTTCCCCCGCGGCCAAGCCCTGCAGGCTGGGGCGACCAGCTCCCCCCGCGGCCAGGCCCCCCTACGGGCAGGAGCAGCAGGCCGGAGCGGCCACTGAGAAGCAGTCCTTGGAGGACCCCGGCGCCCACAACTGCCCAGAAGAGTGAGTGTTTTTGCAGATCCCTCTATAGAAGTAGTTACAGATGTATGTCAATCTAAAACCATAATTTGATTTTGAATACAGCATGGATCCAAATACTAGTTTCAAGCTAGAAATTAAATTGCTTGGCAACCGTAAGAAGTGTAGACAAGAATTCAGTTGTTATGCCTTTGACATGGTTATTGATTCAGACAAAGCAAATTATATGGACCTTCACAACTCAGTGGTAGTTAAGTACCCGCCTAATTAATTGGAAGTGGCTCATTTTCAATATTATGATAAAGAATTGAAATCTTTCCCTGAAGTAAAAACTGACCAAGATTTGATGGCTATGTTTGAGAGACATTCGAATAAAAAGTTGATCATCATGTTTATGGTGTACCGAGGTCCTGATGATCCATATGAGCCTGTGTTGACAGTCGTTAAGTACCAATTTTATACCGTCAACTAATGCCTAGGGAAGATCAATAATAGAAGCATAGGGGTTATTACTGACAAATTCCACGAGTTTTGGTGAATTGTGTATTTTCCAGGGATTATTCCAGAAAGGCTTAAAAGAAGGATTAAAGTTCTTAATTACCACGAAACTTAACCGCCAAGGAAAACATCATCACGAAGACCCTGGAAGAGTCCAGAACACACCCGAAGCGACCGGGGCCCGAACCCCACCAGGGTGGGGCCGGCCGGCGCCCCCCTTAGAGTTTCGGCCCACCTTCCGGAGTCTTTTTCTACCGCCTCTCTGGAGTCATCTGGGCCCTTTGTTCAAGTCGGTTTGATCCGACGGCGCACATTCATCCCACCGGGCTATAAATAGAGGGGCAGACCCCCCTCCCAGAGCAACAATTCATTCCTCCTGCTTCATTCGTCAAGAGTAGATAGAAGTTAGGGTTTCCAGAGATTAGAAATAGGGCACTAGTTCTTCAAGTTCATAATTTACGCGTCTAGTAAGGTTCAAGTAGAGTTGGGCGCTACGCTCGGGATTCTAGATCCGTTCGTCTGGAGATCGGTAATCTTATCTTGTATCTCATTATGACTTTACTTTATTTTAATATATTGCTACTTATTCAGTTCTTAGTTTATTCCAGTTGCATATTCGATATAGTTGTTATTGGTGATGATTATTGTCATTTGATCGTAAAGCACCTAATTCAGTACTCGAGTGAGTTATGTGGTATACATTATGTAGACGTGGTGTCTAGATATATTGTGTACCTACGGAGGCACCCTGACGTGCCGAGTCGTGTGGTAGTCCGCGTAGGTGACAGCTGCGTTGGTTCCTCTGTAATCCACCCCCCGTACGTAGGATGAGCAGAGCGCGGTCACGAAGGAGGTGACCCTTATGTCTTAATATCCTCATTAGATGATGCTCCTTATGATGTTTTCTGAGTTGATTATGCTATAGATGAAAATGTGTAATGTGACGTAAGCTGTAGACTTTGTATTTAGTAATTACATAGGTTTCCTTTACTTTATGCTTAATCTTGAGAATGTCTTACTGCATTAGTGAGTCTCTATATTCTATCTCTGAAATACCATTTACCTCATTTACTCGGTTATCATTTACCATTTATTATTGACTTATTTATTGCTAAATCACTAGAGTTATAGGTTATCATAGGTCTGCACATTTATCTTTCCAATCATTATAGTAGATTACCCTAATGAGTAGAATGCCTCTTTATCCTTTTGGCATAAAACAAATCAACGATATTCGGAATACTTACAGGGTGAAGTGCTACAATGGGAGAATTATCTGTACGCTTGCGGATATATTCTATAGTATTATTTTTAGGAGGCAAGTGGAGATTATTTTACCTTTTGTTTTTGGCATCATGTTAGGGATGACAACTTAACGTGAAGTGATGTTAAAAATACCAACAGCCTGTCACAGTGAGATTTTGGTGAGGAAAAGCAGCCTATTGGAGAGGATAATATTGCTGAGGAAGAGGATGATGAATACCTTAGGAACCCTGAACCATAGAATGAACATGTAGGTGTCGATGAGGAAGATATATACTTTGACACTATACAACCCAAAACTGTGCAAGTGGAGGAGGTTGAGAAGGAGCCATCATATGTTGTTGATGATAATGAGGATGAAAGTAGAGGAGGTGAGTTAGAGGATGAGGATGATGATGACGAAGAGGAGCAATGCAATGAGCACAGCTATGCTCCAAGTGTAGAACATGATCCTAAGGATCCACCAATGAAAGAGGGCTCTACTTATGCAAATATGTACACCTTCAAAGTGTCACTTTCTCAGCATGCAATCAAAAATCGCTTTGAGTTCAGTCTTAGAAAGAGTGGACCAATGAGGTACAGGGCATATTGTTCAATGAAGGACAAAGAGAAATGTCCATGGTGGATATATGCTTCTACAAATAAGGATGACTCCACTGTAGTGGTAAGGGTTTGTACATTTGTTAAATGTGTTTGCATATTGTTTAGATTCAGCACTAAATATTTGTCTCCCTATAGGTGAAAAGGAACCGTTGTGATCATAAGTGCTCTAGCCGAAGGTTGTCAAAGAAGGCCATGAATGCAACAAAATATTGGATATGTGAAAATGGGATGTTTCTGGGATTCCTTGCAAGCATGCACTAGCATTCATCACCTCCCAAGATGGATCAATAGAGAGTTATGTTGACTTGTACTACTCGATTGAGAAATTTAGAGTTGCATATAGTCAGCTTATTCTAGCTATGCCAGACAAGTCTCAGTGGCCCGAATCTAACCATGGATTTTTTATGCACCTACCTTTATTGACACCGGTAGCTGGTAGGCCTAAAATTGAAAGGCACAAGGGTGCCGGTGACAAGAAAAAGAGAAAAGGACAGCACCAGTGCCCCATTTGCTTGGACTATGGACATCATTGGCAAACTTGCAAGAGGGGCAAACCATAAGATATTGAAGCTATGAAAAACATCAATTAATAATTTGTCCTTTGTGTTTATCCTTTGTTAGTATATGATATTCATTATTTTCATTGTACTCTTATTTCAGGGCAGCACAAAAGAAGAGGGCAAGGAGCACCAAATGTGCCCAAAGTTCCATTATTCCTATGTTGGAAGATGCACCATCAGCGACAATGACAATGCCCCCCAGGTTTCGTCTTCCTTCCTTTCTCTCATGGTAACAATATCTAATAACTTTAGATTGATTCTAATTACATATTTGTGACCGTAGTGATAATTTGGTAACACATCTAATAATAAAAGGAGGAGAACTGAGGATTGTACACCTGAAACCTCTAAAAGGTATGTCACATATTGCTGCAATCTATGTACCATCACATCTTCATTTGAAATCTAAATTACTTGACTATTGTGACAGCCACAGCTTGGAGGTTTAAAGTAAGAAAAAGGGAAACCAAACTAACTCCAACTCTGGGCGTTCAAAATTGTATGTATACTAATTCTGAAATGAACTTAAAGTCAGTCAATTGTTTCTCCTAATCTGAACTATTTGTCTATGTATAACATTTGAAGGTCAAGAAGTGGGTCAAATCAGCCAGATTCACTCTCTATTGCTTATAATGAAGATCGACTTGTTCAAGTAAAAAAGAAGCTAGGCCTTCCAAAGAAAAAGGCCATAAACAATCCCAAGGTGCTACTTGACAGCCCATCGATGGGTACAAGAAGCAAACCAGGATTTCCTAGCAGCCCTGCCATGAGCACGCGAAGCAAAAGAAGGCTCAGTCTTTGATTTGTGATATCTGATTTGCTTCCCTTTGATCTATGTATGTGAGACAAATGTAGCACTTTCGTGTGAGCTTCATTATGTGAGAACTGAACTATGGTGATTTGTGAACTATGCATTTGTGTGATGTTATTTATGTGGTGTGAAACTATGGCGAATTTGTGAACTATGGTTATGTTGGTTATGTGAGAATTCCCATATAATTGTGTGGTTGTCAATATATATCTTTGTTATGTGAATATTTGAGATTATATATGTTCCTGATGTGAATATTTGAGAATATACATTAAAAAAGCAAGGCTGTTTTAAATTTTTTTGCACAAAGCAAAACGGTCTTTTTACACGCCACTTAACACCGTTAAGAGCTCCAAAGTGACAGAAGGCCAAATAAGTAACAAAGTTTCACTTTAAGACCAAATAGACAAGTTTAATAAAAAAAAAGGACCAAACAAGTTACTGAAGTTTTTTTTAGGGCCAAATAAGCAATTCTCTCTTCTCCCTTCCGTTGTCGTTGACGCAGGGCACCCCAACCACCACAATAAACAAGAGCCCAGCCCAGCCCGATATGATGCGTCGCGATCGTGGCCACTAGTAAGGAGCAGACTTTTGATCCGCAAGCCGATTTCAGCTTTAGTACCGGATTTTTTTGCGCCCGGGAAGAAAGATATCTTTAATCCCGGTTTTAAAGAACAGCCGGTATTAAATGTTTCTTCCCAACAGCTCCCAACGGCTAGATGCTCTGGAAGATCTTTTAGTCCCGGTTAGGGTCAAGAACCGGGACTAAAAGTCAAGCTTTAGTCCCGGTTGAAGCTAAAAACCGGGACTAAAGCTTTAGTCACGGTTTGTGGCCAAAACCGTGACTAAAGCTTGAGTTTTAGCCTGAGTTAGTATCCAAAACCGGGACTAATGTTCCTCCCTGTATTTGAACCTTCTTCTCCCCCAGAGCCCGAGCCATTCAAGCTCAGTGTTCTTGCTCTCTCAAGCTCACTTTCTTGCTCTCGCTGTTCTTGCTCAAGGAGTCAAGCAGGGTTTGGAGCTCGGTCTATATTACTCCAAGTTCTATTCTACGGTTGTAAAGGTTACTATCTTTATTCTCTCTTGTTTAGTTACTATCATATCTCAATTCTTGGCCTAGAAAAAATTGGATCGATATATATATATATATGCATGCATGATTCTTCCCTCCATTTTTATGTGTCAAGCTCAAAATCACTTGATAGTTTGCATTTTTGGTTGAAGGAAGATTAAATGAGCCGGTATACATATTTCATTGCTAATATACATATCACACATTGCTTGCTCAAATATTAGTTACATATGTTTCAAATTTTAGGAATTTTTTAGTTTCACTTGTTAAAATACATTATTAGGAATTTAAGTGCTTTACAAATTTGAGTCTAGAGAGTAAAGAGTAGATGACGAATGCTTCCGGGTCATCGGCCTATCATCGGGTTCAAAAGAGGCTGAGACCAGACCTCCCTCTCATTGAGTGCGGCGAGTATAAGAAAAAGAATGTGCTTGAGTTTCGAGTGAAAAAGGAGGGTCCCAACAAGGGGCGCATCTTCTACAAGTGTCCGGATCGTAATGTGAGTTATTCCATCGTATTTGATGATTATATATAATAAATTATGTATTTTTTTACTAAACTTATGTATTTTTTGTCTTAATTTCAGTGGGATGGCAGTGGATGTCCAGGGTGGTACTAAGAAGAAGAGTATGCCAAACACGTGTTTAGAACTCTTGTAGAGGCGGCTGCGGCTGGGTGATGAGCTAGCTGATGAGGCACTGAGCCCACGAACGAAGCCCATTGATGTTGAACAGACGAATGATTTATCTGTTTTAGTTGAGATCGGTCGTGATATCCTTAGGCTGTTGAAGTGTATTTTAGGTTTAATTAGTTTAGTGCTAGTTGTGACTATCTACATTGCAGCGAGGCTTCTATAAATTAATGTCCAGTATTATGATATATGTTCGTTTGTCTTGTAATGTAGATGAGTCGGCATTGGATGTACAACATTGATCGTCGCTCCAAAGATTTCATTGAGGGCGTGCATATTTTCTTAAATGTGGCTGAGTCAAACAAGCGGGATGGATTCATGTGCTGCCTATGTGCTGTATGTAAGAATTTGAAGGAATATTCTTGTTCAAGGATTCTTCATTCTCACTTGTTCAAGTCGGGTTTCATGCCAAACTACATCTGCTGGACCAAACACGGAGAAAGAGGTGTTATAATGGAAGAAGACGAAGAAGAACAATGGGACGATGGTGACACTATTGCTGACTATGGTATATTAAACAATGATATTCCAATGGAGGAAGCTGAAGAAGAGGTACTAGCACAAGATGATCCCGTTGATGATCTTGCTCAGGCTATTTGCGATGCAAAGAGAGAATGCGAAAATGAAAAGGAGAAGATCAAGTTCGAGCGTATGCTAGAGGATCACTAGAAGTTGCTATACCCAACTTATGATGGAGGATAGAAAAAATTAGGTAGCACACTAGAGTTGTTGCAATGGAAGACAAAGAATGGTGTATCCGACAAGGGATTTGGGGAGTTGCTTACAAAAATAAAGAAGATGCTTCCAAAGGATAACGAATTACCAGCCACTACCTATGAAGCCAAACAGGTTGTCTGCCCTCTAGGATTGGAAATCACAAAGATACATGCATGTCCTAATGATTGCATCCTCTATCGTGGCGAGTACGAGAAGTTGGATTCTTACCCGGTATACCATGCATCACGGTATAAGATCAGGCGAGATGACTCTGGTGATGTTGAGGATGAAAGAACCAGAAAAAAATCCCTGCCAAGGTTATGTGGTATGCTCCTATAATACCACGCTTGAAACGTTTGTTCAGAAACAAAGAGCATGCAAAGTTAATGCAGTGGCACAAAAAAGACCGTAAGATAGACAATATGCTGAGACACCCGGCTGATGGGTCTCAATGGAGAACCATCGATCGAGAGTTCCCAGATTTTGCAGGCGACGCAAGAAACATAAGGTTTGCTTTAAGCACGGATGGTATGAATCCTTTCGGGGAGCAGAATAGTAGTCATAGCACTTGGCCTGTTACACTATGTATCTACAACCTGCCTCCATGGTTATGCATGAAGAGAAAGCTCATTATGATGCCCGTGCTAATCCAAGGACCAAGACAGCCTGGCAATGATATCGATGTGTACCTGATGCCACTAATTGAAGAACTACTATTTTTGTGGAACAAACCAGGTATACGTGTTTGGGATGAGCACAAACAGGAGCACTTTGACCTCCGTGCATTGTTCGTAACAATCAATGATTGGCCTGCTCTAAGTAATCTTTCAGGACAGTCGAACAAGGGATATAATGCAT
The DNA here is from genome assembly GCA_038502445.1 of Eremochloa ophiuroides. Lineage (NCBI taxonomy): Eukaryota > Viridiplantae > Streptophyta > Magnoliopsida > Poales > Poaceae > Eremochloa > Eremochloa ophiuroides. The sequence goes on from JAHLJS010000006.1 coordinate 5,081,981, forward strand.
GTGTGCACTGTTTCACGGACATTAAAGGTATATTTTTGAAAAAATGTAGAAAGGTTGTCGACCTTGGGCATCGTCGATTCCTGCCTGCGAATCACTCTAGTAAGAAAGAAAGGCAAGCATTTTAAAGGTAAGACGGACCACAAGTCCAAGCCTATCAACCGCACCGGTGAGGATGTACTCGATATGGTCAAGGACGTGAAAGTAGTCTTCGGAAAGGGACCTGGCAGTGAACCCGTTCCGAACGACGCTAGCGGTCATGCACCTATGTGGAAGAAGAAGTCCATATTTTAGGGAGCTACCATATTGGAAAGTCCTAGAGGTCCTGCAATGCGATTGACGTGATGCACCTAACAAATAATCTTTGTGAGAACCTGCTTGGCTTCATGGGTGTATACGGGAAGAGCAAGGACACACCTGAAGCACGAGAGGACCTCCAGCGTTTGAACGAGAAGACAGCTGATGGACGCCAATACTTAGGACCTGCTAGTTACAGTCTTAGCAAAGAAGAGAAGGAGAGTCTGTTTGAATGCCTAGACAGCATCAAGGTACCATCCGGATACTCCTCAAATATAAAAGGTATAATAAACATGCCAGAGAAGAAATTCCAAAACTTAAAGTCCCATGACTGCCACGTGCTCATGACACAATTGCTTTCAGTTGCATTAAGAGGAATTCTACCTCCAAATGTACGTCTAGCCACCGTGAAGCTATGTGCATTCCTCAACTCAATTTCTCAGAAGGCAATCAATCCTCTAGATCTTACTAAGCTACAGAATGACGAGGTTCAGTGTCTTCTCATCTTCGAGTTGGTTTTCCCTCCATCCTTCTTCAATATCATGACGCACCTCTTAGTTCACCTGGTCAAGGAGATTATTATTCTGGGTCCTGTGTTCCTACACAACATGTTCCCCTTTGAGAGGTTTATGGGAGTACTAAAGAAGTACGTTCACAACCGTGCTCGGCCAGAAGGAAGCATCGCGAAGGGCTACGGAACTGAGGAGGTCATTGAGTTCTGTGTTGACTTTATTCCTCATCTAGACCCAATTGGTGTTCCTATAGGATCACTGGCCGGTCTAGAAGGGGGGTTGAATAGGTCTGCAAAATTTCTTCGCAAACGGAGATTAAACACAGGCACGGCAGTGCCGGCCTGTAGAGCTGCACTGCCGGGGTTCACGGCACTGCTGCTCCTAGAGCGGCAGTGCTGGACCTTGCAGAGTAGAAACTACACAGTTCAAAATTTAACCAACGAAATTTAGATCTAGTAATTTACTGAGGTTTCCTGGGTTGTGTAGAGCCTAGAGCACAACTTCTTCACAGTTAGAACACCACCACAAAGTAGATCGGAGCCAAACCCTAGAATTCAAGGAACTACAACAAGTACAGAACAAGTAAACCAAATCAAGTGACACAAGATTTATCCCGTGGTTCAGCTCGCCACAAAGGCTTGCCTACTCCACGTTGTTAAGGCTCCACAAAGGAAACTTGGGTTCACAACTCCCAATCCTCGTTCTCAAGTCAAGGAAGTTAATCCTTGAAAGAGGGGTGATTTCACTAGCTTGTGAGGGTGGTTACAAACCTCCCGGGGCTGCCACAAGATTGGCAAGCTCTCCGGGCGACGCTCTAGCCGGCTAGGAGCAAGCTCCAAGAGTAACAAATGCAAACCACCGGCTTGAACGCGAACCAAGTGCTTGGAGAAGATGAAGATCACAGCGAGAAGCTTGTTCTTGTTCAAGATGAGCTCACACTCTTCAAGATTTGAGTTGGATTCCAAAATGAGAGGAGTGGAGAGCTTTTGGAGTGAGAGAGAGAGCAAGAGAGAGCCTTCTCTGGTTCTGGAATCGTGCAAATGGCCGAGATGACCGTTGCGGGCGACGGGGAGGTGATTTTGAATCACCCCCGAGTCTAACGGTCAGAATAAGTCGCTGGCAGTGCCAGGGCCAAAGGCTGGCAGTGCCGGGACCCGGCAGTACGCGCCTAAGGCCGGCAGTGCCGCGCTGCCAAAACAGATCAGAATGATATAGAATTTTGTGGCTGGTTTTGGCAGTGGAAATTAGGATGTTTGGTGTGAATATTTGCACTTGGTCACACTTTCAAACCTGTCTTTTGCATCCCCCTTAATATTACGGCTTTTCCTATACTCAAATTTAGAAATAAAAATGAATTTAAACCTCCTTTGAGCCGGATGCCAGCATCCATAAGTTATTAGGGGTCCACCTGCATAAGAATACATCCTCCTAATACCCTTGCCTGTCCATCATCTCAATAAACCACATTAGTCTTCTAATCGCGTGGTCATTATCACCAAAACCCACATTAGGGCTTGATTGCACTTACAGTTCCAGAATCACGACATGAGGGGTGGCTAAGTGGAAAGGGGACACTAGGGAAGAAAACATATATCGGTCAGGGTGATAATTATTTCAATAAAGCACACTACACAGTTATGCAAAACTCCACCTTGGTGGAGCCAAATATGGACAGACACAAGGAATTCCTACTGTCACAGTTTTCAGGCAAGTCTGAAGCTTGGATTTCGCGCCATCACATGAAATCTTTTAGCGGCTGGTTATGAAAAGAATGTCAGGGTGATGAGAGTATTCCCGAGCAACTATGTTTGTTGGCTAGGCAACCATCATGGCATATCCTCACATACAAAGGGTACGAGATAAATGGAAATACATTCTACACAGTAGCCCAAGATAAAAGGAGCATCAACCTAAAACAGTGGTATTCCGCATAGATGCCACAGACCCGAACGGGACTAAGCAAACATACTATGGCCGCATAGAGGAGATATGGGAAGTAGACTATGGACCTACTTTTAAAGTTCTTTTATTCAAGTGCCAGTGGGTAAAGGTGTCCGGAGGCGGGGTAACCGTAGACAACCAGTATGAATGACAATAGTGGACCTCAATAACAGTGGGTTCAAAGACGAACCATTTGTGCTTGCCAAGGATGTCAATCAGGTATTCTATGTCAATGACATGTCTTCAAAACCGAAAAGAGGGGAAAACTGATAAGAACCCTTTTAGCAATGAGCCAAAGCGTCATATAGTTCTTTCAGGAAAAAGAAACATTGTGGGAATTGAAGATAAGACAGACACATCAGAAGATTATGAGAAGGATGATCGAATCCCACCCTTCATGGTCGACAAAGACCCAAGCATCCTATTGAACAATGAAGACACCCCATGGCTACGTCGATTATGATCAAGGGACATATATTTAAAAAAAAGTTCACTACTGTGATTGCTTAGAGCGAATTGAGCTATTATGTAACAATTGTGAGACATTAGATTCATGAATTTACGTTGAAAATAAATTGAAAACAACTTTTCTGTCAAATACCAACCATTTTATTTATATTTGTTGAGCACTATATTTTTGCATTAATGAATTAATGATTATTACCGTATCTTACTTTTAATATTTGTAAAGAAATCAAGAAATATAGGTAAAAGTTTTTTCTTCTGTGTAGTATGCAGTAAAATAAAGTAGAAACCTTTTTTTAAAATTTTTTTGTCAACATTTCCATTTACTATTCAATTATTAAGGTTTATAAGTATTATAAAGTGAAGACAAAAAGAAATGAAGAAGTTGGCGGGAAGATGAACAGAAATTTCACTTTTAGTCCCGGTTGTAGGCTGCAACCGGGACTAAAGGTGGGCCGAAATTTTCAGGCCCACCAAAAACACACTTTTAGTCCCGGTTTCGACCAAGAATCGGGACTAAAAGTCTAAGCTTTAGTCCTGGTTCGTGGTTGGAACCAGGAATAAAAGCTTTTAGTCCCGGTTTTAGAGGCAGACCCGGAACTAAAAGTCCCCACCTATATATATTCTACAGTGGCCTTCAACCTCGATCACCCCGATTCATACCCTGTCCGCCGTTCGCCCTCGACTGCCGCCGCCGCCTCTCCGACCACTGCAACGACTGCCGGCCGCCAATGCCCCGCCGGCGTGACGCCCCGCCGCCCGCGCGGCGCCCCGACCTGCTTGAGCTCACCACTGCCGCGCTGCCGCCGTGCCCCAGCGCGTGGGATCTCGACGCACCCCGCCACGCCCTACATCGACACGCCGGCGGCCTCCGTGGTGCCGGCCGCCGCCGCCGCGGGCTGCCTGCAAGCCTCGACACCGGCCGCCGCGAGTTCCGCCGCTGGCCCAGCCCTCTCCCTCTGCTCACCGCCGCCCTACTCGCCTCTCCTTGACGCCGCCGCCGCGGCCTCTCCGTGTTGCCGGCCGCCGCCGGACTGCCCCTCTGCGAGCCTCGACGCCGGCAGCCGCGAGATCCGCCGCCGGCCCGGCCTCTCTCCTCTGCGCGCGCGCCTCGGCCAGCTCCTCTGCTTTCTCAGCGCCGGCCGCCGAGGTAAGCAAAAGGTTTTTTTTCATTTAGTTAGTTTAGTTTTATTTTTAGTTAGTTAATTAGTTTAGTTTTGTTTAGATAATTTAATTAGTTAATTAGTTAGTTAGATATTATTAATTAGTTCTATTTAGTTTTAGTTCTATTTCTAGTTAGTTAGCTTAGTTAGTTAGTTTAGTTTAGTTAGTTATAGGTTAGTTAGTATAGTTAGTTAGTTTATAGTTAGTTAGTTTAGTTAGTTAGGTTAGTTAGTTTAGTTAGTTAGGTTAGTTAGTTTAGTTAGTTAGTTTTTTTATTACTAATTATTAGTTTAGTTCAGTTTAATTAGTTAGGACCACATGCAAATTAGTTTAATTAAGGTTTATATATTAGTAAGTAATTAGTAAATTAGTTTTAGTTTAGTTTTTGCAGTTAGTTTAGTTATTAGCTTATACTAATTAATTGTATTATTAATTAGGTTTAGGGGGGTTTAGGGCTAGGGTTTAGTGTTAGGGTTGTTTAGCGCTAGTGTTAGGGTTCAGTGTTACAGCTAGGGTTTAGTGTAGGGTTTAGGGCTAGGGTTTAGTGTTAGGGTTTAGGCTTAGGGCTACGGTTTAATTAGTGTTATGGCTAGGGTTTAGGTTTTCTGTCTCTTTTGTTCCACATGCAATAGTAATATTAACAATTTTTCCCCTCTAGATGGCCGGAGAAAGAGGCAATATGGAACAAGAAATGATGGATATTATCAACACTGGCAGTCAACACTGGCCGGAGGGAGAAGACGACGGGAGTCAGTACTAAGTGGACGATGGGAATGTGCAGGCAAGACAATGTTGCAGATAATACTACTGGCGAGGTATTTGTTTATTGCGAACACATGGTTACGAAATCATTATATGCGTGGTTACCGATACTTATTAAATATTTGTTTTTTAACTTAATTTTGTAGCCATCTGGAACGACGACATCTACGGGCAAGAGCAAAGGAGTCCAGGGGCCCGAAGAAGCCATTAGAGGGTCGGTTTGTGATCACAGAGTTCAACACAGATACGGGCGAACCATTAGGACCACATGCAAAGAAATTCGTGAACCATTGTGGATACCTTGTAAGGGACAGGATTCCGATCAGTGCACGAGAACGGAAGGCAAAGCCTAGTGCTCCTGATGTCAGCTTTGTTTCTGATGTTGACAAGAATCTAGTGTGGAATGATATTCTTCAACAATTCACGCTAGAAACGGATAATTATCCAGAGTTCAACAGTGAAGACTTGAAGTCGCTAGTTAGGTGCTGGGCAATGAAGAAGATGGCCACACAGTTTCAGAGTTGGAAGAAAAGTCTCTACAAGACATATGTGAAGGAGAACAAGACGCCAGATTTTGACCGAGCCACTGGTCCGATCACAAAATGTAGGCCCTACTTGGGATGAATTTATATAGTACAAGTTATTGGAAGAGGGTGAGACACGGGTCAGAAGGAACACTGAGAATGCTCGCAAAAAGGAATACCACCATCACTTGGGATCAGGTGGTTACCCTTCTGCCATTCCCAAGTGGGAAAAATTGGAAGCTGATATTTTAGCCAAGGGGCTTATACCAGAATCAGCTGCATGGCCTGTACGTGCGAAACAATGGTTTTTTGGTCATGGGGGAAGTCTTGACCTGCAGACCGGGAAGGTAGTTCATGGCCAGAAACTTGTAGACGCAGCAGAAAGATTGCAATATATTATGCACGCTAAAGAGAAAGGGGTATTCAGGCCGAAGAGAGAGGAGGACGAACTGACATATGCCATTGGTACCGCTGAGCACCCTGGCCGAACCAGAGGCTTGGGACCGGGTGTGACGTGGGAACATGGTTTCCCCGAGGACAAAGATAGCTACAGAAGCCGTCGAAGAAGGAAGGAAGAGGAGGCAGAGCGGATGCGCAAGTTAGAAGAATATGTTCTCGAGTCACGTGAAGCGCTACGTCAGTCTCATGAAAGTGAGAAACAACTTGAAGCAAGAATGCAAGAGGAAATAGCAAGGCAGTTGGAATTAGCATTGAGTAGACATACATCAGAAGGAGTTAGCCAACCAGAAAATCTTGCAAAAAGTAGTTGTGCTTCTACTGAGGTGCCAAATCAGCAAGATGACGGAGCGTTGCGCTTCCCCGTGGATGATATCACTAATCCACTTACACCATGTGAGTTGCACATTGCATAGGGGAACTTCCACAGTCATGGTTGCTACCGGTATTGTAAATCCGGTAGACCCGACCAAGACACCCACTATCCATGGGAGAAGAATACCACCTGGATATACTAGCGTCTCGGTGGATAGAGTTACCAAAGTTTTTGGTAATGTGCCTCTTGAAATTGAAGGAGGTGATGGGGAGAAGACACTAGGAGAAGCTGAGAAGACATTCATTGTATGGCGCAAGCGATACATTATTATTCCAGGGGCGCCACCGCCGCCTCGTCCTGAAGAACAGAAGCAAAGGCCAAGTCCAATAATCCATTCCCCAGACCATCAGAGTGCTCTAGGATGCGAGTACGAAGATGTGTTTACACCAGACAGGGCGCCATCACCTCCACCACCAGCAAAGCCATCATCGCCGCCACGAGTTCCAACACCTCTCCCACCTACCAAGCCATCTACTAAGAGGCCTCCACCGCAGGTGGTGCAACCAACCCTGCCCGCAAAGAAGAAAGCCACCAGGCAAACAAAGCACCCCATTTCTCAGAAACTGCCCAGTGAAAAGACTAAAGAGGAGTTAGATGCTGCGGTGAAAAAACAAGTCACAGATTTTTTCACAAGAAAACCAAAGGAGACAGAAGAGATGAAGAAAAAGAATGCGCAACCGTACTACTATCTACCTCGCGATGCTTTAAGGCAGAAAAGGATGGAGCACGAGAAGAAGTTGAGAGAAGCTAAACAGCCCCTCTCACTATTGGACTATGACCGCTCTCTCACGAAGTCTTTTGACAAACAGAAGAAGGCAGGGAAAGATGTTCCTGCAACTCGGCAAACAAGACAAGCAATCAATCTCCCGCTAATTGTTAGTGATCAGGATACCGAATCAATATGGCTCATTTATGGACCGCATCCAGGTACCTAGTGAGGTCAATTTGAACGAGTTTGAAGCTTTCATGGCGGAAACTAGTGTAACAACCCTAAAAATCCACACAACCTAAAAATCCCAACCAATTAAAATTTTCCATTTATTTATTATGAAAACCCATTTTTCTTGTGCAAGCATATAGGTTTCATTATGAATTTGGTAAATAAAGGAGTATAGCTTGCATTTTAATTCCATTCACATAGAATAATAGCTTATGCATCACAATTGGGATTTATTGCAATTTTTGTTTGTATTTACTCAATATTTAAAAAGGGTAATATATGTATATAAATACACTTAAGTGAAAATAGAAAAGGAAAAAGAAAAGAGAAGAGAGGAAGAATAGAAGCCAGCCTGTCGGCCCACGTTGCGGCCCGGCAACGCGCGCGCGACCGGCACACACGCGCTCGCGCTCGCGCTCGCTGCCAACCCGGGCCCGCATGTCAGCCGCCTTCCCCTTCCACTGTTTCTCTTCCACACGAAGACGACGCCACCAGGTCACGCAAATGGCGTGACCGACAGCGCCACGCATGGCAAAGCCCTGACCCCGCTGTCCCCCTCCTGTCCCCTCCTTTCTTGGCCGCCAAGCAAACCCGCGCCCATCCGGAGCCCTAGATCCACTCGAGCCACGGCCCTTCGATCGGTCGAGCGCGATCAGGACCGTTCGCCATTGGAGCTGGCCAAGCTCGCCTATAAAAAGGAGCTCACCTCGAAGCCCTACCCTCATTTCCCCTCGCCGCCACCGCGGCACAGACCGGCACACTGCACCACACCGAGAGAGAGAGAGCGTAGGAGAAAGGCGGAGCAGAGGAGGAGGAGCTGCCGGAGCGTTGCCGCTGCGGAGTGCGCCGAGCCGGACACGGAGGAGAAGCCGGAGCCCCGTCGTGGTTCGGCACGGCACTGCGTACGCTCTGCACGGCTCCGACTCGCCACTGCATCGCCATCCTAGCTTCACCGACACCACGGTGAGCCACCGCACGCCATGTCCGAACCTCGCCCTGCTTTTGCCATGGTGTTCCACCCATGGGACGCGCAGGCACGAGCCTTTATCGGCTCAGGAAGATCACCTGCACCATGCACTCATGCGACCGGCCGAAACCCCCGGACTACAAGCTTGCTAGACCAAGAACGCAGCACGACGCGTTCTCGGCGGAGCGCGCTCACCACCGACGCGTTCCGACGCCGAATCACCCGTTCCGAGCAATCCGACTAGCACCCGTATAGGTTAGAGCGTCATGGAGCACCGCCACGACCCCTTGAGCTTGCTACGCGGATCTAAGCGCTAGAGGGAGCCTCGTCCGCCCTGCTCGAGTGCGCCGCGACCTCGCCGGAGCGCCGCCGCGAGCCGTCGCCAAAAGAAGGCCATGCCATGGCCAAAGTTCGCCACTAGAGTGTTGTATGCTTCTCTGGCCTCACCAATTTGACAAGACCGCATTCGATTGAACCAAGACATGGTCGTAGCCGCGTTGCCGCCTTCCGCCGTCGTCGGCGACACGCCGCCGCCACAACCGAGCACCTTGGGAATCTCGGTAGCCAAAATTAGTAGTTGGTATACCATCGCCATAGACCCTGGAGGCGTATACATCTCCTAGAAGACCTCCTTAGCCCCGCCGGAACCTCACAGTCGCGGCGACATCGCCGCCGATGACTGGAGCATCTCAATACCGTGACCAGGAACAAAAACCGACCACCTCGGACAAGCTTAGTTGCGGAAGATCGAACCTCCATAGCCCGGAACACCGAGAGGTGCGTTCTCGGGGAAACGTGATCGCCGCCGACACGTTCCGCCTCGCCTAAAATCCGTTCCGAGTACCCCCGATCGCCTCGCCCTGCGGAAAAAGGCCGACGAGGTTCGCCAAGTCTGCCTGGGCACCGCCGCTAGATAGCCGAGCCCCGAATCATGTCTGTCGCCTTGGCTACGTGCGCCTCCACCTCGTCGGAGAACCGCCGTATGCCGTGGGATAGAAGGGAACCACATCCGTTCGTGCCAAAACCGAACCCCGGCCACCACACCGCCGCCCGCCTCGCCGGAGAAGCGCCTGTGCCGTGGCCGAGCACCAAAAGGGACCCTGTTAGCCAAATTGGATCCCTTAGAAACGAATATTGGGGCCCGGAGGGGAGAAATTGCCTCGCTGTGAGCTACAACGTAGCCTACCGGAGCTTTAGCCCTGCGGCAGCTCGCCGCCGGCCGCCATGGCACGCCGAATGGTCGGCCAAGGTCACAAACCACCCCCGACCACCGCCGAGCTCGCCCGACCACCGCCGAGCTACGCCGACGCCCCCCCGACCTCTGAGAACCAGCCCCGACCTCTGAAGAGCGGCACCCTCGGAGCCCAAAATTCCGATTCGCCCGAGCCTCCCCGGGAGAGCTCGGGAGAGCGGCACCCTCGGTGCCCAAATGTCCGATTCGCCCGAGCCTCCCCGGGAGAGCTCGGGAGAGAGGCACCCTCGGCGCCCAAATCTCCGATTCGCCCGAGCCTCCCCGAGAGAGCTCGGGAGAGCGGCACCCTCGGCGCCCCGAATCTCCGATTCGCCCGAGCTACGCCGAGCTACGCCGAGCCCCGCCGAGCTATGCCGAGCTCGCCCGACCACCGCCGAGCTACGCCGAGCTACGCCGACACCCCCCGACCTCTGAGAACCACCCCGACCTCTGACAACCACCCCCGACCACCGTCGAGCTCGCCCGACCACCGCCGAGCTACGCCGACGCAACCCCGACCAACGTCGAGCTCACCCGACCAACCACCGAGCTGCGCCGACGCCGGTGACTCTCTGGGAACCAGCATCGAACACCGGGTGGGCGACCATCGGGTCCGTGTTTTGATGAGGCGCCACATGCCGCACTGCTGGACCCGCGCGCCACGTGGACCAATCCCGAGCTGCCCCTGATTAATCGACCATTTTCCATTTTCAGAAAATAGGATAATCTTCGGAAATTCATAACTTATTCATACGATGTCCAAAAATTGCGCACCATATATCAAAATTCTCAGAAAAATGAGATCTACAATCTAAGACTATATTTGTGTGCAGTTGGCTCTTTATTTTATTGGATTTTTCTGAAATACTCTATAGGAGTCGCTGACGCGACTATTTCGTGTTCGATTTCAGAGCCGGAGGAGGATCTGACTAAGGAAGACGACCACGAGTACTTTCAGGAGCTAGGAGATGACTACGAAGGTGCCACGTCCCACCAAATTCTTAGATCCTATTTACGCATTGCAAATGACATTGTTGCTATTGCTTTATGATTATGTATGGATTGGTTGCATGGTAGTATATTTGAATTCCCTGCCTTGATAAGACTATACCCTGCTATCCGCTGCTAGGTTAGCTGCTGCTTAATTTACTGTTACTCTTCCACTACTTACTACTTGCTATATGCTATGTGGTGGAATTGGGACGGTGTATAACTGATTATAACCACTGGGAGAGGGTGCTGCGTGCGTCTTGGGTGCGTGGTAAGGGTTGATGTCGACCAAGTGGGATGTGAGACAAGCCCATGGGGCAAGTCGTGCCGGGGATGCAACCTGGGCATCCCCAAGTGAGATACCTGTGGCGGGTAAAGTTGTTGAGGAGGTTCCGGGTGGGATAGCCTTGGTGGTTTGAAGCCCGTGGACGGAGGTGCTGTGATGGCACGGGGAGAGTATCCCCTAAGTGAAGATGCCTGCTTGGTCAAATCTAGGACGGACTAGTTTCAGGTTCATGGGAATCCTTTTCTACTTACTCGCTTCTGATGGGCGGGAGACGGCTGGACTACTTGGTAGGACGGTGCCACTACTGCTAGGTTGAGAGGTGATAAGGGTGGGCGGAGATGGTCGATGGGTTCCCGTTCCGTTCTAGATGCGCAGTACCACTGGATGGGCCCGGTACTGTGTCTCCCAGTCTCAGCATAACGGTGTAGGATCCAGAATATCCCAGGGCTGAGTGGTAGGGTGGCATCGACCTAGGCAAGCAAGCACCCAGAATTCTGCCTAGGTGTTTGCGCAACACCTATGATGGCTAATCTTATGGGTAGTGAAACCTCTGCAGGGTGTACGGTTGATCGATCGATACATATGCCAACCTGTTGGCTATGGACCTTTCCTGTGAAGCTTCTACTAGTGTAGTGAGTGTTCTCTTCTCCCCCTGAATGACATTTTCTGGCAGTGTACCCATTGTGGTAGTGTGCCGCTGAGATAGGCCCGAGAGGGAGTTGGGCCTATCGAATGAGAGCGAGGTGTGGGTAAGTGAGATGTGGTGATGGGAAAAGGGATGATGGTGTTAACTGGAGATAAAACTTGACTAATTAAACATTGATTACAGCTGCATAGGAAACCTCAGCCTATAGGTCTGCTTGTTTAGCCTTGCATCCACTTTCCACAAAGCAAATGCTGCATAGGTGGGCTCCGTGGCCAGTACAAATCGTACTGATAAATTTGCTGTCAGGTGACGAGAATGGGTACGACTTCGAGGAAGATGATGGCGAAGAATAGGGTCACGTGCTACACTCAAGTTGGCCGTGAAGGATGAAACGTTTCCGCATCTTCTAAAGCTTCTCTGAATGTTGATTCCGCCAGTGTGGCGATGTAATAAATGTTTATGTAAGACTTAATTACCGTTGTATGGATCCTGGTGTCAACTGAGATATGGGTAATTTCATGGATTGTCCCAAGCAATCTGTTGAATTACAATTCGAGCCTGTGGATTTCCCTTCGTGGAAATCGAGGTCGTTTCAACTAGTATGAACCTTGCCCAAATGGTTGGATTGGAGCAAGTGGAGAAAGCGCAAGTAGTTGACGAGTGGAGGAAATATCAACATGGTCGGAGTCTATGGAATCAAAAACCCTCAGTCAACTAGGTACGCAAATGTACTTGCTAAACAAGTGGTACTTTGGGGCATGTACACGAGGTGAGTCTTGGATTTCTGTCCGAATTAGAAACCAACATTGGTTCCGTGGCGATGATATTATGTTTGTTGATTTTGCTGAATTACACCAACTATGCCACATGGACTCCCTCGACAAAACAATAATGAGCTGCTATTATCTGTAAGTGTACTTTCTTTCTGCAATTCAAATCTCTCTCTCTCTTTCTCTCTCTCTCTCTATATATATCCTTACTCTCTCTATATATATATGCAGCTATGAGATGCAAATGTGCAAACAGAGAGGGTCTAATGAAGTTGGTTTCATTGATCCACATATTGTATTCAAACACCCTAAACCCAACCCAACATGGAAAGAAGACACAGAGAAGAATCTCATGAAGTTCTTAGCAAAGCAACGCGGCAAGAAACAGATACTCTTCCCCTACAACTTTAACGATCATTGGATATTGATCGTCATCGATCTTCAACAAAGCCACATGGAGATCTTAGATTCTATGAGAAAGAGCCTGGACCAAATCCAACATATGATAGATATTTTTCAGAGGTAATTTATTTCTCCTTACCTTCTTCAATTGCAGTGTTTGGAAAATATTCACATCGATCATTAGATATTTTTATTTTGATTGGCAGTGTTTGGAAAAGATTCACTGAGAAATACGACCTCAAACATTGCAAAGCACCACTGACTATAATCCCACACATGGTAAGTGTATATACTTAGAGGCCATTCATGTTATATATGTATCTATATATATGTATTGTCCGGATCGGATGACAATCTTTTTTGTCTTGTAAAGTGGGTTCTACGGCAATAACCCGGGAATAACACTTGTGGATACTATGTCTGCGAGTTCATGAGGGTGTACTCAGTCAGAACTGACCAGGAGAAGCTAAAAGTACGTTAAATCGATCTCATATTAACTCACACAAATGTATATATACATATATATATATATAATCATATATATTAATACATTTCCCTTTGACTCTGTTTGAAGACTGATTATTTAAAGAAAAAGGTCCTGGTAAAAGACGAGCTCAAGGCAATTCAAGAGACCATAGCAGGATTTCTTAATGATCAAGTTTTGAATTCCTCCGGAGAATTTTACAATGAGCCCAATAAATCTTGGAAGCCGGGCAACGGTGGTGATGAAGATGACTGAAAGGCATATATATATGTTGGAGTGAAAACTTTTGGAGAGGAAAACATTTAGAGTGAAAAAAGTGTTAAACTCTCTAGTATATATGTATATATATATATATATATATATATATATATATATATATATATATATATATATGTCTTATGTCGTATTGTGCCCTTTATCAAAACCGATACACACACATATAATATATATATACACATATAATATGTATATATATATATAATATGTGTGTGTATAGATAATTTTAAATCGAAACTATAATTTAAAAACAAAACGAATAATGAACTGAAAAAACACAAAAAACAAAAAAAAGGAAGGTTTTAGTCCCGGTTGTTTATACAAACCGGGACTAAAACGTTCCACAGACCCGACGACACGTGGTCTGGGCTATAGACCTTTTAGTCTCGGTTTGTGTTTCAAATCGGGACTAAAGGTCCACTTTTGATCCCGGTTCTGGACCCGGGATTAAAAAGGGTGACATTTACTCTCGGAAGCTTGTTCCCGGTTGAAAAATCGGAGCTAAAGGGGTTTTCTAACTGGGAACAAAGCCCATTTTTTACCAGTGGGCTGTACGTCACGGGAGTAGTGCCCGCCCACGCACGTCGATCGGCGCTACACCATTACAGCCAGCGGCCAGCCAACCAGCCTACAGGAGTACCAGAGGGTAAGGGCGACGGCCGATGTTGTGAGTGTAAAGTTTTGAGATAAAAACTTAACAAGATCTGACTTTAAAAATAGGAAAAAGAAAATGAAGAACGAAGCAAAGGCAGTGTAGTACGTTCGGCAATACCGGCCGGGCGGCCAGCGCAAGGCCCGGGAGTACTAGTACGGTGCACTTAGCTTGATCGGGATTCGGGATGCATGCATATGCATTGCATGCCGATTACGTCAAGCCAGGCCGTATGTGATGCACATGTGACACGTAAACGGCCACATGCATAGGCACCCATGGTGTCACCTATGCATCCGGCCGGTAGTACGTACTCCGTACGTACGAGTTGTGAGTTACAAATGTATCTAGTACGACAAAGAAAGTTAAAAGTACTACGCATGCATATACCACTCGTATCTAAAACCAGTGCGTCCATAGGCATGGAGTAACAACGACAAAGAAAGTTAAAAGTATATAAACAAAAAAAGGGAACATTAACTTGTGACAAGTACTCCGTATGCAGCTGCAAGCGTAGAATATCTAGTACGTCGTCGTCGTCGTCGCGGCTGATACACATCGACCGCTGCTGCATCTTAATTTGCTCGCCATTCGCCAACCTGCTTGATGGCTCATGCACACTGCACATATGACTAGCCCTGGGCATTCCGTAAATACCGCACCGATCGGTTCGGTACTTCGGTTTCTCGGTAAATTCGATTCCTCAAAAATTAGTACCGATCGGTTCCTAAAAACACTTCGGTTCGGTATCGGTAAATTCGGTTCGGTTTCGGTATTTACCGAACAGTACCGAACAAATAACAGATAAGATGTAATAGCATGTTCAAAAACTAATTTTGACTTGATTTCATAGATAATAATAGTGTAAAATACATATACATATAAAAGTCCACAAAACTATAAGTGTGAATGCCAAAAATACATAATATAATAGTCTATAATAGTACAATCAATAACATAATAACACTCAAACTTATCACATTTTAAGTAAGTTCGGTAAATTCGGTAAGTTCGGTAAATTCGGTTCGGTTTCGGTATTTACCTCGGTAATTCGGTTCCTGGAAACTAGGAACCGAATATTTCGGTTTCGGTAAATTCGGTTCGGTCCGGTATTCGGTTCTCGGTATTTTGTGCCCAGGGCTACATATGACACATACTCCGTACATGCGATCGCTGATTGCACTGAGATTAACTTAATTATTAATAATAAATTAATAAAGCCACTGCCACATTGCTTGGTCCAAACTAATAAAGCCCCAGCCACGCATGTGACGTGATGGTGAGAGGCGGTGGTTGGTGGGCCATGCAACATGCATCAGCGGTTACGCGCGCGCGCATCGGCACTGGGCGCCACTCTCCACTGCAGGCGGCAATTGCCTGATTGCCTCCTTCACCGGCACGCAACTCCCATCCTTGGAGGTGGAGGCGAAACTAATGGCCGTAGTTTTCTTATCCCGGGAGTCGACCGGCGACACATTTGGTGGAAAGCAAGCTCGGCTTCGCGCTTTTGGTGCTGATTTGCCGCACTAGCTTGAGAAGATAGAAATACTTTTTTTAGATTGATTGGCTAGCTGCTTCGTGTGGTGCGGCATCGGCAATGCCATTGCATGCCAGTAGTTTATGCGCATTGTCGTCGTTCCCGCCGTCAGCTTGCATTATTATTGTCGTCGTCAGCTTGCAACCACCTTCTACTCTTTGTACACTCTTACGAAAACTAAAACCTTAACTCTCGTCCATGAACTGAAACTCCAGACACGACGTGCTGCTGATACAAAGCCATTCCCAGTCGTACTTGCTCTTGCTCTGGGTCGAAGCGCGGGCTGGCCATCAGCTCGCTGTTGATCATGTACCTGAGGTGACACTGCGCTATGCAAAAGCGCGGCAGAGTAGACAGCAGAGCTTGGTGCCCGGTAGCAGCATGCATGGCCTTAATTTGATCCGTTGCGCGCAGTTTTGCGTCTACTTAAGCTGAAAAATCACACACACATCAATGTAGAATGTAATGTTAGTCAGTATGTGTACAATGCTGTAGTTGATATGGAAAGCAGAACTGTGTCGTCTATGAACATGAAAGCTCATTTCACTTGCATAATGTTCGATCTAGTGAAACAAATCTTCAGGTAGGTGAGCTCACGACGTTGAATTCAGTGCGTATATCGTCAATGGAGTTGTGACGATCAAACTTGTTAGCCTTTTAGATGAAACTCCAAAGAAATTACCGAGATGTTTTCCATAGATCTTCCTCAAGAAAACTGGACAGATCTAGAGATGGAACAAATTAAAACTCACTGATCTGGTTGATGTCCAGCACTCGGTAAATCGGCGGAATCCGGTAACGCGTGCCAACGTGTGGTATATGTGTGTGCATGGTTCTAGCTTGATTTTTTTTTCTCGAGAACGTGTTAGTTGACACATGTTTATTACGTAATTAAGAAGAAAAATAAGAATTTACAAAGTACAGATAACGATGCACACCAGGCTCTACGCTCTAGCTTGGATGCATGTCGTTCCTCCACGGCTCTTGCTGCTGCTAGTGCTACAGCTGGCATTCGTGCGTGGTGGAGCGAGCGATCATGGACCCCTGGTCCCGAGAATCCATGAAACTTCCTCTATATCGAATCGAATCGAATCGAATTTCCCTGGAATATTATCGATCGATCAGCTGCACGTTTATAGTAGATTGATAGATATAGGGGGTGTTTAGGACTGTTCCGCTCCACGTTTTTCAGCTCCGCTCCGTAAATTTTTGCCAAACGGGTCTAACTCCACGCACGCTGCTCCAGGAAAAAAAGGTGGAGTTGTGAGAGCACCTAAAGAGATGCTCCACAAAAAATATGGAGTTAGTAGAGCTGCTCTATGGTGAAGTTTGTAGAGCAGAGTTTATGGAGCAGTCCAAACACCCCCATAACCTCAAGTCAACCCCCTGCCCCCTCTCTACGTCTGGTGTTGGCTGCCTCATATGGCATGCATCAGTGTTCCTTGCATCGGCTGTGACCTGTGATATGCATTCTCAATAACAATATAAGCAGGAGTATTATTGGGCATCTGGCTCAATCTATATGCCTATTCGTTTTATTAGATCAGCCATACATCGAGCTGGGCTTCTCCGATCAGGGAACGAGATCAAAGTACCAAGTAATCGTTGGACCCATACGTGGGAGATCAACTTAACACACATGTGGTCGCACACGGTTTGGCTATGCTGGCCGCCCCCGTAGCCACGGTGCCCGCTCGCAAGTCCGTGACAGATGCCTGCGAGGCCGCGCGGGCCGCATCCCGCCTCCGTGGCCACGATAGCCACCTGCGAGGCCATGCGGCCCGCCTCCATGGCTCCGCCGGCATGCATCAAGTGAGGAGAGCCTCCGATCTACAGTTACAGGAGAGGAGAGCTATCCATTCGAGTGCAGTACGCACGACTGCATAATTTTTTTTGTGAGGCGGGTAAAGTGGATTTATTGAGGCGGTTATGCCATCGACCTCGGATGAAAGGTCACCGTTAATACGTCCTTTTCCGAGGCGGTTGGATGCATGCCTCGATTAATCCAATTAAAAAAACAAAAAAGAAAAATAGGGGATAATCACTAGTACAGATTCGTACATCCGTGCCGGGCCTATCAGTGCCGGATTCTATTGAACCACCACTGATGACTCTTCACTGCCGGTTCTAGACTTCAAAATTAGAAAATAATTATGGCTGTCAAAGAACCGGTAGAGAAGGCACTTATCACTGCCCGAGCGTAACATGAACCGGCAGTGATTGTGTGTCGACCTATCAGTGCCGGTTGATATTACAAGCCGGCACTGATAAGGCTTTATTACTGCCGGCCCATTTTGCCGTCCGGCATGTTGCATTACCACTGGCAGTTTGTGTTCCAACCCGACAGTGATCATAGCTGCTATAGATACAGTGGCGGTTCAATCCCTTAACTTTTTTTTAGACAAGGTTGAATCACTTAACTTGATTTGGCATCTAAGTCACTAACTAGTTCAATCCCTAGTACGTAAAGGCTAATTGTTTCAATCCCTAGATCATAATAAGACACGTGAGTCTTAATGAATATGATTGTTGATTTTTTTTATAAATTTTATCTGCTTTTGTGTTTACCGTAGCGTTAGCATGGCAAATGCAATACCGATCGGTTAATGAAGGAAATCAATCAAGACTAAATCGCGGTAATCATCAGTGATAAAAAAAACTCACGATAATCATCAAGCAAGACATCGGCGAACATAATTAAGATAGCTGATATATAGAAATAAAAAAACGTATATAGGTATATATTAAAACATAAAAATATAATACTAAAAATAAAAAAACAAGGCCGCCTAGTCCTTCTTGGCGCCGTCGCCCTTCTTGTCCTTGCCCTTGATCTTGGCCGGTACCCCCCTGCCTGAGGATATCGGCCAACTGATGGAGGAGGAAGGCGTAGAAGTTGGGTTTGGTGTCCAAGGGGTTATTGACCGTGGGAAGGCCAATGGCGTCGGCGAGCTCGTTGAGCTTGCCGAAGGCGGCCGCAAGACAGTCAACGGTGAAGGCCTGCTCCACCTTAAGCTGAGCCTGAGGGTCGTTGCCCGCCGCCGTCAGCCTGTCGGCAAGCTCGTCGAGGGGGCCTCGTGGCGGCGGCGGCGACGGCGCCTCCTCATCGGAGTCAGAGAAGTCGGAGGAGTCTGCCGCCGCCCTCTGGACCTCCTCCTCCGCCCTGGCCACCACCTCCTCCTCCTCCTCCTCCTCCTCCACCCTCGCGTGCTTCGCAGAGGGCTCCGCCATTGTGATGATCTTCGGTGGTGTGGTAGAGCTCGAGAGAGAGACGATGAGGAAGATGATCGATATGATAGCACAGATTGGGCCATGATCAGAAGGGCGTGTATAAATAGTGGTGACTCACGACTCTTCAGTTCCAAGGAACAGCCGGTGATGCATTCCCACGATCGGCACTCGGAATTCCAAAGAAGCTCTTGGAATTCTAAAGAACTGCCCAACAGTTAATACTGCCGGCTGCGCGCACCGGTATTGAAGGCACCTGTTAGTGGCGGTTGGTTTTATGACCCGGCAGTGAAGCTTCCTTTCAGTGCTGGTTGGTTTTACGACCCAGCAGTGATTGGTTACTTCACTGCAGGCCCGTTTCACCAACCGGCAGTGTTGGGCTTCCATGTCGGGCTGTTTTACAAACCGCCAGTGATCTTTGCTCCTACATACACGAGCTCCCCTGACTCTCCAGTTCAGAGCACACAGCCAAGGAGGGCTCGCGCGTGCTTCACTCCTCCATTGTTGTGGCCGCTCTTCGCCGTGAAGCACTTGGATTTGCATGCATCGGCATGACCTACTTTGCTTTGAGGTTAGGAGCAACTAACAATGCATTAACTACATTAATTTTGTTGCTTAAGTAGTGTAGCTATGATGGCTTGCTTATTTTATTTCATGATTCTTGTGGTTTGTTAATTTCCATTGTAGACATCAATCACTTTCCAATTGATTTTGAGGAAGGCACTTTCCATTGTAGACATCAAGCACTTTCTAATTAATTTTGAGAAAGGAATTTTGGATTGTAGATATCAAGCACTTTCCTAAAGGTCGGTTTCTATGTACCAATTGAATTTGGTAGCTCATTACATGCACGGTAGATTTGATGATATAGCTCACTAATAATTTAAGTGTTCCAATAATTAGTCACATTTTCGAACTACAATTGATATTCATGAAGGACCAATAATTTCTATTAATTTCTCTGTAATTACTCTGCCCATTTTTGTTTGGCGCTTAAATTCTAAATATTACTTTTGTGTAAATATGGATGAGCATAGGAAAGAGCACCACAGCGTTATTGTGAGGCTACCATTTCAGTTTTTCAATAATTAGTAACATTTTCGAACTACAATTGTTATTCATGAAGGACCAATAATTTCTATTAATTTCTCTGTAATTACTCTGCCTATTTTTTGTTTGGTGATTAAATTCTAAATATTATTTTTGTATATATACAGATGGATCGAGGGTGGATGTACGGTTCGACGTGAACGCACGAAGCCTACTTGAGTGGCGTCCGCGATTTTCTCACCGTTGCCAAAGCCGATGCTAGGGATGGAAAGCCAATTTTCTGCCCATGCGTAGATTGCAAGAATATTAGGAAATGGACAAATGTTGAGGCTATATGATCCCACTTGATTTGCAAAGGTTTCGTGCCAAACTATACGTTATGGATTAAGCAAGTAGAGGTTGTTGGTGGCACTGCACCGCTAGAAAACGTTGATGATGCCAACATCGCACTAAATGATGTCAACATGGCAGAAGGTGGTGACGATGTGGCTGCTGTTAGGAACAAGCAATTAGTTCCTCCCGTGTTCGTGAAGACATTAGCTGACGACGCAGTTCATGATGATGCGATTTCTCAGATGATAATAAATGTAGAGCACGGATGTCTCAGTGAAAAACAGTTCAAAAAGCTAGAGGCAATGAGAAAAAATGACAATATACCACTCTATGAGGCAATTAGAAATGTTACACTCTTCGCTCTTCTAACTCTTATTGCAGCCCGGTTCCGGTACACACTGTACCCATGGGGTGAAGAAGAGGAAGGTGCGGGCGGGGCCTTCTGGAGGAGGAGGTGCAGGTGGAGGTGCACAGGAAGGAGAGCATCTGCTATTAGGTATGGTACAACCATCCTATACATCTCCCCTAACCACATACTTGAGATATATCACAATCCAAATATTGAACTACCTCATGCAGATTCCCATGCAGCTTACTTTGTTCAATCACCCTCGGATCATGAATCAGACGGCGATTCAGATTCAATCCTTACACCGGACACACCACTGGCCACACCAACGGATCCATTTGCCCCGTTGTCAACTTTGAGCCCGGTACTATGTTTGACCGAAGTAAATGATAGACCGGCGACACCATCTTCCCATCAGTACGTTTAGTTGAACTTCAATCCTTATGTATAGCACTGTCCAATTAAAACAATACAACTTGTCCATGCGTATCTGCTGGTATTTATTAAGTGCAAATAGAATATGAAAGATTCCACAAGCGCCAAGGATACCATTGTAGCATTTTACCGGGAGTATTCTATGTATCGTTATTTATATTTTACCACAAGGAAACAATGATTAAAGAAGTTTGATAGTTGACCATCATGTGTCTACTAACTTAGTACACCAATTAGACTATAGTAGGGGTAAACGATAAATGATAGGAGCTATGCTTAAATGACATAGACACACAAGAGAATTCTATGATAAAAGAGTAGATAGCTAAAGTGAGAGGACAACGGGAGAGTTCAAGGTTCCTAAATACTTCTCTATTACTAGGGTTCTATAATAATTGATTCATGGTAGATAAAGCAATCACACAATAACACTTCAGGACATCAGAACACTAGGCACGGAATGGGATGAGAATGGGACTGGGAAGTTCTGACTACGGTCCTACAATCATCAACCTACACGAGGTGGAATACATCGGCCATCAGGGCTGTCACCTCTTAGGGCTACCACAACTATTCGTAAGGTTGAGTGCAATCTCAGGTAACCTCTAGTCTAGACACCATGCCTACACTATTAATTACTACTCTAATGCCATATGAAAACTAGAGCACTCGATACGAGCGGAGATCTTATGCCAAAGTATAACAACTATACTAACCAATCAAATTCAAGGCATAAAGTAAATAGAGAAGATAAATATATTAAAATATAAGTCTTACAAAGATGAGATACAAAGATATACCAAACCCCTGAAGACTTCTCCAGAACCGAAGCGTAGCTCCGCTCTCCCTAACTCTCAACTAGAACTAATCTACTACATTGGAATGTCTAGCCCTAATTCTCTAGAGTTGAGAGGTTATCCATTCGAGGGACGCCTGTACAACTCCATAATGGTGCACTTGACTCGGGAGGGGTCATGGGTTCCTTATATGGGGGCGCCTGGCCTTCCCTCCACCTTGGGCAAGCAATATGGTATTAAGCCTTTCCACCATGTGCACATAGGCTTTAATGGACCAAATTCTGATTTAGTGAAAGACCCTAGTTTGGTTTTGGTAATTGATGAAACCAAGTTACTAATCTAAGCGCTAAGTGTGTGTAGCCAAGAGTAGATTAGTGATATGGAGAAAGATTACATGAGCTCAAGTGAAGATCAAGATGAAATGATCAAGGAGAAAGAAAAGGACTTAAAGAAGGAAAGCTAGAGGCTAAGGTATATTCAAATAGGGCTTTTCTTTTAGTGATCAAGACTCCAAGTGGGAGTGATCACATTTAGGATAGATAGCCGACTATCAAGGGGAGAACTAAGCTATTGGATTACTTTCAAGTGCTCTAGGTTGCATCTCATATGCATTGATCTAACCAACCTAGAGAATCCCTTTGAAAACCCTTAAAAAATGTTTGCAAAATGGTAACACACTGTGCACAAGTGTAGAAGACCTTGAGTATTAGCACATAGAAGCAAGGGGTGAGAAATAGACTTGAAAAACGCTGAGAAATGAGCATCGGACTGTTAGCAGGGGCAATGTCGGACTATTGTCCAGAGTCTGACGCCTAACCCTAGCTCCGGCAAATATGGAGCATTGGACGCTCGTTTTACGAGCGTCGGACCATTGAGATGTCCAGTCCAACGGTGCCGAGCAGTAAGGTGTGACGCGTGGCACGCTGAGGAGCGTCGGACGCTTGAAGAAAAGTCCGACAGCGAGCGTCGGACGAAGTCCGACGATGATTTAGCATTTTCAAACCTCTCTGGAAGCGTCGGACGGGTGAAATCTTTAGTCCGACGCCTTCTTCGTGCAGAGTCTGATGGTGCTGAGAAACTGACTGTGTGGCGTCGGACTCTGGAGATTAGTCCGGTGCCCTCAGTCTGACAGTAGTCAAACGCGCAAAATCAGTTACCGTTGAGATCGGACGAACGGCGTTTAAACTTGTTGACACGTGGCGTTCATCCGAGCGTCGGACGCTGCCGTTTGGTCCGACGCTATTGGTCCGACGGTCGGTCCGACGGTGTCAAAACGAGGTTAACGGCTGTTTCAGAGAGTGTAACGGCTAGGAGTTGGCTTGGGAGTATTTATACTCCCTCCCTGGTCACTTGGTGACTAGCTAGCACACTTGGATCATTGTCATACACTTTGTTACATTCTAGCCTCCCACTCTCTCACTTCATCATCTTGATCATTCTTGTGAGATTGAGTGAACCTCAAGTGCATCATTGCTTGTGATTTGCATTCTAGAGCACTTGAGAGCAAGACTTGGATTAGTTCTTATTCTCTTGGGACATTGCCGTGTCCCTAGACGGCTTGGAGGAGAAGAAGGTGTGAAGGAGCTTGGTGATTGTGCTTGCTCACACCCGGTGATTGTGAGGGGTTCTTGTGCCTTCCCCGAGCGGAGTGCTCAAAGGTAACTCTAGTGGATTGCTCGTGTCTTTGAATTACTTCCTCCGTGGTAGGTTCTTGTGGCGCCTAGTGTAGGCTCGGTGTGTGATACCGATTAGCCACCGAACCACCGGTTGAAGTCAACATAACGAGGACATAGCGTGTCGGCAAGCACGTGAACCTCGGGGATAAATCTTGGTGTCTCTATTGATTTCCTCACCTTCGAGTGAGTGACTTATTGATTGTCCCGGTGATTGGCTTCTTCACAAGACAAAGGTTTATTCGACGATCATCTCTTTCTTATACCTGTGCAAAGTAGCTTGTTCATTTGACTTGAGTAGTTGTGTAGTTGGTTAGCTTTTGCTAGCTCTTTTGTGTGGTTTAGAACTAAGGTTTAACTAGAATTGTGTAGGTGGCTTGCCTAGGTTAGTGGTTGCCTTAGCATTGCATTTATAGCCTCTTGTAGTTCTAATTACTTGTTTAGTGGTTTGTAGAATTTTTATTTAGGCTATTCACCCCCCTCTAGCCATACTAGGACCTTTCATTTAGGCCCAATTAATCCCGCAGCCTTTAATTAATCCCACAGCTCAGGTTCTAGAATCTTTCAGTGTTTGTAAAATCCATATCTCTTTATTCCGGACTCAAAAAATAGCAAACCATAGGTCCGTTTCGATCGTCTCGACAAGATATTTGCAATGGTGAACTCCAATTTCTCATTTGAGATACTTTTAATCGGTGAAAAATTGAATATCCCTTCAAACCCTGCAAAACAAGTGAGAACAGCAAAACTCGTGAAACTTGTTAGAATCAAACCCCATAACTATGTTGTGGATTGTTTTATGCCCTTGATTCATGTTTAGTTGATGGGTAAAAATGAGCAATAACTACCGTCAACAGTATCTATGCTAACAAAACTCCTTTACAGCTTGTAAATCCAAAGATGGTAGAGACATGGGAAGCGGCAAGCACCCAAGAAAGTTGTGCCTGATGTAACGAGTACCTGCCCTTTCTTTGTGAACTTTGGTTGTTAATTCACTGTGATAATTTTTTTTTGAACTTTGGTGGTCAATCTTGTGAACTTGTGATGTATTTGAACTTGAGATGTATTTGCGATCAATGGTTGTGATAAATGTCCTTGTGCTGATATATATGTGGTTTGCAATATCTATTCTATCAATATTCATGTTTGATTGGAGTTGTAAAAGAAAAAAATGTTGGAGCCATGGGTTTCGAACTAGGGGAACCTGGGCGAGAGAACAATTCCTTAACCGCTGCGCTCATAGTATGACTTCGAAAACAACTGGCACTTCAATATACATAACCGTTTACGTCGCAGAGTTATCACTGTCGGGTCATCAGTGCTGGTTCCAAATACCACCCGGCAGTGATGTGCCTCGTTATATAAGCCCAGCGCGCGCAGGGGCAAAATTTCATCTCTCGCAGCCCGCGCTCACTCTGTTTGAACACTCGTCGTCGTCCGCTGCCTCCTCCCGCGCCACCGTCTGCCGCCGCCGCGCCCTCCGCTTCGTCAGCAGTGTCGGCCATTCCTCGCCGTGCACCCCGCGGCGCCAAGCCGCCCGGCGCCGTCCCCCGCCCCGCTTTGCTCCACGCCGGGGTCCTCCACGCCGCGCCACCGTCGCTGGATGCCGACCCTCCATCTCTTGTGCTTTGGCCATCTCAGATGAGGCCTCCAAGTAGCCATCTCTTGTGCTCACTCAACACCAGCCATCACACAAAGCACTCAGGAGCATGCGGATGCGGCTACTTTTGTTTCACGGTGAGCGCGATCCCTGGAACGCCCCTAAGGTGTTCAACGTTTTGCCGATGAGGATTGCAGTGAACTTGTCTTTGGATTTGTGTGTAGCGCGGCTTCTCCATCGCCGGCGGCTGCTTGACCCTGGACTCGACGCCGCAGCTGCTTGTCCCTGTAGTCGACGCCGGCGACCTCCTCTACTTCCTCGTGGACTCCAACTGTACACCCACTGTGTCGACACCAGCTGTGCACCGATGAAGGTAAATGTGTTTGGCACTACCCCTTTGGTTTTCAGGTGCTGTGCCCATGAACTAAACATTATTGATGTATGGATAACAAATTAGCAGTAATAAACATTACTAGCCATGCTAGATGAAAAAATTCCTTCTGCAAGAGATAATACTTTGGCATGAATATAGGGTTTATCACGTAACTGATGTATGGATAACAAATTAGCATTAAATATTACTTGCCACGCTAGATGATAAAAGGGCAATCCTGTTTGCCAACAGCCATGACTCAGCGTCGAGTGTTCGCCTCTCGCCAAATTGGTAGCAGCCAACAAGCGTGTGAGAATGCTAGGACGGGAGACTCGGGAACTCCTGCAAACCGTGGACAACAAGCGTCTAATCAGGATGCTAGCACGGCAGTCCCACAACTTATGGCAAACCGTGAACAACAAGCACTTAATCAGGACGCTAGCACGGGAGTCCTGCAAACCGCAGGCAAACAGTGGCGGTGGAGAGGATTTCAGCCCCATGAATTATCTCAATATGGATCAACCTGATGATGAGGTAACTTAGTGCATAATAAACAAGATAGGCTAACATGGTAAGTACATAAGTGACTGGAACTTTAATTAGCTTTTTGTTTGTCTTCGCCAGGATATGGTGAACAATGCCCTCAGTACCAGCAATCCTAGGCCAAAGCGAGGAGCCTCTGTCCTTCCTAGTGGCAGAAATGCACACTGGCACATAGATGCATTTGACCAGACAGGGGAGCCGTTAGGTCCACGTGTGTCGGTGACAAAATACAAGAATATCCTCAAAATTCTTGTCAGGGCCTACATCCCCATTAAGTACAGGCGCTAGGTCGAAAAAGACGACGACGAATGAGTGGTGCCCGACTCAGAGAAGGAAATCGTTTGGGAGAAGTTGAAACCCTTTTTCTCTTTCCCAGATGACTGGGATGAGGTGAAGGTCAAGGCAAAAGCAAAGTAAAGCATGGGGTAATGTTCAGGACATACAAGCGGTCGTTGCACGATAAATTTGTCTTGAAGGGCGATGAGCCAAATTGGGATGCCGGAGAGCATGAAAAACCCTATTTAAAATAGCGGGCTATAGCTCCGCTATAGCTGTAGGAAAGACTCGCCGCTAAACTATTCGTATTTCTGCTATAGCACTGCTATTTACAGCTACTTAACGCTATTTACCGCTATAGCACCGCTATTTACCGCTATTTCGTTTTTCATTTGCTACTAATTTGGTATTTTAGACAAATAAATTTTTATGAACCATGTTATAATATTATATTGGTATTTGGTAATGTTATCTAGACTTGTAGAACCTTAGAAACATATTTGTGTTTATCAAATACCATATTTTTCTTTTTTTGGCATCAATTATTGGTGTTTTTTATGATTTTTCTTATAAATTGCTATCTGGAATAGCTTCACTATAGCTCCGCTATATATAGCTTTATAGCCCCTAGAAAAAACATGCCGCTATTTGCCATATCTCGCTATTTAAAACTATGATGAAAAACAGAGGCAATATTGGAGGGAATTCATGGATTATAGGCTATCCTCGGTTGCCTTACAATTGAGTGCGAAGAATAAGACGAACTCGCTGAAAGTGACATATCCTCATCACCTTGGCTCTCGTGGCTACGCTGGAAACCTGAAAGAGTTTAATAAGGACATTATAAAAGTGCGGAACCTTGGCATTGAGCCTGAGTCTAGCACTTGGGAGCCGAGATGCACCTATTACATCATGGCTAGGAAGGCACGCCATGGAACGGACGGGAGCCTTTCAACCCGCAATAATCCTTCATATGCCAGCAGCAACAATAAGTCAGGAGTGACCGATGAGTTCATCGAGAAGGTGAAAAAAGCACATCATGAGATGAGGGACGGGACCCGCAGTTCTGACAGGGAAAATGACATTCTTACCCAGTGCCTCGGAAACAAGGTGCACCCTAGCCGCACAAGCGGAGTCGGTGACGTTCCTTGGGTATTTGCATTCGAGGAGGACTTGGCCACTTATGGTAAACACGATAGGGGTAAAAAGCGAAGGCAAGCAGAGGAGGAGAGGCGGTTCAAGGAGATGGAGGACAGAGTTGAAGCTCGAGCTGCTGCTCGAGATGATGAGTTGGTTAGGCTAAAAATTGAGGAAGCATTGCGGTCCAGGGGATCCGCACCTCTTGCAATAGAAGACAATGTTCCTCTCAGCTCTAGCCCATTGTTCAGGGGTCGTAGCAGCTGTGGGTCTACCCCACTCGACGAATTACAGGCGAATGCGCCTCATCCAGTGGACGAGATCACTGGACCCTTAATGTCAGGTTGTACGTCCGCCAGTAGTGGACCAAAGACAAGGTGGCGACTCGCCAGGCCTGGCCACTGTTTGTATTTATTAATGCACACAGATTAATCTGCAAGCGCACGGATACCGTTGTAGCTTTCACCTAAGAGTATTCCAAGGTATCGATTTTTCACGGGGAACACGAAGTGAACTAGAAACAAATCAAGAACGTCCAAGGATAGGCGAGATATATATTTTTGGTGGGTAGAGAGGGGTTATCTAAAGTCAACTAGATGAAAAAGGATCAGACCTAGTATACTAAGCCTACTTTGGAGCAACAGTACCTTTACAACTCTCGAAAAGATGAGAAAGAAGTAGCTGGGGAAGGCTGCCAAAAAGCTCTACGAAACACCAACTCAGACATGGTGGAATACGAAGACCGACAGAGCTGTCACCTCTGGGGTTACCACAACTAACCGTAAGAATTACGTACAAACTTAGGTAAACACTAGCCTAGACACCACGTCTACACCGATGAATACCACTCTAATCATGTACATTAACTAGAGCACTCAATACGAGTAGAGATCCCATAAGCAAAGTAAAGAAAGAACTGAATTTAATTAAATAGAAAACTTAGAATTACCGACTGAAGAACCTGAAGATGAATCGATGAAGAATTGTCTCCGTAGAGGTACAAAGTTGAGGAAGATCCGACAGGCCGGCTCCTCCTCAGATCTCTCTTCTCTCCTCTCTCCATATTTTCTAATTACAACTAGATGAACTAGAACTAGAACTAGATGAACTAGAACTAGAACTAAATGAACTAGAACTAGATCAACTAGAGGGGCCTAACCCTAATTTATGTAGAGAATATGAAGCTCCGGGGTGTAGAATGCCTTCTGGAGGGGGCCTGGGGCATCCTTATATAGGCCGAGGTGGAGTAGGGGGCAAGAAACCGCCACGTCATCGATCCGTGTCTCATGTTATATGCACCGTCGGATCAAACCGACCTTAGATCGACGTCGGGATACTTTGTTTAGGTGCCAAGGAAGCGTGGGAGGAAGTTTCCAGAAGCCGGAGGCGAGGCAGCACAGTGGAGGGCCGCCTGG
Organism: Eremochloa ophiuroides; assembly: GCA_038502445.1. NCBI lineage: Eukaryota > Viridiplantae > Streptophyta > Magnoliopsida > Poales > Poaceae > Eremochloa > Eremochloa ophiuroides. The sequence continues at coordinate 5,110,865 of JAHLJS010000006.1, forward strand.
CCGTACCCTAGGGCCGGCCGGGGCTGCCCTAGGCCCAAACGGCCTCCGCTTCACCGACGTGTCTTCTTCGGTCTCCCGCAGTCCAATGGTGTCTGTTGGGTCGCAGATTTTGAGTCCGAACTCCAAATATAGCAAATGATAGGTCCGTTTCGATCGTCTCGACGAGCCCGCCGCAATGGTGTAGTCCAATTCCTTATTTGAGATACTTTTATTGATGGAAAATTAAATATACCTGCAAACATCGGGAGAAAGCAAAATTCGTGGAACTTGTTAGTATAAACCCTACAACTATTGTCTATAATTTATTTTATCTCTTTTTGTTCAATAGTTGATGGTTATATTTAGTGTTTAGCAAATGTCAACAGCCACGCAAATTCGGGACCATTGATGGTTGTCCAATTCCTGAAGGGTATGCCCACGTGAGCATTGATACTATACTTGATAAGAAGTATTACAAGATAATGCTTGAGTACCCTGTATCGTCAGATAGGCCGTATCTTGTTCATAACAAGAGATGTCATGTGGCGTGGCGCAAGAGCTTAATTAAGCTTGATCACCAAGTGTCCTCGGATGAAGATGACGATGGCCAATGGTCACCATCAGCGCAGCACGGAGATGATTGTCTTGCTCATTCGCCTCATCATGCAGATCCCTCAACTAGCTTACCCCCACGCAAAGATAATTCCCCTCCTCATGTTGCTGCATCAGCACCGCCCTTGCCACCGCCATCGCCAAAATGACCTCCAACTCGGAGCACTTCGTATTCACATCCTCCTTCCCAAAAGGCTCCACCACAAAAAAATCCAAGTCAGAGTACACATCATCAATCCCCGCCTCGATCACAAAAAGGTCCCAACACAAGGAGAGGCATCCAGAGAACGTCGTCTGCCTTAGAAGATAACATTTCCAAAATGGATAATAATAAACGGAAGAGGCAGGTGGATGCGAGCATCACGGGGTTGCTCGGAAATAAGAAACAGCCCTTCCCTCACAGTGATCAATGCGCGAAGCCGTGCAGTGATTGGTTTAGAAGGGTTGCCGGGTTTCCCAATTGGATGTTTGTCTCCGACATTGACAGGCAAGACAAAAGCTTGCCAAATAAAGAAAAAGTCATGGATGAGTTATTGGCTAAGACGTTAGCTGTAAACGAGTTCATTGAAGCAGATGGTACGCTAACCGAAGAGATGGCTGAGTTGATGTATTTCGAGGGACGAGAATTTGAGAAGGCAAAAGTCGTATACCAGTTCAAAAATGGGCAGCCTTTGATGGAAACCCCCTGTGAAATTAGTGATCTGCCAAGAAATATGAGGCAACTCCATGGATATTACACTTTAAATACTTCGGCTCAGCAGTACACAAGTTTCGTAGTCCTTTTAGTGGCCAATATACCCTGGCTTGGCAATCCCAACGAAAAATGTCATCTTGTCGAATATGAGGACTTATTCCTACTGTAAGTACCCTATATATACCTAGTTCATCATTGTTATAATTAATAGACTATTCACACTGTAACATATATATATCTCCCATGTCCCCATGCTTTTGCAGGTATATGGCAGCTTTTTGCGACAAGAAACAATTATTTCACATTGGATTCCTAGACCCAATCTTGATCCACCATGCAAGTTGCAACGATGACAGACCCATACGATAGAAGAGGTGACCAACGATGGCACAGGGGAAAACCAACATTCTGTTAGCCTACAACTGTGGGTATAGTCTACCTCTCATCGTTTACTGTTTTCATAAGAATTTGATGAAGTTGGATATTTGTTTTTTATTTGCAGGGGGCATTTCGTTTTCGTGGATATCAGGATCAATGAATCACGTATCGAGGTTTGGGACTCCAAGAACAAAGAACTTGACTATGTTGAGCCCCTACGCCTAGTTCTAAATGAGTAAGTGGATTAACCTGATAGCATATTACTTTTTATTAATCTCATATTTAGCATACTCTAATATTTTGTATTTTAAACATTATATGTATATATGATAGGGTCAAGAAAAATGTGTTGCCCTCGACGCCCACATTCAAAGCTTATCTTATGGGAATGTACACTCTGCAGCAGCCACAGGGGAACAACGAATGCGAGTTCTACGTAATGTGGGCTATGTACCATTACGTCGGCGGCAAAACTCAGACCTCCGATGAGCTAGTGAGTATGCTTACCTTCTCATGTATGTTTAATTTAAGGTCTAGGGTTTAGTGTGTATGCCTAGTTCCCTTCTTATGTACTATTTGTGTGTTTTTGACACATTATCTTGCTTGAACTACAGCCCGAGATCAGAGGATTCCAAGAAGTGATAGCAGGCTTCCTCCTGGATGAGGTGTTCACGGAAAAAGGGATATTCACAATCACCCGTACCGCAACGCCGGAGAACAAGGCCCTTCCAAAAGCCTACAAAGAAAGATTGATGAAGAGTAGAGTCTGATGGTCATCGCTTGGGGGTTTTGCTACTCTATTGTAACCTGACCATATTTTTCGTCTTGTAATGGTGAATACTCTCACCGAAATTAGGGTTCTATTTAAAGCGAAACTGGATTCAAAAAATAACAATATTACTATTCATTAATGATAAACCGCAAAAATCCTATCACTCCCGGAACGAAAAAATAAGCCAGCAATGATTCTCGAGATATCACTGCTGGCTTCATCAACACGCCGGTGGTGTTATCCTCACCGCCAGTGTCGGCTCGTGTTACAATCCGCCAGTGTTCCACTTAGAAAACACTGCCGGTTGCTAGAACGACCCGACAGTGTTCCACTTAGCTAACATTGCCGGTTTGTTTAACGACCCGGCGGTGTTCTACTTAGCAAACACTGCCGGTTTGCTTAAAGAACCGACAGTATTCCACTTAGCAAACACTGCCAGTTTGCTTAACGACCCGGCAGTGTTCCACTTAGCAAACACTGCCGGTTTCTAAACGACCCGGCAGTGTTGCACTTAGCAAACATTGCCGGGTTGTACCACGACCCGACAGTGTTAGCTACGTGGAACACTGCCGTGTCGAAACACGACCCGGCAGTGGTGGTTCGGCATCTGTGTCGGTTCGTAACATCCGGCACTGATGCTGACTCCCCATCACTGCCGATGTGGTTGTGCCGGTTCAAATTCCGGCAGAGTTGGGGGTCTGGAACCGGCAGTGATATGCAAATCTAGGGCAGTGAATCATAGCGAGCCCATCCGCGCGCCACCGCCGCCACTCATCGAATCGTATGCCATTGCTGCAGCTGGCCAGATTTGGGCACCCACCACCGTTGCCGGGCACCCATTCATCGGAGAGGAAGAGGGAGGGCAGATTCGGGCACCAATCGCCGGATCCATGCACCCACTCACTGAAGTGGACAAGAGAGGGCAGATCCGGGCACCAATCGTCGAAGATGTTGTAGGAGAGGCCGTGACCACCGCGCGCCATGATGGGGAGGGGAGGGGAGGCCGCACGACATCGACAACCGTGATGCCTGAAAGGTCCTTGTTTGGTTTTGGTAATTGAGTGACAACTTAAGTGGACTAATATGTGTTTAAGTGTTGATTACACAGGTGATTAGTCCACAGGTACATGTGTGTGAGCATCTATGCCATGGAGGTGAAAATGGCTTGGAGATGATGCTTAGCTCACACATATGTTATGAAGGAGCTAAACGCATGAGACATGACATGGAGTCATGTGGCTAGGTGAAAAAGATCAAGACAAGGCTTCGCGTCGATGGACCGGTTGCAAGTGTGAAGGGCAAGTCGGGTGATGGCTTGGCGCCGATGGACCAACGCAACGGTGAAGAGCAAGCAAGTCAAGGATCGATGAACCAAAAGCCACGTGATGATATGAAGTGGATCATATCATTCATGAGGTGTTGGTGCATGTGTTGCACCGGCATCGATGGTGTCGGAGACGGTGATGAAGACGGTGATCGAAATGGAAAGCGCAAGGCAAAGGTATAACCTAGGGCATTTCCATTTCACCGGTCTAAGGTTGAGTAGAGAAGTGCTTGACCGGATTTAGGATAGATGGCCGTACTATCAAGAGGGGCAAACTTGTTTGCATATCGGTCATCTAGTGCCACTTGAGTGATCTAACTTGCATACGTTGCTAGGATCGAGTGGTGTGGTGAAAAGAGTGAAAAATCCTTTGAAAAATGTTTGTGAAAAGCTAACACACATGCACATGAGGTGTACACTTGTTGGTGTTAGCACTTTTGCAAAGGTGAAAGTGTTTGGAGGTGGTGTTGTGAGGTAGAGAGGGTGTGGTTCTCTCTCTTCCTCCTGCCGAGCTTGCGAGGCAGGATTCGGAGGTTTTCGGCGAAGTTGCAAGAGCGTCGGACGCTAAGGCCAGGGGGCGTCGGACCATGGGTTCGGTCCGACGGCCTGCCCTTGTCTTCTGTGCTGTGGTGCGAGCGTCGGACGCTGTCTGCAGTGACAGCGTCGGACCATCCTCGTGCGTCCGACGGTGTTTGGCCTGTGAGCGTCGGACGCTGAAGTTTGTGGGCGTCGGACTTTTGTCCGAGCGTCCGACGGTGCAGATCGTGCGAGAGCTGACACGTGGCGAGCTCTGAGAGCGTCGGACTCTTGGGTTTAGTCCGACGGCGAGCGTCGGACGTCCGTCCGACGGTTTTCAGCCCTCGGGGAGCTCTCTGGAAGCGTCGGACCGTGGAGTTCGTTGGTCCGACGGTGTTCCGTCCGACGGTGAGCTGAAGCGCGGGAAGTTAGCCGTTGTGATCCAACATTCGACTTCAAACGGCTAGTGACACGTGGCGGCTATCGGGAGCGTCGGACCGTGGACATTGGTCCGACGGTGGCGCGGCTGAGCGTCCGACGCTCAGTTCGACGGCCGGTTTGAGAGGGCAACGGCTCTATTCGCTTGAGGGCTATAAATCCAAGCACTTGCCGACTAGCTGAGCACCCTTGGGCCTGTGTGGCTTGTGTAGGTGTGCTTGGAAGCCCTCCCACTCACTCACTTGCTTAGTGCACATCCGATTGATTGATAGTGAGTGATTCTAGTGCATTGCATTGTGAGATTGCATCGAGTGGCACTAGGTGATCGTGTTGCAAGCCGGTGGTGCTTGTTACTCTTGGAGGTTGCCACCTCCTAGACGGCTTGGTGACTTGTGGCTCCGTGAAGCAAGCAAGAAGATTGTGCTTAGCTCCGGAGAAGCTTTGTGAGGGGTTGGAGCTCACCCCGCGGGAGATCGCAATGAGCATCGCTAGTAGAGCGAGACGTGAAGAGCGACAAGTGGTCCGGCCGAGTCAAGTGCTAGAACTTGTGGTAAGCACTCCACGTGGGAGAGTGTGACTTGCGGGTCACCACTAGCAAGAGGACCGGCGGCAACCTTGGAGCTTGTCTCAACGGAGGACGTAGCTTGTGGCGACAAGTGAACCTCCGCGAAATAAATCACCGCGTTAACATCTTCCCATCCTTCACGGTGGTTTGTTCCCTTCTACACAAGTTATTTATATTGTGCATTACTTTATTTGTGTAGTTGTAGTTGCTCTTGTGAGACCGGTTAGCTTGTGTAGCTTGCCACTCACCTTCTTAGCTTGTGTAGCTTAGAAGTAGTTCTCACTTAGTTTGTGTAGCTAAAGTGAGTTGCGCTCTTTGATTTGGATTGTGTATCCTTGTCATTGAGCAAGTAGTGAGCTTAGGTGCTTAGTGCGTTTTTGCTTGCTAGTTAATAGGAGTTTCCCTGGTGCTCAAAGTACTAGCGCTTAGGTTTGTGTGATCTTGCGCTAGAACGGTTTAGGGAAGCTCAAGCTAGACTTGCACCTTTGCTTCTCACTAGGATCTTTGGCAAGGTGTTTAGAGTCTTAGTTAGAGGGGTGAATTGTCACTAGAACCGATTAGGTTTTATTCCGCTGCGATTAGCTGTTATAAAGGACTATTCACCCCCCTCTAGTCCGCCATCTCGACCCTACAATGCCTCCACCGCACGCCGCGGCCCTCCACCACCGTGCGTCACGTCTGTGAGGAGGAGGGGAGGGGCGCCGTGGGGGGGCATGGGGAGGCGGTGCCGTTACCCGTGAGGTGTGAGAAAGAGAGGGATGAGGCTGAAACCTAAGTATTGTATATATATGTGGTGGTAGGAAATGGGTCTTTTGGTCTAGAGGGTTGGTCCGTATTAACCGAGGTGATTGGATTATACCGCCCGCCTCGATTAATGATTTATCGAGGCGGTTATTTTAGGGTGTCCACCTCGGTAAATCGATTTTTCGAGGCGGTTAATAAAAAATGACCGTAATACTGGGGATTAACCGATGCGGTTATACTGGGAATTCCGGTCCGCCTTGGGGTAAAAACGCAAGCATCTCGCAAAAGATTTTACTTAGTAGTGACGTCGGGACGACAGATGAAGGATTTCCTATCTATTTGAAAGAAAATTTGAGTCTTTTCCCATTGCCCCATGAACTAGAAGTGTTAAATTTTTTTAGATAGTGGATATATTTCATACCCAGTTTCATCTACCAACAGGTAGAATGAGACCAAATTATTACAACAGAGAAAACTAAAATAAAAGAAACTAACGAAAGGAAAAAATATCCTAACAAGGAACTCTAATAGTCCTACGCGACAAATAACTTGCTCCGTGATGTCGACTCCACAAGAGTATGACCACCAACGTCGAGACAATGCCGCCATACACGTCTGTCAGAACTAATAAGGGTACTGAAAGATCGTTGGATACCAACCACCTTGAAGACATTGGATATTGTATTCTGCCAACAGCACGAAGCAGACTAGAAGTGTTAAATGGGAAAGAAAAAGTTAAGACAAAGACATATAGGAAAGAAAATTTAAGTTTAGGTATCAAACAAGATAGCAGCATTTTTCCTGGTGTCAAATAGGAAATTTTGTCGTAATTGATGCTTGAATGGGCCCATTCATACATTACATCGAATTATTGAGCGCGTTGCTAAAGCAGACTATCCGATCCGGCTACTGCCTTAGAGCAAGTATAGTAATGGGCCGTAAGCCGACTAAATACTGACGTGGAGGAGAGAAGGGAGAAAAGAGAAGAGAAGTGGACCGTAAACTTACAGGTGGTTTGGGCATAAGAACCAAGAAACTCTGTGAGAGGAACAGATGGGTCATGCAGTTGATGTGAAAGGCTGACTACTATACGAGTGGGCTGAGAAAAGGCAACAAGAAACCTTACAGCCAGCAAACCGACTGTATTATTAACCTTGCTCTTAGCCGGTTGTCATCTCAGAGCAAGTATAGTAATGGGCTGTAAGCCGGCTAAATGCTGACGTGGAGGAGAGAAGGGAGGAAAGAGAAGAGAAGTGAGCTGTAAGTTTACAGCCAGCTTGGGCACAGAAACCAAGAAATCTGTGAGAGGAACAGGTGGGCCATGCAGTAGATGTGAAAGGCTGACTACTATACGAGTGGGCTGAGAGAAGGCTGTAAGAACCTTACAACCAGCAAGCAGTCTATATTATTAGCCTTGCTCTCACCATGCACAGGGAGCACCGCCACTCCACCAGTGGTCAGGTATGTACCCGTAGTATCTTCTTCTCGATCTCGTTTCGCGTGTATGTGGCCTCGAGTGCGCGCACAGGTGCTAGACACGGTAGCACAGTAGGACTAGTGTCATGCATGCAGCTTAATTTTGTTCCGTCGAAGAATGCAAAAATGAGTCTAATAATAAATTGGCCACTATCGCACTGGCTGCTAGCGCACGTGATTATGTTATGTAGTACGTACTAGTTTGGCTTCGAGGACGAGGACGTAGTGGTATACTGTAGCGTAGTAGCTTTGGTTTTGTACTCCATAGCCTGTAATAGGAGTGTAGGGTCAGAAAAGGATCTGTTTGGATGTAATACTCCAATTTTGTGTGCCCCACACGTACGCACGAGCAGTAAAGGACGTGGGGTGCGTATATATATATATATATATATTACTCGCGGGGTCCTTGTGATCTTGTCCGTCTCCTCCTTCCGCCGCCGCCGCGCCGTGACGCGCGGCGGCCACATGCACGTGGCTGGGCCTCCACTTACGCACGCCACGCCACGCCACGTCCGGTGACCGGTGGTAAGGTAAGAACATGAGCAAGCCAGCAACCCATGGCAATGTGATTGCCAAGCCACAACAACGATTTTGGCCAGCAACCCATACCCATGTGATTGCCAAGCCACAATAACGATTTTGGTTGCTTCAACGCTACAACCACAAGCTGTCCAGTCTACTCCCTCCGTCCCAAAATAAATATTGTTTTTGACTTTCTGAAATCGATGTTTGACCATTCATCTTATTCAAACAATTTGCGAAAATATAAAAATAAACAAATCATGGTTAAAGTACTTCTAATAATGAATCATTTCATAATAAATTAATTAATTTTTATAAAATTTTGAATAAAATGAATGATCAAAATAAGATAGTCAAAATCCTAAAATAACATTTATTTTGAGACGGAGGGAGTACTCCATTCCATTGCTCGAAGTGAGAGATTAAAGGAGCAAAAAAAAAAAAGAGAAATGAGTCTTGTCGTTTGTGGGCCGGTCATCCTAATCCTGCTATGTGCTCCTGTGATGGCCTTTAGAGGTTGCGCGCGGCGTCGGCCCAGCTAACTGGTTTTGTGAGAGCAAATGACTGGGCCAAATTAAAAGCCCACGCACAACCTGGAATCGCATATGCCGTTCGGCCCTTCTTCTTGGCACGTACTTCGTAGTAGTACACACTAACCATGGTCGTGGTCGGGTCGTTGGTCGCTGCATTGACAGTTTCAGTACATGTACAGCGACGCTGGCTTGCTCGTTGTCGTTGAACGCTGCCGTTGAACTGAAGGCAGGTGCAGATGCAGGGACCGGATCTGATTGGGTCACTGACGTTTCGTCCGACAGCAATGGGGAGGCTGCTTCTTCTCCCATCTCACCTCATTGTTTCTTTTTTTTCTATTTATTATTATATGGATGGATTTATAGATGTGGTGTTTGGATAGCTACTGTAAGTGTAATAAGTAATTTCAGTGATCCGAAAGGTTGCAAGAAAGCAGTGTGATGTGCTGGGAGCCGAGAGAGACGGACGTGCAAGTCCAAGCTGTAAAGCGGCGAAAAAGGAGGGGGGGGGGGGGGGGGGGGGGGGGTACAGAGCAATCGTGATCACCTTCACGATACGCGTTCATACGTACTCCTACGTATTTAACGTCTAATTAAGATTGCCCTACATCAACCAGTGTCTATTTTTTATGATTTCAAGATACTCTGATACCATTAATTAACTAGTATAAGTAAATTTATTTTAATAACTTGTTATTTGTCTTTCTATCATTTCATACTAAATTTTTGTCATTGTTTTCTTATAAAAGTTATTATAAAATTATTTTTTCGATCAACACAGATTAGATTTTTATCAGATTTTTAGTTTTGTGTAACGAGTTTTTTTATTATTGCTACTCAAAATTGCAAATTGTGTGTAACAAATAAAATCTACAATTTTACTAGTATAATAATATATAATGGAAACGTATACTATGGAAACCAGCCACCTGTACAAACTATGAAAACTCTAATCAAGGTCACACAAATCTAATCCGATGGATACAGGTGGGGTGGTTATTTTAGCACTTAGACCCCCCACCTGTAGTCATCGGATTAGATTTGTAAGGTCTTGATTCGAGTTTTCATAGTTTACACAGGAACCTGGTTTTTATAGCATACGTTTCCATATATAATAACTATCGCTTGAAATAAAACTTAAATCCAAACACCTGAATTTTAGCAGATTGATCCAGCGCGGTGCGGTCATGCGGGAACGAAGACAGCCACGTGGCAGCGATCAGTACCATAATGTATTTGCCAGTTTTGGCACGCTCCGTTTGAGTCTAGTTGTGCTCGGTAGGCGGGGCAATGTACCTTAGGGCTTAGGACGAACCGCCGCCAGCTGCAGGTCTTGCTGACTTGAACGCCACCACCACAAAAAGGTTGTTACCGATACAGTTCCGTGTGCATGTGCCCAAAGCCCCAGGCTCAACTCTAAATCGAAGCCATGATGTGTTACACTTAGGGGGTGTTTAGTTAGTGAAAAGTATAACGCTCTGTTCGGCTGGCTGGTCCAGCCAGCACCAGCCAGTCATTCAGCAGTGTTTTTCTCTCAGAACAATCAGCCAGTCAGCCATACCGTAACAGTCAGCCGAACAGAGTTTGTAGCACTTTCGTTTGTATTTGACAACTTTTATCTAATCATCGCCCGAGTAGACTCAAAAGATTCATCTCGAACTAGTCAGGCAAAAAATACAAGAGAGAATTCCGTGTGTGTCACCGAATGATTCTAGAATTCCAGGCAAATCACTGAATATTTGGTCTGGACATAAATACTATTGAAAACGTTTTTACGTTCCATATATGCTCTATGCAAATATGTAACAGCTGCTACTTCATTTAGTACTCCATACAGGTGAAAAATACAATTGATATGATGAAATATAATGCTAAATTTTGACAACTAAAGAGCGCCTTGCACAAAACTCGTGTGTTACAGAAAAAGAATCCCAAATCCAACGTTGTCAGAAGATCCAAACGGGATTGATATGCTGCTACTGGACACTGGAGTGTACTGTACGTACTACGTACTACTACTACTCAGCAGCTCATCGCTTTTCGCTTTGCTCCGGGTGCTGTGTGTTGTTCCTGTAGTCCTACTCCTACTCCTGTCCCTCCTCGTCGGCCGCCGTTCCGGATTCGGCTCAATGGCTACTGCCACTGCATGTTTAGACTGTACGTGTTTGTGGCCGCTGTGAGAACACAGCGGACCAGATTTGATGCTACAGTACTAAACAGTGTTTCGTAAACAGTGATGAACAGGTTATTCCAGGTTATTCCTTCTAATCTTTGGCCAATCTTGTTTTCTCTAAATTGGAAAGAATGGTTGACCCGTAATCAATCGAATAATGGAGATTGTTAGAAATTCGTTTTTGATTCGGGCTAATGATAGAATAATTAGACTCACGACCTACTTACGAGTTATATAATTAGTTTTTTTTTATCCGAACAGACCATACAATATTCTATATCATTCTATAGAACATTACATGAAAAAAACTTTACACAAGGAGGACTGAAGACAAGATCGCACGGACGCGCCTGCGCGGGCCCACTGGTCGGCGCCCCTACGCAAGCTCCCACGTCCACAACGCTCGGCTTCATCGCTTTTGTGTGGCTTTGCTCCGGTGCCGTGCAGTGCTGAGTATCGTCGGCCGATGACGGATGTTCCTTGCTGTCAACGTCGAGTTGGCAACGACAGCCACACGTCGAAACATTCGCTGCAGTAGTACTGCGTTCCGGCTGACTTTGACTTTGGACTTTACCGGCCGGGCGTCTCCCTCTGTCTGTCTCTCCATCGCCAGCTAATTTCCTCCCAAAATTGGATTGAACGTGGATCCTGGTCGGCTGATTATTCTTCCCGGCCCAATGCAACCCCGCCGACCTTCCAAGTCCACGCTGAACAGTTGAGAGAATCGTGTTCTGTTTCTGTCTACCTTGCTGCTCTGCAGCGCGAACAGCCGATAGGATATGCGCAGGAAGAGGAACCACCTGGGTGCATGGGCGGAGCCAAGGCCCGGCCACCCCGGGCCACAGGCCGGGCTCCCCCACTATAGCCAAGTTCTATTTAGTACATTTATATTTATTTCTGTATTTCATTATCTAAATCATGAACTTATGTATTGAAAAATTATTTGAATATTTTAATTTGAATCTACTCTCATCGTTCTAAGATAGATGTCGTATGGGGTACGTGGAGGTTAAAACTTTCTTAACTTTAACTAAGTTTATGAAATGCGTGCAATATTATACCTCCAAACAACATTATGTTCGGCTGAGCTGAATTCTATGACTAAATTGTTGTAGGAGAAAAATACTGTTCTGTGGCTGAAAATAAATAGAAACTAGCTCAAGCGAACAGAGCGAAATTTATTACAAAAGCATATTCAACGATCTCTCTATTGATACGTACTAATTATATACTATAGATATTAGTATTTTGTATATATATTTGGTCAAAAGCTAAAATCCTTTGACTCTCGGAAAGTAAGAATAATTTCTATTTTACGATGGAGGAAGTATCATGATTTCTTAAGTTTATACTCCGTATCGGAATTAGATGACGTTTAGCACAATGATACAGTCTTCAAAGCATGACTTTGATTTCATATTTCTATAAAAATACTTATTGAAAAGTGATATATGCATAGTTTTATAAAAGTATATTCGAAGACAATTCTATTTATATAGTTTTCATATTTTCAAACTCAATAATTTAAAAAGTTATTCATGATTTATATTTTTTATGTTTGACCAAGACCTTCTCTAAAACGTCATTTTTTCGATACGGAGGGAGTATGTATTTATAGCTTATAAAAAATATGTTGGTATGTCTTATTTGTCATTGTTAGCTCGGCGTATTATTACGCCCAGGCTCACGAAAATTTCTGGCTTCGCCACTGCCTGGGTGGAATGGAATGTCTTGGTGTTAACCAGTGCTGTGTGCATGACTGCGGGCTGCGGCGTAGCGCTCACGGCTCACCGAATCCCATCCATACATTGATGCGGATGCGAATCTGCTCTACTGTTGCATTGCCGTTTAGGCGTTTACCTTGGCAAGACCACTAAAGTCTCAGAAAGATTAATTCCACACGCCCGTTCCGCCTGATTCCGACTCTTTCCTTCGCCAGTGAAGTGAAGAGCCGCCATGTGTTGAACACGTGTGCTTTGTGCCTACGCACCTTTCGTCACACACCATCACCACAGTAAGTACGTACGGAAAAAAAAGGAAAAGAATGAATGAAGAAGAAAACAATGCACTAGCTAGGAAAAGAATGTTCTCGGTCCTGGTTGTACACGACACGAACGCACACCTGACTCCTCGTGAGTGCGTGACTACTGTCTGTGACTGCCGTCGTCCGGTCTCAAATGTCAGCTCGCTGGCTACTAACAGCATCCAGTATCGTCGAGGGGCCCATCAGACAGTGACAGTGCGGACTAGCTGCACCTGCCGGGTGCTTTCCACTCCACAGGGCACGCCCCAGTTGGCCAGTTGCGAGCAAACGTCACGCAAAGACGGAACCTTAACTTCCACGTGTGTTTTTCCTCTCCCTCTTTCTTTTTTTTTTTTAAGATAAAGAGATAAAGATTAGGTTAATAAATTATCTTTCACAATAAGAGTACATAAGTAAATAGATCCAAATTTAGATATACTTGAGATGGTGTTTCTTGATGGCATCCATGGGTAGTTTCAATATAGAGTCATGTGATGTCTTATGTTGTTTTACGCAATAGCAGAGGTGCTTAATTATTTCTAAAATGGATCTAATAAATATTATTATCAATTGTAATTAAACTATACCAAGAATCTTGTGGATCCATGGATGGTCCATTATTAATATCCTCGCTTGAGCTAGATTCTGCTTATTTTCGGCCACAAAATAGTATTTTTCTCTTACACTAATTCAACCGTATAATTTAGTCAGCCGTACAATTCAATCAACCGTTCAATTTTTTCATCTTTTTCTATGACTTCACAAATCATAGTTTAGCTTTTGATCGATATTCAATTAAATTGTGCAATTTTTTCACATGTTAGGTACTCAAAAACATATTTTTTGTTAAAAGAGTATAAGTCCTAGTAGATTGTTCCCCCAAATATTAATTAAGTTATAATTCAGATTGTACCTTAGCACCGAACTTGTTGAATTTGCTATATCACATATCTATATATGTCTAGTATTGTTTTATATATCATAGAGTGCACAAAATTTAATTTTCAATACTAATATGTCATAATATTTTAATTAAAATATTTATACTTATTTAGAATTACAACTTGTCAATTTCATGGTTGTAAAAGTTTATGATTTAGAATATGTGCTCGAATTTTATGAATATCGATTTATTTTTTGTAGTAGCACACAATACTATTTACAGGTATATTTAATATTTTTAGTTTTTATAATAACTGAGGCAGACACAAATATAAAGCTAATACTTTATAATCTTTCATAACGACATATATATGTAGGTTGAATTTAAAAATAGTAATTATATATTTTAAATTATCTTTTATGATGATAGATTTGAGTAATCCAGATACAAAATTACTCAGCTATATTTTAAGTTATCTCTTATAATGATATACTCTCTCCGTATCAGAATTAGATGACGTTTAGGACAACGACATGGTTTCCAAAGCATGACTTTGACTTTATATTTCTATAAAAAAACTTATTGAAAAGTGATATATGTATACTTTTATGAAAGTATATTTGAAGACAAATCTATTTATATAGTTTTTATATTTTCAAACTTAATAATTTAATGTGGCTTAAGCATTTCTACCCCTGTTTTGAAGTGTGTTTGTGATTTTGCCCTCCTTTTTTTAACTTTGTGATTTTGCCCTTCCATACAAGCAAGTCAATGCGATTTTGCCCCCAGTCAATGGTCAAAACGGGGGCAAAATCGCAAAGACCAGGGGCAAAATCGTGTTGACTTGCAAGTAGTGAAGGGAAAAATTACAAAGTTAAAAAAACAGAGGTAAAATCACAGTTGGACTTTGAAGTAGAGGCAGAAACATCAAAATCTCAATTAATTTAAAAGTTATTTATTATTTATATTTCCAATATTTGACCAAGACCTTTTCCAAAACGTCATATAATTCCGATACGAAGGGAGTATGTGGGTAACCAAGATATAAATATATTTCAAATTATCTTTTATAACGATAGATTTGAGTAATCTACAAAATTCGTGGGTTATATTTTAAGTTATATCTCGTAATGACTAATGTGGCTAATATAGATACAAAGTTAAATGGTTAAGGGTGTTATTTTGAATTATGTTTTATAATGACAGATGTGGTTAATTTATATATAAACTTAGGGGGTTATTGTGAATTATCTTTCATAATGGCAAAGATGGGTAATTTATTTGCAAAATCAGGGGGTTACTTTATGTATTTTTTATAATAGCAGAGGTGGGTAATTTTTTATTCAAATAACAATAGATCCAATGGTTGTTATTGATAATGATGATTAGAGCCTATCAAATTAAAGGCTAGATGTTTCTGATTATTGTGAGAATTTTTAGGATTTATCTTTTTTCTTAGCGCGTCTGGTGAGAATTAACGTGGTGTCTCCATTGAGGCCTCTAATTAGTAATAGTAAGATAATATTATTTTTTTAATAATTTCAACAGCAGGGTTTGGGGGCGCGGGGGTGCCAATCCCCACCGGGTTTTCTTGGTTTATAGCATTGGAAACTTGATTACAAGAGGATCTGTTCAAGAGTGGTTTAAACAAGGTTAAAAAAACGCTTAGGATTACATTTGACCTGTGATCACCGAGGCATCAAAGCGATTGGACCAGTCATCTATTACTATTTCACTTTTTTCTTTGGCATTCGAGCTCTCCAAAGATGCGCTTTTGTTTTGCAGGAGAGAAGTTTTTTTTTAGGTGAACGACGCACCGGTGGTGGCGGGGCACATGGCTCAAGTAGTACAAGGTTATTGTAGGAATTACACTAGTACAAGGGGGCGAAATTGAGTTAAAGTTAAATGGGCAAATTATTACACTAGAAATCAGATAAACTAACATCCGTTTCTTGTGAGACGGCACCTCCATTCTCTGGCTGATTCTCTGCAAGTTGCGATCAAATAACGTGATCAGTCATCAGGTGATGAGGTGAGAATTACCGTGGTACGTGAATGGACGGCCAACGGTACGGTTGACATGATAATCGAAGCCATAGACAATCAAGCAATCCATTTTGGCAGTTTACCATGCATGCATGATCAATTAATACAACAACAGATGATGGTTTTCCCCCCAGCTCATTATCAGTGCTGCACTGGTGCTGCTCTAGCAAAGCCAGCTGGTATCACAAATTCATGTCAAATAATGGACAGGGGCGCAAATGAAAGGCTGGATGTGCAGCTACGTACACTCATATAGGGTATGGCTACTCCAAATAGTAAGAAGCTAGTAAGCTACAAGATTCATTCCATCGCAAGGTCAGGTGCAGATACTCGCTCCCTCACTCTCGTCGTTTTAGACTTTTCAGACATTACGTTTAACTATTCATTTATTTAAAAAAAATTTATCGATATCATTTATTTTATTATAATTTAGTTTATCATTAGAGATACTTTAATAATTATTAATTAATTTTATATTTTATATAAAATTTTTAAATAAAGTAAACGGTCAAACACGGTTTCTAAAAAATTTAAAATGACAGTTTTTTTACGGAGGGAGTACATGCTAAATCCCCCGACACGTTTATGATCCAAGTACGGTGTACCTACTTAGTTGTTGGCACATACTACTTCCTCTGTAAAAAATAAAAGAAAGAAAAAATGCAAATCTCATAGCACTCTCACCCGGTGAACCGGCCAGCCGGCCGGTCAAAGGTGGTCCCAGCAGCTAATCTGAAGCGTCTCGCATAAATTTGGGCGTTGGCGATGGTTAGTTATTATGAAGTGGATAGGTAAAAAGTAAGAGAAATTAGTCACTAGTAACGAACAAATAACTTATCTATTTTACATGGTTCAAGAAACTAAAAGACAGACATGTGGATCCTCTATACAATAGATATATAAAATAGTATTTACTTTTATCACTCACCTTCACATCAGCTAGCTATATAGCTATATAGTTAGGAGACGCCCTTAGTGGTGGCCCGACGTGCCCAGTTGCCCATACACACAATTAATAGTAGTCCTAAGCAGGGTTCTGGTTCTGGGACACGGTTACTAAAACAAGCTCTGCCTCTGACGCGGTACGTATCTTGTAGCTCGCTGCATAGTTTCGAGTAAACGACGTAGGAGTAGCTGGGTAGGGTACGCACTCGCGGCCCGGTTGCTGTAGCGCACTACTCTACTCTACTGCTGTGGTGCAAGTGCAACAAGCAAAGGCAAAGCACGGCCCGGGTGCCCCTTTGTTGTCCACTGCCCGACGGAGAGTCACAAATCACAAATCACAACGGCAATGGCGTGCCATCACGCGATGACCACGTCCACGTACGTCCTTCCAGTTCCAGCCGCCACAGCTCGCGGAGGTCGGACGGAGCGGAATATGGGTGTGTTTAGATGTCAGTTGTAGTTGTAATTCTATACTATAGCATATTCATTTGTATTTGACAACTTTTGTTCAATTATAACCTAAGTAGTTTTAAAAGATTCGTCTCGTGATGTATATATAAAAAATACAAAACATATAAACATTTCGTTTACATTAATACTCTATGCATGTATCGTAACATTAATGTAATTAATTATAATTATAATTTATAGTGAATCTAGACTGGACGTTTATCTAGGCCGGTGTTCGTCAGCAGTACGTACTCCTACGTGGAAGGGCAGGCTGCTTTTAGGTTTCAGCTTCTTCCGACGCTGCACTACTTTTGTTTCTCTATCTTTGGCTCCGTGTTTCTTTTCTTATTTATAGTTTCGTCCTTCGGACTCCTGCTGACTTGTGAATCAAACGCGTGTTAATAAGATGTCCACGGCCGGTGTGGCTACAACCTAGTGATTTGGTTTTGAGCTCATAATAAAGAGATTTTAGGCAGGCCTTGTTTGTTTTTTAGGATTGAATCGTGGAACAGATTCAGAAATGAGTGGAATAGTGGATCCAGTCGTGTCACATGGTTTCCTACCAAAGATCGGAGGGGATGTGGAGATTGATTCCAGGTCGCCGAGAGCCCGGAATAGCTAAAACGGGCTAGAATAGGAATCAAGGCTGGCTCTATTCCGGTCCAAACCGAACAATCGTTCTACATTAGGCCGGATTTTAAACCGGATTAAAGGCAACTCTTTAAGCTCCAATACTATTAAAAGAGCATATATATTAAGAGGAAGAAAATAGGTCTTCATATTTTTAAAGGTGAATGATGGTTCGCAGATGAAGCGAAGTAGAATCACTTGTCCTAACATGAAAGTGGGGACACCTGTTTTTTTTTATTCCAATGATATGTCACAAATAGTACTTTCAGGAGATTTTCGTATAATTGGAGAACTTTAGTCCTTAATGATTATAATCTTACATATTACAATGCAAACATCAACATGTACTACAACAATACAAATACAGTATGTGCTCAGCTATGATTTCTGCTAGTTACAAAGCACTAATCGGTAGTAGATGAGCGCTGAGAACAAATGAAGCAGAACAACAGAGGAAGTAGAACAACAACTAGCTACAACACACAGTTGTAAATATTTGATTTACTCTAAATTATAAGTGCTTTTCGCTTTTTCTAGTACATAACTTCTGAAATTATCTAAAATCTAAACATAGCGTGTACTTCCTCCGTTTTTTTTATATATGTCATATTAGTTTTGTTCTAACATAAGTATTTATACATTTAATCATTGTTTTCAAACAAAGATTATATACGTTCATGTCATAAGATTCAAGTTTTAGATCCTCCATAAGAAATATTGTATAGTATGTAATTCATACACAGGGAAACTCTAAAGATTTTTATTTAATGGTTACATGGCCGAAGAATGAAGATGGTAGTGTTTGACTTAGAACAAACTTAATATAACTTTAAAAAAGATGTAGAAAATCTAAGATGGCCTGTAAATTATAGAAGTCAAAGAGCACAGATCCTTCGATAAGGCTGAATGGCTGATTGTTGGCTAAGTGCAAGAAAGTGGTACTCTCTCCATCTCAAATTGTAAGTCGGTCTAAAAATCTTGGAGAGTCAAAGCATCTTAAGTTTGACCAAAATTATTAAGAGAAATACAAAGATTTATGATATCAGATAAGTGTACTATAAAAATATATTTGGTGACGAATCTAATGATACTTAATTGATATTATAAATATTATTATCTTATCATATAAATCTAATTAAAGTTAACATGGTTTGACTCTCCAAGACTCTTAGAATGACTTATAATCTGGGATGAATGGAGCAAAGAATAGGTTGGTCAACCACAGCCGCAGGATGGGGTTCCAAATTCTAAGAAGACAAGGGGGGCCAAATCGAAACATTTCCCCCTCTGCCACGGTGCCACCTCAGTCGCGACCGTTTACTAACGCCATAAATCCGTCTCTTTCCCGGCGCCCCCTTCGTCCTTCCCTTCCACGCTCGCTAGCTCGCTTCGACTTCCCCACCATCTCCGGCGCGCCCGCCGCCCGCCGCACCCAGCCAATGGAGCCAATTGACAGCCAGCTCACCGCCGTCGCGCTCTCCGACTCCGACAGCGCCTCCGTCGAGGGCGCCGCCGCGGGCGACGCGGCGGCGGACGCCGACCTGCAGGCGCTCCGCCGCCTCTCCGAGAACCTCGCGGCGGCGTTCCGCTGCCCCGACGACTTCGCCTTCCTCGCCGACGCGCGCATCGCGGTGCCCGGTGCGCCCGACCTCCGCGTGCACCGCTGCGTGCTCTGCGCGCGCAGCCCCTTCCTGCGCGACGTCTTCGCGCGCCGCGCCGCCAGCGCCGGCGACGACAAGGACAAGGACAGGGAAAAGGTGGATCTCCGGGATCTCCTCGGCGACGAGGTCGAGGTCGGGTACGAGGCGCTGCGGCTGGTGCTCGACTACCTCTACAGCGGCCGCGTCGCCGCCCTGCCCAAGGCGGCCTGCCTCTGCGTCGACGAGGACGCCTGCGCGCACGTCGGCTGCCGCCCCGCCGTCGCCTTCATGGCGCAGGTCCTCTTCGCCGCCTCCACCTTCGACGTCGCCGAGCTCACCAACCTCTTCCAGGTCCGCCTCCCATCACCCGAACCCTCTGTCCGACTGTCCCTGTCACGCCGCGCCGCCGCCGCTTGCTAACTTGGGCAGCGATTCATGGCGCCTTTTGGTTCTTCGCGATTTCTGTTATGCGTGTTGATTGCGGATTTGTTCTTGCCGTTAATCGATGGCTTGCAACGACGCTTTCTATGTCCGTTGCGCAGCGCGCGTAGATGGTGCTTGAAGCGGCAAACAGAGATCACACCCCTTTTTGCACATGCTGCTCGGATGAAATATCTTTTGTTTGTGGTTTCTATCGCATATGCAAAATACTGTACTGTTAATCATCCAAGTTTTCCTACTATAGTGGCAGTAAGCTCGTGCTGGTAGTGTAATCATTGGTAAACAGTTCTAGACTTCGATGTAGACCAGGACAAGTTGAGAGTCATGTGCAATTGACAGCTGCTGCACGTGCGCACGAACAGCCTACGCACCAGAAGTCATAGGCATCTCAAAACCACGCACTGGATCACTGATCCATCGGTCCAAGTTCAGTTTGATCTGAAACTATCAGGATAAAAAGGTGCCCAGGTTCACTAATTCATCTTACCTATATGATGTGTGGTTGGGTAACTTTCGATAACGGTGATGAAGGTATGATTTACTATTTTTGGCTTTCAGCAAAAAGCAACTTCTTTTTATAGAGTACTGAGCAGAAACACCTCAAACTCTGCACTGTCATCTATTTTGGGCTGCTTGGATACCGATAGTTTACATCTATATACAGAAAGGGTAAACATACAAACGACAAAAGCCAGCATAGTTTTTCAACATTAGTTCTTACCGTGCGTATAAGATAAGATGGTGCAACCATCTATGGAGCGAGATACTTGACAAGATACCATGTAGGTCCTTATTTGTAGTAGCTGTTCAAACAAACAAGCAATTAGTTCCACTTTATTGGTATCTTCAGTTGAGCTCTCAAAGTGGGACTGTAGAGCTAGGTTGTGCTATCTCACCATTCTGGCAAAGCACAATACTGTACTCCTTATGTGCTTGATTCCCCATTTCTGGTAGCGATTTTAAGCAAATGTCTGTAAGGAACCTGGAGCAAATTTCTGGTGTATTTTACTGTGTATTTAGTTCTTTCTCAAGAATTACTGATAAGATCAGTTGACACTTGCGAGCTGTTTGGTTTGAGGAATGGAAACGTAAATGTAAATGAAAATTGAACTCAAGATGTTACCAGTGGAAACAAATTTGAACTAAAAATTGTTTACGTTTGCGTTACGGTGTAAGAACCAAACAGCTCCTTGGTGCTTCTTGCTTTTCCCCTCACTGTTGCTTTGTACAAGTGACACTAATGTGCAGGCATGGCCGTTTACTAGTCTTGCTTAGTATGTGTTATTCGTATTGCTATAATTGTTTCTGAAATTTCTGTTTTAACATGCCATTACTAAGCCATGTGGTTCTCGGCAGCGGCGGCTCCTTGATGTCCTTGATAAGGTTGAAGTGTACAACCTCCCATTGATCTTATTTAATGGTTACATGGAAGGATGAAGATGGTAGTGTTTGACTTAGGACAAACTTAATATGACTTAAAAAAAAAAAGATAAAACGTGTATGTATATCGTAAAGGTTATGTAGAATGAGATGACCTGTAAATTAGAAGTCAAAGAGCACAGATCTTTCGATTAGGCTGAATGGCTGATTGTTGGCTAAGTGCAAGCACGCCGCGCCGCCCCCTGCTTGCTAACTTGGGCAGCGATTCATGGCGGCTTTTGGTTCTTCGCGATTTCTGTTATGCGTGCTGATTGCGGATTTGTTCTTGCCGTTAATCGATGGCTTGCAACGACGCTTTCTATGTCCGTTGCGCAGCGCGCGTAGATGATGCTTGAAGCGGCAAACAGAGATCACACACCTTTTTGCACATGCTGCTCGGATGAAATATCTTTTGTTTGTGGTTTCTATCGCATATGCAAAATATACTGTTAATCATCCAAGTTTTCCTACTATAGTGGCTGTAAGCTCGTTCTGGTAGTGTAATCATTGGTAAACAGTTCTAGACTTCGATGTAGACCAGGACAAGTTGAGAGTCGTGTGCAATTGACAGCTTCTGCCGTGCGCACGAACAGCCTACGCACCAGAATTCATAAGCCAGCTCAAAACCACCACGCACTGGATCACTGATCCATTGGTCCAAGTTCAGTTTGTTTTGAAACTATCTGGATAAAAAGGTGCCCAGGTTCACGAATTCAGCTAACCCATGATGTGTGGTTGGGTAACTTTTGATAACGGTGATGAAGGTATGATAAAGCTGTTTACTATTTTTGGCTTTCAGCAAGAAGCAACTTCTTTTTATAGAGTACTGAGCAGAAACACCGCAAACTCTGCATTATCATCTATTTTGGGCTTCTTGGATACCGATAGTTTACATCTATATACAGAAAGGGTAAACATACAAACGAAAAAAGCCAGCATAGTTTTTCCACATTAGTTCTTATTACCGTGCGTATAAGATAAGATGGTGCAACCATCTATGGAGCGAGATACTTGATAGGATACCATGTGGGTCCTTATTTCATTATTTGTAGTAGTTGTTCAAACAAACAAGCAATTAGTTCCACTTTATTGGTATCTTCAGTTGAGCTCTCAAAGTGGGACTGTAGGTTGTGCTATCTCACCATTCTGGCAAAGCACAATACTCCTTATGTGCTTGATTCCCCATTTCTGGTACCGAATTTAAGCAAATATCTGTAAGGGACCTGGAGCAAATTTCTGGTGTATTTTACTGTTTATTTAGTTCTTTCTCAAGAAGTACTGATAAGATCAGTTGACACTTGGTGCTTCTTGCTTTTCCCCTCACTGTTGCTTTGTACAAGTGACACTAATGTGCAGGCATGGCCATTTACTAGTCTTGCTTAGTATGTGTTATTCGTATTGCTATAATTGTTTATGAATTTTCTGTTTTAACATGCTATTACTAAGCCATGTGGTTCTCTCGGCAGCGGCGGCTCCTTGATGTCCTTGATAAGGTTGAAGTGGACAACCTCCCATTGATCTTATCTGTTGCCAACTTATGCAACAAATCTTGTGTGAAACTTCTTGAGAGATGCCTTGATGTAGTAGTTCGGTCAGATCTTGATATGATTGCTCTTGAAAAGGCATTGCCTCCAGATGTTGTCAAAGAAATTATTGATGCAAGGCTAAGTCTTGGATTAGTTTCACCAGAGGACAAGGGCTTCCCTAACATACATGTAGGAAGAGTACACCGAGCGCTGGATTCTGATGACGTGGAACTAGTCCGAATGCTACTCAGTGAAGGAAAAACTAATCTTGATGATGCATATGCATTACACTATGCTGTCGAACATTGCGACTCAAAGATCACAACAGAACTTCTGGATCTCGGACTTGCAGATGTTAATCATAGGAACCCAAGAGGTTATACGGTTCTTCACATTGCTGCTATGAGAAGGGAACCTAAAATCATTGTCTCGCTTTTGACCAAGGGAGCTCGGCCTTCAGACCTCACATTTGATCACAGAAAAGCATTACAGATCTCAAAACGACTTACAAAGCATGGGGATTACTTTGGGCGTACTGAGGACGGAAAGCCTTCTCCTAAAGATAGATTATGTATTGAGATACTAGAGCAAGCTGAAAGAAGGGACCCGCAACTTGGAGAAGCATCAGTTTCTCTTGCGACAGAAGGAGACTCTGTGCGTGGAAGGTTGCTCTACCTTGAAAACCGAGGTAATCTTTGTTTTGGAAAATTTGTGTAGTGCCATGTTTTTCAGAATATTTTTTTTTCAGAACTTCAGATGTGGCTGGTACGGTATTGAACAGATAGCACTGTTCTTTGTCAGCGATTATTTCAGTAACTAGCGCCTTCGATGTTTCTGTCTTCATGTGTCCCCTTTTTTTAATGTTATGCAGTTGCTTTAGCAAGGATATTATTTCCCATGGAGGCAAGGGTAGCAATGGACATTGCTCAAGTTGATGGAACCCTGGAATTTACCCTTAGTCGTAGTGCTAATCTGCCTACCGAGATACAGCGGACAGTTGACCTGAACGATACTCCTTTCGCAATGAAGGAAGAACACTTGGCTCGGATGAGAGCCCTATCCAAAACAGGTGACACTCAGCTTCCCTCTTTCTTTAACCACAGCACTTTATTTTGAATATTCTGCTATTGACTTCTTATCATATCTGTTGTGATGGAGGCTGAAAGTTTATTTTTCCAAATAAACTATAGGTGTTATCTTGTAAATTAATTTGCATAGTATAATCATTATATCTGAACCATCATGTGAGTCAAGGGCAATGATAGCGTTTTGACCTCAATTTGTACATTTTAATGTAGTCACGCACAGTTTTGATCTAACCTCTGAATTTCTAGACACCAGTCTTGCGTTTCTCCATGGCTTGGAAGCTGTAGACACACTATTGTCGCATCATTTGTTTCTCTGATTGAACCTGAACTAATCGCAAGCTGAGTTTTGTGTACCAGTGGAACTCGGGAAGCGTTTCTTCCCACGGTGTTCAAAAGTACTCGACAAGATCATGGATGACGAAGCCGAGCTTGCTTCCCTTGGGCGAGACACATCCACGGAGAAGAAGAGGAGGTTCCATGACCTGCAAGACTTGGTCCAGAGGGCATTCAGCGAGGACAAGGAGGAGAACGACAGGTCGGCACGATCATCGTCGTCGACGACGACGACGTCGATTGGAGCCGTCCGGCCTCGGAGATGAAAGGAAACATCGGTTCTGTTTCTGCCCCCCGCCATTTTGGTAGCTGAACTGATGCCGCCGCCCCTGGTCCTAACAGTTTTAGCATCGCCTGATATTCTCCATGGTCAATCCGCATAGAGATCGTAATCATGCTCACTTGTGCTTGTATATAGTATTAATGCAGGACATATATACTAAGTATATACTGGGTGTAAATCGGTACTGGAGATTGTAATGGCACTGTGGTAGTAGCGAAACGTAGTGCGGTACTGCAGTGTCACAGTGTGGCGTAGTCGAATTCGAGCGTGTGTGTCGAGCACGTAGCTGCTGCTCGGGATTGTAATGGCGTTTTCAGCAATTAACGAAGATTCCTCTTTAGTTCACTCCATAAAAGAGAAGAGGGTCTGGCATGGCTAGTGGAGGATAGAGGCCGATCGCCCGATCCACCAGTACGGCGGGACTAGGGATACCTGTGCTTCCAGTTTTGCGTGGAACTGAGGAAGATGACGAGTCTCTCTGACTACGCGAGCGAACAGTTGGACCACTGTTGGGCCTATTGGGCCACGTAATGAGTAGGTAGTAGCTTCTGCTTCAGGCCTTCTGCAATTCTGGCTTCTGGCCCAAGCGCGACATCGCGGCAGTGAACAATTTTCAACTTGGTGCCGCCGCCGCTGCCCAGTGGACACCACCACACTTGTTCAAAAAAAAAAAAAGAAAAAAAAAGAGGGTGGACACTGGACACTACCACACCAAGTACTCTAATCTTAGTGTTGAGCCCAGCACAGCCCAGCCCAGCCCAACCCAGCTTACGGATTCAGATTTCGTTCCTTCCATAAAAAATAGCTGGATCGACGACAACCCTTTCGTAGATTCAGCATATTGCCCTTTGACGCCAGCACCACCACCACAACACTACAGAAAGCTTGTGAAGTAGTACGGAGTACAAGATGGACAAGGTGACAATTTGAATTTTTCAAGTCCTAGGCTTTGAATTTCCTACCTGCTCTTGTTCATTTGCGGTGGTCTGTTGTCTCGCTACAGGTCGCCCCAATCAGGACACACAGGGTCGATCCCAAATTCAAATCTCCATACAGATTCTCTGTGAATGTGATGTTAGTGCTATGCAAATGCGAAGAATTCACTCTGTTCGGCTGACTGGTACGGTACAGCTGGCTGGCTGATTGTTCTGAGAGAAAAACACTGCTGAATGGCTGACTGGTGCTGGCTGGACCAGCCAGCCGAACAGAGCCGCATGTTCATATATTCCCGTCCTTTTTAGTCTTTTCTTGTTTGCAGCCTTCTCTTCTGAACGGACTCTGCTTTTACTCTTTCTGAAAGCACCGACCATAGTCAAGCCCTTTGTCAACTCATGCTTGCCTCCACTGGAGTAGTACTACAGTACTACAACTACTCCACTTGCCGGATTATTTTTCTTTTCAAAACCAGGGCCATTTTTAAACGAGTTTGAACTGAACTGACGATCTGATCCGGATGTGCACATGCCAATAGTATGCTAGTGCTACTCCGAGTAGGAAGCAGACATGCCATGGCACACCCAACACATAGGCCGGCAGGCAGCTGATCACTAGCCCTGTACTACTACTAGGTAAACTTGCTCAAATCTCAGAGTGGCCGATTCATTAGAGTACAATAGCTCTTCGCTTCAGCTGAAAAGCTGAGTCGATTTGGGCTGAAGCTGATTTGTTATGAGGAAAAATACTGTTCTAAAGTTAAAAAATATGTGCTGTTTAGTTAAAGTGAAAAGAGCCAATATTGTATTGTTAAACACAGGGTCAAGGATGATGGGCCCATGATCCCCAAAAATGATGCCAACAAAGTGCTGCAGGTGGGGGATGATCAGGCTATCAGACAAGCTGTGCTGTGTGCAAGCTTTTCTTTCATATTTGGCCCTGCGCTAGCCAGGAATTTTGTGCGAAGGCACCGTCCGAGTAGGCCCGCAAAGCGTGACCTCGTGTGTGTCTCTCTGCCTCTAGGTCTAGCCGTCTAGGAGTATACAAATTTTTTTTTTCCTGAGAAGACTTTTACACCTGCTAGATAAGGCTGATGATTGTTACTTTAGGTCTGAAAATCATACAGGCTCTGTCCGGTTCAGCTTATAAACCCTTATTTTTCAGATTTTCTATAGTATTTTTCTCTCACATCAAATCAGTATAAACCGAAATCAACCTTTACAAGTCCGCATTTGTAGTTGTGTAGGAGTATGGTATACTAGCAATATACTCTCTCCATCCACGAATAAACGTAATTCTTTAACTTCTTCAATTTGTGTTTGACCGTCCGTCTTATTCAAAAAATTTTAAGAAATACTATTTATTTTGTTATGAGTTATTTTATTGTTAGAGGCATTTTCATAATAATTTATTTAATTTATTATTTGTATACAAATTTTAAATAAGACGAATGATCAAAGAGAACTAGTAGAAGTTAAAGAATTGCATCTATTTATGGACGGAGGGAGTAGATTGGCAGGCACAACAATCGGAGCAATGTAACATTTTTACCTTTTCTTAATCTAAATTTTTTATAGCAGCACAAGTAAAACTAAGATTTTCAAAAGTTACACCCTCTCTCCAAAAAATTAAAAGAAATCAGAATAGTATTTTTGTGTTAGTAGATGAGGTTTGACTAAATTTATACAAAAATATTAATATTTAATATCATAAGCATTAATATCTTTACATAAACTTTAGGCACTTCGTGACAAAATTTTGTATTTTTTTCTGATGGAGGTAATGAGTCACACTAAGAGGGTGGTTTTCGGCCACATATCAAAGCTAATATTTGGTTGATTAATACGCCGTAGGTGGCCACATAGGCCAAAATCCTAAAACTTCTCTCACATCAATTTTGTGGCACATACATAGAACATTAAATGTAGATAAAACTTTTGTATGTTTACGCAGTTTGCCTGTAAATCGCGAGACGAATCTTTTGAATCTACTTGGGCTATAATTGGACACTTATTGCAAAAGATTCCTCGCTGCTACAGTGCCAAAATCCCAAAAATTTTGGATTTAAACACCCGCATAGTTCCATAGTGCAAATCGAATGGAATCTCTCTACAAAGTGCAACAACCAACAACCATTTTTTTTTACCACAACTGTGGTGTTGCCGTAGGTGCGGCGGGGCGTGCACACGTGGGCAACCAAGCAACCTATATAAGCTATTTGACGTGGCAATTTTGAGTCCCTCGGACCCGTTTGCCTTGTAAATCACTCCAATCAAATTAAGATAGAAAAGAATCCATGCTAAGAACACTGGCGTGGCCACATGGATTTTGTTATTGAGAAAGATCTCAGTGTCAGCTGTTTTATTTTTAAACTTTAATAATGTCATGCACTCTCCCTCTGTCTGAGGAGAGAATTTAGGTTTCTTGAAAATTTAGTATAGTTTAATTAACTATGGAGGAAATTGGAATTACATTTATAAATGTTAGGTTAGCATTACACAGTCGTATTCATTGGCATAACCAAAGCGGTTACATTTTGAAAATTTAGTTTTCCATTTATTGCCAAAATTTGAACTACTACTCCCTCCGGTCCACAAATAAATGCAATTATTTGACTTCTATTATTTCTCTTTGACCATTCGTCTTATTTAAATTTTTATATAAATAATAAATTGAGTAAATCAATATGAAAATATCTCTAACAATAAAATAAGTCATAACAAAATAAATAATATTTATTAATTTTTTTGAATAAGACGAACGGTCAAACAGAGATTGTAAAAGTTAAAGAATTGCATTTATTTGTGGATGGAGGGATTTGAAAAAGGCCTAAATGAGCGTGACGGTTGGATAGGTTCGGACGTTCGGTGGTGTGGAAGTGTCACACGCATGTCCGAAATGAGGCCACGGCTTCAGTCAAGCAAGCAAGCACGGATGTCAACCAACCGACCACCGACCTCGATTTTGAATTCCAGTGTGGCCTGCAAAGTTGCCCTGCCGTCACTTTGATTATACCCCCTTTTCTAGCAAGTGGGCTCTGTTTACTCCCAGTTCCTAGCTTTGAAATTTTGGGATGTTCAGAAGATGTCGCATGGATCTTCCTATACTAATAACTAATTATAGAATTTACCAATAAATTGTAAAATGAATTTATTTACCTAATTAATTCATGGCACATACTAATATATTTACTGATTGTGGGAAAAATCATGAACTAAATAGATTTAATTATTTCGTCTAGTAAAATAGTTGTAATATATATAATTAGTTAAATTTTTAATCTAGATTTAATAATCTGTACTATGTCCATACACAAGACCACCAAAGTTTGAGTACTCCGTAAACGAGTATGAGTGCTAGTAGGTACTCCCTCCGTCTTAAAATAACTTATTTTGTTAACTTTTGGTCTTCATATTTGACCGTTCAACTTATTTAAAAATTTTATATAAATACTATTTATTTTGTTATAACTTAGTCTATTATTAAAGATACTTTACTAATAATTTATTTACTTTATTATTTATTTAAATTTTTTGAATAAGACGAACGATCAAATATAAAATTCACATGTAAAAAAAAAGTTATATTAAGACGGAGTACTGTACACCAGCCTTTCCGTGTCCATCAATCAATCATCCTGAAAATCGCAATCCATGGACAGTCACGCGCAGAGCACATCACACGACATGTGGGAACAAACTGTAAAAGGCGAAAGGGAAAAAACATTTGACCCATCCCGAGCCAACAAGCCAACGAACAAAACACTTCGCTCCCCCGTCCGCCTCTCTCATCCACGAGCACACCACACTGCTGCTGACTGACTGTGAGACTGTCCGCCCTGCATGAAACCACTGTGCGCAATGCAACGCAAGGCGCCAACGCAACAGCAGGAAAAGGTCCCGGTTTCAGAGTGTCTCACCGCCACAGTCCACAGAGCAGCAGAGAGCACAGAGATCATCATCTGGACGTCCATGGTGGACCTGGACTGCCCGCCATGAATCCCAAACACACACAGCCGAGGCTTTCCCAGGACCAGGACCCCAAGCCCAAGGAACAAAGAGCTTAGGCCCCGTTTAGATTCCAGTTGCAGTTGTAATTCTGCACTGTAGCACGTTCGTTTGTATTTAACAACTTTTGTCTAATCATGGTCCAAGTAGACTTAAAAGATTCGTCTCGTGATGTACATGCAAAAAGTACAAACATGCAAACATTTCGTCTACATTTAATGCTCCATGCATATGCCGTAATATTGATGTGACTAGTTGTAGTTGCAATTTGCACTGGATCTAAAGAGGGGCTTACTAAAAAGTGAGGCCCCGTTTGGAACGGAGGATTTTCATTCTATTTCTGCGGAAATTGAATAGATTCCTGTAAAATTTTCGTGAAATTCCTACAAAATTCCTACGTTCTAAACAGGCCCTGAGGAAAAAAAACACTATAGCGATCAGGAAATCTTCTCCAATAAGTGTCCAATCATGACCCAAGTAGACTCAAAAGATTCGTGTCGAGAAAGCCACGTAAAAAGTACAAACTTACAATAGCTGCTATTTTATTTAATGCTCTATATATATATATATATGCGTAAAGGACAATCGATATGATAAAAAAAGAGAATAAAATTTGTACAAGTAAACAGGGCCCAAAAGGTGCAAGTGCAACTCCCCTCGACCCCTCCTCCTGTTCTCCTCGCTTGTGAGAGTGCCAGCCCGCCCGGTTCTCGATGCGGCGGCGGAACGCGAGGAGTTTATTATTATTATTATGGACCTTCTTTTTTTACCGGCAGTCAAAAAATATAACAACTCCTCCTATGAATGTGTTTGTGTCTGTCCCGGCCCGGCCGTCCATGTCCATCGGACACGACGGCAGCGAAACAAGAGGAAAGAATCCAATGCTGATGAAAATGCGACGATGAGTCGAAACCGATTTCCTTCGCATAGGATCCTTGTCGCGTCGCGCTAGCTGCAGGCTGCAGCTGCTTCCAAGCCCCAACCGCGGTCGATGCCGCCTGCATCCTTTTTAGAAATCGCAAGATTATTAGTACGTACTACTAGTAAGCTGTTGTAATCTTTTCTTATTTCTTTAATTAATGAATTGAAGCGAGAGTGATTAGTGAGTAACCGATGGCAGTAATGGACGCTGCTGCAGCTGGCTGTCTCTGTCAGCTCCGCTCCCAGCCCTGGCTTTTTGCACGCACACTCCACTCCACTCCACTCTGCTTGACCGCCTTCCTCCATTTCGAATTTCAAAACCCCAGCGCCTGTTGCCCCATCCGCCGCGCCGCCCAAGCGGCTCCCACTGCAAAGCCAAAGCAAGCGCACGCGCACGCGGCACGCGCCCCTTTGTCTCGCCCGCGCTGCGCTCCACCTCCACTCCACTCTTCCCTCCTCTTGGTTCTTGCCAAAGGCTGCGGCCGCCGCGTGGGTTGCTTGCTTGCTTGCCTGCCCGCCGCTCCTCTTCCTTCTAGTCCCGTGACCGCCGCCCATCGCTTCCGGGAACAAGTCCGGTTCCCGCCGCCACCGCCACCGCTGTTCTGGGCGAGAGGATTAGCGGAGCAGGAGCAGGATGGGAGGGTCCGGGAAGTGGGTCAAGTCGCTCATGGGGCTCAAGAAGCCCGACAAGGAAGACTGCAAGGTGAGGGCGCAAAGGAAATCGGTGTTCTTGGTTTCTTTGCCAGAAATAGTTCCTCCCAGCCATTTTTTGTTTGTTTCTGTTTTGTGTTTAGTCTGGATGATTCCTTTCTGTCTCTGACAATCGTGATTCATCCTTGCGAAGATTTCTTGTGCAAGCTCGACCTTTTTACTACTTCTAATAGAGTGAAAAACAAATGATTCCTAGATAGATACCATGTTGTTCGTGTGGTACAATACAACCCCTATTTCCCTTTCCACAGAACATAAGATTTGATACGTTTTTTTTTGTTACTCCCAGAATGGCAACCCCTGTATACGTATCTGATACCGTCAATGGCCACCAAAAGTGCCCCCCTTTCATTCCTTCGTCCTTGTCTGTCAATACTCGCTTTCTGCTTTCTTGCTTCAGACAAAAGTAAATCATTGTGTACCGTATTTGTTCATTCGTATGTCATTCGTGGAATTGTAGCTCAAAATCTGAGTTGCTCCCTTGTACTGTACACTTCACTCTGAATTATTCTGAAGTTTTCTTTTTCATCAAATCTGCAACTTTTCGTCTTTTCCTGCTCCTGTCCAGGACAAGCTGCAGCTCCCATCAGTCCACGGAGGATTGCGAGGCAGGGGCCGCAAGTGGAAGCTATGGCGGACCTCCTCCGGCGACCACGGCTCCATCTGGCGCGGCTCGAGAGGCGGCAGCCAGCGCTCGGCGGCGTCGGAGGCCTCGGACGACGCGTCCTCGGTGGCCGCCCCCGCCGACCCCTTCACGGCCGCCGTCGCCACCGTCACCCGCGCGCCGGCGAGGGACTTCATGGCCGTCCGCCAGGAGTGGGCCGCCATCCGCATCCAGACCGCGTTCCGCGGGTTCTTGGTACCCGCATTTTTCTTCTTGTTTGGATTCGTGTTCTAAGATGGAGGTTTGCGAAATTCGTGATGGGTTCTGCGTGCGTGTGTTCCGTCATTGGTGAAGGCTCGGCGGGCGCTGCGGGCGCTCAAGGGGCTGGTGCGGCTGCAGGCGATCGTGCGCGGGCGGCAGGTGCGGAAGCAGGCGGCCGTGACACTGCGCTGCATGCAGGCGCTGGTGAGGGTGCAGGCGCGCATCCGGGCGCGCCGCGTGCGCATGTCCACCGAGGGCCAGGCCGTGCAGAAGCTGATCGAGGCGCGCCGCACCCAGATGGATATCCTCAGGGAAGCCGAGGTCTCACTTTGCATTCTCCTTACTAGGATCTGGTTCTGAAACGCATTGAGTAGAAGACGAACAAGCCTCATTGCTGCTGTAATATTTTTTTCTTTGTTTCTTTTTTCAGGAAGGTTGGTGTGACAGTCAGGGAACACTTGAACAAGTGAGGGTGAAGCTGCAGAAGCGGCAGGAGGGCGCAATCAAACGCGAGCGAGCTATCGCCTACGCATATTCGCAGCAGGGCGATGGTGCTGCCAAATGCAATGTAGGGATCATCGGCACTTTGATTGTGACTCTCTAGAAGTAGCTGTGAATATTTATCTGATCTTGTTCGTTCTGTTTTGCAGCCACTGAAGCTTACTTCCAATGGCCGGGTCAACCACTCCGGCATGCTGCTCAAGCAGCAGAATTTTGACAAGAGCAATGGTAACTGGAGCTGGCTGGAGAGGTGGATGGCAGCACGGCCATGGGAGAATAGGTTGATGGAGGAGCACAACCAGACCAACTCCAGCTCCCCTGATTTAAAGTCCTCCAAGAACTGCGAGGATTCTTTTGGTGTGCTCGGCGACTTCTCTGAACCGAATTCAGTGAAGGTGCGCAAGAACAATGTCAGCAAAAGGGTCTGTGCAAAACCACCTGGGCCAACGCACGCCCATGGACATCATCAGCGCCTCAAAGCCCAGTCCATCTCATCTCTGAGCACTGAACTGCACAACGACGAGAGCTCTGCATCGTCGTCGTCTTGTTTCGCATCGACCCCAATATCGTTCTCCACATTTGTTACTTCGGAGAAGACCGAGGACAATGTCAGGACGAGACCCAACTACATGAGCATGACAGAGTCGATCAAGGCGAAGCAGAAGGCATGCAACGCCCAGAGGACGGTGGCGCTGAAGCAGTCAGATGATAGGAAAGTCATGAGCGCCGAGCTGAAGGCCGCTCAGGTGTGATGGTTTCAATGAAATCAATGTAGAGAAGAAGCCACATCATCTCCGTGATAGGATGTTCGCTTGGTGTCTTGCCACATTCTTTAGTGGCTCGGTGCTGCATTGTTGAGTTGTCCCTCTGTTGCTGGTCTGATTGTTCAACTTCTTGTTGTCAGATTGCATCTTTGTTCAGCCATTGTGGCTGCATCTTTGTTCAGCCATTGTGGCTTTGTCAGTGGTAGAGTTTCTGTAAGATAGTTCTTTGAGTAGACAACATTGTGGATTTCTTGCCTGGTCTTGATTTCAGGTGAAAAAGGAGGATAATTTATAACGTCCTGCTTCGCACGATAGCTCTGGGTAGAAAACATTGTTGGTACAATTCTGATGCTGTGGTCTTAACTGGAAGCTGAAATCAACGAGCTAAACTATTGCAATGGTTAATTTCCATTGGACCTCATAACGTAAGCACTGATAATATATAATGCCCTCTAATGTGATACTCTAACTACACCCTATTGGTATGCAAAACTGAAGTCTGTGGTCTGCTCCTAGATTACTAAATTTTTGTTTGCCCACTGATACAGGTTATCCTACTTGTTGAACTGCTAACTAGTGCTAAGCAAGACCACCTATAAATTATAGAAAAGTTCACAGTGGTCAAATAGCACATGATTATTCGAGCTCAGTGAGTAATCAACTTACTGATTGCCAAGTTCGAAGACACAGCAGCAGATTCTTGTTGGAATAGTTTAAGGCCTTCGTATCATCGTATATCATTTTTCCAAGTGAACTGCTGATTGCTCTTAAATGACCAGGACAGATTCTGTCCGTCCGGAATCACACAGGACACAGGGTTTGGCCTTGTTTGACCTTTTTGAACTGATGATCTTTCCGCAAACAGACAAGCAGAAAATCTTGCTCAAAGAGCATACTACTAGTTGTCTCAGAACCCAGATAACATAGGCCCTAGAGACATCACGTGCAAGTAACAATAATAATATAACTGACTAAACCTACAAACAAAAAAGGGTATAAACACTGTTTATTTATATATAATGACAGAAAACCTGGATCAATTGAACTAACTGCAGTGAAAAAAGGTATGAAAAATCGGAGATCAAAGCAGATTTCAGATAGGGGAAAAGGCCATGCATATGGACAACTGCATCATGTTTCTTTCTTTCTTTCTTCTGAGAGGAT
This sequence comes from Eremochloa ophiuroides, assembly GCA_038502445.1. Classification (NCBI taxonomy): domain Eukaryota; kingdom Viridiplantae; phylum Streptophyta; class Magnoliopsida; order Poales; family Poaceae; genus Eremochloa; species Eremochloa ophiuroides. The sequence goes on from JAHLJS010000006.1 coordinate 5,145,161, forward strand.
AATGTATCATGCTACTGGCCAGGTTTTGAAATCTTGCTAGTACTGTTTGTTACTCTTATAATAAATCAGTATAAGTTAGAATCCGCGTTTATTTGCAACTCGGACCAACAAGTTCTATATTTGCATGATTGATTCCATGTAGCGAATAGTACTGTACTAGTACAATATTGCATTCTCTACTGAATACTGACAGTGCATTGATTGTGCTCTGCTCTCTGCTCAATCAGAATCTCACCGCAAATTTTAGGAGCCTTTTATTGGCCTGCGGTGTGGTCAATCAATGTGTGTATCTGCTGGGTCCAGACATACTGCTTGGATACATGCAGAGATTCCAATTTTTTTTTGTTTCTGTGTATACACCCAAGATCGCTAAACAATCAAGATCACATGAATCTGTACTGCTTTCAGGACTCAACAGGAGGTGTATGGGGATGTAATTTTGTGACAGAAATGAAAACTGAAAAGGAGCTAATTTTTGCCCCACCATAGTTTATTTCAGGGTTATATTTACCGACGGAATACCGCGGTAACCGGCCAGTTACCGGTCATACCGGTCCGGACCGGTACCGGTACCGGCCGGTTTGAAAAAACCGAAATTTCAAATTTAAAATCGGAGGAAAAAATGGTAAAAAAATTCTTAAAAATACTTCATGATTTATAGATTCCAATGATGTCAAAATTTTTCAAATTTGACTACATTTAGAATTTTTTTGAAGTCCCGAAGTAAAAAAAAAGGCCCGTTAAGGCCCGTTAGGCCCGTTAGGCCCGAACGGGCACAAAACGGCACCCTGGGTCACGGCGGGGGGGGGGGGGGGGGGGGCAGAGCCACCCCCCATTTCCCCCCTCCGCGCCGCAGCAGCCGAAACCGCCGCCTCCCCGCTCGTCCGCTCGCCGCCGCTTTCTTACCGGCCGGTAGGACCGGTATACCGGTCGGTAAGACCGGGATACCGATGCGCGCGCGGATCCGCCGGGTACCGGGCGGTTGCACCGGTTTCTCGGCCGGTTTCAACCGGTAACCGCGCGGTTTCGCCGGTTTCGGCAGGTAAGGTTGTTTCTTTTTTTTCTTGAGCATTTTTAGTAGGATTAGCTTTAGGATTTGGAATAGGAAGTAGTTATCTATTGATTTAGGGTGCAGTGGTAATTTGATTTAGGATTTTAGTAGGATTTATGGTGTGTTTAGGTTATTAGTTAGGGTTATGTTTAGGATTTGGTTTAGGATTTTAGGTTTGATGTATATTTTAGGTTGTAGGTGTGCTAATACTGATGTATATTTTAGGTATATACTGATGTATATTTTAGGTTTATATTGTTTAGGTAAACTTTATTTAGGTGGAAGGTTGTGACTTAGCCACTTATTTACGTAGATTTAATCTATGTGATTGATTAGTTTGTGTTGTCCATTCATGCAGGTGCACAATGTCAAGCAGAGAAAAAGACATTGTATGGGAGCATGGTGAAAACCTTTCTCCTGGGTGGAGGTGCAACTACTGTCATACGATGAAAGGAGGTGGTGGTGCAACAAGATTCAAAGAACATTTAGCCGGTCGCGGGTCGCAGGTGGTGCATTGCAGAAGCGTGCCAGATGATGTGCGTGAGTACTTTCAACGTGATCTTGATAGTACTAAAAAGGCAACTTCTGACCGGTCTTGACAAAAGTTGGCAAGAGAGAAGGCTGCAGCGGAGGGTAACCATCCACTTGGTGATGATGAATATGAGGAGCAGCTCCAGCAAGCACTTAATCAGTCGAGAGCAGAATATGAGTACGAGCAGGGGGTGCAACAGAGAGGAGGTAATTACGACCGTGGAGGGGGTAGTGGTTCACAGGGTGGGAATCCTTTGCAAAGGATGTTTCGAAGAGCAGGATCACAGAGGAAGACTCCTGTGGTTCTGCAGGACTACAATTTGGCAGCCGGTAGGAGGAGAGGAATGGTCCAACCAAGGATTGATACAGGGTCTTGGACGCAGAAGGGGAAGAATGCAAAGGAAGCTATTGGGAAAGCTTGGGGAAAGTTTTTACATGTTGCAGGAATCCCAGGACGACAGGCCGACAATCCGTACTTCATAAGTGCGGTGAGAGAGACACAAAAGTGGGGTTAGTACAACTTTCAGAGTCATCTCTCTCAATTTTGACGTTTCTATCTTTATGTATTCTCACGAATGGCTTCTGCTTACAGGTGAAGGCATTGTGTCACCTACTGGAAGGGATATCGATGGCAAGTACCTAGATGAGAACGAGAAAGACTTGAAGGCTAGGTACGCAAAGTTTCAGAAGGAATGGACCAACTTTGGCGTGACGTTGATGTGTGATTCTTGGACTGGCCCCACTAGAATGAGTGTCATCAACTTCCTGATTTATTGCAATGGGGTCACATGGTTTCATAAATCTGTTAATGCAACTGGGCGAAGTCAAGATGCCAATTATTTATACCAGGTAGCTTCTGAACATGTTGTTAGGTTCATACTATTTATAATATTGTGATTTACGTCACATTTGTAAAAACTGTTGTGGTTATTTTTCAGGAAATTCGTAAGGTTGTTGAAGAGATTGGCGCCGAGCATGTCATACATGTGGTGACCGACAATGGCGCCAACTACAAAAAAGCTTGCAAGATACTGGGGAACCATTATGCTCATATTGTTTGGACGCCATGCCTTGCACACACCATCAACTTGATGTTGAAGGATATTGGTGAAAGGCCCGAACATGCAGGTACAATCGCAACATGCAAGCGAATCTCAACCTTTTTGCACAACCATGCTCAGTTGAATGCAATTATGAGGAAGGCAATCGGTGGTGAGTTGGTCAAGTGGAATGTTACTAGATTTGGGACCAACTACATGTTCCTAGAGAGCTTTCACCGGAAACGTGACAAGTTCATGCAGTGGATGTCTTCTCCTGAATTTCTGCAAAGCAAGTGGATAAAATGTGAAGACGGTCGCTTTGCTCATTCAAGGTTATCAAGTATCCAGTGGTGGGAGGGACTGGAATACATCATCAAAACAGTTCAACCAATTTATAAGTTCCTCCGCTTCGCTGATCAAGACAAGCAGCCTAACATGTGTGATGTAGTGTATGCCTACCAGACTTGCAAAATGGAGATGGAGTCTGTCTTTGGAAGAAATAAGCAGACATGGAATGAGTATCGACAGATTATGGACAACAGGATTACTGACGTGTACATTGACACGTATGTGGGTTCAGGTACGATCATGAATTATATTTACTTAGCAAGCTCCATGAAATGAATACTTACCGTTCCCTTGTTTGGTATTTGTCATGTGTTGCAGGTGCTGTCCTAAATCCAAAGTACGCATATAAAATGGATCCAACTCCAACAATGTTTAATGGTCTGAAAGATACATTTTCGCGCATGACGGATTTGCAGAGCGCCATGCAGGCTTTACAAGAGGCAGAGATTTTTCGATAGAAGCTTGGTGAGTTTGGCTCCGAACTCGTTATGAAAATGGCAGCGGATCCAAGGACTAGCCCATGTAAGAGCCTAAGAGCACTTCTCTACCCTTGATGCTTTGCTCTCGTGGAATATATATCTAACATAATGTGTTACACTTGCAGCGGCCTGGTGGATGATATTTGGTAGTCAAACTCCAAATTTGCAGCGTCTTGCTTTGCGGCTTGTTGCACAATGTATCTCCTCCAGTGGATGCGAGCGGAATTGGAGTACTTTTGCCTTGCTTCATACGAAGGTTCGCAATCGGTTGTCCCACAAAAAACTAAACAAGCTTGTGTATGTCAACTACAATCTTCGGCTGCGACTAGCGGATATCTCTGGACCGCCACTGCATGATGACGAAGATTTCATTGACAAGTTCGCCGAAGTCTCATTCTATGACTCGAACAATCCAGTTAGGCAATGGATGGAGTATGGTAGATCAAACCAGGCACCAGTTCTTGATGAGGATGATGACGAAGTAGACGCCCCTATGCCATCACATATTGTCAGGTATAATGTGTGTCTCTGTCTAGCTTTCATATTATGTATGTCCATTTTATTTATGTGATTTATTTGTTTGTGCTCGTAGTGACCACATAGACGCCCAAGATCTACGTCAGGCCACGGGAGATGATTCCATCAGTGATTGGGCCCGTAGACATGTGGGTGATAGTCACCTCGGGAAGAGGAAGATGCAGATGCCGCCTAAGAAGGATGACCCCAAGCGTCAACGCGGAAAGAAAAAGCAAGTGATCAGTGACACTGAAACTGAGGATGAGGCTCAGCGTAGTCCACCGTATCAGGAGTCTCAGGATAGCAGCTCAACTGATGACGGTTCTGATGACGACAGTGACGGTGGCAGTGATGGTGATGGTGATGGTGCTGGTGGTGCTGCTGGTGGTAGTGGTTCTGGTAGTGGTGGTGGTGGCAGTGGGTTTGGTGCTGGTGGTAGTGGTTCTGGTGGAGGTGGTGGTCTTCGTTTCACAGGTATCCATTGCACCTACGTACGCACAATTGTTTCTGTGTATGACTTCTAAACTACTAATAATGGTTTTTTGCAGGCGAGACCCAGTTCACGCATGCTACTCAGGACCACGACCATGGACAACCGGAGTCGCAGAGGACTGTTTATGCACCTACAGACTACGACACTCCGCAGCATTCTTCTTCCTCGTACAGTGATACCTCCCAGGCAAGCTATAACTATCACATTCCTGACATTACTACGCAACCTGCGACCAGATGGGTGTATGAATGGGAAGACCCCCATTTTTACGCTATGTTAGTTCAAGAATGGGAGACAACAGCGGCATGGACGGGCCAATCTTGGAATGATTTTAAGGCCGAGTTGCTTAGACTGCGAGGTATCGCTTTGATGTCCACCGCCGAATATCAGATGTCTTGCAGCATGGGGGCCTTTCCATACTTCATATAACGTTGATTATGCCTATGCCGATGACTATCACATTTGTTCGTGTATGAGACTAAGAATATGCTATTTATATGATACTATGTATTGATGACTTTGATGTGCCTTATGTATTGATACAATACAAGTATGTGTATGCCCTATGTATTGCTACGGCACTATTTATCCCTGAAATGTATGGTGTTTATACCTCATTATGTGCAAAGGCCATTCAAAAAAAATTTGTTTTCTGCATTAAAAAAAAAAGAAAATCAGCTGGTTTTGACCGGTTACCGTTTATACCGGTCATACTGGCCGGTATACCCGTCTAAAACCGATTGAGCTGTGAGTTTGAATTCGATTTCGAATTCGGCCGGTTTCCGGCCGGTTACCGTTTATACCGGCCGGTATACCGTTACCGCCGGCCGGCGGTAACCGGATTTCGGTCGGTATAAAAAACCCTGGCCGGCCCGTTAAGGCCCATTAAATCATGAAGGTCGAAAAATATACTAAACGCACTCAAATTTGAAAAACTTTGACATCATTGGATTCTATAAATCATGAACTATTTTTAGAAATTTTTTCAGCATTTTTTTTAAAAAAATAAATCTGAAATTTGAAAATGCGACCGGTTACCACCAAACTCTAAACCCTAAACCCTAAACCCTAAACCACCAAACCGGTCGGTAAACCGCTCAAACCGGCCGGTAACCGGTCAAACCGGCCGGTATACCGGTCCGGAACCGATTGAACTGGGGTTCAAACTCAAAATTTGAATTCGACCGGTTTCTACCGGTAACCGGTCAAACCGGACCGGTATACCGATACCGCCGGCCGGCGGTTACCGGCTACCGGTCGGTAAAAAAAACCTTGGTTTATTTTAAAGAATCACTTCATATGGTTTATTTATTTCTCTTCATTTCTACAATAAGATGGACTGCTTTCAAGTCAAGCCAATGTGCGCAGGATGCCTAGGGAGCTGCTCTAGGAGGGCACGCTGTTCAGTCATCGTGAAAAGCTTGGGGCTAAAATTTGAAACGCTTGAAGTAGTATGTTTCTAGACACTGGGACATAACCTTAGGAATAGGTTAGTTGAAACTTGAAACTAATTGTGATAGATTGGGAGTGACAGTAGTGAGCCGCTATTTCAACAAAGTATTACTTCCTCCGTCACATAAAGACTGTTGTTTTAGACTTTTTAGAAACTGTGTTGAACCGTTCGTCTTATTCAAAATTTTTGTACAAAATACAAAATCAATAAATAATTATTAAATTGATGTGAACCACGAAACGACTCTTTTAACTTTACTTAGATCATGATTAGATACTTATTAAAAAAAGTTAGGACATATGCTACAGTACCTAAAATTATTGTTAAATTACTGGGACCTCCCGATGGGATCCTCATTTTAATGTGTGAGGCTTGTAGTTGTTTTTTTCTTTGGAGATTTGAGATTTATATTCATATGGTCTCTAATATTTGGAATTTGACATCAGCTAAAATCATCATTTATTTTGAGGTCCAGCGAACAGCGTCGACTGGACGGAGGAAGCCACGTAGTGCAACCGGAGCAACGAGAGATGCGTGGGCTCACGTTGACAATGCAGCTACCAGGGGTACCGGCCTGCTAGAGGCAGCGGGCCTAGGGGCGGCCACGGATGTGCGACAGTGCGAGTCGAGGCGCAGAGGCCCATCTCGCGCGAAAAAAATAACGTGAGATCCACTTTTTTATTCGTTGGGAAGTGATTTATTAGAAATTCTTGAAGATGATCTTGTTATTTCCTCCTATTTTTTAAAAAAAACACAAAAGAAATAGAATACTCTTGGAAATCCTCTTAGATTTTTTTTATTTCTTTCTTCTAATATACTTTGTGAGTTGGAAAACTGTATTCTTTCTATAAAACATTTGTGGGTAGAAGACACTCATAGAGCCTGATTGGTTGCAAGCCAACTTTTGCCAAGCCAATTTCAGGGCAAGCCAAAATACGGGTATAACAATTTATGACAAGCCAATATTTTAATAAGGCAATGAAGGTAAGTATTTAGTTTGGTACCAATAAGAGAGAGAAAATGTTGTTTTGCCAAAATTTTAGCATCATACCAATCAAGTGCCAAATTTTTTGAAATTGCCTATATTTTGGTTTTGCAAATATAGGCTTGCAACCAAGCAGGCCTTTACTCATGACTGATGACAGCACCCGAGCGAACGAGCGAGGTCGCGCGACAGCTCTAGGCGGCGTTGTCTTTTGCTGGACCGGTTCACGTCAGCTCAGGCTTTGCTGATGATACTCATGATATAGGTACGCCGTACCATCGCGCTGCGCTGTGCTGGGTCCGCTGCGTTGTCTTCGGCGCCGTTTGCTGGCGACCGCGACGGATTGGGCGAGAGAGGCAAGTGACGACGACGACGACAGAGTCGATGCTCTTGTGTTCGATGGCTTGGCCTTCTTCATTCAGGCTTTCAGCTGGCAGTGGCACAGCACAGGCCTCGAATACAAATACAAGCGCCGGGTTGCCATCGGAGGCGGTCGTCGTCGCTCGCCCGGGGGCCGGGACCGCAGGGACGGACCTAGGCATCGCGTCGCCGGCCGCGCGTTGTTTTATGGCTGTGTTCTGCTGCTGCATCGTTGTAAAGTACTGTATGCGTGAGCTCCCAAGTCCTTGCTTCGCATAACGACGCTGCACCGACGCACGCACTACCGTACCTACTCCTAAGTAGTGTAGTGTACCTACTGTACTTACTATATAGATACATACATATATACTACTAACGAACAAACGATACTTACTATAGTGTAGTGTACCAGAGCCCTTTTTTTTATTAACCAGAGACTTTTTGTTTTTGCTTCCCCTGACCGCCGTAGCCCAAAAAAACTTATAAAAAAAAAGAAAAAGAAAATATCACTGCAGCAAGTTGAGTCGGGCGAGTGGCCCACAGCCGTGATTCGCATCCATGGGCTTCCGACCCGTCGGTTGCCGGCCCATCCGCGTGCGCCGCGCCGGTCGTTCATCGCGGCGGCGACCGGGCAGCTTGATTTTCCTTCCAGTCTTCCAGAAGAGAAGGAACCGCCATTGGCCACGCGACGCGTCATCCTCATCCATGATCTATCCATCTCTGGAAGCACAAGCAAAAGGGATCAGCTACCTTTTTTGAGTTTCCATTTCCACAGATCAGGATCACCTTTGTAGATTCTTCTCTCTTCTTTTTTTTTCGAAAATGGAGATTACGATCGATCGGTAAGATGACTTGCCATCGCGCACGCGTGCACGTGTGCACGGTTGCTTGCTCGGTTTCGCCGGCCGAAGCCAGCAGCGATGAGAGGGTTACTTATCCGACAACAGGTATACGGAGTACGTAGTCCTTACGTACGCCCGTCTTGTCCCGACACGTGAAGATTATTGTTAACGAGAAGTTTTGGATGCACCAGCGGCTGAAACAACTGATATGATGTTAGTCCAAGCAAGCCCGTGCCGTACTACGCGCGTGCGTGGTGACCAAGCAACGCGCGCGCCCACGACCTCGAGACCAGATCACGAGAACCAGAATCACAAACGGCGGCGTGCCGTGGCGTCGCAGACGACATACTACAGCTTTCTAGATGGAGTACGGAGAGGTGTTTTGCTACGGCTGGCGATGTATGGATGCCCATGGAAAAAAGCGTTGTTGTAACCGGGCCTTTAATTATTTCCGGGCACACGTGCACGCAGATGCGCGCGGCGTGACGTGACATGACATGATGCCGAGGCCGAGCACAGGCACGGCAAGTTTCCGCTGCTGCCTCATCTGATGGAGACGAACAAGTCGCCAGTCGCGTACGTATTGGCGTATGCCTCGCCCGTCGTCGGGGAAAAGAAACTTCACTGCATCTGCCTGCCTGCCCCCGAGCAGGTGCAGGATGATGCGAGCGAGCGAGGAGGGAGGCCCGCGTGAATGGACGATGCCACGATGGAGTTGCGTTGCTTGACGATGAAGGAGCGCCCGTGCTAAGTTACCTGCGTCAGCGCCAGCCGCCAGCCGCCAGGAGTATGTATGTCATCTCTCCGTCCTAAAATACTGGATGGATGTTTTGTGATTATTATGAACGGCTACCAATATTGTAGCCTAAAAAACAAAATTGCAATATAAAAAAGAAGAAAAATATCTCCACAATCTTTTTATGTGTTTTTAATTAGAAATTTTCTTAGCTAGTAACTTTTTTCTCCACATTGTTGAGACAACTCCTATTCGGCGCTATTCCGCACGTGACCAATATGATGCGCGTGGTGGTGGTGACGAAAATGATCTCTCTGCTGCCCCCATCGCGAGGCCAAACAGCCGGAGACGAAGACGCGCAAGATAGCTAGCGCGTGCAAACGGCCCTGTATATATTCATTCATTCATTCATTCAGAAAGTACGTACTACACGCGTTCCCTTTTCAACTTCAATTATTGTTTTTCCAAAACTAAAAAGGAACACTAATAATATTCTGTGTGGCCTAACTAACCGGTCGATCCATGGGGGCGACGAGCCTGCAGCCTGACACGACGAACCCTAGGTACATCACCGACACACAACCACGAAAAAGCAAGCCGTAGCTAATAATAAATCATATATACGGAGCATATTATGATAATCCTTTATACTTCCTGCCAGAAACAAACGTTTAACAAAGCGCTGTCTCTTTAATTTCTACGATCAATCACAGTAGCAAGGACAAAGGACAAACTGAAGGATCAGCCGGAAAAAAGCTAGGCAGCCAGAGCCAGACAGCGACGGGAGCACCACCGACGCTTCGTACACGCCGGCCGGCCGGAGGAGGATCGATCGGAAGAGCGGAAGGCGTCGTCAATGCATGATCACCGAGAAAACTAAAACTAATCGCCCCAACCCTCGAGTGCTCTCCTGCTCCCGCCTCCCACCACTCACTAATTACAGTACTAGTCTAATCAGCCCAGCCCCAGCTACGTGGCGCGACTGGTTTGACCTGGCCCACGACGACGCGCCGACGGGCGAGGCCAGGTCAGCGAGCCCTGATGGACCCAGTCGGGCCCAGCCCAGCCCAGCCCATGCCTTCCTACCCCAAGCATCTAGGATGCATACACGGGCACCAGAATGAGCAAGCATCTGGGTATTTTGTACAGTAGGTACGTACTCCACAGCAAGCGTCTGGGCTTGGAGCGCGGGAATGAGCCCTTGCAACCACCGGGACCCCGACCAGCTAACCGACCGCGTACAGGGACCGACGACAGCCGCGTGTACGCTCCAGATTACTCCACCGGGGTGAGATGCTCCCTATCGACGGTCGCGCGTGCAACCTACAGTCACGTAGCAGGAGTATCGCCCATGCTATGCTGCACACTCTTTGTCACAGACCTGCTTGGTCAGTGATGGTACGTACACGGTACACCTTGTCACACGCACGCACACTCACAGTAGGGTACGCATCGATCGACTGATCCTGCTGTGGGTCTTTCGTTCGTTCCAACGGTGACCGCTCGAGTCCCAATCAACTGACGCTCGTGTGTGTGTGTGCGCGCGCCGAGTGTTTCACCCTGACGCGGACAGCACCTGATCATCGCAGCAAAGTCAGGAGTTCTAGAAGGCTAGCTAGCCCAGCGCGTACATACATACGTACGGAATAAACACATACTAGTACAAACATGTCTGATTTACTATTACCAAAACAGTCTTCGAAAAAGTGGCTGTATATTAATTTTTTGAAATGGCCTAGGAGACTAGAAGCTAAAAAAAAAATAGTACTTTCTAATTCACTCCTGGCATATGAAGTTTATCATAGAGATCACATATAAATATATATTTTTTTCCAGTCAGAGAATCAATTCACCTAGAGAACCTGGACTACCATATACCAGATCAGAGAGAATATTTGCATGAGAGTATCATGGGAGATCCCTCAATCTTTATTAGAAACAAAATGAAACTCGTCCCACAATTATAGTAATATACAAACAACAAAAAATTATAAAAACTAGTGATATTATATGATAGACAACGAAACAGCTCCACCAACGCCAGCAGCAGCAATAATGCGACGCGATGCGGTGCAGGAAGAAAGACGGAACCCCTTTCCAAATAAATGCCCTGTAGAAAAAACGTGCATGTGCGTTGTGAGCCGGAGCGCCCTTCTCGTTCCCGCGTTCGGTGACGCCACCAGCCTGCTCTGCATGTGGCGCGCAGGCAGCTGCCCCCGCGCCGGCGGTTGGTGCGGTGCCGGTGCCGGTGCCGGTGCCAGTGTGTCCGCCCGTCCGTCGCGTCCGGCCCCACCCGCCCCCCGTCCACATCCAATCCCGCGCGCCCACGCTGGCTCCGCCGCTGACACCCTGGCCCCGCACGCGCATATCCCCCGGACGCAGATCCCCTGCGGCCGGGCGGCTATTAAAGGCTCCTCCGCGGCCCGCAACGGGCGGCCCTGCGCTGCCCCTGCCCTGCCCGCCTCCTTCTCCTTGTTGTTTCTTCTTGTGTCTGTCGCCTCGGGGCGGTTGACATTAACGACACCCAGACCGCGACGAGACGCCCGCGCCGACAGCCAGCCGGACACCAGTGACACGCCCGACGAAGAAATCAAGCAACCCAACACGCCCCTGCCTCGTCGGTGGCCAAGCCAAGGCACAGCTAGCGAGCGAGCAAGCCAAGCGAAGAAGCGAGGTAGGGGGCCGGGGTGGTGGTTCTCGTCATCATCCGCCCAGGAGGGGGGCATCGTCGAGGAGCGAAGTGGAGGCGACGGTCGGGATGGTGGTGGCGAGGAAGCAGCCACCGGCGCCGGCGCCGGCGCCGGCGCAACGGGTCAGCGGTGTCAGGGTGGGGCCCGCGAGGCTGGAGGGCCTCCCCGCGGCGTGGCCGGGGGCCGCCGCCGTCAAGGTCAAGTGGCCCGCGACCGGGGGCGCGCTCTCGCAGATGCTCACGGGGCGGTGGGCGCGCGGGGTCACCGCCGTCGAGGCCGTCGGCGCCGGCGGGACCGTCCGCTGGGAGCCGCGAGACGCCAACCGGTTCAGGGTCGACGTCGTCGACCCCGCCGCCGGCGCCCGTGGCCGGCCGGAGCGCGGGGTCTTCTTCTCCGTCCTCTATGTAAGCGCACAGCCCTCCTCCCCCCCACCCCACCTCTCTTGATGATCAAGTTCTTCATTCAGCCAAATCAAATCAAATCGCCTAGCTTACTAGTGTTATTATCACTATTAAGGATATTGCATACAGATACAGCATACGGGCTGCTGCGCCTGCAATCGGTAGAAATTCTGCTAGATCTTCTGTTACACTGAGTTGTTGAACCTTTCCAGCAAGATTTGTTTCTTTAATTTAAGGCGTCCTGGTTTCAATTCCACCATCTACTAGCATAATTTATTACGCTCGGGGTTTTTTCTAGCTTAAAATCTATTCTTTTTTTAATCAACCTGTCGTCGATATTTTGTCGTCGCATTGGTGGTAAGTTGTGCGGATACCATTTCCTGCTGCTGTGAATTGGAGGCTTGCGACCGCAGCCGCAGCTTCGGTGGTGGGGGTGCGCGAGGTCAATGCAGTACGCCTTTCTTTTACCTGTAGCGGTCTGGTCAGCAATTTGGGGAGGACAAGTCAAATGTTGGGCTAATAAGCATCATCATGATCCATAGCTTAGTGCTGAGCCGAGGAAAAAAGTACTTAATCCGATCCAAATTATAGGTCGTTTGACTTTTTCAACCCTAAATTTGACCACTCGTCTTATTTAAAAAATTTGCATAAAAAGAGTTAAATTTAATATATTCTTGAAGAACTTTTGTTAATAAATCAGGTCATAACAAAAAATATCATGTTTTGCACAAATTTTTGAATAAGACGAGTGGTCAAACTTAGCGTCAAAAAATTCAAACGACTTATAAAGTATTCATCTTTGCTGGGCGACCATATTTGTCTAAAGTTTTTTTCGTGCGTGGTTTGAAACTGTGAACAGGGGGCGGGGTCACGGACACGTGGGCCTCTCTGATTGGCCCGCGTAGTTTGACTTCAGTTAGGCTTAGTTTTTTTTTTCTCTTCCAGGTTGCGAGATCTATGTCATGGTTTTAATTTTGAGGGTTATGTTCCAACAGTGCCCCCCCTCGCTTTCATGTGCGTTAAAGTTGCATTATTTTTGGAAGGTGCTGTTCTGGCCCCAAATCTTTTCTTTTCTTTTCAGTGTTGTTAATATGTGGTTTGTCAGTTTTCTTGTGACATTTCTGTTTCATTCCTTTTTACCAACCTTTTAAATTTATAATAACTGCTATATATTTTAAAAAACCTTTTTGGGGTGGGTGAAAGTAGTGAAAGTAAAATTCAATTACTAGAGTAGCTTATACCGCAAGGATAACCAAATGTTGCAACCTCCCGTGGGACAGAACCAAATTAGGAATCAAAGCATATCTTAGGTTCCTTCCAAAGCAGTAATCTTGAAGAGCAGTACACGCATTTGCCTAGCAAGCAATGTTATTCCTTTGCCATTTCGGAGTAATCTTGTGACTTACAGTGGGATGGATCATAGGGTATCATTGTATCAATCAAAGTATCCACCTTCTAGCTATCTAGGCCCCTTTTTGTGTGGATGCGTATGCTTGTAGCCATCGAGGCTGGCAATAAGAATTGCTTTGCGACGCAGGGATTCCAAGAACAAGGCCGGGGCAAGGAGCTGGTGAGGCTGGAGGAGATCGGGACAGCCATGATAAGCCTGGAGGAGTGCTGCTGGGAGATGCAACTGCAGCAGCAACACCAGCAGCTGGTGGTTGTCCCCATCAGGGTCAGGAAGGACGGATGGGCAAGTGATGCCATGCTTTATGTAAGCGCGATCTTCTCCAGCTTTTCCCCCACCCTCCCTCCTCGCCTTTCAATTGCCTTGCCGGCCATTTGCAGTTTTAGTGGAATTGCTTTGGGTTCGGATAATAATAATAGATATAAATGACAAGTATTTGATGGAAATGGCATGTTTAATTGAAAGAAGTGTGTGTGGTCAATTGTTTCAGGTGAACGTGGAGCTCGTGGGTGTGAACACTCGCCCGGACAACGTAAGAGCAGTCTCGTTTCGGGAGAAGCCGAGGACGAACATGGCGCCGCCGCCGATGCCAACGACAACAATGCGAGATAACCGGAAGAGCTTGGAGGCAGCGACGTACCATGATGTTCTTGATCTGAAGCAGCTGCTTGATCTGGCTGAGAAGGAAGGCCGGGTAGCCGTGTATGGGAACAAAAGGAACTCTGACACCAGCAGCGTGAGCAGCATCAGCAGTAGTAGTAGCAGCAGCAGCAGCACAATTAGCATCAGCAGTGCTAGCACCAGCGGCGGGGCGAGCCCAGAGCCGGCCTCGACGTCGAAACGCCGGCTTCTGCCATGGATGAGGAGGAGCAGGGACTTCGACAGGAGGAGCACCGAGTCGCTCTCCCAAGAACTGCCTATGAAGTGCATGGTAAGCTCCTGGCACCTGATGAAAATGAAATGTTCGTCATGTTTACCGGCACTGGGGATGGTAGCACCAATTGTGTCACCAATCTTGTGTAGGATGACGATCCGGCCGGCAGCTGGGAGACGCGCGAATTCACGAGCAGGGATGGCGAGACGAGGCTCAAGACGGCGGTGTTCTTCGCGTCCATCGACCAGCGCGACGACAGCGCCGGCGGGGAGAGCGCGTGCACGGCGCTCGTCGCCGTCCTGGCGGCGGCGCTCCACGCCAACCACCCGACGATGCCCACCCGGCCGGAGCTGGACGCGCTCATCCGGGACGGCTCGTCGGAGTGGAGGAAGCTGTGCGACGACGAGGCGCACATGGCGCAGTTCCCGAACCGGCACTTCGACCTGGACACCGTGCTCGCGTCCCGGTCGCGGCCCATCGCCGTGCAGCACGACAGGGCCTTCGTCGGCTTCTTCCAGCCGGAGAGCTTCGCGTCGCTGTCCGGCGCCATGTCGTTCGACGACATCTGGCGCGAGATCAGCGGCAGCGGCGACGGCGGACGCGCCGACGTGTACATCGTCAGCTGGAACGACCACTTCTTCGTGCTCAAGGTGGAGAGCGACTGCTACTACATCATCGACACGCTCGGCGAGAGGCTCTACGAGGGCTGCGACAAGGCCTACATGCTGAGGTTCGACGGCTCGTCGGAGATGCAGGCCACCAAGGGCACCGAGGAGGTGATCGTCGCCGGAAAGGAATGCTGCAGGGAGTTCATCAAGAGATTCTTAGCCGCCATCCCGCTCAGGGAGGAGCTGGAGATCGAGAAAAGGGGTGCCTGCGGCGGTGGCGTCGACGGTGGCGCGCCGCACCGGCGGCTGCAGATCGAGTTCCACTTCACAGTCCTACAAGACGATGATAGATGATCGGTTGGCGATCCGACTGCAGCTGGGGATGTTCCTTTCCCCCACTGATTACAGCATTGTACTAACATAATGTAAATTCATCTGTATATCTGTATACAGTTTAAAAGGAAAAAAAATACAGGGTAGGATTTGGTTGTCATTTTACCATTTTAGATAGATAGGATACAGAGTGCTGATTGAGTACTTTTTTTTTTTTTTTTTTGCTGGGATTTGGGTCTATCTCTTGATCATCCCTGCAATACCATTTTGTAAGCGAGCTCAGTATTTCATGCATTTTGATGATGATTCAGGTTGGCAGGCTCCTGTTCCTAGTAAGAAGAGGAAACCTGGCGCGGTAAATCAGTGAATGGGTCCTGAGCTCCTGGCTCCCTCATTTTAATATGTAAATTTCCTATCAAGAAACCATCCTGTGACAGTACACTCAAGAATCATGACTGCAGACATGCATCTTTATTCCCTACAATATCAGATGTCAGCTAACCTGATTCTGTATATGGATCTATAAACTATTCATTGAGGTATATACACAGGTTACAAGGGAGATGGTCGGTTATTGATCCCACGCTGCATATCCAAGCTCACGTCAGCACACCAGACTTGTCCTCTGTATGCTATGGTTTGCTACCATTCAACCGGACCTCCTCCATAACATCAAGCTCTAACAGCGGCAAAACCTCTGTGTTTTGAACTCACAGCAGAGGAAGCAGCGGGAGTCTATCCGGCTCAGGGCCCAGTTACATTGGCGAGAGAGGAGGGCTGCAGTTACCCAATGCTGCTGGCACAAGTGAAGTTATCTGGGTATTTAAGATAGCGAGCTCCCTCATCATTGACTTGTAGATTTCGAGGTTCCTTGGATGGCTTGGACGCAGCATTGAGTAAGCGTGCTCCAAGACGCCTGCTACGTTAGCATGTGGATGTCGCGAGTCGCTAAGACGCTGCACAAAATTGAAGCAGGAAGATAAGAGGTGAAAATAGCTAGTAACCACAGCTTCTCCAGTCTTGATAACAAAACATGTCAGTATTTTACCTTGATTGAAATAAAAGTGGCGACGCAGTTTAATATCAGGTCAGATTCAAATTGCACACCATGATTTGACATGCCTGTCGCTTGATTTGACATGCATACCTTTTCATAATCACTAGCTCCAAAGTTTGCCTATACAACATACACAACATATCAAATGAAACTATAAGCGACCTGTTGCACAAAGTTCAGAAATTGCCACCTAGGTTTTGACATACCTGCATGGTTTCGTCAACTAACTGCCTGGCTTGTGATAGTGATCTTTCTACAAATGCAGCTATAAATGACTCTAGCTCATCGTTGTGATCAACATTATTGTCTGGGCAATCTCTAGATTTTGTAGGGTCATCAGATGTACTCCTATATGGTGGTCTTTCACTATTTACAATAGATTCTGCCTGCAAATGAAGAATCAACAAAAACTTAGACCTGAGATACTGATCATGATAATTGCATTTTATGATGAGTGGAGGACTAAGCACCGCTATGTGATTATATTGTTACTTAGCCTGAGCGAGTACTATATGTTGAACCTGACTATATAATTTATGAACCCTGAGGAAAAGAATTTTAAACAAGATTACCTTAGGCTGTCTATCTGATGTTAGGCACAGACTTTTGAGCCCCTCAAGTACAGTAGCTCCATTTATAGCATGGTCCCCGTTCTCACTTGGTGTAAGGTCAGGAATGTGATCCATCTCCAGTTTGACCCTTCTCATATTGTCAGGACGATTATACAGCAAATTAACTGGCATACAATCGGTGTCCTGAAACCAAATAAGTTCAGATGCGTATCATGTAAAATAGCATCAGACTGTCAGATTAAAATTCTGAAGCACATGAACGCAGAAGATTGTGAATAATTGACAAATGCTCACCAAGTTCTAGGAAAGTATGATCCGAAGTAAGTACTAAAAATACATCATAAAGCAAACATGCCCATGCCAAATCAAAGAGAAATTTGTATGCAGAATAGTCGGTACCAGATCGAGATTGCAGCAGCATGCAACAGCTACCCATGCTGACAATACACTTTTGAAAAGTTTCTTGATTGCTAGAACATGCTAGTAGTTTCCACGTGTTCAATGAATAGGCTTACAGAAAAAGTTTGCCACTACATTTGCACAAGAATAGGCTTACAGAAAAAAAAAACCTAGAGCAATGTTCAATAAATTGTGAAATTGATTCTTCAAAGTGAAAACTGAAGGTCTGGTGCTTAACATGAAGAAAAAGGCCATGTGACCAGCATATATAATATAAAAAGTCTCACTGACAATAATTGATGAAAGCAGCTGAAACAGAAACTACATACCTTCACAATATCAACACCAAGGTCAGGATCATCAAAATGGACCTTGTAACAATCTGGCCACATCATCACCACTTTGCCACCACAAAGTTCCCTAGAACTTGGATGACGAACAATAACCTGCTGACCAATTGAAAATGGCCTAGCTAGGTCTGCAGGTAGAGAATCCCGTGAACCATCACTGAGTTGAGCATAGATTTTTCTAACTTTTTCCCGATAATCCTCAAGTTTTTCTCTTTCCACAGCCAGCAACTGATTTGAAAATCGCCGGGGTTTACCAAGGGAGCTGCAGGAAAAACTTGTTCAGTACATATAGCATAAACAAACAGAATGCTGGCAGAATTAACAATGAAAAAAGACTAAATCCTTCAAGTTTTGCTGGTTTATACCCTCGAACTGTGCTCCATTCTGATCTAGTCAACCTTGACAGATGACTCAATTTTGCATGAACTAAGTAGTGCACAAACTCATTATTTGAAAACCATGGATAATCAACTGCGCTGTAGAACCACTCATACGTGCACCATCTACGAAGTGGTTCGGATGACAAACAGTGCAGCAATTTCTTTGCCTGAACATAGTCAACAGTTAGGATAGAAGTTTAAGACCAGGGCATATCACAACTTGCAATATTGATAATGGGTGATCATAGACTACCTGTAAATTATCTGAACCTTCATCGCATGACATATGCTTTGTTTTGCAATGCGTCTGAGCTTTCCGTCTGGTCCTTCGAGACATTGTAACTTCAGGCTTGGTTGCTGTTTGTGCATTTGGGACTTCAGCAGAAATATCTTCAGATGCTTCCGGTATCCCCACTCTTCCAGAGTCAGTACACAAGGAAGAATCATCAGTGATACCAACCCTCAGTGTTCCCGGCAGGACTAAATTATTACCACAACCACAAACGTTTTGTGCTTCAGCTGGCACCTGTGCACAAAAAGAATGAGAGAGAGAGAGAGAGAGAGAGAGAGAGAGAGAGAGAGAGAGAGAGAGAGAGAATATCATAAGACTATCAGAAGAGATTAACATTCAGCACAGGAGAACATATAAATATTCACCGAGAATTATGATGATTTCGAATGATAAACATATGTAAACAGTGGACACTACCAGCTAGGAATATATTGATCAAAATGAATACCCTTAAACATTATTCCCAGAACATTATAAATTCAATGGGATGAAAATGGCATTGAGTTAAAAAATGGAAGATAACAACTGAAGAAATGAACCAACTATGAGGGTGAATTCCGAAAGCATCAGATACACCAAAGCAATTTCACGTGTTCATTAATCTCATCTTGGTTCCACCAAAACATATAAAATCCTAACACTGACAAGGAAACAGTTGACTCAAAGTAGAAAATGAACAAATATGAGGCAATCTAATTTTCATTCCTAGATTGACCAGAAAGGGACCATACTCAGTCAAACTCAAACTTAGTTAGTTTGACTGATCAAACCTAGAATTGCATCTTTTTGGGATAGAGGTAGTACATAAAACAAGATTCATTTTTTTTTTTCCAAACGAGGCCAACCCCATTTCCATTCCAGAAAAACGGAAATACAGCAGTTTGTTAGACAACAGAAGGGGAGAAAAGGGAGATGGACTTAGACAGACGTCAAGTTCCAGGAGAAACAGACAGCGCAAGGTCTGCTAACCAAAGCAGAAATGAGCAGAAAATGATAGTATTTATTATTTTTGTTTTAAAAAAACTTACCTCTGCACCTAATATCTTATGTTTTTTCTTCCTAGTCTTGGAAGCACTGGATTTACCAACTCGCTTCCCTTGTTTAGATAGATCAATGGTAGGGTGGCCTTCCTCCCTTCTGTTAGATAACGCAGAGTCAGTTTTTCCAAGCGAACCTGGATCAGTGCATGAGAAGAAGAGATACATAAGAAATTATCGACATGGCTAACATATAATGTGGGAAAAAAAAAAGATGAAGCTTCGAGCAGTGACAGAAGCATACCTGAAGGATTATTAATCTCTAGTTTTGACATTTTAGAGGGTGCATTGACCAGGCTATTCAATACATCCAAGACCAACATATCATCTGCAACCATAACAGAACACAAGCAGTCAAACATTTTCATCTAAAACAGTAGTAACTAGTAAAACATTACACTGCTTACTAGCCTTAGCAGTACCAAGGATTACTAATAAGGATGCCTTTCAACAACAATATGAGTGAAATTCTATGACAAGGAATATGCACCAGACAGCAATTATGTGGTTGAAGAAGTGAACATAATGAATGCTTAATCACATATTGTAAAAGGGTCAGAGGTTTTGCTCTGATTGCATCTTGTAAACCTAGTTCATCTGTGTGCCAGATCTGTATTTTCTTTTTCCACGGTAGTCGGCTGGAGGCTAACGGATTTGATGGGGTGTGTGCTCAGGCTCAACCGTTCAAAACATGGCCTGGAAATCTAGTATGCAGAACGTGAGCAGATCTGAGGATGAACATATATATACCATAATAGTTCACGAGTATAAAGTATTTCATATACAGAAAACGGAATTGGAGGCAAGTCAAAAAAATGAAGTCTGGATAAATAATGAGTATGTTTATTAGAGATATAGATGTATATCTCTAATAATGTTAACATTTTGTCAATAAGAGTGAAAAGAATGAACCAATTGCTACAATTACCTTCAGAAATACTGTCCATAAGATCCTTGTTTAGTGAATCAACAACATGATTATTCCCTTCTTTAGATGACACCGTTGTCTCATTCTCAACTATACTAGTCTGACCTTCCTCCATAGTTTGCTGAATTCTTGTTTTCTTGTCCCCAGTTCCCATGGTCACCACGAAACTATGATCTTGACCAGCCTTGTGTGCTTCAGCGAAGCCAGAAACTCTGTCCGGTGAGTACTCATTTGTTGGAACAATAGCACAGTCGTTATTGGCTGCTTGTCTCTTGGTAGAATTGATGACTTTTTCAGTTCCTGGTGTGGCCTCATCAATGGTACTCCTGTCTGCGGTAGCTATAACTGGTATACGAGGAGTACGCCTCCGAACAGCATGATTCTGGCTGTTCCTGATCAATTCTGAAGAAGCAAAAAAAAAAAAAAAAAAAAAAAAAAAGCTACTTAAATTTCTTAGGCAACCAATTATCCAAGAAAAATACTTCTCAAGCTTTCTGTTAACAGTTTCCTCCTTAGTTGACAATCCTTATGAGAAACACTGAAACTGAAAGGTTATTAAGGGAAACAGAAGATGCATATTTTTGTTATGATACCCACCGCCATAGTATCGTTTTTTGAAAGAAGCTGAAAATCCAGAAATTTTCCCTTCATGACAGTAGTCCAGGTCAGGTCCATTAATTGATTTCTGTTGTTCTCCATGTTTCCTTGCCTTTCCAGATGCTCTGACTATGTGATCATATCCTCTATGACTCATGGTTTTCTCCTGCCATTTCAAGCATCACAAATCAATGAAAAAAATGTCAATTTAATTCAGAATAAAACCATGTTTTGTAGGTACGCTGGCAAAAAATAATAAACTAGGTTAAAACTCTGTAATCTGTATCAAGATTTATAAGATTTACAATCCACTTGTTTTGTCTTGTCTATCCCACATTGAATTTCCATATCATCATGTTTTATGATTCACCCGTTTGTATGAATCGTGCTTCTGAGCCTAAGTGCCAACTATCGCATAATGACCCAAGCCACTCTAGGTTGGACGCTGTTTGATATTAGATAGAAACACCATCATCACTACAGAGCACAGCCTCTGTTTCTTTATGGGCAAACACATATTTAAAAATTTAAAGTAGGTGACATTAGATTGAGGATTACTCTAATGCTATGTAGATAGTGTTACGGAAATGGTGTACCATTTCATTCATATTTGAAAGTACTTTACTATGATCATGATTTAGTTGTTGTGATTTGTGAACAATATATTATAACGAGACAATGGTAAAAAAAGGTTAGCTTTGGAGACTGCACCAAGCGAAACCAGAGCTAAAATTATGAAACAAAGGGACCATATAGCTATTCTTATAGTTAATAAAATTGTCATAGCAAATGTTGGAACAATAATGATGAGGTTCTGATCTTAATTATAACAAGTTTAGCATGGTAGCTTCATATGCGACATATGTTCACTTGATCAAATAAAGAATGATAGAAATTGAGGGTCGTTCTACACATAAAAAAATGTGAACAAGAAACCGATGATAAGCTAACCGAAGCATTGTGACGACCAGTCACCAGCGCGATAAATCCCATGACATTGGCTTGACGTTCTGGAAGAGATAAGAAAGTCTACCAAAAGAATGAAACATGTCAATTTACAAGAAACATAGCTAAGATACATTTATTTGCTATGAAGATATGGATTAAAACATGAACATCCAAACAAGTACTATTTCTGCAACACATTATATCATCCTATATGAGCAGCAAAAGACTACCTTAAGTTTGACAAGACATTAAACAGTGGATTTAGAGATGGTGCACTTTGGAAAGAGGTACAGAGTTCAGACTCACCCGATGTACACTGTAAAGAGACTGCACCATGTCCGATGACTTACCACCTACCGCTATGCTGATCTGCATAAGCAAATTCACCAATCAAAATTCACACAGCCATGATACCTCATACCTCGACTGATATTTACAGATGATGGAAAAGAAAAAAGGGAAACAAGACAGTTGGAACCTTATTCCAGTCCTTCCCATGTTGACGGTAGGCTTCATAAAAGTGTGTAAGTTCATCCTTGCTCCATTTGGGATCTAAGTCTGAAATTTTCCTCTTCTGCAAAATAAAATTATTTTGATGAATGAGAGAACTGGATACTATGCATTACAGAGTGGAATATTAATTTAAATGACATGATGTGACAATTACTGGTAACTATCTACAGGCCATAGAGCTTCCAATAGATATGAATAAGCATACTTTCTGTTTCGCTTTGCTTGAACTAGATGGATCTTCATGCTGCTGTTGATCTTCATATCCTTTCACTATGGTCTTGTTAATAGTTCGAGAACCCTTTGCCGGGCCCATCAAAACGGTGCTTGACTTCAGACTCAACAAATATTGCTGCGAGAAACAAATGAAAGATCAGTAAGGCGAAGTCAAAGAAACACTGGGCAACATACATAGATAGATTAAACCAGAATGTCATTCACAAGTTATGGAATTCCCGGCAACCTTCGAAAAGTTTCACATGCTTACTTTAGTCTAAGCTAAGATGCAGTGAAAAGGATCGAACTCTTTTAAAGAAAAAAACTCATTCCAGCCCCGACTTACTACTGACATCAAAGCAAGCCATCAACCACAGAACAGATACGAAACTATCCAAAGCAACCCATCCCAGATCATACGCAGATCAAAAGCAAAGAGGATTTTGTCACAAAAATCCATACTTTCCAAAGTCCGTGCCAAAAGAATAACTCGAAAGAAACAAAGCGCGTTTCGTTGCCGTTTTTGTTCGCACAAAATTTGAACTCCAAAGCCGTGCATACACAAATCCACCAAACCGACCAAATTCCCTCGTAATTTAATTTATGATGCGTGACAACGACGGGTCACAGCACAGCACAGTGGGCGTGCAGAGACGAGCGTCGCGGCGGCTTCGGTGTTCGGCAGGAGGAGAAGTAGGAGATCGAACCGAGCACCACGGTGGTGGCGCGCGGAAAAGGCCGACTCTAGAGGAGCGCCTTGGCAGGCAGCTGCGATCCAGGCCAGTGCGGCCTCGTGAGCAGAGAAGAGGGCTTCTACCGTGCCGCCAGCAGCCGCGCTTGACTCGATTGCGCCCAGCCACAGCGTTCTACGATGAACCCGGCCTGCCCTCCTCCCCCCGTCGCAGAAACAGCGCGAAACCCCGCAAATTCCCCCACCCGGCAAAACCAAGCAGAAAACCACGAGCAGAAATCGACCTCACACCACCACCGAAAACCACATCGGCGGAGATCACCCACCCCGCGGAATTCCAGAGCTAATACGCGCACGGGAGTTCACCTGGGTCGGATCTGGACGAAACCGCGCGCGCG
Organism: Eremochloa ophiuroides; assembly: GCA_038502445.1. Classification (NCBI taxonomy): domain Eukaryota; kingdom Viridiplantae; phylum Streptophyta; class Magnoliopsida; order Poales; family Poaceae; genus Eremochloa; species Eremochloa ophiuroides. The sequence continues at coordinate 5,168,684 of JAHLJS010000006.1, forward strand.
AGGGCGGCTCTCGGACGCGCTCCCTCCGGTCCGGCGGCGGCGCCACGGAGGCCGGCGCGACCACGCCGGCAGAGGCTTGGGGGCCCGGCGGCGGGAAGGGAAGGGAAGGTGCTGCTCGGGAGGCTGGTTCCGGCGGCGTGGATGGATCGGAGAGGACGGGAAGCGGAGGAGATGGGGCGGCGAGGGAGTGCGGGCGGGGTGGCCGGTTTGCGTTTCTGCTGCGCTCCTGCAGTGCGGCCGCGGGTTGGCGGGCGGGGGATACAAGTAGAGAAAAGAGGAGGGTAGAGGAAAAGAGCGAGGGAGGAGACGGGTGGGAGCAGCCCTCGCCAAGGTGGGTGGGGGCGCTGACAGGTGGGCCACACGCGAGTTCGCGCGTTTGAAAATTAGGGTCTGGAGACGGGAAGTGTTGTTACCATGTAACTCGGGACACGGACGCGGCGCAGCGTGGGCCTTGGGCCGTCGTGTGAGTCTTGGGCCGGTGGGTGGGTGGATCTATGGCGGTGCTGAAAGCACGCGTGGGCACGTGCCGAAGTCTGGTGGTCGCTACTCGCTCCGTCCTAGACTGTGAGTCAATTTGAGTCAAACAATCTCAACAACTTTGATCAATTTTATATGATAAATATTTACAATATTAATTATAGTTAGTATTATTATATTTTTTATCAAAAATATATTTTTATAATAGTATATTTATTTATTTATGTCATAAATTGTATTTCTATCTGTAATTTTAGTTAAACTTGAGATATTTTAGCTTTCTAAGATTTTTGAAACAACTACAATTTAGGATGGAGGGAGGAGTACCTTTGAACTGTTCCTTTGTGAGCTTCAACATGCCGCCCAAAAGGGAGGAGCGTGGTGGTCACAGCAAAAAAGACAGAGTCACAACATAACTTTACTATATGCATCTACCATCTAAATGAAATCCAAGAGCTACCAATATTTCTAAGCTTGAGACTTGCTCTTTTACTCGTGAAGAAACATGAGTTATGTTAGAGATTATTTTTATTTTTAATATATTTTTCATAAATATTTTAAAAATAGCTTGAGTCAAAAAGATTAGCGTGTTTTTCTCTCACAGTAATCAGCTAGCCAGCCGTATAATCCAGCCAGCGGAACAATCTATTTTTTGTCGCGCTAGCGCCGTTAACATGACCAAACAACATTATCGCGCCACATGCATTAGCGTGATAACATATAGGGATATTAAACGGCGTGACAGTACTATTCTGCTGTGTTACCAGGAGTAGTGTGACAAGACGGTTTTAATATGAAAAATACAGTCCTCGATGAGATTTACAATTTTCTAGTTTAAAGTTTTTCATTTGAGAGGACGTTAAGATGCTAAAAAACAATATAAACTTTCAGCACCACAATTATCGCGTACAAGGGTTTGACGCACTAGAGAAATAAAATTCATTTTATTTGCGATCAAATAAAGACACTTTTTATACCAAAGTTGTACCCCTCAATGAGATCTATAACTCTATAGTTTTGACTTTTAACATTTTAGGTTGTTAAGATGCTAGAGAATATAATATAAATTCTCAGCACCATATTAATTGTTTATCAGTCTTTGTCGTGATATGCAAATTATATTTTTCTTGCATAGTGTCAAATAAAGATATGTTTTATATCAAAGTTGTAGGTGACGATGAGAGCAACGAATTTTTAGCTTCTCTAATGCGTCAAGTAGTTGTACGTGATAATTAAGGTACTGGAAGTTTATATTATTTCTTTGAGCATCTTAATGTTTTCAAATAAAAAACCTCAAAATTAAAAAGTTGTAGATCTCGTCGAGAGCTACAGTTTTTATAAAAATCATCTTCATTTGATGTCATACGGAGGAGTTATGATTTTTCAAAAATTAAGTCTTGTCATGCCACTTCCAGTTCTGCGATAGGATCGCAAGTAGCACGGCAAGATTTTTCACGTTAGAAACATCGTCTAACATCCACATATATTGCCGCACTAATGTATATGATACGATAATGTTATTTAGTCGCGCCAGCGGCGTTGACGCGACACAAAAGAGTTAGATTTATAAAATATTGTTGATTCTTGTTACATATAAAATATCTATTAAAAATAGATTATAAAAATAAAAATGAGCAAGTCTTAAGTCTAGAAACACGGTAGCTCTTAGGTCTCATTTGAATGGTGGATACAAAGTTATGTTGTGACTTTGCTTAGCAAAATCACCCAGCCAGCCAGCCCCTGTCCGGCCCGGGAGGGCGAGAGAGACGGGGGTGGGTCAGGCGAAACTCGCGGGATGCCCCGTGGAAAGCGGCTGTGCGCGGTGTCTGCGGACTTGCGTTGCGGCGGCTGGGAACGTCTGGGAAGGGAAAACTGGGATGGTGCGGGCCGGTTTGAGGGAGTGGCCTACTTCCAATCAGCCCATTTTGGTATTTTTAGTTGTTCTCGGCCCATGCTTATGGCCCTGGAACTGCTCGATTGATTGCAGGTGTGTGGGGCCACTACGCCGCCCTGCCTGCTTTCCCGCGCCATCTCCACCGTCCACTGCCCATCCGCAGTTCCACACCACGCCGCCGCAGCCAGGCAGACATGGCTGCCCACGCCGTCACTCCGCTCACCATCTGCCGCCTCCGCCGCGGCGTCCCCCTCAACCTCAACCACAGCCGCCGCCTCCTCGCCGTGGCCGCCGCAGCGCCGGAAGCGCCTGCGCCTACCCCCGCGCAGTCCCAGTCGCCTCCTCCGTCCCCGGCTCCGCCCCGCAAGGGCTACTTCCCGAAGCGTGGCGAGACCGTCGAGCTCACCTGCGAGGCGCTCGCCTTCAAGGGCAAGGGCGTCTGCAAGGTCGCGGGCTCCACCTTCGTCCTGCTCTGCGATGGCGCGCTCCCCGGCGAGCGCCTCGTCGCCCGCGTCAGCCGCCTCCGCCGCGGCGCCTTCGCCGAGGCCGCCAAGCTCAGGACCCTCGAGCCGCACCACGACGCCGTCCAGGCGCCCTGCCCCCTCGCTGCTGACTGCGGCGGCTGCAAGACCCAGTCTCTCGCGTACTCCGCGCAGATCCGCCACAAGCATCTCCAGGTTCGCGACTTGCTCGTCAACTTTGGCAAGTTCGATCCCAAGCGCCTGGAGAGCTCGGAGCCGGATGCCGTCCTCAAATCCATCGTGCCGTGCGACGAGATTTTCCGGTACAGGAACAAGGTGAGTTTTTTAAGTATGATGGGTTGCGTTTTGAATGCTAATAATGTTGACGTCATTTGTGTTTTCTTTGTTGTAGATGGAGTTCTCGTTTGGGACGAAGAGATGGGTGCAGAAAGAGTTGAAGGAGAAGGATGAGGAGGTGGGGGGTAAAGCAGGAAACGAATGAAAATGATGGATATGCGCTTGGACTGCACGCACCAGGTTTCTTCGACAAGGTGCTGCATGTTCAAAAATGTTTTCTGCAGAGTGAGCCAGCAGATAAGGTGATGAGTTGGTTAACTGTGATCTTTTATTAGAAAAAATGATGAATGTTCAGGTTTAGTGTTTTGAATTTTAGTAATATTCTATAGGATAATGTCTGAACATGGTTGCTTAGGTAGTGTCTGCAATCAACATAATTAATGGCGATGCGGAGTGGTGTTAAACATTACACCAGAGAAATATGTAGTTGTATTTGATACTCTGCTAGGAGGGTTTTGCCTGCATATTGTTTATAGCTTGTTCCAATCCTGCATTATAATCTTTCTGGACTAGAAGTGTAGGAACCATGTGTCTTTGGAGGCTATTTCAAAGCTAGGTTGTATATTACTCACCAAGTAAACAGCATTGTGTTGCTTATGTTATTGAGGTTCCTTGATTGTTACTTGGTGATCATGTTACTTCATTGTTGATTGGTGGGTGAATAGCATATAGTCTTTTTATTGTTTGATTAGCAACACGGGATGCTGAATTGATTAGTTGCTAATGTCCATAGGTTCTTGCAGTTGTTCAAGAAACCTGGATGGATCCTGCCATAGGCCTCACGCCTTATGATGTCCATAAGCATGTTGGGTTTCTCAAGCATCTTATGATAAGAACCGGAAGGTATGCCATCCCATCTTGTGTTTTTTACATGTTCTACCAGTGATACCATATATCTCGTTTTGCTAGTTGAACCTGATTTTTTTTTTTTGTTGTCTTAGTATCACCTGTCACGTGTCTGATACTTTCTATTTTGGGCATGCAATCTTGCCATTTTTATCCATAGTACATTCTCAGTGATAGAATTTAACTATAAAAATGTCTACACAAGACCCACCCATTAAACAAATATAACATTATAGGTTGAATTCAGAAGATGTGTTTTTACAGTCTACTCAGTCACAGAATTGGTCGAAAGCATCGGCCCTCAACACAGGAACGTCAACCCATTTTACACCCAGTCGTCTAAAGACCTGTCACAAGTAATGTACCATGTTCCTCGAACTTGTCAACCAGGAACTGTGACGGTCCGCTACACATGTTTCTACTGTCAACTGTGCTACAGAAGGCGGTGCCTAGGCCCTAGGCAGGGCAGCACTATAACCTGGGTTTTCCTCACCTAGGTTGTCTAGGACTTGATCCAAGTTTGACAGTGGAATAAATTAGAGATGAAGAAAGACAAACTACGGTCATTGAACTTATGGTTGTAAGATAATGTCAAATTCTTTGTTTTCATATACCAAATATCTTTTATTTAACATGGCATCACTCTACTCACATTTGAAAATTATAATCACATATTCTCGCCTAGCTGCTAGGTGGAGCTTGACCTCTGATTAGCGCCTAACGCCTGCGATAATGCTGTTTGATATTTACACAGTTAGTCAGTTGGTGCTTTCACTTTGTTAGCTGCTTGATCATATATTTCTACCTCAAAACTACCATTGATCCTTTTGTTGGCCATTGAACAAACCATTCTGTGTGATGAGTTCCTTTAAAAATTCCATTTTTTTCTTTTTTACAGAAATGTCAGCACTGGAACTCCAGAAGTAATGGTCAATTTTGTGACGTCATGTTATAAACCAGATCTATTGATGCCTCTTGTTGAAAAAATCACAAAAATACCTGAAGTGGTATGTAATTGGTGCCTTTTTTTTTCCTGAACTATAATAATGAGAAAAGATTCTTAAGCTACTTACTTTTGTGATGATAGATATCTTATAATCCAAAACAGCTCTTTTATGTAAGGACTGTTCTAGTTTTTGTGCCAATTAAAGGTCTGTTTGGAAGGGAACGAATGATCTAGGAGTTTTTAAGATTTATTTCAAGTTTGTAGTGAATCCTAGGGATTTTGATCACAAAGTACATTTCCAATCATGCCTTAATTATTTTGGTTTCCAGATTTGGGCCTCCGTTATTGGTATTCATGTACTATCAATGCAGGTCAGTGTCATAAATAATGTGAACTCATCTATTGGCAATACATCTGTGGGTGAACAAGAATATACCTTGTACGGGAAGCCAAACATTACAGAGATGTTGAGAGGACTTACATTCCAGATATCTGCCAACTCCTTTTTTCAGACTAATACAAAACAGGTTTGTTTTGGTTGAACGATGAATTGTGATTTTATTGCATTTTTTTCTTGTCACCATTGCACCATTCCATCATGGTGTTTCTCTCCAATCAACCTGTTTTTCCTTTCCCCTCTTCAGTAGGGTGAATGAAAGGAGTTAAAGAAAGCATAAGTTAAATAAGAACTGTATAAGGAGATAAATGAGCTTGTATACTCGTATAGATGAGAAAGACCAAGTAAATGGTAGAAATTTGAATGTTGAAATGAAGTCCCTTCCTGGCCTTTAATGATCTGAGGCCCCCCTCCCCCTATGACTTCGTGCAGGCTGATGTTCTTTACAAGCTTATTGAAGACTCTGCTGGGCTTAAAGGAGATGGCTCTGAAATTGTTCTTGACTTGTTTTGTGGTACTGGAACCATTGGTTTGACCCTTGCCAGAAGGTTAGATTTTCCCCCTGGGTGTACATATTCTGTGAGACAGATATTGCTTGTTATGAGAGTCTAATTGTTCTTGGTTAACATAAACCATTTTGCTATTACAATAAACCATGGGAAGGGCGGCCCTGGTGCAAGTGGTAGTGTCTTACCGCCTGTTACCGGTTGGTCCAGGGTTCGAGCCCCAGCCTCCGCATATTTGTGCGGGTAAGGCCTGTGCGCTGATTTCCCTTCCCCAGACCCCGCGTCAGTGCGGGAGCCTACGGCACTGGGTACGCCCTTTTTAATAAACCATGGCAACCATTTTTAGTAAACACACTTCTGCTTGGATCAGGGCAAAGCATGTTTATGGATATGAAGTTGTCCCTGAAGCCATTGCAGATGCGCGAAAGAATGCTAATTTGAATGGTATCAATAATGCAACATTTGTTCAAGGGGATCTCAATAAAATCAATGAATCATTCGGGAAGGAATTTCCAAAGCCTGACATAATCATCTCAGGTTCGTATTGGTTCATATAATGCTCTTATTCTTTGGCATTCAAATTTTAGTTATGTAGTGATGTTCCCTTGAAAGTTTGTTTGAAAGCAACAGTTCTTTGTAGTTTTGTCTTAATTTAGTGTTTTCACTAGCTACTTATAGCCTTACATGCAACAATGGCTTTGGTATGCAGCTTGATGAGTGTTACACTTATATACTACAGCTACAAACATGAGATGAAGTTTCAAACTTATGAAGCTATATGCTGGATCAGTTGTAACTATAGTTTGCTTTGTAACCTAACTGACAACAATGAATTGTACAGATCCTAATCGACCTGGGATGCACATGAAGTTAATCAAGTGGCTGTTAGAAGTTAAAGCTCCTCGAATAGTGTATGTCTCATGTAATCCAGCTACTTGTGCTAGGGATTTGGACTACCTATGCCATGGCGTGGTATGTTTTGTCGTGCTATTGGTACCTAGCCAGTACCTTTTGATATCTTAGCTCTCTTGTGATACTTAGTTGCCGGTTCAATTATTTGACTGCAGGAGGAGAAAGATTTGAGAGGATGCTATGAACTGAAGAGTGTAATTCCTGTGGATATGTTTCCTCACACTCCTCATATTGAGTGTGTCTGCTTATTGGAGCTGCGCTGATTTTCAGTTTGGTCAGATAAACCTACTGGAAGGTTTTCCACTGAGTTGCATTCTGTCCTAATATTTCATGACAACAATGTTACTTATATTTTATGCCTCTTATTTACTATCTGTTCTGTGTTTCAGATATTCTTCATATGTTCTTAAGATGAGAGAACTCGTTTGTGGCATGAATACCATGGTGAGATTCTTGATCTGATACTTTTTGTTGCTGGGTAACTAAAATGATTTCCACATGACGGAGGAACTCTTGTATTTTCTTTCTGGACTGGCAGTTGAGAACTGGAGATATAAACCGTAACATGTTTTACTTAACATTGGGAAGTTACTGGACAACTGATCTGAACTCTGAAGACCCCACCCCGCCTTGGGTTTTATTGGAACACTTTTGACAACTATGTAGTTTTTTTTTTTCTGAAAAGAATTCTTATTTATCAGCTAACATGTATCAAACAGCAACCAAGAAGTTTGGTTTGCTAAAAAGTCAAACTGAACAGTAGCGCCCAGGAAGCCAGGATCAGTGTACGGTTAACCACTGGATGGTCATCAACAGACAACAACGGTTGCAGCTGCCAACGCGTTCGTGGCGCGATGGTTGGCTCTCCTGTCGTGGAGGCCACCCGCTCGAGTTGGATTCCCAGTTGGGATCGGCCGGGTGTGGCACCGGGGTTTTTCCCCCAAAAATAAATTTGCAGGTCCTGAATATACGCATGGAACCACAATGGTAGTGTGACGTGCTTGTCACTTGCGAAGCCTATTGGACTTTGTCGATCTCAAGAAGGACGCGTGGTGTGTGTAGTTTGTAGGTCTAGCGTGCGCTCTAGGGAGTGCGTCTGTTTGCGTGTGTGGGTGTGTGTGAGTGCGTTTGAACGTGCGTTCAGATACTACAGTTGTACTCCAGTAGTCCAGGCTAAAAAAAAAAAAACCCAACGGTTGCAGCTGCCCCTCGTTCACAGGGGAGTGTATGCAAAGGCACGATGTATTTTTTTCATGAGTAATATATACAGACTAAGTTGTCGCAAGAAGTGCAGCAGGCTGTATATGTTGATTTTCTTGTGTGATATTTCTGAGCTGGTGTTAATTTTATCTCCAGTAAGTGTTCCTGAATTACGATGCATAAAATGTTTCTAATGTGAAAAAAAGGCGAGCTGCGACCAATGCGTTTTTGTCGTGTTTTGCGTTGGTGGCTAAGCAGCATCCCTGCTGGTCAGGATGTTTTCAACCTTAAAACGGGTGCAAATCGACCACTCTTGTTACATGTCAAAGGACTGTATCATCGGTCCTCGTTGTCGTGCCAATTTATGCGACAATGAGACCCTGCCGCTCTCAAGGGCACTTTGGTACAGCTTCACTGATTCCGGTGGTGATTCCGGTGGGAAGTGATGTGAGGTCAGTAGACTTAAAAGATTCATCTCGAGTTAGTCAGATAAAAAGTACAAATATACAACAGCTGTTACTTTATTTAGTGCTTTATACAGGAGGAAAGTACAATCGATGTGATGAAGAAAGAGAAGTTTTTTTTAAAGTAAACAGGACCTGAGGGGCAAAGTGAGAATTAATTTTGAAATGAATTCTGTGACAAATGAACGGAGAGTCGTGAGAAACGGTGGAGAGTGGATTTTTATAGTTCTTAGGATGTACTGTAGTGTGATTCTTGTCAGTTTCTCACCGGAATTAATTATTATAGATGTTTGCCAGGCTCCACGGAAGCTGGGCTGGAAGGTGTGCCAGGATTGGGCTTCCTTTCGCTTCAGTCAGTTCCAGCGGCTTGCGCCGTTGTGCGGGACACACGCACTCGCACGCCACATCCACAGAATCCATCTCCACATGTCAGCATCCGGCGACCCCCTGGACGCCCTCCCGGCGGCGGTCCTCGCCGACGTCCTGGGCTGCGTCGCCGACGCCGGCGACATCGCGGCTTGCCGCCTCGCCTCGCGGGCGCTCCTCGCCGCGTCCTACCTCTGCCCCCGCGTCCGCCTCTGCGCCGCCGACCGCGCCCGCCGCCGGCGCGAGGGCGGGGGCGACGGCGGCTCCCCCGCGTTCCGCGCGACCACTGCGAACCTCGCTTCCCTTCTCGGGCCTCACCTCCGGTCACTGTCGCTCGACACGGCCGGCGGGCAGGGTTCCGCCGATGACGCGATGTGGGCGGAGGAGGGGGAGTTCGACGAGGCCGACGACCTGCACCTCACCAGCGGCGAGGCCGTGGCGGCCTGGGCGGCCACCCCCGCGGGAAAAGTTCTCCGGGAGCTTGAGATCGCCGACGACTGGCCGCAGGCGTGCTGGCGGAAGGCGGAGGCGCTCCCCCTCATCTCACACTACTGTATGCGAGCTCTTTTTTTTTTTTATGGAGATTACCTCTGCTTATATTGAAAACCATACGAGTTCTACAGATACTACTGTATGCTAGGTTTCACTCTGAAATTGCCATTTAATTGCGTTTGATTGATGTGTCTTCCTTCGGGTATGCCATGTTTGATTGATGTAAACATAGCTGAAACACGAGCACACCGCTATTCCATTTGTATGACACGGTACAGCCGTACAGGTATAATTCTATAATGTGAACGAACGGTAACTGTGTTTCTGTGTAGGCATTCGATGGTTAGTTCATATAATCATATCAAGCATAATAAGCTCAATAGAACCAAGTTTTTAGGCTTTTTTTTGTTTTTGTTTTGATGAAGCACATCAAATTGAACTAACTTGCAGCTAGATTGAGTATATATAGGTTTTAGTTGTGACGACAATCGAATAATCCAATTAAATTTTCCATATTTTAGGAGTTTGTAGGTATTATTTGGCCAAAATATATATTATATGTGCTATGACAAGTATGCCTGTTATAGTTTTGGAGAAATATTTTGTCACTTATTATGTGATTCCCTCTCTTGTTATCCGTGCTAGCTGGAAGAAATTAATATTGCCATGCTCAACACCTACACCCTCTAGATTGCAGGTACTTAACATTTTGGGCAGGGTTAGACTCGAATGTTTAAAACTTTGATCATAAATAACTTTTAAAGTGTTTATAAACTTGAAGACCATATTTATTGAGCTGTCTTGGGAAGTACTTCTGTAGAAGCATAAATTTGGTAGGATGTTTACGGTCAAAGGTATGTTTTGGAGGCCATGGCATTGTCCAAAGCGTCAAGTACTTCTGTATTTGCAAACTAGAGAGAATAATCATCGACAGTGCTTAGATAGGTCCAAAGTGGCGCCTAGGCGCGTCTATTTGGGCCACAAAATTGTCAAACCTTGTGTGCACATAGCAAGGTTATGGTGGTCTCACTGAATCTACCTGTGCATCTTATAAGCCCCATTCAGGTCTCTTTTTTTCTCTCTTTATAATCTAACCTTCTTTTGGATGAATAGAAGATTTTGTAGTGTGCTGCAAGTGCAAAATTGCTCTCTTGGTTGTTGAAGATTGCTAATAAAATGAGGATAAATTGACCTAATCATTCTCTTGCCTTGGACACCTTGTTCTGTAGATTAGTTGGTTGGCTGTTCTTTTGCTATGCTATCAGATAGTTTTCTTTTTCTTTTTCATGTAGCTTCTGGTTGTTTATACTGATGTCTATACCTAATATCCTTTCTCTAGCTTGTTTAGTCGTGTAGTGTGCACTTTGAAGACATGGGGGAAATTCAGGATTTGCTGCTTGATGCTTGGTTATACCCATATAGACATTGAACTCAAGACTTGATGTGATTTCTTGTCAAGGAATTAAATCTTTTCTGGCATTTTGTTAAATACGCTCATATTTATCATGTTCATGATGAAGAAGCCAACCATTATACTCTGTTTAACTCTACATGTCTTGCTGATTAATTTTGCCTGCGATGATCTGGTTCTGCACAGGTCAAAATCTCGTCAAGTTGGGACTTAAAAATGCATGGCTTTCTGTTGAGGGGCTCAAGAAAATGCCAAATCTGACTCATCTGACGCTTGAGTTCATTAGATTGGATGATGAAGATCTCAACCAATTGAATGAGTGCTTCCCTTGCCTTCACACTCTTAATCTTATAGGAGTCGGAGGGCTCAAGGACCCTAAGATTCACCTTCTTCATCTAAAGGCTTGCCGCTGGGAGGTATCAAATGTGCCACGGTCTTTGGTTGTCCGTGCGCCAGACTTGGTTTTTCTGGAGTTGAAATGTGTCCAACCAGATACACTCATTTTGGATACTCCATCCTTGTCTACACTAAAGCTCACCATTGATAAACTTGGTACAACTATCCAAGTTGATGGCCTTCTGCATTTGACGTATCTCCGCATAGAATCACTAGATTTTAGTTCCCTTTTCCCAGTATTCATGGACAATCAAGCTATCAGGACAATGGAGCTTGAGCTGCCTGAGTCTGCAAGTCAATATGAACTTCATGAAGCAGTCAACCCATATTATCTTCTGAGAAGGCTTGCCAGCATTAGTGAAGTCAAACTGGCCCCAAGATTTTCATGTGAAATGAAACTATGTCTCGCCCTATGCAAAGGTAGCCAGTTTGGAAGTTGCCTGAAGAAGCTCCTAATTCATGTGCCGCAATCAGGGAGTTCTTTCTATCTCTTGCCCTTGTTTGAGATCTGTGCACCTTCGTGTGAGGTGACCGTCCTTTTCCACGCTGGATCAGCTGATGCTGTCCGTCAAGCTGCAATGTTAATTTGTATGCAGAACTTTCCAGAGCTCAGATGGCAGTGGGGTACCTGGCAGTAGTAATCCTGTCTTGATATGCATATGCATACTTGTAGGCATGTTTGCGTTACATAACTAAATTATCTGTGTGACTGGGATTTGTAGTTCTGTTAACATAGCAGCAGCCCCTTCTCCACAACTGGAAGCTGGTTTGTTTGCTGACATACTGTGCACTAACATTGTACGCAGCAAGTATGGTTGTGTGTCTGTTTAATATATTCTATATCACTATATTTTGTGTTTCTCCACCATTTGTTTAAATATTTTACTTGTTGAAAATTGTGCCTGCATCTTGCTATTATCACCTGCTAGCTGTGACGTGATGTTCTTTGCTCGTGTACATAGAACAGCAAGGAGACTAATATAGATCGTTAATCATGTGAGGTTAGCATTATACCAACCTAGCAAAATCATGCATTTGAACTTCCATTCCTTCTCAACATTGTACACTGTACTCCTGTATATACTCTGTGTCAGCTGCCGTGCACATGCCCACCCCTGCGTGCCAAATAATCCTCCAAATTCCGAAAACACAAGCAGGAGGTGCCGAATGAGATCTAACCTCTCAATCAAGGGACGATGCCTACCCATCTAAAAGTTCCCATTGGCGCCAAGTTTGTCGGATCCAAATGCCAATTCGATCTCTCATGAGCAGAGGCACCAGCTGCACCGGCAGAAGCTGGGGCAGGAGCAGCAGCAGCAGCCGCATCGCCACCACGGCCACCGGCAGCACCAGGAGCAATCGAACCAGCAGCAGCCGCAGCAGCAGCAGCCGGCGTCGTCGCTCCTCCGCCGCTCCTCCTCCGTCGTCATCTCCATGAAGGCCGACACGGGGGGCTCGAGCTGCGTCTGCGGCGGCGGCGGCTCGCGCTCCTTCTCCAGCGGCCGGTACAGCGCGCTGCTGACGAGGTCCTTCTTCCTCGGCGACGTCTCCGCCAGTCTGCAACATGCAGGCGATCGCTTCAATTCATCATTGCATGGTCATTGCGGACAAGACGATCAAGAACGGGCGTCACGGTGCGGGTACATCGGGAAGGCGAAAGAGAAGTTGCTGGAGCTGCTGCCGGAGCCGCTCTCGTGGCGCCGGAACACGGCGGCTTTCTTGGCGTCGTCGTTGCCGCGGCCGGCGGCGCTGGCGGCGGACTCCGCGCTGCCGGGAGCCGCGAACTCCTTGGACTCGGGCTCCGCCCCCTCCGCAAGAGACGGCAGCTTGGCGTCCGCCGACGCCTCCGCCGCCATGGCCTCGTCGTAGAAGAAGTCGAAGTGGGACCTGCTGGTGGCGGGGTACATGTCGCCGGCGCCCTGGATGCTGAAGAGCGACTCGTTGGACGCCATGCTCCACTCGGCCTGCGACACCGACGCCCTGTGCTGGAACACGGACGCCGGGATCCTCCCCGGGTCGAACCCGTTGGCCGCCCCCGCCGCCGCTCCGAGGTTGGCCGGCGTCGGCGAGGCCGTCTGGACCTGCGGCGCCTCCGGCTTCGGCGCACCGCCGTCCGACGACGCGGACGAGTCGTCGACGGCCGGAGGCGGTGGCGGCCCCGGCCACGCCGCCCAGTCGTCCGGCTTGGCCTCGGCGGCGCTGTGCACGGCGGGAGCGGCCTGTACTCCGTCCTCCGGCATCGTCGCGCAGTCCGCCGGCTTGGCCTCACCGCCGTGTACGTCGGGACCGGATCGTTCGTCCTCCGGCGTCGACGCTTTGGCTTCCGCGCCGTGTTGTTCGTCCTCCGGGAGCGCCGCCGCCAGCAGGTTGACGAGGTCGACGACGTCGATGTCGCACGGGATATCAGCGGACGAGGACGAGGAGGAAGAGGAGGAGGAGGAGGACGCGGTCGACTTCCTTGCCGGCTCGAGCTCGGTGGCCTCCTCCTTCGTCTCGCTGTCCGGCGCCGCCTCCTTCGTCTCGTCCGGCGCTGCCATCTCCTCCGACGGCGACGGCGTTGCCGCCCTGGCATTATTGTTGTCCCATAACGTCTTGCCCGGAGAGAAGGGCGGCGACGTCGGCGACCCGGGCTGGGGCTCCATGACCACGTCCTGCAGCATGGCATGCACGTTTTTCATCAGATAATAAATCAATGGATCAAGAGTGCGCGATGGAGCGGTAATCAATGGATCATGAGCGCGCGATGGAACGGTAATCGAATCATTTGCTCGCCTGAATGAAGAACAGGAGGAGCCCCAACACGAGGACGAGGGGCTGCCTGCGACGAGAGGGACGAGGGACCGGCCGGGGCTGCGCGCAGCCGCTGCAGCTAAGGACGACACCGCCGTTTTGGCGGTTGGCGGTGCGTGCGAGGCCACGCTAGCTATTTTTGGTTTGACTCCGAATCATTACGGCGCGACGAGGCCGGGGAAGCCACGAAACGGAAACCATCCTCCAAATCCAGGCCATCTCCTCTGCCTGCTTCCTTTGGTGCACGCACGTAGCTTCCCGAGACGCTGCCGCCGCCGATCGAGACTTCGACTTCGAGAGAGGACTGCCTGCGCCGGCGCCGCCTTGGGTTTGCTTGGCGCGCGCGCCAACGGACAACGGTGCCATCCGACCATCTATCTCTCTGGCTTTAATTTGGGGGGCTTTGCAAAAGTTGCTCGTTACTCGTTTGGTCCGGGCTGGAAATTTGGGCCTTTGGGGGCCGGAAACGAACGAACCAGACCTTTTTACATGGTGGTCCGGTTAGCTTTGAGCACTGTCGAAGCCCAGAATCCTCTTCGTTTAATAACGCCTGTCTTTTCTACCTTTTCCTATCTTTTGTTTCATTCACTGAAACTCTGAAAACGAAAAAAATGCAGATCTTTGCTTCTGTTATTACAAAAAAAAAATGAGTTCGTTTCCTAAAATGCCAATCTACACGCCTCTCTAGCAGCCTCTGGCGAAGGAGCTTGAGGCTCCATGGTTGGGTTATGACATAACCCCTCGTCAGCAAAGGTTTTAAGGGATTTTCTCATCAAAGTTAAAGTTCAGAGATTTTCTTGGCCAGTGTGATCAAGGACTTGGAGAGGTCGTACGCCCCAGCTAGTCCGTGTTTTTTTTTTAAACAATAGTCCGTGTTTTTCATAGACTCTATCTATTCTTCAAAAAAAAAAAAACAAATTTGTTCTCAAGATAGGTGCCTGGCAGCCTAAGGGATTTCTCACAATGGAAGAAATGCCAAGAAACGAAAAGGAGTCGGCTTTTCCTTGTCAGATTCCAGCATCGATGCATACCAAGAATGGCGAAGGATACGCGAACCATTTAGACAGAATCCAGGCATCCAGCATGTAGTAGATATATAACAAGAAAAAAAAAACATTGGCGGAAGAGGGAAGAACCACAAAAGTAAATGAACGAAGTTCATCAGACGAGAGGAAAATAACTGAACACAATACTGCAACATTCAGCTCCTTTCCGATCCAAAAATGAAAATGCTGATGATAAATTGATACAAGATGGTAGATTGGTAGCAGCATCGATTGCTCATACAGACGAACTGACATGCAGAGAGAGGTCCGTCACATCCTCAGATCACTTTCACAGTCACAGTTCCTTCCATTCTGAACTAGTACAACTCCCGAAACAGCTTCATTTCCTGATCCTAAACCACTTGATTCCCCATAATAAAATGGTAAAAGGATCACCTTGATGCAACACTAGTTTACTACTGCTAATGAAATAGTAGCTAATAAAAGAGAACAAAGGCTACATTTAGATAATCAAAGGGCACGTATGATACTGATCTTGAGCCTCCCAGTCTTCGTCTTCCATCATCCCTCTAGCAATGAATCCTGAAGGAACCGGTGCGTCCATCACCGTCAACCCCAGTAACCGCCACCGACGGCATCTGTCTCCGAGTCCTCACCGTCCGTAGAATCGCTGTAGGACTCGTACTCATCGTCGCTCGCCATGTCACGGCGGATGTGCTCGCCGAGGCGGCGCGAGAGGAAGGCGTCCACGCACGCGTAGCGCACCTGCCTCCTGGACAGGCTCACCCCGTCCCACGTGCTGGTGCTAATCCGCCACGGCTTCTCCAAACCGTCGCGGATCCCCAGCAGCCGGTCCGCCATCTCCGCCATGGACGCGTTGCCCATGCCGGCCGCGCCCCGGAGCTCGAGCGTGCACCCAACCTCCAGCCCGTGGTGCGCCCACAGCTTCCGGCGGTCGGACGCCACGCCGTAGACCGCGAACGTGATGCGGGCGTCGGCCAGGAACCGGCGGAGGATCTCGGGCACCACGCCGCCGGCCTGCGCGATCTGGAACACCAGGCAGCGGTTGCCAGCGCACAGCTGCAGCGTCCCCGGCCGCGGCTCGGCGCCGCCGGGGAGCTTGCGGAAGGGCGGCGTCCACTGCACGCCCATGCCGACCGTGAGACCGGCAGCGGAGTGAAGCTTCCGCCTTTGGCGCCATAGGGTGGCGTGCAGCCATCGGCGCACGACGCCCGGGCGCGCGGTCACCGTGGTCACCACACGGTTGCCGGCAATCTGCACGGTGCGAGTCGGCACGGCGGTGTTGCGGCCGCGGGCAACCATGGCGATTGGTAGGGTCAGGTGTCTTGGGCAACAGATGGGAGGAGGCAAGAAGACGAAGATGGGATGGGAGGGAGTAGAGGTGTACTGGAGCCTTTTGAGTGTTTGAGGTTTATTTACAACCGAGACATGGCAACAAGGAAAAATCTCCAACTTTGAGGGACTACGAACCTCCTGGGCAGCCAAAATAAGGCTTTGTGTCTGAAATATATCCCACCCATAGTCATCAGACTTCACCGGTTCACCCATTACCTCCATTAACCCCCCAATTTAAGTACCCCATGACATCCGGGAATCATGCCCCCTCCCCCCCTTCCCCCCCCCCCCCCCCCCCCCCCCCCCCCCCACCCCCAACGCATGCATGCTTTGCGAATCGTGCTGATAAAGCGAAATGCCATGACTAGTCAACCATACGTAGCTACCATCAAGAGAGTGATATTTTTTAGATAAAGATAACAAAGTGATATTACTGATATGCATACTGAATTACTCCTGATGTGTGGGAAACAGAGCAACAAGACTGTTTTTTTTTAGAACAGAAGAATGATTTCTGATATGAACACAAACCAAAGCTGGTACTCATACCGTTTGTAATTCAGCATACTACGTAGTACAGTAAGTACACAGTTTAAACGTGCCCGCTACACGTGATCAAAAACGAACTGTCGTAGCCTTGTCCCTTTCTATTATTTTGAAGTGCTGTTGCGTCTTGCGTGTGGGTCTGTCCTCTGCAATTCCTCCAGTTATTTGTTCACTGAAACCCTTGAAAGCGAACAAATCAGACAATCTTCTTACCACCTCCATCATAAAGGATGTAATTCCAGTTTTGAATTGACTCAAACTTCTCTAATTCGTATAAGTTCATAGATAATATTATTGACATTTATGACTGAATAGGTGTCCTAGGAAATATATCTCCAGGTTAGTTTAATGATACTTAGTTTTTTTTGGCATCCAGTGAAATTTCAAACTGCTTTGCTCCTAGAGAAACGAGATTTGCTTTTTTTTTTTTTTTTCTGGAGCATCTCTCTTAGAAAAAAAAACAACAAAATTCGAACCAGTTTCCTCAAATGTCAATCCCCGTGTGTCTGTATCAGGTTCTATCTTCTGTTCAAAAACAGATTGTTCTGAAGATCGTTGCCCCCAGAGGTTTCTCACACGGGAAAGGAACAAAAGGTGCAGTTGCAAACCAACCAAAAGGAGACGGCTTTCCCAGCGCTGGTTCCGTATGCACGTATCACTAGATAGATTTTGGTCGTGTTTGGTGAAAACTAAACGAATATAATCCAGTACCAAGAAAACTAGTAAAGACATGCGCGATTTGTTTTCCCCTGAGAAGAACTGAAAATATAAACTGACAAACAACACCGGCGAAGAGCAAAGGAAAGGAAAATCACAGAAAATAGCACTGCACCAATCAGCTCATCATTTTCGATCCAAAAAAACAACCTGCATGCTCAATTGCTCATGGTAAGAACTGCCAGTACCAGTGATTGGTCATGCTCATGCAGGAAACCGAGCATGCATGGATTCATAACATCCTGAGCAGATCACTCTCTCACAGTTCCTGACTGAAAAACTACAACTTTCTTTCCTGATCCCTAAACGACTCGACTCCCAAAAAGATCATCTGGATGCAACATTACAGCCTACAGTTAACGGAACAGCCAGAAGAGAGGAAAAAAATTAGCGATGATGCAGCAGAAGTCATTCGCCGGGGCACCGATGGTGGACGATCCAATCCACCACGCGCGCGCCGGCCGAGGGATGGAGCTCTTAGATGGACAGGTCCGGCCACCCCGTGCTCCAGAACATGCCCTCCGGCAACGCCTGGGACACCGTCGGCTGCTGCAGCTGCTGCTGGTGCGGAGGTGGTGGCGGCAGAGCAGCGACAGAGGCAGGCGCGCGAGGCAGGGCCGGCGGCGCGAGCCCACCCAGGAGGAAGTGGACGCCGACGTCCGCCCCGGGCGCGATCAGCGAGGTGAAGCTGCCGCCGAGGTCGAGCAGGCGGCGGTCAGGGTCCACGGCGGCGAGCGGCGACGGCATGAGGGGCGGCGCGGCGAAGGGCAGCACGCCGCCGCCGCCGTACGGGCGTAGCAGCGAGCTGCCGTGGAGAGCCGGCGGCGGAGGCGGCGCCGCGAGCGCCAAGGGCGACGACGACTCGGTCACGGGCCCGAGCGCGGGCGCGGGCGGTGGAGGGCCGGCGGCGCGTTTGTTGCGGCGGGCGGCGGTGGCTGGCGTGGCCTTGCGCGTGCCGCCGCCGACGGGGACGTTGCGGAGCGCGCCCCCGCGCGTCCAGTAGCGGCGGCAGGCCCGGCAGAAGTAGCGCGGCTGGGAGAGGTTGTAGTTGTTGTAGTAGCAGAACTTGGTGTTGACGGACTCGCAGCGCGGGCACGGCAGGCCCTCCGGCTCCCGCCCGACGCCGCCGGCGGCGGCGGTGGTGGTGGTCGGCACCGGCAGAGCCCTCCCGCCCGGCACCTGATGACCCGCCTCCATGGCAGCAGCGGAGCGAACCATCCCGAGCTCCTCTCCTCTCGGCTCTCGCTGTTGCTAGCCAAGGTCCGTCGTCGTACCAGTTGTTGGCCTGGTCGACAAGGATGGGATAGGCGAGGCAATTTGTAGGGGAGGCGGGAGGAAGGAAGGGTGAGGAAGAAGACAAGAGGCGGAGACGGGTGTGATCTGATTGATGGGGGTAGCCAGCCACTGTGGCAGTAGGTGGCGGTACTCCTGCGGGGCCGCGGGGCCGGGAAGGAACTCGCGGGAAGACAGGGGGCAGCAATGGCAGGTGGCAGAAGAGGACCAGTCCGAGCCCGGGTTTGAACAGGGGTTTGAGACTTCTATTCCGGGGAAATGGACAAGGCGGCGGCAGGGGCAAAGGCCACCGGCAGCAGCCCGGGTTTGTCTCCTCATGGGGGTTGCTCCTCGCCGTTGCTGCTGCCGGTGGCCACCACACCACTGCCACTGTGCCCCCTCTGCTGCCCTTGCCCCCTTGGTGCGGTGCGGTGCGCTGGGGGCCTGGGGCACTGCCCGCCTGGGCTTCTTGTTGTTTTGTGACTTCTGCCCCTTCTCCGGTCAAAGAGAGAGGTGCAGTGCGGTGGCATCTGCAGAGCGGTTCGGTTGCTGCGGGTGGGGCTCGCTGCAGGCAGATGCAGGAGTAGGACGGCGACGCACGACCTGGCCGCTTGCTGTTCAGGCCAGGCTTCAGATCAGAGCGAGGACGACCGGACTTGTGTTTGTGTTTGATTCCCTATCGGCTATCAGGCATTCACAGCAGCATCTTGCTTGCGTGCGTGCGTGCGTACCCCTAGCTCAGATAATAAGACAAAAAGAAACTAAAAAAAGATTAGTAGTACTAGTAGGGTTCTTTCGCCGCGCAAGTTTGCAACCGTTGTGATGAGTAACGCTAGTACAGTAGTGCTCCTACACATCTTCTGTTTTGGTCCCAAACGGAGTTGCTGTTCTGCCCATTTGCTGGATCGTCGGCCTGGACATGAATCGATAGATGGATAGATGGTCATGGGCCGGGAGAGTTGCGTGCAATGCAACGCCAACTGCTGTTTTTCTTGAACGGAGTGACGACGACGAACGACCTTACCTGATCATCAAATCAGTTCATCACTGGTACTAGTCCACTCCATCTCGCAAGTGCATGCATTGCGATTGAGCAAATTTAACCACCACCACACCCCTCACCCTGTGTAGTCGGTCTACTCATAGTCCTACTACCTGCGTAGCCTACACAACAACAATCCCTATCCTATCTTGCTCCTACCACCACGCAGGTCCGTCGTCCAGTCGTACGTCGACGAGACCGGCGAGCCGCCGCTGTCCAATGCAATGAGTTGCCGTTGCACTTGCACCAGTCCATTTGGCTAGAGCTTTGTCAGTTGTAGGCAGCGCGCGGCATGGAGTGTGGTCGAGGCTCGAGTGTGGTCGTCGTAGTAGATACGGAGCGGATGCCCTATCACCTCAGAGCCGGTAGCTTGGAAAGAGTTGCCGCCGGCCCGTCCGCATCACGTCCGTCAGATCGGGTTATCTGGTCATGTCACCGGTGCTGCACTATCGATCACCCTGTGCTAACTGCTGCGAGACCAGGACCCGTCTTGGATTCGCCGGTTTCGCTTTGGCAACCCAGTCTCTTCTCATCCTGTCCTGTGGGCGGCTATGCTACGCGGCAGTGTGGCAGTGTTGGGTTTTCTACTTCCACCGTGCCAATAATTTCACGGTAAGAACGTGTGCAAAACCAAATGGGCATTCTGCCGAGGCTACGTTTGGTACAGCTTAGTAACGCATACTAGCTCAACGAGTGGCTCCACCAACCAAACGGTCTCCCGTCGAGAGCAGTTTTTCACCGTCGAAGTTCCCATCTCTAGTCTCTACTCTCTAGACCGCGGAGAGGGAGTGCAAGCTCAAAAAGAGCTTCACCTAGCTCCTTCTCGCTCCCCTGCTCCCAACGACCACCCATGATCAGATTTGCACATGACCAACATACTAGCAAGACCTGTGTAGGGACAGAGGCAGTAGCGAGAGCATGTGGGACGAGGGCACGTGTCAGGAAAGCGCCTTCAGCTACTATCGGCTAGTGGGCCTGGTATTGGTGTGGTTAACAGGCCGTATTAGTGGGCTCGGCCCAAGGCGTGAGTATCAGCTATATAAGCTGTTTGCCTCGTGTGGGAGAAGGCATGTAACTGAATTCAGAACCATTTCCACCTAAATAACCAAACCTCCCGCGGACATCAGCCGCGCCTCTGCCCAATCCTACCCCAAATTCGTGCTATCCTTTCCCCAAATCTCCTCTTCCAGTAGTAAGATCATAACAATTGGTATCCAGAGCCACTGCGATTCGGGGAGAATTTTTTTCTCTCGCCTGAATTCTCGCCGTGCTGGCGCCGAAGAAGAAGCTCACCAAGTTCCAGCAGGACATGTCGACTTCCATGGAGGACCTCAAGTCGACGATGGAGAGTATGGCGTCGCAGCTCGCCGGGATGCAGGACATGGTGAAGCAGTTCAGCGGTCTCCAGGAGGCGGTCACCACGACGCTGGACAAGCTTCACGACCTGGAGTCCTGGCGTACGATTGCAGAGACGTCGATGGGGTCCATGATGCAGCAATCCCATGCAGCGGCGTCGCGGATTCAGCAGCTCGAGTCTCGTCCCCCACCGCCGCTCCAGCCTCCGCCACCACCGTCGACGTTGCTGCCTCGAGCGCCGTCCGAAGGCCTGGGCGCTGCAACCACGACCCTGCCACACCCGCCGACGGGATGGTTGGACCTCAACATCGTACCGATGTCGTCCAGTTCGCCACCGCCAGGCAATATTCTGCCCAACGGGCACCGTCTTCCTCACGAGAACCGGGACGGGGGTGATGGAATCCTTGGGATTCCACCACCACTCCCGGTCACGGGTATGCCTTTCCCCAATTTTGCTCCACCCCTGCCCGCTCAGTTCTGATTTTGATGCCAATCAGTTGCCTCACTCTTCACCTGTTCCTAAAATTGAGTTTCCGAAATTTGACGGTGATTCTTCTCGTCTTTGGCGTGACCATTGCGAGATGTATTTCGAGGTGTACTCGGTCATCCCTGCGTTGAAGACCAGATTCGCGGCCCTCAACTTTAAGGGTGTGGCCAAGACCTGGTTGCAAACCGTTGAGCGGCGGGGCAGAATCACAGATTGGGAGCAGTTCTGTGTTTGTGTATTTGATAGATTCGATCGAGACCAGTACCCCAGGCAATTGAAGCAACTTGATGCTCTGAAGCAAACTGGTTTCGGTAGAAGACTATCTGAAGCAGTTCGAGAAGCTGGCTCATGGCATCTTGTTATACAACAATGCCTATGATGATGTCTACTTCGTGACTCGTTTTCTAGCAGGACTGAAATCTGAAATCAGGACTGCAATTGCTCTGCACCGCCCCAAGGATGTGGCTACAGCTAGTGCGCTCGCACTGCTGCAGGAAGAAGAGCTCAGCAGCCACCGTAATAAACATCTTGGTCGGGATCTCAACAAAGGGGCTGCGCGGTTTGCAGGAGCAGATACTGTCAAGAAGCCTAACAATGACAAGGCCAAGCATTACACTGATGCTGATGATAAGTTGCATGAGTTGAAGCAGTTTCGCAGAAAAAATGGACTATGCTTCAAGTGTGGCAACAAGTGGAGCCATAATCACTAGTGTCCGGACCAGATTTCCTTGCATGTGTTAGAGGAGTTGCTGGATGCTCTTGGCACAAACTCTGAGGAGGCTGATCCTGACACTGAGGTCTAGGAAGTGGAAGAAACAGTAATGGCTCTCACCTCTCCATTGCCAGTTCAGCTTTCTAGAAGGAAGACATTCAAGTTGTTAGCAAATATTGGTAATCACCAAGCCCTGATCCTAGTTGATTCAAGCAGTGTGGGCACATTCATTAGTGACACATTAGTGCAGCAGTTAAATCTACAGACTATGGACTGCACTCCAGTGCAATACAAGGCTGCTGATGGAGGGATTTTGACCTGTTCTCAAAAAGTGGATGCTCTGAAATGGCTGGTACAAGGAACCACATTCTCATCATCTCCCCAGGTCTTACAGCTGAAGTGTTTTGACATGATTCTTGAGGAAGACTGGTTAGAGGAAGTCAGTCCTATCTGGGTGGATTATAAGCAGAAGATTATGAAGGTCACATACCAAGGCAAGAGAGTTACATTACATGGGGTACAAGATCAGTTGACACCATGTACTTCTGTCTCAGCCACCAAGTTGAAAGGGTTGTTGAGATCAGGAATGTTATCACATTGTCTTTCAGTTCAGCTCGGTGATCTTACACATGACAGTGTCCCTGAGTTATGCATGCTTCAGGAACCTGAGGAATTGAGCTGCCCCTTGCCAATCTCACAGCTGCTACAAGACTTTGAACATCTGTTTGATACCCCAACAACTCTACCCCCACACAGGGCTGCTGACCACTCAATTCCCTTGATACCAGGAGCTCAACAAGTCAAGGTTCGACCTTACAAGTATAACCCAATTTAGAAAGATGAAATCGACAAACAGCTGAAGGAAATGTTGGACAATGGAGTTATTAGACCCAGTAACAGTCCATTTGCATCACCAGTTTTATTGGTTAAAAAGAAAGATGGCTCATGGAGATTTTGCATAGATTATCGACAATTGAATGCTATTACTGTGAAAAATAAGCACCCAATGCCAATAGTGGATGAGCTGTTAGATGAGCTTGCTGGTTCGGCTTGGTTTACCAAACTCGACTTCAGGTCAGACTACCATCAAGTCTGCATGGCAGCAGGGGAAGAATTCAAGACAGCCTTTGCCACACATCAAGGCTTATATGAATTCCTCGTCATGCCATTTGGGCTTACGAATGCCCCAGCCACATTTCCGTGCTTGATGAACACGATTTTCAAACACTTGCTCAGGCATGGAGTCTTAGTCTTCATGGATGATATCTTGATATGCAGTGATACTCTAGAGGAACATACTTCACTGCTGAAGGAAGTGTTCCAGATTCTGCAAGACAACAAGTTCTATATCAAGAGATCTAAGTGCTTTTTTGCCAGTACTTAGGCCATGTGGTTTCAGTCAGAGGTGTGGCTACTAACCCTAGTAAGGTGGCAGCAGTTAATGAGTGGCCAGTGCCAAGGAATCTCAAGCAACTAAGAGGATTCTTGGGGTTGACAGGATATTATAGAAAATTCATTGCAAAATATGGGATGATAAGCCAGCCATTGACAGCATTACTCAAGAAAGGTACTCTTTTCAGCTGGACTGCTAAACAGGATGAGGCCTTCAAGCTACTCAAGCAAAAACTCACTCAAGCTCCTGTATTAGCTATCCCTAACTTCAGTAAGGAATTTGTCCTAGAGACAGATGCTTGTGACTATGGAATTGGCGCTGTACTTATGCAAGATGGGTACCCAGTGGCTTATTTGAGCAAAGTATTATGCCCCAAGAATCAGACCCTATCAGTTTATGAAAAAGAATGTCTAGCTATACTGATGGCTGTGGAGAAGTGGAGACCTTATTTGCAACATAGAAAATTCACAATCAGGACAGACCACAGAAGCCTTCTACATCTAACTGAACAAAGAATTCATTCAAGATTGCAGCAGAAAGCTTTGGTCAAATTGATGGACCTGAATTTTCAGCTCCAGTATAAAAAGGGAATTCATAATTCAGCTGCAGATGCATTGTCTAGATGCCCTGAGCCACAATCTGCATCACTGCTCTCCCTCTCTGAATGTATACCATCTTGGATACAAAAGCTGCAGGAAGGTTACCAAGATGACGAGGAAACTAGAAAACTACTCACTGAGCTCTGCATCTCTGGCAGCAACAGTAAAGGATACACTCTATCAGATGGCACCATTCGGTATAAAGGTCGTGTCTGGGTTGGCAACAACACCCTTGCTCAAACTCATATCCTTACTGCTTTGCATGATAGTGGAGTAGGTGGGCATTGAGGCATTTCTGCTACCTATCATCGGGTTAAGCAATTGTTTGCCTGGCCAGGCCTTAAATAATCAGTGCAATCATTTGTCCAGCACTGCACTACTTGCCAACAAGCCAAGCATGAACTCATCAAACCTCCAGGACTGCTGGAGCCCTTACCTATTCCAGCACAGGCTTGGGAGATGGTCTGTCTTGACTTCATTGAAGGTTTACCACAATCTGATAGATACAATGCTATTTTGGTGGTCATTGACAAATTCACCAAATATGCTCAGTGCAAGCCCTAGTGCAGTGGAGCTCCCTACCAGTCGATATGGCAACTTGGGAAGAAGTTCATGATCTGCGGCGTCGCTATCCCAGAGCCCCAGCTTGGGGACAAGCTGGTTTTCAAGGAGAGGGGATTGTCAGGAAAGCGCCTTCAGCTACTATCGGCTAGTGGGTCTGGTATTTGTAACAACCCTAAAAATCCACACAATCTAAAAATCCCAACCAATTAAAATTTTTTATTTATTTATTGTGAAAACCTATTTTTCTTGTGCAAGCATATAGGTTTCATTATGAAATTGGTAAGTAAAGGAGTGTAGTTTACATTTTAATTCCATTCACATAGAATAATAACTTATGCATCACATTTGGGATTTATTGCAATTTATGTTTGTATTTACTCAATATGTTAAATGGGCAATATATGTATATATACACTAAATTGAAAATAGAAAAGGAGAAAGAGAGTTAGGCCAGCCATTAGTTTCGGCCAGCCGGGTCGCTAAGTCAGTCCAAGCCAGCCCGACCTTCCTCTCCTCACCTCACCGCGCGCGGCCCACGTTGCGGCTCGGCAGCGCGCGCGCAACCGGCACACACACGCTCGCGCTCGCTGCCAACCCGACCCCGCCTGTCAGCCGCTCTCGCCCCCCCACTGTTCTTCTTCCTCACGAAGGCGACGCGCCTGCCGGGGGTGTCGCGCGAATGGCGTGACCCCGGTCCCACAGCCGACAGCATGGCAGAGCCCTAACCCCGCTGTCCCCCTCCTGTTTCCCCCTTTCTTGGCCGCCAAGCGAACCCACGCCCATCCGGAGCCCTAGATCCACTCGAGCCACGGCCCTTCGATCGGTCGAGCGCAATCAGGACCGTTCGCCATTGGAGCTGGCCAAGCTCGCCTATAAATTGGAGCACCCGGAAGCCCTACCCTCATTTCCCCTCGTCGCCACCGCAGCACAGACCGACACACTGCACCAAACCGAGAGAGAGAGCGTAGGAGAAGGGCGGAGCAGAGGAGGAGAAGCTGCCGGAGCGCCGCCGCCGCGGAGCACGCCGGAGCTGGACACGGAAGAGAAGCCCGAGCTGCGGACGAGGAGCGGCACGGCACTGCGATCGCTCTGCACGGCTCCGACTCGCCACTGCACCGCCATCCTAGCTTCATCGACACCACGGTGAGCCATCGCACGCCATGTCCGAACCTTGCCCTGCTTTTGCCATGGCGTTCCACCCTCGGGACGCGCAGGCACGAGCCTTTACCGGCTTGGGAAGATCACCTGCACCATGCACTCATTCGACCGGCCGAAACCCCCGGACTACAAGCTTGCTAGACCGAGAACGCAGCACGACGCATTCTCAGCGGAGCGCGTTCACCACCGACGCGTTCCGACGCCGAATCACCCGTTCCGAGCAATCCGACTAGCACCCGTATAGGTTAGAGCGTCGTGGAGCACCGCCACGACCCCCTCGAGCTAGCCACGCGGATCTAAGCGCTAGAGGAAGCCTGAATCGCCTTGGCCGCGTGCGCCGCGACCTTACCGGAGCGCCGCCGCGAGCCGTCGCCAAAAGAAGGTCATGCCATGGCTAAAGTTCGCCACCAGAGTGTCGTATGCTTCTCTGGCCTCACCAATTTGACAAGACCGCATTCGATTGAACCAATACTTGGTCGTAGCCGCGATGCCGCCTTCCGCCGTCGTCGGCGACACGCCGCCACCACAACCGAGCACCTTGGAAAGCTCGGTAGCCGAAATTGGTAGTTGGTATACCATCGCCATAGACCCTGGACGCGTATACATCACCTAGAAGACCTCCTTAGCCCCGCCGGAACCTCACCGTCGCGACGACATCGCCGCCGACAGGTTCCGCCTCGCCTAAATCCGTTCCGAGTACCCCCGGTCGCCTCGCGCTGCGGAGAAAGGCCGCCGAGGTTCGCCAAGTCTGCCTCGGCACCGCCGCTAGATAGCCGAGCCCCGAATCACGACTGTCGCCTTGGCTACGTGCGCCTCCACCTCGTCGGAGAACCGCCGTATGCCGAGGGAGAGAAGGAGGCCATACCACGACTCTAATCCGCCACCATCTGGTCGGACGACTGCCTGAGCACGCCAATTGGGGAAAGCCGAGCCCTGTCTTGCCGAAATATGGCCATCGCCGCCCTGTCATCGTCCGCCGCACCGGAGAGAGACACCGCCGCCTTGAACAGACGCCCTGGAACCCTGCTAGCACCGAATCTCCGATTCGCCCGAGCCTCCCCAGGAGAGCTCGGGAGAGCAGCACCCTCGGCGCACCAAATCTCCGATTCGCCCGAGCCTCCACAGGAGAGCTCGGGAGAGCAGCCCCTTCGGCGCCCAAATCTCCGATTCGCCCGAGCCTCCCCAGGAGAGCTCGGGAGAGCAGCACCCTCGGGCGCCCAAATTTCCGATTCGCCCGAGCCTCACCGAGAGAGCTCGGGAAAGCAGCCCCCTCGGCGCCCAAATTTCCGATTCGCCCGAGCCTCACCGGGAGAGCTCGGGAAAGCAGCCCCCTCGGCGCCCAAATTTCCGATTCGCCCGAGCCTCACCGGGAGAGCTCGGGAAAGCAGCCCCTCGGCGCCCAAATGTCCGATTCGCCCGAGCCTCCGCAGGAGACCTCGGGAGAACGGCACCCTCGGGCGCCCAAATTTCCGATTCGCCCGAGCCTCCGCGGGAGACCTCGGGAGAACGGCACCCTCGGGCGCACCAAATGTCCGATTCGCCCGAACCTCCGCGGGAGACCTCGGGAGAACGGCACCCTCGGCGCCCCGAATCTCCGATTCGCCCGAGCCCCGCCGAGCTAAACCGAACTACGCCGAACTCCGCCGAGCTATGCCGAACTCCGCCGAGCTACCCCCGACCACAGCCGAGCTCCGCCGAGCTACGCCAACTCCGGCAACTCTCTGGGAACCAGCATCGAACACCTGGTGGGCGATCTTCGGGTCTGTGTTCTGTTGAGGCGCCACTTGCCGCACTACTGGACCCGCACGCCACGTGGACCAATCCCGAGCTGCCCCTGATTAACCGACCAGTTTTCCCATTTTCAGAAAATATGATAATCTTCGGAAATTCATAACTTATTCATACGAAGTCCAAAAATTGCGCACCATATATCAAAATTCTCAGAAAAATGAGATCTACAATCTAAGACTATGTTTGTGTGCATTTGGCTCTTTATTTTATTGGATTTTTCTGAAATACTCTATAGGAGTCGCTGACGCGACTATTTCGTGTTCGATTTCAGAGCCGGAGGAGGATCTGACTAAGGAAGATGACCACGAGTACTTTCAGGAGCTAGGAGACGACTACGAAGGTGCCACGTCCCACCAAATCCTTAGATCCTAATTACGCATTGCAAATGACATTGTTGCTATTGCTTTATGATTATGTATGGATTGGTTGCATGGTAGTATATTTGATTTCCCTGCCTTGATAAGACTTTACCCTGCTGTCCGCTGCTAGGTTAGCTACTGCTTAATTTACTGTTACGCTTCCACTACTTTCTACTTGCTATATGCTATGTGGTGGAATTGGGACGGTGTATAACTGATTATAACTACTGGGAGAGAGTGCTGCGTGCGTCTTGGGTGCGTGGTGAGGGTTGATGTCGACCAAGTGGGATGTGAGACGAGCCCATGGGGCAAGTCGTGCCGGGGGTGCAACCTGGGCATCCCCAAGCGAGATACCTGTGGCGGGTAAAGTTGTTGAGGAGGTTCCGGGTAGGATAGCCTTGGTGGTTTGAAGCCCGTGGACGGAGGTGCTGTGATGGCACGGGGAGAGTATCCCCTAAGTGGAGATGCCTGCTTGGTCAAACCTACGATGGACTAGTTTCAGGTTCATGGGAATCCTTTTCTACTCACTCGCTTCTGATGGGCGGGAGACGGCTGGACTACTTGGTAGGACGGTGCCACTACTGCTAGGTTGAAAGGTGATAAGGGTGGGCGGAGACGGTCGATGGGTTCCCGTTCCGTTCTAGATGCACAGTACCACTGGATGGGCCCGGTACTGTGTCTCCCAGTCTCAGCATAATGGTGTAGGATCCGGAATATCCCAGGGCTGAGTGGTAGGGTGGCATCGACCTAGGCAAGCAAGCACCCGGAATTCTGCCTAGGTGTTTGCGCAACACCTATGATGGCTAATCTTGTGGGTAGTGAAACCTCTGCAGAGTGTATGGTTGATCGATCGATACATATGCCAACCTGTTGGCTATGGACCTTTCCTGTGAAGCTTCTACTAGTGTAGTGAGTGTTCTCTTCTCCCCCTGGATGACATTTTTCCGGCAGTGTACCCGTTGTGGTAGTGTGCCGCTGAGATAGGCCCGAGAGGGAGTTGGGCCTGTCGAATGAGAGTGAGGTGTGGGTATGTGAGGTGTGGTGATGGGAAAAGGGATGATGGTGTTAACTGGTGATAAACTTGACTAATTAAACATTGATTACAGCTGCATAGGAAAACCTCAGCCTATAGGTCTGCTTGTATAGCCTTGCATCCACTTTCCACAAAACAAATGCTGCATAGGTGGGCTCCGTGGCCAGTACAAATCGTACTGATAAATTTGCTGTCAGGTGACGAGAATGAGTACGACTTCGAGGGAGATGATGACGAGGAATAGGGTCACGTGCTACACTCAAGTTGGCCGTGAAGGATGAATCGTTTCCGCATCTTCTAAAGCTTCTCTGATTGTTGATTCCGCCAGTGTGGCGATGTAATAAGTGTTTATGTAAGACTTAATTACCGTTGTATGGATCCTGGTGTCAACTGAGATATGGGTAATTTCATGGATTGTCCCAAGCAATCTGTTGAATTACAATTCGAGCCTGTGGATTTCCCTTCGTGGAAATCGAGGTCGTTTCAGTATTGGTGTGGTTACCAGGCCGTATTAGTGGGCTCGGCCCAAGGCGTGAGTATCAGCTATATAAGCTGTTTGCCTCGTGTGGGAGAAGGCATGTAACTGAATTCAGAACCATTTCCACCTGAATAACCAAACCTCCCGCGGACATCAGCCGCGCCTCTGCCCAATCCTACCCAAAATTCGTGCTATCCTTTCCCCAAATCTTCTCTTTCAGTAGTAAGATCATAACAGCACGACCGCAGGAAGCGAAGGCAAGAGAGAAAGAAATGCATGGAGGAGCGACGATGAGAGTGGGGAGGGGAGTAGGTGGACTGACGGGACCGGCATGGAGGCGGAGAAAGAAATGCGCGTAAGGAGGAGGGGTTTGGTTTGTTCGGATAAGGAGATGTGAGGGAAGAAATAAATTAAAAGAAAAACAAAGTAAAATAGACATTTACCATTTTCAACGATCGGGAGGGGTTGTATTACCAAATAGAAGCTGGAAATAGTCCCATAAGGCCATAATATGCTCATTGTTACCGACTCCTAAAGACGGTTTGTAGTGAGGAGATCGAGGGAGCGTGTGCTCTTCTTGTGTCCTAGAAAACCGCCCTATTCAGGGCTTATATTTACACTCATCAGATAGTCGATAAAGATTTCATACCTTCCTATTTTACTGTTCTACTTTTCTTATCTACCGTTCGTGTAATACAATTCGTTATCAGCGTTCTATCGGTGTGCTAGGTCTCGGAGAGAAAACGATGAACAAGATCACAAGGATGGTCAGCACTGGCAAGATGTCTTTTGATGTCAATTCAATATATAAGGAGTTGTACCTTGTAGATAGTT
This sequence comes from Eremochloa ophiuroides, assembly GCA_038502445.1. Lineage (NCBI taxonomy): Eukaryota > Viridiplantae > Streptophyta > Magnoliopsida > Poales > Poaceae > Eremochloa > Eremochloa ophiuroides. The sequence continues at coordinate 5,199,303 of JAHLJS010000006.1, forward strand.
GCACCACAAAATTTATACCTAGGAAGATGAAATAATTGCAGATTCTTAATAAGAGTGAAGAGAAGCACATGTTACGATCATCGCTAGGCTCCATGCTTTCAAAGTTGGTTCTAGTAGAGAGCCACTGTTGTTCTCCGTACACAAATAACAATAGGCATTATTGTTTCTTGATTTGACTTGTATTCTGTTACCGCGTGTTTGGTTTGGGGATGAAGTGGGTTGGGTTGGGTTGGATCCAACTCAATTTTTTGGAATGAGATGAACCCACCTTGTGTATGGTTTGAAGGTTAGAGCCATCCCAGTTTCTTGTTTGGTACGAGGGATGGAGCACACTGGGATTGAAGGTCAGGTTAACTCCGTTCGTTGCTACCTGGTGGGACCTAGCTGTCAGAGACTCAAAGTCTTCTTCTCCAACTCCCCGTGCTAGCTCCGTCCCGTGCTCAGCTCCCCGGCGCCATGGCCTGCCGCACCACCCGGCTCGCGCCCGCCGCCATGGCCCGGCTCGTCGCACCGCCTGACCGCGCCACCTCGGCCACGCGCCGCCATGGCCCGCCTCTCCGCGCCGCCTAGCCGCGCACCCCGGCCATGCCCCGCCCCCGCCGCGCCGCCATGAGCTTCGCCGGGGACGCGTTAGAGAGCTTCACCGGGGACGCGTTGGAGGCGCCATGAGCTCGCCCGCCCTCGCCGCCATCGCCCCGAGCTCGAGCGGGTCCGCCATGGCTGCCACCGTCCCGAGCTTCGAGGCCGCGCGCCCTGGCTGCCACCGCCCCGAGCTCGAGCTCGCCCGCCATGGCCGCTGGTCGCCTGGATTCGGACGCCAAGGAGAGAGCGCGACAAAGGGAGGGAGGAGACGGAGGCCGACGGTTGCATCTGGGTCGAGCTCGTCCCCTCGATTTGGAGGTACCAGCTGAACCCGCATAATAGGGGGATATTCTAACCCAGGTCGATCCTATTCCACTTGACCCTCAAATCAAACAGGGGTTCATCTAGGTTCGACCCGGGATGACCCGAGATATCTTCCAAACCAAACACTACCTTAAGTTATGAAGATAGTAGTATGTAAGAATGGAGTTCATGTGAAGACATATGTAGATTATAAAGAGGAATTTCTTTTCTTTACTAAACTTACTAGATATGGCAAAAAAAATATCTCCTACAAAAATCTCTGTACTATACTCTCTCCGTTCTATAAAGATTGTTATTTTAGACTTTTCAGACATTATGTTTGACCATTCGTTTTATTTTAAAATTTTGTATCAATATTATTTATTTTATTATAATTTGGTTTATCATTAGAGATACTTTAATAATTATTAATTGATTTTGTATTTTGTATAAAATTTTTTGAATAAGACGGACGGTCAAACACAGTTTCTGAAAAATCTAAAATAATAGTCTTTTCGGGACGGAGAGAGAATGTACATTAGGTCCGCATCACACGTTGCATACAAGATATTTTTTTTCCCATAATACTGTTACATTCCAAAGCTCTGGTTTTTCACATACGTACATACCCGGTATGGTTGTGTATTTGTCGGCTTTTTTTTTGTTTTTACCTGCCAAGAAGATTTTGATTTACGGAAATGTCCAGGAGCGAGGTTGTACTCTCTCCGTCCTTTAAAAAATAACCCTCAGAAAACGTGTTTATAAAAAAATACGATTTTTTATAGGGACATTTAAAGGGATAGAGAGAGTATACTATACTACGGCTGGACGGCACATTCCAGGGGCAGGCACACGCGATTGGCGACATGCGGTGGAGAAGAGCCGGTGGCCGACCGTTTCTGACAGCTTCTACTGGTGCTGGAGCTGCCCTAACCCAAACAAAACACGGAGCGTGCCGCGTGCACGGCACAGACGGCAGGTGCAGCACTGCAGCAGCCAGCAGGGGTCGAAACGGCGTGGGTAAGCATCACCCAGCAGGCCGTAGCAAGCAACTAGCAAGGCAGAGAGCGTCCCGCGCGCGGCTAGCTCCGACGAGCTGCCACCTCCCAGGCGGGCCCCGTCCAAGCCGCCGCCGTATCAGAATCAGAACGAATGGCCTCAAAGGCTCAAACAAAGCAATAAGCATTACCCTCCTGTGGTCTGTGGATGGTCGAGATCACCTTTGTAGCCTTGTACCACAACAGTCCTGACTAAGAAATTTCAAATAACTACGTGCTCTCGGTCTCTGCGTTCTAAATTATAATCTATTTAACTTTTTATCTTAATTTTGACTACTCGTCTTATTTAAAAAAATTATATCAAAATAATAAAAATTAATATATTTTTTATCACTTCTTCAGGCACATGGTGCACCTCCCCCGCCATCTCCTCGCCTCCCCCTCCGCCGGAATCCACCACCTCCCGCCACCCCGGCACCCGCCACCCACCGTCGTGGCACGGTAGGCCCTCGCTGGAGCTCCGGCGAGGCCCTACTATGTCGCGGCGGCCTCCCTCTCCCCCTCCCCCTTCCCACCCCTACCCCCGGACGGCTTTCTTTCCCTAACTCTAGCGACCCAGCTCGCCATCGTCACCGTCTTCCCCAACTCTGGGGAGCCGCCCCTACCCTTCTTGGCCGCCTCCACCGTCGCCAGAACCCTAAAGCCGCCGCACAATCTTCCCCACCGCCTGGTCGGCCTTCCTCCCCTCGGTCGGCCCTTCTACACTCGGCCGGAGTTGGGGAAGAAGGGTGGCGTGGCTCGCCGGAGTTGGAAGAGAAGAAGAGAGAGAGAGGAGGAGGCCTACCTGCAGCTCTTCTAGTTGCGCTGCCGCTTGATCTGGCAGATCCGACAAGGCCGGTGAGCTCGGTGAGAAGGTCCCTGGGGAGGGGGGAGCTCGCCGCCGTCATCGCTAGTGAGTGGGAACTTGCTAGGGGGAAGAGAGAGAGAGAGCCGACGAAAGGTCGCTAGAGAGGGGGAGCTTGCCAGAGAGAGAGGGGGATCGGGCGGAACCGCTTAGTCGTGCGCGGTCTGCTTTTATCATTTAGGAAATAAAGCAAGCTACAAGAAAAGAAGTGATATTTTGATCTAATTTTTAAATAAGATAAGTGGTCAAATTTAGATTAAAAAAAATTCAAACGAACTATATATTAAAACGAAGGGAATATAACACAGCAGGCCTACCAAACTGTGGCCTTGACATCGTAGTTCTTGCAGTAGTTTACAGTTTTCAGAGAACATTTAACACCGCCGAAGTTGAAGAGTATTGTTTTTGCTGAGCACTTAAAACCGTGGCCTAAAATGATCTTCTGGCTCCAAGAGCCACCAACTTTTCTGCTCGTTTACCCAGTGACGGGCCCAATGCGTTCGTTTATCAAGTAGCGGGCCCAAAGGGAAGTCTATGTAGGCCCAGAACTATCATGGAATGTGGTTCAGGATCGTTTACTACTTCGTATTCATGGTCCAAAACACCAAAACGAAGTAATAATAGCCCAATAGAACACCTTAGCCCAGCTGCTCGGTTACTTTCCTGATCTCTTCTCTATCTCTACGACTAAAAAGCATGGAATTAACCCGTCTACCGGCAGCGTTAAAGCCTTCTCCTGCGAAATAAATTACCGCCCGGCACACGAGAAAAGCCAAAAGAAAAACACCGCCCGGCCCCGTGAAAAAATCTGACGCCTTCGTAAAAAAAAAAGGAAACTGCTACCCTACGTCGTCGTGGCCGCGCCGCCGAAACCGTCGCATCCTCGAGGCCGCCTTCCTACTCGCTGCCTCGACGCCATCAGACGGGATCCCGCCGGACGCGACGCCGCCTGCCTACCAACTTCGACACCGTCAGCCACTGTGGCCGCGCCGTCGTCGGAACCGTCGCTTCCTCGAGGCCACCTTCCTACTCGCCGCTCGACGCCATCAGACGGGATCCCGCCAGACGCGACACCGTCAGCCACCGCGGCCCAGCCGCTAGAACCGTCGCTTCCTCGAGGCCGCCTTCCTACTCGCCGCCTCGACGCCGTCAGACAGGCTCTCGCTGGACGCGACGCGGCCGCCGGACAGTCCGCCACTCAACGCTGTCTCCACGCCGACGGACATCACGCTGCCTCCACGCACCCCGAAGCTCCCGCTGCTGCTGCCGCTGTACGGGAACCGCTCGAAGGCCTCGAGCGCCCAACAGGTATGGCACAACTTCTCTGCTCCTCCGTGTAATCACCTCACGCACGCCTGCTCGGGCCGCAACTCCGACGGGCCACGACTTCGTGAGTGCGGCCGAGCACCCTCTTCGGCGGAGCTCGCTCCACCTCGTTCCCCTTCCTGCTACCGCTGCAAACACACACGAAGGTGTTGACGAGGCCACACCGTATATGCTTTGTTGCCGGGCCGAATCTGCGCCGGAGCCAAGCACCGTCGGCGCCAATGTTGCTTACGCTGCGGCAACGGTCTGCCGCCCTGCTCTGCTCTCCACTTCCTCGCTAAGGGCATCCAGACGCTGGAGCCACCTACACCTTCGAGCCACGCCGCGCCAAGACTGACGAACGTCGCCGGAGCCGGGCTCGTCGAAGCCGTCACCAGAACGCCGCGCGTCTCCACGTACGCCGGAGCCGAGCGCGGCCAGCCAGGTAGGGCAGCGCGGTCCGCGACTCCGCCTCTCCACGTACGTGAAGCCTCCGTGCTGGGGCCGAACACCGCTGTCCGCTGCTCTGCTTTGCTTCTCTCTCGCTCCGTGTTCCCTCCCAGCCGGTTGAGAGGATGAGAACGACCGAGTCATTCAGGGCTACTGCTGGCCATGTGTGAAAGAAAGTTAACTTGCTTTTCAAAGGCCCACAAGTGCTTTCCTTCTACTAGATGTTTGCACTAAGCTGAAATTTGTACGATTTTTTTTTGTTTCTACAGTAATGAAAAGGCAGATCACCTGTCACTATGTTGCCCTCAAAAACGTTTGTGTCTGGTTGTTATGGGAGGCTCACTGAATTTTTTTTTTCAAAAATCTGACATAGCTCACTAAATTTTGTAAGGATGAGATAGCAATTTGTCCATTACCATCACTAATCAATTCATGTTGTCACTCAATTAATAGAAGATGACACGTATATAATCACTGCTGCTAGATGAGCAGATCAAACAAGCTACGATCAGCATGTCAAGCTAGGTAAATATTTGCATATCTACTAGAATCATCAAGAACATTGGACGTGTACTATATTTACATGGGGAAACTTAGTTAACAATTACATATTTTATTTAACATGCTCCATGCTCATAAACTATCTGAATGTATTTAAATTATATTCACAATAATACTATATTAACTTAGGTACCATTTTAATGCTGTTTGATCAACATTAATACTATTTTATCGTTGATTGATTGATGTGCAATTGCTTCACTAAAGTCATATATAGTTTTCTCACAGATGGATCGAACTGAAAACAACAATCCTAGCACTCCATTTGTAGACCTGTCAAACAATACTAATCCAGAGCCACATGCTAAAACACGTAAAGCGGAATCGCAAAGCGCCAGATGTGTAGCAATGTCAGAAGAGAAAAGGAATGAAATAAATATGAAACAGAGAGAGAGGAGCAAGACAACAAAAGAAAGTGTAATCTATGCAACACGGGTCATTAATAGGTGAGAATGCTCCAAAAAACGTATATTGCTCGTATTACACCACATTTTTTATATGGTCATGGAACAATTTGTAGGTGGTCAAGATACATCGAACAAGGGAAACGAGGATCCTAATAGAAATAGTGATCGGCTCCATAAAAACAATTCATATCAACACCATAGTGTGGATATTGAGAACATATCTACTCAAATATTAGGTGTTGTTTATTTAACTTGTGGTAAGCCAACTTAAAAATTAGATCGTTAATATTGTGTATTATGCTTTTGATAATGAAATTATTATAATAAAACATTGACTAACATTAACTAATTCGACAAGAAAATGATCTTTTTAATTGGTGTTTGGGTCGTAACTTTAGGTAAAAGTAGGTATTCCTGTCTTGATGACCCACATGGCCAAAGAGAAAAAAATGCATGTATAGCCGGAAGTGGTGTTTGTTATATTTGTACATGTTTCCGTTCCAACCTACGGTCACTCACCTAGTTTTTTAAAAAAAAAAGAAAAGGAAAACTCCTCGAGCTCGCGCCGACGCCCCTCCGCCCTCCCCCATCATGGCGGCTGCCGCGTCCTCCGCACGTGGCCGACGGCGAAGCAGCCGTGCTCGGGCCCCCGCCGTTGGAGACGACGATGGCGAGGAGCATCACTTCAACCCCTTCCTCGAAGCTGCGCCGTCCGCCTCCTCAAAGTTTCAGTTCAGGTGCGTGCTTCGTGCTTCGTTTTGCTTGCAGATGCTCTGCCTTTTTCTGTCTGTGTTGGCTCGTCCTGGGATTTCGACTTCACTGGGCTGGGTTCCGCGGATCTGTGCACAGGAACGTGGCATCGCGCGCGCGGTGGGTGGAGGAAACCGGCGCTGCAGAGGTGGTGGAGGAGCAGGGGCAACCTGTGGCTGACCACCGGTGTCACTCGGGCCGGCAAGCTGTACTACAACGTTGAGGAGATCGGGTACGCCAACTGTTCGATGAAAAGCCGTGTCTATGCAACATTTGATTGTACTGGCCCTATAGTCACGCTGTGGTGTGCAAGTGTGCATCCAGCAGACCAGCACAAATGCTGCGCTGCGTGAATCTCTGGAGCCATTTTCTACTAACGTATTATGCATAGATTGCTTGCCATTGACTTTATTTTTCGTGGTACTCGAGTTTGCTAGTGAAAGCTTATTTTTCTGATGAAACCATTCCAGGTTCTTGGCTGAAAGAGGCGCCTTGATTCTTCTCAATGACAAGGATGAAACCATAGGAATTGAAGGCATCTATGGGAAGCTTGCTGGAGGAAATTATGGGTGCTCCTGGGATACCTTCCAGGCTTATAAGCACTTGAAATCGCTTGGATATATCGTTGGAAGATTTGGTGTTCCTTGGGCAACGAAGCATAATGGTACTTGTGACACTGATCAGAGCTTAAATAAATTTGTAACCAAGGCCACGCCTTTCACCAACCGGCATATGTGGATATTGCAGGTGGGGATTCGTTTACCCCCCCTGAATTTGACCTTGAAAAAAACAAATCAGAGCTTAAATAGAGTTGACAGAGCCTCCAGTGACATAACCAAATTGCTCAAGGAAAAGCAGATTAAAGGGATATCTCCATCTTTTGAAGTTTATCTTCCAAATAGCAAGTTCAAAAAGTCATCCCCAGGCCCCCCTTCTTTCCTCATATGTCTATTAAGGTAATATCAATCCTTTATCAGCTCAATTAATTTCATGCTTGTAGATTCAAAGCAGTTTCATTTTTCGGCAGTTCATCTTCTGTGGATCTTTCAGTATTTGGGTAGCAGGGTACATCCTCATTTCAGGCTTTTCTTTCATTAATGGCTATCTTTTTGTAAATTTGAATGCATAATTATTTTCGTCGGTGGGAAGGGGGGATATCTTCTTCATTGGAACATCTGAACATGTTAGTGCACCCCCCCCTCCCCCCCCGGCCCAGGTTTCATGGAGGCCAAGGGTGGCTCTCCCTGGTACACATGGCTCAAATTTCATGGAGGCTAAGGGTGACTCTGGGCCTCTGGCATGCAGCTCTATATAAATGGAATTCTTGCGCTTATGAATCTATTTGCAGTGATCCCCATCTGTTACCTGTATGAGCTCAATTGATAACTCAGCTAATTGGACTGTCTTGCCAAGTTGCTGTCAAATTATATAATCGATCATCATTTCTTGTCTGCATATTCTCTTTGCGTTTGTCAATTGCAACTTATCACATTTTCTTTTTTTGGCAAACTTTTTTCTCCAAAGAAAGAAATAGATGAAACTGGGCTGGAGTCTAAGATTTAGTGCTAAGAGATAAACTGCAAAAAAATGTTGTCATATAAGTCAAGGGTCACTGCTTACGGATAAAACCAGCATCGTAGAAACCAGGGATGATCTCACATGCTCTGTTGATACATGTTTCTAGAACAACTTTGGCATACAATCCCATAAGAAAGACATTGATTTATTATTTTTTCAATCCTATTGCAGGGGTAAACCACCCTCAAGGGTTGAATTGGAAGCAGTGGAAAACAGTTTCGGGGGCATTCCTCTGAAATATTGTCATGTGGCTAATGGACGGGTCAGCTTTCTCTGCTTTGATGAGGTTACACTTCCAAGTTTGCCCTGATGGGTAGCAGTAGAACATGTAACATATATAGCATGATAACAACAACCAGATCTTCATTCATCATTTTACGGAGCTCAGTTGCAACAATTCTTCTTCTGCTTGTCAAAGCATGGTCAATTGGTCTGAAGCCTCATAATACGTGAAATGATAGATCTTGAGCTGAATGGGTCTTGTTGAATCTTGATCCACTAATTTATATATCTTATATGGTACTCCAGCCATCCCGGAACGATAAGCATATTTTGATCATGAAAAGGTCAAACAAAAAAAATATTTTGACTGTCTTACTATATATTGTCATTTGCTAAAGAATCAATATAACCTCAGTGACAATTCCAATACAGATCCACTGATACAAGTTTCATGTCCTAAACCTTATGGATTGAATAATTGTTGGTTAAAGTTTATATAAGTTAACTTTATACTGTTCAAAATATGATCATCATCTGCAACAGAGGCAAATATGATTATCATTCTGGAACATAAGGAGTATATGGATTCATGCACAAAATCTCTTTTGCAGAGATCAGTTACACAAGTGCTTGCTTTTATACTCGATTACTGATTATCACATGCATAATTGCAGAGCCATATGTTTTGCAACCCAAGAAATTGACATTTTTAAAATGAAAATACATAAACAAGCACAAAATCACACAATGAATGGACTGATAATTAAATCTGCAAGGCAGAAATCTGCTGATGCAAACAAAAGTCAGTTGTATATAGGTGGGATGCTGAGCATTGGACTGACAAATGACCAAATACAAACCCAACAAAACAATCTTGCAGCTCATAATCTCTGATAATGCACACAATTTCTGAACGTTGATGTGAAGATGGACATCTCTCAAATACAAACGCTACAAAATAATCTTGCAATTCATCCTTGAAATTTGGTACAGAAATGACAAAGGACCTCAGCTTCAGAACAGTGACCTATGCATTCACACAATAACACTTTCCTACTTACTGTTTTTCCCCTTTATAAAAAATTGAAGTATTAACTTTCAAAAATATTAAAGTTTGGAGTTCTTGCAGTATCAAAGTCCAGCAATTTGTTGTACAGTCCAGATTGCATGTTGGAACTTGGAAGGAGAAATCGTGTCTAGCCTTTGCTTCTTATTCAACCGCAACAAATGCTACTCACTTCCTCGGCTTCAGATTCTCGCGTGTACTAAGGGTGTCAGGAACTGAACAAGCACCACTTTCATTTTCTAGTTGCGTCCCGTTCTGAGAATCTCCAACATCACTGGAATGGATCATTTTATCTGGTTGCTCCGCTAGAGCAGCGTCTGTCTGCCTGTCTATCCAGTTCGTTTCTTATAGGCTTTTCATATCTGAAATTGGTCAGAAAAGGGCAATGGAATTAAAAAAAGAATGCTCTTGAAGTTAAAGATCATAGAACCATAAAAACAGAACTGCTCATGTTCTACTTCTACAACTGCCTTTCAAATTAACCAACTTGGAAGCTACAATTATATCGGTATTCGGTAACTCCATATATAGCTGTAATAGGCAAAACATAGAGCATTTCAGTCAGAACCATCACCATGTTAGCTTATCATTCAAGTAGGCTATGTGAGATTAAGTAGATTTTCTCCTCGCCATAAATCATGCCACCATGTGTCAACTGTAACTGTTTAATATATAAGCTCTAATGTGACATACTTCCTTCTATTGATGGACTAACCTCAAAACCCATACTATCCTGGGAATTTTATAGTAAAATAATTCAAAAAATCTTCAAAGATTTAATTTGAGCTATGTTCTTAACATTTAACAATGCAATGACGCTACTAAGGTGCTTGCTTTTCAATCAAAATCAGCAACAAATCATCAAGCATTCTAATGGTTCATGAGCATGTCAACTAATTGTGACAAAGGCAACAAAGAATTCAACATCAATGGATTATCATGCATTTAAAGAATTGAAGATGGCATTTCAACCGAATGCAAGCGTTTCATACTGGGTTGGAGATTCAGGATTGCAGCACTTCTGATCCTCAACTTGGGTTTCCTGACCGATATCTTTAACCTTTTCATACAAAACGAATTTATCATTTACCCATACACACTACAGAACTGTACGTGCATCATTCATAGAATGGTAGTACTCTCTGAAAGCCTGGGGGGATAAGAGAAAGAAAAGGAGGCAAAGTTATGTACATTTGCTAGCAAGATCAGTTTGTGTGAAAAGTCAAAACAATGGTCTCAGGAACAACGATTTCTCCATGATGTACAAAATGACATCATTGCTAGTGTGGAAGTAAAACACACATGTACTCCAGTGATGCTAATCTTAACAGCCTGCTTCCTATCAGTAAGATCATTGATTATTTGATTTGTATATTGACACAACATCAAGTAGCATCTGTGAAACAAATACCAGAGGGTCAGCGTCTATGGCCAAAGCTATGTAGGGAAAAGGAGCAGCCGGGCTGGTTCTGGTGCTTGTATGTACACCAGGTGCTCCAGCACACCCGCCTCTGCCTGCAGCCGCTGCTGCTCGTCGTCCTCCCCTGTAGTACCCGCCTCCGACCTCTTTGACATGGCCGACGGCGGTGGCGGCGGACGCCCATCTGCTGTTGTCCCTATCCTCACGACCAAATTGGGCCCTGCTGTTTGGACGGGGAACAGAGGCCTCGTTCGCGGCGCGGCGTGGAAGTATTTTGGGCTGCAGTGGCGGAGCTGGTGAATCTTGGGGCATGTTTGGACTTTGGACACGACCCTGGATAAATTGCCTGGGCTTTTCAGGTACCAGTAAGTTGCCTGTTGTTGATAGCAAAAAATGCCTGGTCAGGCAGGAGATCAGTGGCGATGGCGAAGCTAGAGCATGGGCATTTGCCTTATGGTGTTCTAGGGATGCATTTTTTTTTAAAAGGGAATATATTAATATCCCAGCCTCTGCATTGATCAATGTATATAGCTATTCATTATTACAGACTCAACTCAGCTCGAAACAAGAAACTTAATGTACCTCAAACACAAAGTTTTGTAACATACTGACTCAAACAGTTTGAATGAAGGAAACAACTAGATAGCAATTCTATTGCTAATATCTCCAGCCGTGTGTAGAAAACACTTCCATTGCGGCTGTCTCAAGAGTCCTGCATCCTAACATCAATATATGACGAGCTTCCTCCTCCTGAAGCAGCGACCAAAAGCGGATCCAGTATGTCGCTCTGAATAATACCTACAAATATGATGGTAGTGTGGTTTTATTAAATACAACATCATTACGGGTCAGCCAAAGAACCCAGCATATTGCAGCAGCACCCACTAGTACTTTAGCTCTCAACTGTTTGCTTACCCGTTGCAACCAACCCATAAACAAACTATGGACATTATTTGGAGGATCCAGATTAAAAGTGATTTGGACTAATCTCCACATAAATTTAGCAACATGACAGTCAAAGAAGAGATACTGTATCGACTCGTCTGAGCAGCAGAACGAACAGTTCAACTGACCTTACCAACGACGTTTGGCAAGATTATCTTTTGTTAGAACTACCCCCTTGTACAAATACCATAAAAAAAAATCTTAATTTTAAGAGGTAACTTCAATCTCCAGATACCTTTGTTATATGGCAAGACATGAGTATTTAGTAAAGCTCGATATATGGAATGGACCGAGAAAGACCCATTCTGGTGTAAACCCCATACAAAACGGTCTCTCTGATTAGTAAGATTAACTTGCACTATCATGAGCACCACATTGTGTACATGCTTGTAAGTTGGTACCCATCAGAGATCTTCTAAAAGCTACATTAAGTGGTGTTGTAGACAACACCATTCGAACCGAAGCACTCTTCTTTCTAACAATATTATATAACGACAGGAAAGATCGTTTTTAAAGGACGTGGCGCAACCCATGCATCCTCCCAAAACCGAATCTGTGACCCGTCCCCATACTGAAACCTGCCCATCGCTAGAATTCATCCTTGACCTTCATTACTCCAGTCCAAAACTGAGAATCCCCGGGCATGTGTTGAAACCTGTGTTAGTTCTTTATACCTTAAGTATTTCCTTCTGAGTATTTGTTGCCATAAACCTTCTCCATTCAAAAGTTTAAAAAGCCACTTACTTAGGAGACCCTTGTTCTGAATATGGAGATTCAAAACTCCCAAACCTCCTTGGTCTTTTGGTGTACACACTACCTCTCACTTAGTTAATCTGTATTTTTTCTTATGCTCGTCACTCTGCCAAAAGAAACGGGATCTAAAGTAGTCTAATCTCTTCAATACTCCCTTAGGTATATCAAAAAAGGACATCATGAACATTGGAAGGCTACTCAAGACTGAATTTATTAGAACAAAGCAGTCCTCCTACTGATAACACCTTACCTTTCCATCTATTCAATCTTTTTTGGAACCTCTCTTCCACATGACACCAGCCCTTGTTTAATAACTTTCGATGGTGCATAGGAATTCCTAGATATCTAAAAGGCAAAGATCCTACATCACACCTAAATATTTGAGTATACTTCACTTGGTCTGCCTTGGCCGCTCCATAGCAAAAAAGTTCGCTCTCATGGAAGTTAATCTTAAGTCCAGACAATTGTTCAAAAGCACAGAGCAAAAGCTTCAAATTTTTTGCCTTCTCAAGATCATTATCCATAAAGAGCACAGTGTCATCCACATATTGCAGGAGTGACAGCCCTCCATCTACCAAGTGTGGAACGACTCCCTGAACTTGTCCCACCTCTGTTGCCCGTGAAATGATTATCACCAACATATCCACCACTATATTAAACAAGATTGGGGATAACGGATCACCCTGTCGTACCCCTTTTCTCGTTTGAAAGTAGTGGCCTACCTTGTCATTCACCTTTATTGCGACACTCCCTCTAGACATAATCCGATTAATCCATTCGCACCATATAGGTGAAAATCCTTTCATGCGTAGAACTTGTTGAATAAAAGGCCACTTAAGTTTATCATAATCTTTTTCAAAATCTAATCTTAAAATCACTCTATCTTATTTTTTCCTATGCAATTCATGGATTGTTTCATGTAATACAACAACCCCTTCCATGATATATCTACCTGGTACAAAAGCGGTCTGAGTTGGCCCTATCAGTTTGTCGGCAATTCTTAGGATTCTGTTGTTTAATACCTTTGTAAAAATTTTGAAGGACACATTCAGGAGGCAAATCGGCCTATATTGTTGTATGCGTACTGCCTCTGAAACTTTGGGTAACAGAGTGATCACACCAAAATTCAAGCTATGTATCGGCAATCTCCCTGTGTGGAATTCATTGAAAAGGCACAAAAGGTCCGTCTTAATCACGTCCCAAAAGAATTGGTAAAATTCTACCGAGAAAACCATCCGGACCAGGTACCTTATTATGTTCCATATCAAAGATTGCCACTCGAATTTCTTCCTTACTGAATGGTGCCACCAAGGTCTCATTCTCCTCAATTGATACTTGAGGTATATCATGCCTCAAAGTTTCATCCATTGAGAATGAGTTTGGTAAATGCGATCCAAACAGCCCTTTATAATACTCCATTATATAGTTTGCCAGATCAGTGTCCCTAACAATAGTTCCCTCTTCTTGTTCTAATTGTATTATTTTAGTTTTCCTACTCCTCCCATTTGCTAGCATATGAAAGTATTTGGTATTATCATCCTCTTGCGGAAGGTTTGTTGCTTTTGATCGTTGGAGCCAGTAAATCTCCTCTTCTCTTAGCAATGTAGCTAACTGCCCTCTGAGATGATGCCAATTTTCGATCTCTTCTGGAGATAAAAGATATGTTTCTGTTTTTCTGTCATAAAAATCTATCTTAGTTAACAGATTTGTTTTTTTCTTGTTTTGTGAGACTGAATTTTTCTGCCCAACCTCTTAGAAAACATCTCACCCTTCTAATTTTATTCTACCACTTATCCATAGGCGACGCACTCCTTATTTTCTGATTCCCAGACCCCTTTTACTAGATAAAAAAAAACCAGCTCTTGTTAGCCCTACGTGATCCTGAACCTGCTGATTGCTAGCTAGCTAGCTAGCTTGCTTGCTCGGCCGACTGCGATGTGTTTCTGGCCTGCAGCTCAGCAGCTGCAGTGCGGGAGGCCAGTGCTGCTGGCCAACTGTCCTCATCCGCCAATGCGACCATAATCCGGTAATCCACCGACCAGCCGGCCGTGGAGGCGTTGGTGCGGGCCGCCCTTGGCGGCTGGTGGCAGCGGGCTGCGGCGCTGCGCCTCCGATTTGCGAGGCTCCACCGGCAGCGGCGGCGTGGTAGCGCCGAGTGCCGCACTCTAGTGGACGCCGCCGGACGCAGACGCGCCCGTGCGCTCAGTGCCTCGGCGGCTGGGCCGGTTGGGAGACTTGAGGGATTTTGGCCCAATTCCTTAGGTCTCCTTCAGATTGGGCTAAATTTCTTGAGAGTTTTGAGCCACTTGAGTTCTTGAAGGCTGTGTTACTGCTGGATTGGAAAAATTCCAATTGACCTTTGTGAACTATCATCCAAGTTCACGTTTTCTCTCTAAACTCTAAAACCGAGTAAATCACATTTCTGAACTTTTAAAACCGTCATTTTACCTCCCTGATCGGTCATAGATGGTTCTCAAAGTATGCTTTATCATTTTACCTCCCTGATCGGTCATTTTTTTTTATGTTTTACTATGATTTTTTGAAAATTTAGCCAAAATAATAAAAAAATATATTAAAAAAAGCAAAACCGCATTTACAAACCATCCATGACGTCAGGAGGTAAAACAAATGGTTTTAAAAAGGATTTTATAGTTTAAGGAGGAAAATAAACTTCGACAACTGTTTAGGAAGGTAAGATGGACCTTTTTTGGGTGGATTTGCATCTCTACCCTTAGTGGGGGTGGAGCTGAAGTGCTAGTTGGGCCGGCTAGACTTCATTACGTGGGATAAAATTGATATTACCTGTTGCAATTGTTTTGCTTTGATGTTTCATGCGTTTGCAATGGTTTTCAAGCGTTTTTCAAATTTTCTAAGTGTTTGTTGAGCACGTTTCAAGTGTTTAATTTGTCTGACGTATATTGGTAAGTGTGTACGCGCTCGGGAAGCGGGAGGAGGGCGCGAGCGGTCTCGGCGTGCAGTCCGGCGGCGGCGTGGTCGACATCCAGACGACGTGGGTCCCACGTTGCCACGTTGGCGCGAGAGCTGGGCATGGAGAGAGCAGGTACGCGTGCGGAAAACAGAGAGCGGCGCTGTCGTCCGGACATGGAAGTCTGTCCAGACGTACGAGCACTAGCTCTGCGGGACGTCCGGGCGCTAGCTCTCTGTCCTATTCCCTATTCCTTCCCTCCCTAGATGTACTCTCGTCGGCTGAGCTGCGCGCGTTGGGACTAAAGTGCCGCCAAGTCGTCGTCGTGAGAGGCCAAGTGGAGACGAAGACGACGCCAGCAGCAGCACGCACGCGCTCATGCGGGCGTGTGCTTCGGTTGCTTTCATTCCTTCCAGGCCCCTGCCGGAGGCGGCCGACGGGACGCCGCGCCAAGCATCCTCCAGCTGGCACGGAGCTGGGCATGGTCGGCATCCGACGCGGCGGCGGCCGAGCTGAGCTGAGCTCAGGCACGTCGCGAGAGCTTTATTCTGTAGTGTAGCTGCGCCTGCGCGTTCCTTTCAGCTGGGCGAGAACTTGACGCCGATCGATGCAGCAGGCGCGGCACGCCGGGCGCGCATGCGGCTCTCGGTCCATTGACCTACTCGCGACTTGCATCGCATGGTCGCTTTTGCCGTAGTTAAACTCTGTTGAAAAGAAGGGTTAAAAGGTTTTTGACTTTGGTTAGGGCCGAGACGAAAATGTTGTCTTCCTTTCCTCCTGCCACAGAAAGACCACGACACAGTTTGGATCGACGGCGACGACTTTTAATTTGCTTGTCTTCGTCGACGGCGGACGGACTGCAGCGTTTCCAATGATTTTGACCATCTATCTGTACTGTGTGGCTGGATCGGCCTTTAGCTAATTTGATTTGAGTTATGATGATGTTGTAAAAAAACAAAGTCTTTTTTATCCTTGTCACCTCTAGTTTTCGTACACGTAATTAAGTATGCGTAGGCTGCTTGTCAACCCTCTCCAAGCTCACTAACCGATAGTTAATTTGACTGCAGATCATGTTCAATTCGTCGTTCAGTTCCTTCCATTATTTGCAGTCCTATTCAGCTGGTTGAAAACAGAACCTGATTTTGGTCGATGTTAACTTATTGCGAGAGAAAAATACCGTTTCGTATTTGAAAACAAGCGTTGACTTGTTGTGGCGCCTTCTTTTTGATTGTTGCAGCTAGCTGGCAGTACGTATGCTAGCTAGCAGTACCAGTACATACCTACAGATCTCTTTGTATAGCCGTGTGCTAATCTCCTGCTGACATCGGAGTGCGACACATTGCTGCGTTGGTCTACGTAGCTAGCTAGGCGCCTGCTTAAATTTATCAGCAGCATAGTGCCTCTACCATGGAGAGAGAGCACCTAACCGATCTTTCGTATCTTATAAAATACAAAGGCGATGAGATATATATGACCCAAAAGGAGCTCGATCGGGATTTGATGCCGTGCACAGTTGGATGCTCGTGCTCCATCATACGCGCGCACAGACACTCATCTCACCTACCAGACGCCATGTTTGATTTGATTCCCGTTCCGAGGCAGAGCGAGAGATGTGTGTTAGTAGTTCTCTATATCTTCAGGGATAGCTTAGCCCAAGAATTGATGTCTGATCCCAGGCTAACCCACGTCCTCACGATCCTAGAACGCACGCACAAGAATCCGCCGAAAAGCTGCCCTCGATCTCCCTCGAATAAACAATTAACGATCTCTTATATATGGTCACGTTTAAGATTACCTCAACGCAATTAAGGGATTCAGATGATGATGATTATGCAATTGACCCACGTACATTTTAGACTACTCATTGAGAGCAAGTAATTATGCATTTGACATTAATTTTCAGTCTGTTCTAATTAATAAAAGACTAGAGCACGTACAGCAACATGAATTAAACAACAACAAAAACTGGATTGTCCTACCGGTATTTTATTTTCTGAACCTATATATGCAGGCATACAGAGGCCGGCCCTAATAGTATGCACATCGGTTCTTCTCTTCTTTTTAACAAAATAACCACTCCCTGTTCTAAATCATAAAACATTTTATTTTTTATATATAGCTAGCTTTTATTATGTCCATATATCTAGAGAAATAAATATAAAATATCTTACAATTTAGAACAATAGAGTAGCAGATATGTTGGATCGTTGCACTAAATCGTCTTAGCGGGTTGCTTTTTGCCTAACCCTTGTGTGTGCTCAATTTGGATGGCTATATGTGGGATTTTTGAGGTCTCAAACTCGTTTGGTATCTTGAAACTATTACAATTTTTTTTGCTTTTTAGTAATGAAATTCGGTTCATCGATAGTGGAAAAAATGTTCATTGAACAAATGTCTTGCTCGACGGCCAGTTGATACTAGCCATCAATCTTGAATGGGTGACTCTCAGCGAACTACAAACACAACAATCGTGCACCGTCGTATCTATCACGGGCCCTTTATATTAACCTATACCATGATCATTACTAGCCATCGAAGAGATGCAGATATGTAGCTTGGGCCCACATGTTATGGATGAAAAGACAACAGAAGAACCACTCTTAAAAGCGTCTACAATGGAGGGAAGTAAGGGGTGGTAAAACCCTGCTACTAACTAGTAAGATACATTGTAAAGAAGAAAGAGCTAACAGGTAGTATCACCATCCCGCAGTAGCACTACTACCCGGTAACAAGAATAAAAAAAAATCAAATATACTCTATCACCGTTGCAAGCGGAACTAAGAAAGTGGAAAGAGAGCGGGAGTTTGATGCTCGGCTGATTTTTTTTTCTTTTATCATATGTACATTGTGCTGGTGGTGTGATGCTTATTTTTACCTGCTCTCTGGCCCCATCTTATTACCGATGTCGACAAAATACATTGCGCCTGTCCTAATTTCTATATGTCGGTGAATAGCATAGCTACTCCCTCATTTTTATCCCTTACGAGACGTATTTCCTTTTGTTAGGAGTTGAAAAGGCCAATTACTCTATTAACATACAACATATTTATAATTGATGTGGTACAAATCAACAACCATGGCCAATCGAAATGGACCTTGTAAATTTCCAATATGAGGATGATCAGGAAGCCATGCATTCCTCGATATACCACTGTAGGGATTTGGAGCCGGCCAAAATCTGCCCTTTTGGTGCTTTCCATAGCCGTGATGTTGACGTTGCTGATGTAGGGATTGGCGCTAAGCCGCTAAATAAAGCCTTATCAGTCGCTGCCGCTGCGCGCTGAATTCAAAGCAAGCAAGCAACGCGCGATTAAAAATGGCATCCGGCCGCTGCCGAAAACCGTTCAGGGGCCTCCGTGGTTTCTCCTCGCTTTCCGCAAAGCTGATTGGCAAAACCACAGCACGGAGTTGGTTCCTACTCCCGCGTGCGTCCATGGTTTTTGCTGCGTTGCCGACGCTTACGCATGCAGCGTGTTGTTGCCTTGCTGGGTTAGCATAGAAGAAGCAAAATTCATGGGGCACCCCATGCCATGCCTCCTCTTCGTTGTAAAACTCAGTCACAAATAAGGACTGAAGTTGTCATTGAGCAATTGACTACTAATTCTGAAAGAAAAATGCACCAAATCAGCTAATGGTAAGCCGCAACAGAGAAAACCACAAGCATCATGTCATAGCATTTTATATATCAGTTTTCGGGAAAATTAATTATACTCTTAAGAGCATGTGCTCTCACACATGCATCTATTGAATCTGCATTAAGATGTGTGTGCATACATCTCAATGAAGATCCAATAAGTACATGTGTGAGAGCACATGTCCTAAGAGTAAAAAACCGCATATCTCAATTTTCCTATATTCCAAGCGCCTAAACTTTTGGAAGATTTTAGGCAACACTTTTATACCATTGACTAGTAAAACTAGATTGTTATTTTGTGAGGATCACGCTACGCGCGAGTGGTAGGAGCCGGTGGCTTGCTCCATACTGATAAGCGTTCGAGTCCTGGACTCGACGCTCGTTCCTCACCTGGAGATTTACTCTCCAAATAAATCAGTCTCTGCTTGGATAGT
This sequence comes from Eremochloa ophiuroides, assembly GCA_038502445.1. Taxonomy (NCBI): domain Eukaryota; kingdom Viridiplantae; phylum Streptophyta; class Magnoliopsida; order Poales; family Poaceae; genus Eremochloa; species Eremochloa ophiuroides. Next base: position 5,218,541 of record JAHLJS010000006.1, read on the forward strand.
CCAAGTACCTGCCTCTCACGCGTGGCGCCACAAGGGGAATGCAACGCGCCCGTTGCCTACGGAGTCGACGATTCCGGTGATCTCAAGAAGGACGCGGTTTCGGTCTGTGTGTAGTTGTAGGTCTGTCTGTACACAGTGTGGTGTGTGTGGGGTGCGTGTTGTAGAGTGGGTGTGCGTGTGTATAAACAGATACTACAGCTGTACCCAGATGAGAGGCATAAAAAAAAATTTGTTATTTTGTGATGTGTTATTTGTCTTTGTGTTATGGTATATTCTTATTTTTTTTTGTCAAATAATTATAAATTGTTAATTATTTTTGTTGCAACGAACAAAATCTACAGTTCTAGTATAAAATATATGTAATAACAATCGTCTACTTCAGACACCACAATTTTAGTAAATCCCTTGTATCTTAGTATAAACCCGTACTTGCCAATACGATTGCAGTTTGAAGCTAGGAGCAGCTGGGCGTACCTACGATGTGTTCCAGACGACGACGGCACCAGAAACAGCTGATAACGAGGATTATAGTAGGACATTGCTGGGCGTCGAATTACACTGCAGCTTCGGGTGCCCGGTGGTCTGACGACGCTGGTATCGAGTTCGTATCATGAGGTGGATAATCAAATCAAATGGCCGTGTCCGGGCCTCGCGATCGGTGAGCAGAGACCATCACAGCGGGCCATTCTTAATGCTCCGCGCGCGATGGCGTCTCGAAAAGGTAGCGCCATTCTTTTATGGTTATGGATGCGGTGGGTGTTGAGATTCGGGGGCAGGCAGCTAGAGCTAGACAAAGTCATCGTCCATGGTGAGAGGGCTCATCGCTGCTCTTGTTTTTTAGCCGCCGATGGCCTCTCGGAGGTCAAACAAACAAGTCGACTAGCTAGCTAGCTATCTGCTTAATTGTCCTAATCAGACGCCGGCAAGTCCATGATCCGCTCTGTCTGTCACCACGCATGCATTAGCATTACTCTACTCTAAGCTACTCCACCCCCATGATTCAGGAACAACGGAGTTGTAAAATCAACATGGCGACGGAGACATGCACCCACCGCGACGAAGAAGAAAAAAAGGTGATCCTGATCCTGTAAGAAAATTCCCGGACATGCGAGCCTGTTCAGCTCGTCTCGTCCCTTGGCAATTGGCATCCTGGCTGACATGCTGTGAAACGAAACCGGCAAAAATATTCCCCAGGGGATTTCGCTGGCGCCAAACCACCAGCAACGCCATCGGCGTGCGCGGCCATGAGCTCCGATCGCGCCACGGGATTAAACAAACAGAGCGGGATAAGGCGCCCCATCTGTCTGTCCGCACGATTGCAGGAAGCACCATGCCTGCTCCATCAGCCGGCCGGCGACAAGTGACAGCAGGAGCTCATTGTTGCCGCGGGAAACAGCTGGACTCCGCGGTGCAAATTCCGTATCGCTAGCAGGATCAGCGCGCTCCCAGGCCAGCTCCCTCCTGCTGCCCATTGCTCAAGCTCACACGGCTCAATGAGTTGACTGGGAAAAACGGATTAATTAGCAAATTGATCAGTAGTAGGTTGAGCACTCGCGCTTAGGCTAAAGCTCCCTGCTTTATTATTATATCATTTGATTTGCAGCAGCGGAAAGTCAGGTCGCCTCCCCTCCCCCTCTGCTCTGCTCTGGACCCTCCATCCCTTCCCACACCTTTTGACAATTTCTGCTGGTTTCACACGAGTATATATACTCGGCTTGCCTATATATGCCACCCCCTCACACTTGGCCGGATCGATCATCACAGCACAGCACAGCCTCCTCTGCCTTGGCTTGCTCATTCCTTCCTCGAGCTAGCTGCCACTGCACTGCAAATCCATCCATCTTGGATCTTGCAGTTGCAGTGCAGGCGTCGCATCGTCAGGGAGTCCTCCTGTGTGCACACTTGCACCGTCCACTTGTGCGAAGAAGCGCCATGGGTGGCAAGCTGTTGCTGGGCGGCGCGAGCCAGTGCCACGCGGCGGCGGCGGCGGCTCCCCTGTCAAAGGTTGCAACCTCCGGCCTCCACGGCGAGGACTCCCCCTACTTCGCCGGGTGGAAAGCCTACGACGAGAACCCCTACGACGCCGCCTCCAACCCGGGCGGCGTCATACAGATGGGCCTCGCCGAGAACCAGGTCTCCTTCGATCTCCTGGAAGCGTACCTCAGGGACCACCCGGAGGCCGCGGGCTGGGGCGGCGCCGCCGGCTCCGGCTCTGGCGTTGCCAGCTTCAGGGACAACGCGCTGTTCCAGGACTACCACGGCCTCAAGGCCTTCAGGAAGGTGAGCTAGCGCAGCCAACGCGCCAAAAAACGTGCTGTCCCTCCCCTTCTCGCTCGTAGTGTCCTGGCTGGATGGAACGTGGACAAGTGCAACGTACTGACCAGACCTTACCGGCGTCGTCATTTGCTTGCAGGCGATGGCGAGCTTCATGGAGAAGATTCGCGGCGGCAAGGCCAGCTTTGACCCCGACCGCATCGTGCTCACCGCCGGCGCCACGGCGGCTAACGAGCTGCTCACCTTCATCCTCGCCAACCCCGGCGACGCGCTGCTCATCCCTACTCCTTACTACCCTGGGTAAGCTAATTAAACCACATCAAGCATGCTGCATGCATGCACAGTCCTCTACTACACAGACATACACTGCTCTAGCTTGTTCTGACCATGGCGGCTGCATGCCTCTGCTTTGGTTTGCAGTTTCGATAGGGACCTGAGGTGGAGGACCGGGGTGAACATCGTGCCGGTACACTGCGACAGCAGCAACGGGTTCCAGGTCACGGTCACCGCGCTCCAGGCGGCGTACGACGACGCCGAGGCCGCGGGGATGCGCGTCCGCGCCGTGCTGCTCACCAACCCGTCCAACCCGCTGGGCACCACCATGGAACGCGCCGTGCTCGAGGACGTGCTCGACTTCGTGTCCCGCAACAACATCCACCTCATCTCCGACGAGATCTACTCCGGCTCCGTCTTCGCGGCGCCGGACCTCGTCAGCGTGGCGGAGGCTCGTCGAGTCCCGCTCCGGCGCCGCCGCCGGCGTCGCGGAGCGCGTCCACATCGTGTACAGCCTGTCCAAGGACCTGGGCCTCCCGGGGTTCCGCGTCGGCGTCGTGTACTCGTACAACGACGCCGTGGTCACCGCGGCGCGCCGCATGTCCAGCTTCACGCTCGTGTCGTCGCAGACGCAGAGGATGCTCGCCGCCATGCTCTCCGACGACGCCGGCTTCGCCGACGCCTACGTCCGCACCAACCGGGACCGCCTCCGGGCGCGCCACGACCACGTCGTCGCCGGGCTGGTCCGCGCCGGCGTGCCGTGCCTGCGGAGCAATGCTGGGCTGTTCGTGTGGATGGACATGAGGCGGCTGCTGCTCGCCGACGACGACGCCACCGTCGCCGGCGAGCTCAGGCTGTGGGACCGGATGCTGCGCGAGGTCAAGCTCAACATCTCGCCGGGATCGTCCTGCCATTGCTCCGAGCCCGGCTGGTTCAGGGTGTGCTTCGCCAACATGAGCTTGGACACGCTGGATGTTGCACTCGCCAGGATGAGCCGCTTCATGGACAGGTGGAACAAAGAAACAGCAGTGTCGACGCAGCGGCAACAGCGTTAGAGATTTCACAAAGTAAAAATTTTGAGGGTAAATTACGTTATTGGACAAAACACAGAGTAGTTAAACAAGGGGATTCTTTTATAATTTTTCGATGGATGGTCACATCGATTTTGCAATAATTATTGCCTCTCAAATGAAGGGACATATATATATATATATATAAACAAGGGGATTCTTTGTAGTTTTTCGATTGATGGTAACATCGATTTTCTAACAATAATTATTGCCTCTCAAACGAAGTGACACATACTCCCTCCATCCCTATAAATAAGTCGCTATGTGATACATGTATGTCAATTTTTTTCAACCTTGTCTAGATTTATAGAAAATTTGTGTAACATTTATATCTTCAAATAAGCTTATTATGAAATTATATTCAAAAATTTATCGATGATACTAACTATGCACTTGTAAGTACTCCCTCCGTATCGAAAAAAGATGACGTTTAGGATAACGACACGGTCGACGAAGCATGATTTTGACTTCATATTTCTACAAAAAATACTTATTGAAAATTAATGTATGCATACTTTTATTTGAAGACAAATCTATTTATATAGTTTTTATATTTTCAAACTCAATAATTTAAAAGTTATCCATTGTTTATATTCTCAATGTTTGACCAAGACTTTTTCGAAAACATCATCTTTTTTTGATACGGAGGCAGTACATACTAATATTTTTATATACATTAGATTGCTGACTTTTTTAAAAAGTGATAATTATAATTACTCTTTTTTATGGTAGAGGGGGTATGTATAAGAAATTTTACTTGGCCTAGTCACCGCTACACAATCATTATTGTTTTGCTTCATTTTTCTCCCTCCTGGACTGTGGCAAACAAACACTGATGAAGGGATGATGTGCTCCCATAGTCCCATGTTTCCTCATTTTATATTGCTGCTTTTCTATATTCTTGGAAAGTGTTCTATTGAGGTATTCGACGTGGTAAATTACTGATTGACTTCTTGTGATTGTAGAACATGTTATTAATTGGACGGAGTTTTACTTCTATGGCCCTGTTTGATGCACCAACTAAACTTTAGTTGGTTAATTTAGCTATAATGCATCCAAATACTCGTAGCTAAACCTAACTAAAGTTTAGCTGGAGGCCAAAATGTACACAATCCAATTAGCTGTTTCAACTCAGCTAAAACCAGCTAAAAGGTCTAAATAACCAAACTATCCCCAACTAAAGTTTAGTTAGAGCATCCAAACACATCCAGCTAAAGTTTAACTATCTAAACAATAATATTAATGAGGGGTAGCAAGGTCAAGATTTTAAATTAGCTAGAGCATCCAAACACTCTCAGCTAAAGTGATCTTTAACTAGTTAAACTTTAGCTCTATCAATTAGCTAGCTAAATTTTAGTTGGGGTGCTTCTAAACAGGCCCTATATAGGAGTCGTTTATATGAAACAAAAAAAAAAGAATTGAAAGTCTTGATAGCGGACGTATTGAGTAAAGAAAAATAAATTGAGTTCCCAATGTCAACCCTTCCTTAAGCCTGTAAGCTTTGTCAACCAGCTAAATAAGGGAACACATATCCAGGATAACAAATTTTATGCAGCTGAGCTCATCTCTTTGATGTAACTTGTGGTGATGCACAACAGTACAACACTGAATTATTCGGTTCTTCTACCTGGCTAGAACACCTGGCAATGGTGATATTTGTACCAGCTGGTGACTTGTTGCAGCATAGTATATAACAAGATGTAATTTTGGCGTGTCATTTTTTTTAAACGAAGCAGCATGAGAGCTACCCCATTATTTGTTATTAGAAAAAAAATCAGGCAGACGAATAAGAAAACTGAAATACATGATAGACCCGCTCGCGAAAAAATCTAGGCAGGAAAAATAGCTAAAGACATTGTAGCCATTGCTCTATAAGGTCTCATTTGGAAGAGCGTTGGATGGCTTTGGCTCCAGCTCCACCAACCACCATCCACTATAGCAAGACTATGAGGAATTGTTTCTCTCTCTCATATGAAATGAACATAACCTGATGAGCCACTACTTTTGGTTTCATCAGCCCCGGCTTCTCTGCACACCGTAGCAAAGAGCCAAAACCATACCAAACGGGTCTAAAACAACCAATTCTCTTGAGAATAGCCACGATGAACTTAGTTTTCCTTTGTCTAAACTCTAAATGCGGAAATCCAATTATTCTTCAAAAATAAAACTACCAGCTTTTTAATTTTTTTTCACTACAAAGAGGGGGAGTTGTTATATTTAGGTGCTTGATTTTTTTTTAAAAAAAATCTCTTAGACAATAATCTTACACAATTAGCTAGTACAGTTGAAAGAGCAACTCACAAGAGGCGATTTATAAATTTTCCATATCAAAACAATGAAAAAATCGCATGCATGTTCCCTGAATAATAACTGAAATTCAGACATCTGAAATATAGGAGATGCGAAAAAAGGTATAATTTCAGAGTATATCACTATATTGTACAGATTAACGTGGAGAGTCCATAAGATTGCCCGCTCAGTAATAAATAGATAGGCATATTATAATGTTGTACCCATCTTCCTTTTCTGAAAAATATTGGAATGTCTTATGTGCAGCTAGCTAGCGGTGCATGTTTTTTTTATAAAAAAAAACTGTTTATTGGGGGGAAATAGAGCAGCCCATGAGTTGGGCAAAACACCATTATCAGTTATGTATTGCAGCACTGTACATGCTGAACATGTACTATCTGCACCGTTCAAATCTGCTCTGAGATTCGTGTTATGTACTATACTCAATGTTATATACTATTGTTTTACATGTGCACAAATCTCAAAACGTAATGTGCACGGTCTAGATAGACAATGTTGAGCTTGTATGCACCATTATTGCATCGGTTGTGGCTGCGTTGGTGGGCCTGGAATTTGTCAGCTAGCCGAGGAAATGCGGCGAATCGCCTGGACGGCGGCAAGCACCGGCCCCCGGCCCTTTTGAGCTGGACTGTTCGTGGGAAGGAGGCGATAGCAGCAAGGGAACTGAGCGAGATCCCCTCCCTGGTCTGCTGTTCTGGTCCCCGACACACGGTGGCTTGTGGGTGCCCAGGTGGCCGAGGGAACGCCGGCGTCCCTGCCGCGTCAGATGAACGCCGTCCTCAACGACGAGGCCGCCCCAATTATTAGGATATGCTGTGTTGGCGAGCGCAGCGGCAACGCGTTGGGGAGGTTGCCGCCGGATTGCGGCTAATGGAATGGATGCTGGAGGATGGAGACCTTCGCGTTCGCGCGCGGCGACGGACGAACACTTGGCCGTTGTGGAGCGGCAGCCGGCAGGATCAGAGTGGCGCCTCCACTTTTGTGCGGGACCGGAATCCACGCACTGTCTTGTTCTTGTCTCGCCACTTGTATGCCTGCGGCAGCGCCAGCGCACCCATCGTGAACCAATTCTGCCAGCCACTGCCACTCAGGCATCAGGCATGCGTGCGGCATCGCAAGAATCGGAGCTTTTCCTGCTTCGGGTTCGGATTCTGTACCAGGGACTAGCCGACTAGTGTGAAGTTGCTTCAGCTTTTTGGCAGAGCCGCCCCTTCGATCGACGGTCGACTTGCAACGCAAAGGATTTTCCAAAATTGATTCCATGGCTTCAAATTATAAATGCTGCTTGTTTCTGACAGTACGCTGTCCGTATGTACTACTAGTACTATACTGTTTTCTTAACTGTTACCTGATGCTAATGTAAAATTATTGCTGTTGTGTACCTCAGGCCCTATATATTTGGATCCATAAATATACTATAATAGTTATATATTTTAGATCCAATCATGTACTTCTTTTAAAATATCTAATTGTTAGTTGTACCTCTAGATGAATCGGCTGCGTTCGGTTGAGGGTATAAGCGCTTATAAGCGCTTATTTTTCAGCACTTCAGCAGTATTTTTCTCTCACAAGATTTCAGCACTTCTACAGCACTTCAGCGCTTATCTACAGCACTTCAGCTTCACCGAACACAGCCGAAATTGGAGTGTCTCACAAGTTAGATCAAATCAGATAAAGCTTATAGTTACGTTAGTAGTATTTTTCATTAGTTGTGCATCCACAAACCCTCCAGCTAAATACCTAATATTAGATATGAGTTATTTTTAGAAAAGAGAATATATTAATATCCCAACTTCTGTATCGATTGATGCATATGGCTGAAAAATGCTTACAGCAATCTTTTTAAGCAACACAAAACCAGGGAATTATAAAAAATAAAGTTTTGTCCCATCACCCTAACCAACAATTCGATTATTAAAACGCCAACCGTGTCTTGCAAAGACCTCCATTGCTTGCTATCTCAATAAGTCTACAGCCCGTGATCATGAATTGGCGATCCTCCTCTTTCGAAGTGTGGATCAGAATCTGGTCAAATACGTCACCTTGAAGATAACCTGAGAATACCAAAGATAATGGATCCAAACAAAAGCTCAATCATTTGTAGTTGACATATAGAACTTTATATCAAAGGTTCAACGAGGTTAGGAACTTTATAGTTGACATATTTCTATTTGGAAATTATTTACTGTTCTTTTGAAACTCATATTTTTAAATTCAAAATTTTAAATTTCCAGCTGGATTTTGACATTGAGTAGGTGGACATTGAACTGCAAGAACATCTTCAGGATGGAGCTGGAGCTGATGCTATGCAGAGCAAAGAAGATTTACATCCCCAAAATTCAGGAATGGTTAAGCTATCTTGATTAAGTTGGAGGCCCCTAGTGCTTGCTCTGCTTCTCTCTTCCTTCCCTTTTCTGGTTCCCTAGTTTGTCCTCTGCCTGATCTATTTGGAACACTTTTATAACTGAATTCTGTTTTTTTTTATTTTTTTTAATTTTTTTATCTAATGCATTACAGTAGGGCCTCCTTGGCCCTCCTGTTTCTTCCAAAAAAAATTGAAGACTCGGGAGAGTAAGTAAGTAACGGTTCATGGTTTTGCGCATTTCTTAGAGCAAGTTGCTCATAATTTGCGGAGGCCGGGGATTCTATAACTGATCTTTCGCTGGTTGGTGTGAAGCAAGCTTGCTGCAAGTTTTAGCTTACAGTGTGAGGACGACGCAATTGCTGGTCGTTGTTGTCGTGGGCAGGCAGACAACAGACGACGCATCTGAGCTAACTTGCAATCACAGAGAATTGGTTAACATTAGGGAAACTGATCACATTTCGCTGGCGAGAAACAAAGCCATACAGTTTATTAACTTTGGAGCTACCTCTTTTAACAAAGGTAGACGAACATCATCAGTTCATCATACCTGTTCCTAATCTTTAACAGTTACGTATATACTCCATATATTTTTTATCGTTCGCCTAGTCGCTCAAGAAGGGAGAACCATACACATTGCTCGAGGATTAGCGACGGTTGCTGCACGCTTGAACCCTTAGTCCACTAGTGCAAGGGTCAAGACCTGAATCCATGTCCATCATATCCATCGTGCTATACTGCTATAGGCGTGTCGTGCAAATTAGTGTATGCAGTATGCGTTTGTTTCTTAAAATAATGTAAATATGTAATGACCTGTTTATAAAGTTTATTATCACTTTGGCTCTCAAGGCTACAAACATGTGGTCTAAAGTACTATATAAAGTTTAGTCAACTTCAAACAAAATCATTAGTTTATCAGATCACAAAAGGGAGCTAAAATAGACTAAAACTTTTACTGTTAACTTTAGCCAACTAAAACTTAAACCAGAGGATCCAAATAAGACCTAAAACTTTTATCTTTCAAGATTTGTCCACATATATAAGGACTTATATGACCTAAATATATAGGGTTTGACACTAATGGCATTGTTTACCAAAACAGGAAGGTTTTCGTCTTTATATTAAGGTAAAAAAATAAGTTTTAATACAACAAGCATTAACATCTCTCTAGGGATGAGTGTGTGTACATTGTGAGCGTCTGTGTCTGTACTGCGTAATTCGCAAAAAAAATAGCTCTCTAGGGGGTCAAAAGAGTTGAACATGGACGCTTGGACCATCACAGCGATCTGGATACATGCTTCATTGAGTATGTAGGTGTTTTTCCCTTTTTTCTTGTTATATTGTCATCCTATAAAAATCCAAGTCTCGCTAGCAGTACATTTGTCGATGTTTTGGAGCAAAAATCACAACAGCATTGTCATGAAAGTTTCAGCACATAACCATGGTGTGTTCTTGATTGGTTTTTCAAGTCCAGCCAGTTCCTTCTGTTTGGCACCCTGCATTGGAAAGTTCAATGGATGTATGACGTTGGTTAACGCGAAGGTTCAGGAACAGAAAGCCGCTAAATAATATAGAACTAACTGATCATCACAATACAAATTAAAACGCTAACGGTGCCACATAGGAATGCGGACTTGCGGAGGAACTAGTCAAGTCATCAACATAGACCAGATCAATGAACAGGTACATGCAGTATCTCCGAGAAGGATCTCTTGACTTCCCTGCAAGCAATTAAGCTGGGCATTAGCAAGTGGTTTGACATGAGGTGAAGTTAACATGACCATAGACGATGATGCAGCCCAATGCGAGCCTCATACTAGACTAGATATATATAAAGAGAGAGATAACGAACAGTACCGGCTCTGGCCATCTTTGCAAGTCAACCCCGGCCCCCAAGATAAACATTGCAGGTAGGGCGTTGAGTCGATTTCACCGGCCGGAGTTTTAAGGGTTGACATTTGGCGTCGCTGACTCCTCAAAGAAGTTAAATAGTCATAATCAATTAATGACATAATATCCCCGTGTACAAGAGATTATGTCATCCAGCCATCCAGGTCACATTCATCGATGTCTTACTCTGACGAAGGAAGGATATGATGCAGAGCGAGCCTTCCAGGCCCCAGCTAGGCTACGCCAGCAGCAGAAAACAAAACCTGCTGCTGCCTCTGCTGATCTCATCTCCTGTATTTCGGGTTCGGCGCTGACCTTCCATCCATTTATGGTTTTGTGGTTTGCTTTCGATCGCCGGCGGGCGAGGAAAGTCGGCGCGCGACGCGACGGCGGCGGCTCTGAATATCTGCGAGTGCAGAAACGAGAGATACGAAAATGCACGGCGATTTTTATAGTGATGCCACTAGGGTAGGGTGGTGGTTGTCGTTGTTGTTCAAACAAGATGCCATGGCCCATGGGTATGAGATGATGAGAGGGTGTGCTTTGCTTGTTCAGTTTTTATTACATTACCTCTGCATGCCTAGCTACTCGGGGACGGGGAGGCTAGTTCAAGATGACATCGAAGAGGCCCATACTTCACGATGGATTGATGGGTGATAAACAAGTAGCCGATCAGCTCATGCTATGGCCATCCAGAAAATTAGGATTATAATAACAAATCGGCCAGTGTGCTTGACAAGTTTGCTATTAAAAAAATTGCAGACATGCCCATAGCGATAGGATAGGAATATAGGATATTATATTCTTGCCGGTTTTCTCCAAAGACAAGTGTTTGAGGTTTGCAGCTCAGGGATAATATCTGAACCCCAAATCTTGATTCGTGGTCATTCGCGCGGGGCGAACGCGCCTGCCGCCTCCGCGGCGGTTCCTGCAGACGCCATATAAAAGTTATTAGATAACAAAAAAAAATATGTATATGAGTTATGTTATTAGTATATTACACAAAAGTTATGCCAAAACATATGTTGATAAATTGTTATGATAAGTTGAATAAAAATAGGGTTAGAATTTAGAAAAGTTGTCATGATAAGTTGTCTAAAAAAGCATGTAAAAAACTACAAAAAAGTTGTGATAAGAAATTATGGTGATAAGTTTGTTCCACAAAATATAATAAATCAATGTTATATGTATATAACTTTGTAACTTTATACGAAATTATGGTGATAAGTTTTGTTGTGCAAATATTATACACTGGTGATAAGTTTTGTCAGTTAAAAATTATGCATAAAAGTTTTTGAGTGTAACCTTAAAACTTTCAGAAAAGGAATTTGCAGAAATATATTTTCAAAAAAAAAAGTTGCAGACTGTGCAATTGTTTGCTTCTTTTTATCCAGTGGTCCTTTGCTGATTAGTGGCTCTGTGGACTCACATCCAGTCTCTCTTGTGTATCGCTAAATGGGAGCCTTGTTACGGCCCATTAGATAGTTGGTAAGGCATCACGGCATGGCGGCAGGCAGGGATAGTGTAGTTGGGCCCTAAAAGAAATGAGCGACGGCCCGGAACGAAGCATACGAGCACGTCGCATAAACCCATCGAAGCCCTATACTCGGTTGGCCGTGGGCCACCAAGTGATGCCCATGAGCCGCACCATGCATTGGTGGCCCGGCCGCCAATCAAGCCCATCAGCATGATCGAGAAAGAAATGTGATTCTTGAGCCAAGTTTGAAATGTTGCGAGATGTTTGGGACGGAGGGAGTACTATTTAGAAAAAATAGCCAGATTTGAAATGTTCAGTGTTGGAAAATTTTTCAGCAGTATGAATCAAGCAGACGAAATGTGAATAGCCTGCATGGTGCCATATCCCTCTCCATTCCTGCAGTCTGCCCTACAACTGTTGACTTGTCAGCGTTAATAACTAACGAGTAACGACGAGGAGGAGGCGTCGTCCACGGATCGGACTATCGGAGCAGTGTTGGACTGTCGCTACATCCATACAATATATACTCGTGCCTGCCTGCATGCATGCATTTATATGGTACGTGTGCTACTGTACCGGCCAGCTAGTATGATGCGTCTCACTCACATTAATTAGCTTGTTCTTTTGACCCATCAACGCTTATTTTTAGCCACGAATATCAGCACGAGCCAAAATTAACGATTATTTTTCAGCCAAAAGATTATACTGAATATTGTGCGGATGGGCTACGACGACGGACCACGTACCAGCTACGTAGTACGGAGGTAGCATACGCACGAACTACGACACTGCATGGTGCATGCATGCATGACATTGACAGCGTCAGTGCGTAAGCATGCGTAAGCTTTGGTGTCGGTGGATCCGGCGGCCGTCGTCGTCCAGGCCTCGGTCTCATTGCCTGCCGGCCGTCGGCGGTCCATCGATCGGCCCGGCCGGACAGGAAGAAACAATAATCGTAGGTCCAACCCAGTGGCTACCCCAATCAGCTGTCACGTGCAGTGCAGTGCAGCGCCGGTGCAGGCATGTACACTGACATACATCTCCATCTCCATCGTGGCAACATATTATACAGTCATCTGAAACGAAAACGAAGTGCCTGAGTCGTGGATGGGCAACGTATATATACCATCGATGATGAGCTTGACGTACGCGCGCAGTGCGGACCGAGAGAGCGATCGAGGGCACGTACAATGTGGTTGGAGCTAGGCATCAGTTGTTCTCCGTTAATTGCACCGTGATCTAGAGCTAAAAAAGCATATACATGGCCAATCAATCAATCAATCATCTAATTCTCACCAAAATCATTGTAGAATACTAGAATATCACTTCCTACCTGCTTCCGACTAGAATTACAGTATTAGCGTTAGAGCGGTGTCAACTGTCAACCCAGAAACCATGAGATGACAATAGAAATAGAAAGGGATTTGCTCTTTAACTGGTACAGCCATCAGATTACTAATGCATGTCTTCACATCTTTTCTTGGATTATCCTCCCCCTTCGGTTAGTTAAAATAGGTCTCAAAGGCAGGCAGGATTTTCAACAACCTCGATTAGGCGATTATTTTCTATTAACTGAGGCGCTTAGCTTTGTAAAATTCATTAATGGAGGCGGATCTTATAAGACGTCCACCTCTAAAAAATCACTAATTATCTTAGTTCCCGTGTCCATATAGTTTCTTGTCTAGTTTCCTCTCTCTCTCTCTCTCAATTCTAGTACCGCGTCCTCACCTTTTTTTTTATTATAGTTAACACTCTAATTAATAAATAATATAGAACATACTATTTTTTGGTTGAGACTGCCGTTAGAGTCAGAGCAACCTACGGGTGTTGAGTTAACGTGCTGTTGCTGTTCTGTTTTTGGCGAAGAATCCAATCGAAAACAATAATGCGGCATGCAAGGCCCAGCAGTAGGGATGAAAACGGATCGGATACGAACGGATATCACGGATATCATATTTGTTTTCATATTTCTGGTCGGTTTCGGATTCGAATACGGATATTGTCAGCCATGCCGAATAGGGTACGATTGGATGTCGACATCATAAATATACGATTTGAGTATTCGGATACGGATACGGTATCGGATGTTGAATATCTGGACTCGGATACGGACTGACCTAAACACCTCTAAACGGATTCGGTCGAACGGACGGTCGGATAAATATTCGTAATATTTTCATCCATACCCAGCAGTACTGATCGAAGGTATGGCGTGCCGACCGGCTGGCTGCTTTCGAGGATGCTGGCCAAATTAAATAAAAGACACATGCATCTAGAATATAATAATTCTCTATATGCTGGCCCATGAATCATGATGCGTTGCTCAAGTACTGTACGTTAATCTTTGCAATGAGATAATTCATTTGGATTTTCATTGTAATGGTATGTACTGTAGTATATAGGATACACTACTGCATGCCGCGGCTTTGCCGAGTGTTTTTACACTCGGTAAAGAGCCAATTACGCAGTGTAGCACTCGGCAAAGTCCACTCGACAAAATTTTGCTCGGCAAAGGGACTTTGCTGAGTGCTTTTTTTCGGGGCATTCGGTAAAATAAAAAAAATTTTGCCGAGTGTTTGGGGAGACACTCGGCAAAATATTTCTGGCCGTTAACGAATATTTTGCCGAGTGCCAGGTGCGGCGCTCGGTAAAATTCCCGCAAGTACTTGGGCATGTTACGTCAACGTGATGCTCGATATTTCATGTGAGCTCCTGGTTACGGCCTCAACATACCCTAAAGTGCATGAGTATAAATTTTTGGATGACCCAATTCCATTATTTCATGTATCTACAGCTCAAATTTGAAATATTCCGAAAAAATCGATGAAAAAAATAAATTTATAAAATATATGAAAAAAATTTAAAATTGCTCCAAATTTTGAAATAGAGTTTGACATACTGTAGCAAGGCTAAAAAAAAATTCAGGCCAAAACTCAAAAAAAACCTTTGCCAAGTGCCACTGCAAGACACTCAGCAAATATTTCTTTGCCGAGTGCCTGGCTCAGGGGGCACTCGGTAAAATATGTGTTTCAAAAAATAAAAAAAACTTTGCCGAGCGACGAACAAATTGCACTTAGCAAAATATTTCTTTAAAAAAAATAAAAAAAATTTGCTGAGTGCCTAGCTGATGACACTCGGCAAATTATGTGTTTCAAAAAATAAAAAAACTTTGCCGAGCGCCGAGCCAATTGCACTCGGCAAAATATTTCTTTAAAAAGATTAAAAAAATTCGAGTGTCTAGTTGATGGCACTCGGCAAAATATGTGTTTCAAAAAAAAAGTTTGCCAAGCGCCGAGCCAACTGCACTTGGCAAAATATCGTTTAAAAAAAATTGCCGAGCACCTGGCATGTTGCACTCGGCAAAATATATTTTTTTTAAAAAAAAATTGCCGAGTGCCTGACGGCTGGCACTCGGCAAACGAAATTATACCGAGTGTAAACTTTGTCGAGTATCGTGGCACTCGACAAAGACCATTTTTGCCGAGTGCCAGCCAAAGCTAACTTTGCTGAGTGCATTATTTGCCGAGCGCAGCACTTGGCAAAATATAGCTTTACCGAGTGCCATGAAATTTTGTATTCGGCAAAGTCTCAAGCACTCGCCGAAGTCTAGTTTTTCAGTAGTGATAGCTAGTACTTGAATTTACACTCGAGCGAACGAAGAAGTTGGACTAACGAAGGTACCATATGCATAGAAAATTAACAGTCGAGTGATGACAAACGACTACGACGCCAAGACGGGCCTACTTCCTTAGTTTAATTTTAGGGATAAACCAGCGTCCGGACGTCCGGACGAACCACGCGCGCGGCGCGCGGCGCGCGGCACGTATCTGGCCACCGCGATGCCCGCTGGCCCCACACGGCCATCAGAACCACACGCGCGGCACGCTCTGGCCACCGCGATGCCCGCTGGCCCCACACGCGCCCACGCGGCAGCTGGGCACCGGTCCCTCTGCACACGTCTTATCTCCTGCTAGCGGTTGGGCGCATGTACGTGGGTCCTCTGAAATTATATTATTTCTAAAGTTAAAAAAATATTATACTTCCTAAATCATGTATTCAAATTGAAATCCGATTGCACCACTGTGTTTCTCGCAATAAAATCTTCAAAACATGATCCCACGTAAATATATTTGGATGAAATTTTAAACGAACATATATTTAATATAGATGTACAAAGATGCAACACCCGATGTATTTTTGAAACATCTCGATACAATACTTGTAACATGCGTCCGAAGACAGATGAAACACAGGATACATGCGTCTGAAACATAGCTGCGAACACCAGATCTACTTTTTAAAACATCGAGATGCAACACTTAATGACATATCTATGAAACAACTGGAACGTTCGAAAACATGTGTATGAAACATTTGATGCATACATGTGAGAATATATGTAACATCTAGATGAAACTATTTCAAAAATCCATAAAAATTAAGATGAAACATTTGTAATATACACCTCGAATATGTACGTATAATCATTGCAGCATATGCAACATCCTAATCTAATGTTACAATATCTATCTGAATGAAACAACTAAAACACTCAGAGACATGCGTATAAACACTTAAAAAAACACCCGAAGACATTTGAAAACCATTTGCAAATATTTACAACATCCAGATAAAATACTAGTAACATACATGTGAGAATATATGCAAAATCCGAACAAAACTGTTCAAGAATCAATAAAAACTGAGATGAAACATTTGAAGCATACACCTCAAATATATGTGTATAATCGTTTCAACATATGCAACACCTCAATCTAAATTTGTAACATATATCTGAAACACTTGCAATATGTCTACCAACACATATGGACACTTGAAACACATATTTATGCAACATAGGGAGGCCGAGGCCGGTCGACTGCAACAAAAAGGAAAAAGAAAAAAGAAACAAAAAATAAAAAGAAGAAAAAGAAAAAAAAGACAAATATTACAATATATAAAATTCCAAATTATAAGATATGCAACATTTTCGATTTACTTTTAAGACAAATATTAAAAGATATTAGAAGATAAAAAGATAAGAAAAAAATAGAAGCAAAAAAATAAAAAAACAAAAATAACGAAAAAGAAAAATAAAAAAACGACGCGGGGGCGGGCGCCCCGGCGGCACGTGCGGACAGCGGCATCGCGCGCGGCGTCCGGCCGGCCGGACGGCCGATGGGGATCATTACCGTTAATTTTAAGTCGAAAGTAATCATGTCCAGGATCCTTGTGAAATCTCAGGATCGTCTTCCATCCATGTGTCATGCAATCATATAGTGGGTAGCAACATGAAGGCAAGAAGACACTTGTGCTGTTGTGCGTTGCAACATGTGCACCCGGCAGGTCATTAACTAGTGTTATTGTTACAACCTTTTTTGCTCTGACTCTTTGTATGTGTATGGGTCCGATATTTGCTTTGACTCTTCTCCAATACTTCCTCTTACCCATATTACATGGTCTCCAAATCATAACTTTGACTTTATATTTCTATAAAAATATTTATTGAAAAGAAATATATGCATACTTTTATAAAAGTATATTTCAAGACAAATATATTTACTCCCTCCGTATTGGTAAAAGATGACGTTTTGGACAAAGTCTTGGTCAAACATTGGGAATAAAAATCATGAATAAATTTTAAATTGTTAAGTTTAAAAATATAAAAACTATATAAATAGATTTGTCTTCAAATATATTTTTATAAAAGTATACATATACTCCCTCTGTCCCAGAAAGACTATCGTTTTAAACTTTTCAGACATCACGTTTGACCATTAGTCTTATTTGAAAATTTTGTATAAATATAATTTATCTTTTTATGATTTGTTATATCACTAGAGACACTTTAATAATTATTTATTGATTTTGTATTTTGTACAAATTTTTTGAATAAGACGGATGGTCAAACACAGTTTCTAAAAAGTCTAAAACGACAGTATTTATGGGACGGAGGGAATATCACTTTTCAATAAATATTTTTATAGAAATATAAAGTCAAAGTCATGCGTTGAAGACCGTGTCTATGTCCTAAACATCATCTTTTACCAATGCGGAGGGAGTACATAGTTTTCATATTTTTAAACTCAATAGTTTAAAAGTTATTTATGATTTATATTCGTAATGTTTAACTAAAACTTTATCTAAAACATCAATTAATATGGGTACGGAGGGAGTGTAAAGCTTTGCGCGTCTTTTGTATGAAAATGGAGAAATAGTGAAAGTTACAGCATCGCACCACGAACCAGACACACTAGAGGTATTATTAATTATTAGTATTATACCATTGGCTCTATCCTCCCTAGCAGAAATTTGATCTGACTGTATATACACTGGTACGAAGGGCACGCCTCTGCGCGCAAGTGTAGGTTAGCATCTCTAGATTTATACAGGTAAGAGCAATGTGAGTAATAAAGTACTTAGATAGTAATAATATATATGTTCATTGTATTCACATTCCATATGTTATTGAAGGCTACAAAGTATACAAAGAAAAGAAATGGTAGCTGCAATACCTATTCGGCCTAGAACAATATGTGCAAAGGAGCAGAAAAATATTATGGACTATATTCAGAGACCTAAAAGCTTGTTTTTCTCCCACAATAAATCATCACCAATCCAAATCAGTGCTTATTTTCATCCCAAATGGATAGGGTAGACGCTTTGGTCATCAGATCCACATGGGAAACATCTTGATTAATCATCTGTCAGGAAGGTGAGATTCAGCAAGAACTAAGATGCCATTGCACACAGTAGCTATTCGTTTTGAGGCCCATGGTGGAATGAAAGCCAAACACTCCGCACATCAATGGACCTCTGTTGCAGAGATGGTTTTGTCAGCACACGACTTGAAAGTATGGTAACACAACCAGTGAACAAAGAATTAGATTACATATAATAGACAATTAAAGAGCTTAAAGCATTTATGAACCCGCAGGTAAATTGGATAAAATGGATGTACGACCAGGGAGATGAACGTTACTAACTGATCAAAGGGAAAAAAGACTTGCCAGCTGATTGCTAGAGCAATATGGGCCAATAATTTTTCATTATAACAATTATACATGGCATATGAGAAGCTAAAGTCAAATGATTAGAATAATTAGCATCTCTAAAACACTGTATGGCATTAACTCTGAATATTGCTGGGAAATGCATGGACATTGAAACAAGCGTGTGTCCACCGAATTTGGCTAAATAAAATGGTCTCAAAAGCTAATGGATCGAATTTTAGAATTGGAGGCATCAACTCATGTAACCAGTAGACCTTTTCTGAATAATTTTGCCATGACAGTACACAAGTCCACTCTCAAATTTTTTTCTGTAACCTTCGAAATACATGAAAGATGGATAGGCGAAAGTATGCACCTTGGGGGCATAACAAAGGAGATATGGGTTCAGAAGGGGTGCATTCATTGGACTGCTCGAATCATAGCTGGTGCCTTGCATGAGGGATGTGAGAAACATGAGTTGGAAAGTTTAGACATGATAAAATGACAGAAATTTTATGATTAAAAATAATTATTGAATGGCTCTAAATAGCAGAATATTTTGAATCCAGCTGTCAGGGTAATAAATGTAGATGACATTTTTTTTGAACCCACAAAGAAGCCAACAGATCAGTAACTTGTACTGTGTTGATAAAAAAAACACACACAGTGACATTGACTCCTCGGAGATGGACTAACACGAAGTTTGCCCTTTTTCTTAACACAAAACATGTCTGACTCAGTTGTAGTTTGCAAACATCATGTGAGGCAAAACGAAAAGTAGAGATCCATCCTGTATGCCATTATCAATTATCCGGAGACAGGTCTTTTATCATATACTGACTCATGCTCAATGAAAATATAAATGGACATAGTAATGGCATGGAAAATGGCCAACCTATAGGTCTTAGTGTACTATAAATCAGAGGAAACAACAAAAACAAATATAAACAGTATGAATAGGCAATGTGGAAAACTGAGACGATATCCTGCGCACTATGAATCAGTATTTAGGGGGGAAAGGTAAAAAGAAGATAAGAAAGAATTACAGCATTGTGCAGCCAAAACCTAAGAAATGAAGAACACAGTTGTGATTGAAATACATCAAATCTATGATAATATGTTTTTATAAACCAAGAATTACCGCCTACGCATGCCAACTATAGCCCCTCTGTGTAGCCGAAAAACAAGAAATGAAGAACAGTTGTGTTCGAAATATAACGAAAGTATGATTATCTGTTTTTACGAACAACAATTACAGCAAACAGATAAAATAATGAATACCTGAAATATTTTTTCATTGCCCATTTCAACTGACACATGAATGATATAGTTGTTAAACAAAATATGCAGCTTTTTTAAAGAGAAACCGAATCCTATAAATTTCGTGGTGAACAACTTGAGAAATACTATGGAATGTAATCCGGTTGTCAGAGCCATGAACATAAAACCACTAGTAAAGTTAATAGCCAAGAGTTGGATGGAATAAGGCTATAGGCTGTTGGTCATGTCATTGGCATTCTCAAAAAATCCATGAGGCCTACCTTGTACATAAAAGGAGGATATGTCATCAATTTTAGCCTTCTAGAAACCGGGGTGCAACGAAAACAAAGCCTCACAAGGAGACACATGTATAGTTTTCAAAGAACTATACATGCATGGTCTGCAAATCTGTAAGCATAAAAGACAAGGTAATTTGCACTCGTCATGGACAATTATAATTTCGTAGCTAGAGTATTATTAAAAAAGAAGCATAACTTTTTACCTAATTGGTAACACCTACATGGTAAACATCACTAACATAAAACATGAGCTGCAAAGAACTTTGAAGCTACTTTTTTATCAAAAGAAACTCTAAATCTACACGTATTGTCATAAGCTAAGGCAACTAAGTTTACTCCGATAACTCAATCAACAGGTGTATTTGCATACAATGGGTGGAAATGGATTGGATGATTACTGGAATGTCCTGCACTCATGATGGAGAATTCTAATTTAATAGTTAGATTATAAAAAAGAAGGCATAATCTCTTATGTAATTCCTGGCAACAAAGAATACCTATATAACAAATGGTCCAGGAGAAAACCCCATACCTTGCTTTGCTTCTTGGTCGGATGTGTCCAATGCCTGCACACGTGTCTGTCTCCATTGTCTCAGACAGGAACGACACTACACAACTGGCCCTGTCTTCCCTTTTGCTGCGCCCTCACATCCCCGCTTGTCAGCGGCCCCCAATTACCTGCGCAAAGGGCAAAATAGAGGAAGAGAGCATCTGAAGGAGGAGCCATGAGCTGGAGGAGGAGAAGAGGGTGAGGTACTCCCAGATGCAGTCGCTAAGCTGAGCCGCCGACGCTGCACGTGAGAAAGAGGTCACGCAGCCTGGGTCGACCGTGTTGCACAGCTCGCGGCTCACGACACAGCCAGGTTATTGGAGCAGAGACAGCTTGGGTTTCGTGAAGCACAAGAGTAGAGGCGAATCAGCGGAATGAGGCAGCGCCGGGGAGCAGTCGCGCCGGGGACAACCGGTGAGGCTTGCTCGCGTCGCCGAGGAGGGGCGCTCGTGGCCGCTGGCGGGGGCGGCCACCCGTTGCGGTGACGCAACATCCGGAAGGGGTCGCCGCCGCCCTGCCCGTGCGGCGCGAGAGGGGACGTGGAGGAGTAAAAGGACGACGGCCGCCATGCCGAGGGCCAGCCACCGCGGAGGTCCACTCGCGCTCAGCCCTGCCTGCGTGGGGAGATATGGAGACAGAGAGAGAAGGGGAAGGGGAAGAGAAGAGACTGCCTAGGTGAGCGAGAGGGGAAGAGTGCTGCCCGCGCGGCGCCGCCGACCACCCACACCGCGCCGGGCGTCGTGGCCGTCCGCCGTGCCGCGTCAAGGCCGGATCGAGGGAGGCAGAGGAGACAGGGAGATGCGTGGGGAAGAGAAGGGGGGCGACGGAGGACACGGTGTGACGGGTGGAAGAGGAAAATTGCGTAGATTTTTGCTGCGGAAAAAATGAGTCAGGGAACAGTAATAGACAGCAGCAAAAACGCCTCGCAGTCGCACACCGCAGCGATCCATCGGCCACAGGAATTTGGGGTGACGTGTCCTGGCTGGAATCGGTGGGAAAATCTTCCCTTTGTTAAGGGAGATGTCATATCAACAACCGCATGCATCTTTGCTTTGTTGCTACGTACGGAGCACTTACGATCACACGACGTGTCACCTGTGCTTAAATGAATAAGCTCTCTTCAGTTGGCCACGCCGCTTGGATGCGCATGCGCTTCTCCGGCGACACCATTAGTGAAGCGAACCAATGGCTGCCCCGGCGAATAGGAGGTCGAGCCGTACGGCAAGAAAGGACACGCCGCCGACCGGCCGGAGGCCGGAGTAGAGGCCGAAGACATGCATGCATGCAACGGCGCGCCGCCACGACACACACACTGCCGGCGGAGCGCACAGTAGTGTACGTCCGGCTCGTGGCTTGCATTGCCATCGTCGCTCGGCCGGGAAGCCACGCGTGCTAGGACAGTAGTGGTGGTGGGCGAAGAATGGACAGGCAGGCAATCAGCTGCAGTGACGACGTACTGCATCGCTTTCAGCTGCAGCGCCTGCACTGTGCTGTGCGCTGCTGATGATTGATGTACTACTCATGTACGGCATGTCTGCATGCATCATGGATCGGCGCTGATGATGGGCCCCGCCGGCACGGCCCATGGGCCCATAATGCTCGCCCCAAGCGACGCGTACTTGGACTCTTCTTCCACCACCTTAGCTACCAACCAACCATCCATCCTGGGCTCAGCGGCGTTGCTGCCGCCCGCCAGGCCGCCACCGACAGTTTTTTATGCATTTTCTTTACAAGTAAAATGGGTTTGTGCGCCACATGCACTAATTCATCAGTTGTCGGGCTCTGTAATAAGTAATCATCAAACCATCATGCAAGCAGCAGCTTGGCCTGGCTTGCAGGCTAAGACCTTTTGTATTTTAGTTATTATATTATTTTTACCACTCTGATTAATTTGTTGTGATCATAGAATACGCACAACGTTTAATTGCACAGACTAACAAAATGGTACGAGTATGACACCGGCGAATGGTGATCCAACACAATAAAATTGCTAGACAAATGTAGCAGGGAGAGAGAAGTCCGATCCGTGGCTTTAGAGCCTGCTTGGTTTACATCCAATTTTTGTCACGCTAAAGATTTGTCAAGCCAAAAGTTAGGAAAAAAAAAGTTGCCATAGTTTTGGCAACCCAAATATGAGAGATTGGCAAGTTTTGATAACAAACCAAAATCATGGTTTGGTAAATCTTTGTCGTGACAAATTTTTTGAAGTGAACCAAACATGCCTCTTAGAATCGGAAGGCCGCTGTGGAGTGATGGCATGGTCGTCCCGCCTTTTTCAGTTAAAATCAACGTTTTTTTTTCTCGCCCGAGCAAGACGCGCGTTTGCCGGCTCTGCCCGTGGTGCTTCGTTGTGGGGGCTAGGGCCGGAGTGGCGGAACCCAGCGCTCCGCCACGAGCTGATGCCGCGGAGCCGGACCTGTGGGACCTGTCGTAAATCAGCATTAGTCATCTCATCGCGTCGTCGCTAGCTTTAACTCAGGCTCATATGCATGAGATAGAGATAGATAGATGATGACAATTGACAAGTAGTAGTCCTCTGCTACCAACTAACAACGTTACCGATCGAACTAGTAGTACGTATTAAGCTTAACTTGACTTACGGATGGGATGTCATTATTCGTGTACGTGTCAGCATGCACTGTAGTCGGTGACTGGTCGTCGTCGTTGCTTTCCTCATGTATGAACAGTCGTCGTCTGATCGTCTCTCATTGTATAGTTTTCTGTACTACTACGTTTCAGTTCCAGTACAGTGGAAAGGTACTCAGATCAGTAGGTTGTCCTTGTGCTCTCATACTGCTAATAGGGCCTGGTGCTGTACAAATAAATACGTGACGGAGTATTTCAGTCGGACCTGTAGTACAGGCTCATCAAGCTTGATCTACAGTTACAGTACGTATATGTACATGCTATGCTAGGTACGTATATACAAGGTGTGACGGGATGCTTGGTTCATGCATCTCTGCGGTTCAGCGGTTGCCGACAAACTGAAGCAGCAGCGATGGCGGCCAGGCTGAACCGAACCAGGACGCACACACATTGGCCTGGCCCTGGCGCGTGCTTAATTCGCTTTCCCAAAATCAAACTAGTATTAGAATAGTAGTAGATCTTTGTTTTTTTTTTTTTTACCATGGAAGAAGTTTACTCCATGTTCTGAGCGCCAATTAGAATATCTAAACATTAACTAATCATGGTCTAATAAAAAGTAATGATGGCTAATTAGACACGGATTAGTGCTCAGTAAAGTCAGTAAGTATATATTGACGACGACGGCGTACGCCAATGCGAGCTGGGTGTGTACGTAGTTGTTTAGTACGTACTCCTACGTGCGAGCATATGCTGCACTGAAGGTCAGTCAACTCAACACGCAGATGCTGCTGCGATAGCTATTAGTGCATTTGCACGACCGACGCACGCATCCTCCAATCCTCTTCCTCGACCAATCGCCGCCCCGATCCACGCACAAATGAAGCCCCGATCCACGCATCCTCCAACCCTCTTCCTCGACCAGTTCCCGTTTTGTCCCATTTCACCATTTCAGACTTGGCTACGAACACAACTGGCCATTTTATTTAATCCATTTGCCAAACCCGGTATATATAAATAATTAAAATGGATATTTTTATTTATTTTGCTGCACCGTTTTTATTGATAAAACCTCCAGCTCCAAAGACTGGATCGCTTAGACACGGATTGGTGCTCAGTAAAGCTAGGCCTTGTCAGCCCTTTTTAATTCTTCTATGGTGGTGTAAAATCTTCTATATATGGTGGGTCTGTTTGATGGAAGTTTTAGTCCATGTTCTGAGCGCCAATTAGAATATCTAAACATTAACTAATCATGGTCTAACAAAAAGTAATGATGGCTAATTGATGAGTAGAACCTATAAGAAAAAAATAAATTTTAATTAATCAATATTTAGTCTATTATCTAATGATGGACTAACCTTTAGTTTGGTGATCCAAATAGACTATTTTGTTCGTTTGTTTGAAAAAAAAAAGCACTGATTTCAGTTGATCCTGATTTATTATGAGAGAAAACACGTTTAAAAGAAACCAAAATAAGACAAGTAAATAGGGTTGAGTTACTTGCATGGCATAAGAGAGAGACTGTGTGCAGCGCCTGATGATTCTTAATGCAGATCTCAGATGCATGGTCATATGCACAGGAGCATATGCCAAATCTTTACTTTGCCTTGTGAGATCCACGAGCCTTGCTTCACGTGGATGACATTTATGAGCTCTAAATTTTCTTCCTCTAAACTACGACGCGCGATCAAGTGAGACGGCGATCTTCCGCACATGCACCAGAACGTATACCACCCTAATTTTGCGATTTTACCAACCACAATAGGGACGAGACAAACGCATGCAGGCAAACATCACCGAGTACGAGTAGGCGAGACGTTGCTTTGCTTTGGGTGGCAAGCTAGTCAACCCGACCGACCACACGTCGTCTAGCTCTAAATTAAATTATAGAGAAAACAACATTAAGTTGGCAAGCTAGTTCAACGATTGTTTATTTGATCTTTTTCCGTAGCAATCCATGTCAACGTTAGGCGCAAATTGTGTTGGACGAAAAACTTAAAGCTCGTTAGCTTGCTCAGCTCGTGGGTGTTTGGTTCGTTCGAAAAACGAGCCAAGTCGATCTAAGATTTTAACTCATTAGCTATAACGAGCCAAGCTCGAGCGGCTCGCGAGCCGTTCACGACGCAAACGAAATAGAAAATCTAGTATCATTCCAACAAAAATTGACTCATCGTTCTAATATATTTGTTACTTGCACACAACTTCTAAACTCTAAGTCACCTCGTCAAACTATGTTTCACTCTAAACCTGACTCTGTATGACAAACTATCTAATATTTATTTGTTAATAGACTTGGATTCGCTTGATTTATAGAAAAGTCATGCAAAAACGTATGGACGTAGCAATATATCAGCGCTCCACCAACAAAATCTTAAAATGAAAGCACAATCAGCAAATACCCTTTTGAGTGTCGATTCAAAAGATAGAATCACACATCAATTAACTCTGCCACGAGTCACGAGAAGGCAAAAGCATGGGTCTCAAACTCTCATTACTCCCCACTGGACCCAGGGACCCACGCGGCGTGGCCAATCAGGAGGAGCCCATGAGTCCATGACGAGCGTCTGGCGCATCAGCTTTCACGGACTGAGCAGTGGGGCCCTCCGTCTAGCTGGTCCCAGCGGCGGTCACGCCACCCATCTGAGTGTTCACACTAGGCCCCTGTTCTTCAATGCTTCTCGATCTTATGCCTGAATCTATGGAAGTGGGCCACAGGTTCACATGATGTGATGTAACCAGGAGGCATAGGGTGCCGTATTGAAGAAAAAACAAGCACGTATTTTTCTGTGCAAACCACAACCTCCACCAAAACCTGTGTAAATCATAGAAAAAATCGTCTAAATTCAAAAAAAAAAGTTAAAAATAACATGTATTACTCCAAAAAGATAATTATATAAATCTTTTTCACGATAACTTAGAATGATGTTTTTATATAATTTTAGTTAAACTTATCATTTGACCTATCACAATTTCATAATAACATCATTTTGTTGTAAATGACGGCGAATAAACGATGAAGAACGCAAGATCAATCACAGCAGAGATACAAGATTTAACGTGGAAAACCCCTCCAATGCGAAGAGAAAAACTACGGACGCCAGCCAGCAAACACTCCTCACTATTATCAAGAGTCAGGTTATAACGCCGTGCGGCGGCTTACAAGATCGTAATCAAAGTGAAACCGCTAATTAGGGTAGATCTCTGGCCCCGCCGTTGGCTTCTACAGGCCTCCGCTTCGCTCCGTCAGTAGTCGGCCTTTATAATGTGCAACTGAATTTAGAACATATTCAACACATTTCTATGGAGGTTGGGAGCATGTGAGTATGCAAACCGTTTTCCTATGATGATTAATTTATGCCTAGCGACCAAGCGCATCTAGAACAACGGAGCTTAAAAGGAGCCTATGGCCTTAGGCCCTCATGTCATCTTCATCCTTGAGACCCTCTTTTCTCTCTTCCATGGCAAGGACAGAAAATAGATTGGGTTCCATTGTCATGGATAGGGCGGAATGAGACCCACCACTCTTGACTAGCAACACAGAACAGACAATTGCTCTCTTCATTATGTAAAACAATTATAGCCTGCAGCTATTGTCTCAATAAAAGAATTTAACTTTAGCTCATGACTATCTTATCCTTCTAAGACCCTTAACTATACGTATGCTTTTTGTAGAAAGTAGTATAAAATGTTGAGATGATACCAAATAGAAATGTTACTACAATACAACATATAAAAGTGGTTAATATGAGATTTTTCTATGTTTATCAAAATAACTAATGAAAAAGGTGAAATGCTGCATTAAAAATCACAAAATGACTACTTTCATGTTTTGATTAAAAGACATAAATGATAAAAACAATGTCATGATACGAAAAACGATATATATTGATACATATTTTCCATGTGATGCTTTCATATATGTACATGTGACAATAAAAGCATGAGCATAGAGCTATGGTTATAAAATTTGCCTTAGTTTCACCAACACATAGATGAAAATAAAAAGAGCAGTGGCACATACACTATATTTAGTTGTCCACTAATTTGTCCTTGAAATATGAAGGATGGAGTATGCGTATATTTCTTCTATGGTTTGAGCTTTGTTGTCGAGGTTTCTTTCAATAAAAAGAATATGAAACTATTTTTGGTAAACTAAATTATATTCTCATTATGATTATTCCTATTGAATGTCTAAATATTCTGAAATATGATGGTGACTAAGTATGGAAAGCATTATGAGCACAAATCTTTTTTCATAATGATCACAATCAAAACCTAAATGTAGTGCTAATTTTGAAGCGCACTAAGAACCATCAGTATGGCCGCGATTATCAAATTATGGTGGTGCTAGTACCACTTGTCTCCTGCCTATTTACGCGCCGGCAGCACAAGCAAGCCTATAGTGTTTTAAGTAGTTGACAAAATACAAAACATGCAAAAGTTTTTTCTTTATCTCATGGGATTCAGTAAAAAAAAAATGGATCATGATGAGACATGCCCCTAGTATTGCCTTCTATATGATTTTTCGTTGGTTTGTTGCCATGGTTAAATTACGAATGATGAACAATAAATCGTCCAAGCTTCATTAATGCAATCCTATTTTAAGAGAAATAGTATGGAAACTATGCTACACAATTAATTCATGTTATTCCTAACAGATGACAAGAAGTTCTGAAAATATGTTGATGACTAGGTATGGAAAGAGCGAGTTTAAAGCTAGCACACATTTTTCATATAAAAAACACCCATAATCAAACCTTGTGGCAACAACCAATTTTAGAGTGCATTCAGAACCATCACTTGCTGGCTATCTATCTGCAAGATTCATCCGATGCCATCACGTTTTACAAATGCTTAAAACCCTTCCCTCCACCCCCAAAAATAGACCATCCCCATGCACGGCTACCGCAGTCCGCAGGTGTAAAATGCCTTTCACGAGGGGCAAACGCTGGGTGCCCCTAGCAAGCGATCCCCGTCCGAGCTGTCGGCTGTCGCCCCCACGCCGAGCAAAGCGAAAAACGCCAGGCGGCCACAGGTTAGTCAAACGCGTAAACACCGAATGCTCGGTGACAGGTGGGCCCGCCCGCAGGCGCATTGTTTATTTGTTCGTCTCTTCTCTGGCGCCGTTAGGTGTGGTGTGGGTCACCGTGGGCGGTGAGCTGACCGCCGCGCGCCGTCGGTGGGCTTATTCTGGGAGGCTGCTCCCGCCTCCGTGTATATATACACGCGCACGCAATGTACGCGAGGAATTTAGGGGAGGAAGCCAAAGCCAGCGAAGCCAACGCAAAGCAGCAGCGGCGGCGGAGGAGGAGGAGGAGAGAGGGACAGGAGGCACAGGGAGAGGGAGAAGGAGGAGCTTCTAGAGGGTTAAGGGAGGCCACCGGCACCGCCATGGGGGACTCCAGCGGCTCCGTGTCGGTCGACGTCGAGCGGATCTTCTTCGGCGGCAAGGTCCGTGCGCGGCCTCCTCGATTCTTCTCCCATTTCCGTTTGGGCTGGGTGCATTCGTGTCTGACCTTCCCGAAGTTACGGGGTCATTTTGCCGAGTTCTTTGGACATGGTTCTCTCGTCGCCCTGGGGTCCGTGCTTGCTCTTCTTGCGGTTGGTTCTGTAGGGGTGTTCGTCATTAGAAATTTGTGTTCCCTCTTTTTCCCCCTGTTCTCTATTACTAGCGGCAATGCCTGTAAAATTGGGGATAAGAGAATTAGCTATTGATACATTGAGTGATAGTTTTTTTCCCCCATTCTTTTGTTTTGTATGGCACTGCTTTCAATCTGTACCTATGATGTGGCAAGTGGCTGTGATTCAGAGAACCCCCGACTGTCTATGGCTGATGATGTTGAAGACCGACAAGTTCGGTGGCACGGATTTTAGTTGCTTATTACTGTTAATGCAAGTCCTGCCCTGTTTATGCGGCAATGCTCTTGTGTGGTGCTTGGCCATTATCAGTAGCAAGGGGGCAAATTGTTTGGTCAACTGATGAGGAATTAGATTAGATGTAACAATATGGCAACTCGGAATATGTGTCCAATTGTATTGTTACTGTGTACGGTACTGAATTCTGATGATCCTAATTCCTAAATATGTGCATCTGACTTGTGTTTTCATCAGGAGCATCGAGTAAGAACGAGGCATGGCCCTCTATCGGTTTCTGTATATGGAGACGAGGACAAGCCCGCGCTCGTAACTTATCCGGATGTAGCCTTAAATCGTGAGTCCTTTGTTTCCCTAGAATTTTCTTTTGGGGGTAAAGGAAGCAAGTTCTGTCATAGATACAGCAACTTAATACATTGGTGAAATTCTTCCTGTGTGGTAGACATGTCTTGCTTCCAAGGATTGTTCTTCTGTCCAGAGGCCGCGTCGCTGTTGCTTCACAATTTCTGCGTGTACCACATCACACCCCAAGGACACGAGGTCAGTTATGATGTTTATTTTTTCTTGCATTGATTAATTCAGGCAACCAACCACTTATACCATTGTTTTCATGTTAGGTCGGGTTCTTACATGGTTGTTTATTTATTTATTGTGTATGTCAAGTATTGCAGTTAGGGGCAGCTCCGATTTCAGCTGATGTGCCTGTGCCATCTGTCGATGACCTTGCAGATCAGGTTGCTGATGTCCTTGATTTTTTCAGGTAGCGTATCAGGACATTTGCCGAATTCCCTATTAGGTACTATGGTTTCGTAGAGGTGGTCCCCTGATGCTGTAATCTCGGTTTCCTCTTTGCAGTTTAGGCTCTGTCATGTGCTTGGGTGTCACTGCTGGTGCCTATGTTCTCACCCTTTTTGCAGTAAGTGTGACCATGAGATGACTACCTTTTGGATCGTATTCATGTTGAGCACTTGCTAAGAATGATATTATGTATACCTTCACAGACGAAGTATCGGGAGAGGGTTCTTGGCCTAATGTTGGTTTCACCTGTATGCAAACCCCCCTCTTGGAGTGAGTGGTTGTATAATAAGGTTATAACCAACATCTCTATCTCAGTTATTTCAGATGCTTTATGCCCTTCTGTAAATTGTTCATTTCACCGTGCAGTGTTTTAGTGTGTTAACCCTCAGAATCTCATGTCCTAGGTATTATTAAACTTGCTATATTACTATGGGACACGTGGGTTGGTCAAGGAAAGTTTGCTTCAGCGATACTTCAGCATGGTACTTTTGATCCCCCTTCAGCTTTCTTTTCCCCTTTCTCAAGTTCTCAGGCATAGAGGTTCTTTGCTTATTATCCATATCCCTCACCCAGGGCTGCTGCTTCCTGATGTTTTGTGCAGGACGTTCGCGGTAACGGGCAAGATCCTGAATCAGAGATTGTCCAAGCTTGCAGAAGTGTTAGTATTTATCTCTATTATTTTCTCTAGTGTTGTTAAACTAGGATGGACTGTTATCTTATCTTCTGTCTGAACATAAAATTAAAAACATGATAATCTTTTGTACAGTTACTTGATGAGAGGCAGGGAACCAATGTCTGGCGGTTCCTTCAGGCAGTTAACAGGTAACAGAATATGTCCTTGTTGTGCATGACATGAACAGACAAAGAAATGCGGATCTGAATGATCAAAATTTGACAACTCTGTCCACCAGGCGACATGATTTAACGGAATCATTGAAGAAGCTTCAGTGCCGGACGCTGATTTTTGTCGGAGAAAACTCACAATTCCATGCCGACGCTGTCCACATGACCACAAAGCTGGACCGGAGATACTGCGCTCTAGTGGAGGTGACATACAGTTAAAAAATTTGATGTTTCAATTTGATCTTTACAATACACAGAGGAGTAAGGCCGATGGCTGAGGTGGTGGGTTTTTTTTTTTTTTTTTTGGTAAAATCGTGCAGGTTCAGGCTTGTGGTTCACTTGTCACAGAAGAGCAGCCCCATGCGATGGTGATCCCGATGGAATACTTCCTTATGGGATACGGGCTTTACAGGCCATCCCAGCAGGAAGGCAGCCCTCGGAGCACACTGAACCCGTTCTGCATATCACCCGAGCTTCTGTCGCCGGAGAGTATGGGAGTGAAGCTGAAGCCCATCAAGACGCGCATCTCGCTTAACGTTTAGCATGGGTGGATCTCTCGGATGGACATGGCCTGACAACCACAGCTCATGGAAGTGAAGACTACCTGGGCTGAGTTGTGCAACCACAAAGTTTTGATGCCTTTCGGCACCTAGCGTGCGGAGGTCCACAGGTTGAAGGCAATTTTTGTTGATGCAGGGAGGTTGTAGGCGAGGGGATAATGGCTGTTTGTTCATATATATTATATATATAAGTTAGTACACATGTATACCTCAAAAAACATGGCATCGTTTCATAAAGTACAGAGAAAGAAATGGGAAAGCTGAGGGGGTGTTTGGATGGATACCTGGACTTGATTTTGCCTGGCTGTGAAAGTTCCTGGACTCTGCCTGAGGTCCGTTTGGATGGCACCCTGGCCACCAGCCTGACCCAGGCAACCCCAGGCCTAAGAATTTGAGCGCCTGGCTCCGGCCGCACCTGCCTGGCATATGTACTACCGTAACAGACATACTAGTTAACTACCACAACTATCATCTGCTTGCTAATGGGATATGTAATAGTGTTGTAATAAATTAAATGAATTATTTCTAAATTGCATAAACTATACTCTGTGACTTTTATGGGTTTAATCTAGTTATAACAGGGACATGCACGTAAGACAGTTATCTGTGATACTGCAAATCTGCAATAATTCAAAAGCCAAATACATCTAGTATATTAATTTTTTATTATAATAATATATATTATAAAATAATAATATATATTGATGATGTTAAAGTTATATATTTTTTTTTTGCTTTTTTATTAAACTTCTCTACATTCTATTTCTTTTTTCCACACCCATGTATAAAGCTTTTTGTATATTTATATTTTCCATTTTTTCTCACTTCGGTTGATAATGTTCATGTTAACGTAAGCTACTCAGCTTCCTAGTACATTCTTTCCTTATGAAATTTTTTAAATAGCCAAGAAATCTATTAACTTTATTTGTAATTTCAAATATATTATTAATTGAGAAAATACATGGATGATCACATTTATTTATAAATTATAATTGTAACTATGTATGTTTTAATTATGGTATTATACCTTTCATTAGCCTTTGAATATGATATTATATCTTTTATTGGCCTTTAAATATGATATTATATCTTTTATTGGCCTTCAGGCACAGGCTTCCAACCAAACAAACCATCTTCTAACTTGCCTGACCTGACAAATTCCATCGAATTTCCAGGCAACTTTCTGGCAAAGGTTTTTCCCAGGCAAGTACTCCAGGCTTGCCATCCAAACAGCCCCTGAATCCCCGTCCGATTCTCACATGAACTCTTAACATACAGCTGCTGGAGGTTACCAGCAGCACACAAGGCTATAGCAGGTACTCTAGTGTTACCAGCAAGCCATGGGAATAATGCCTTAACACAAACAGACATGCTGCGAACACTCTCAGTCTCACAAGAAGATATGCTGGGCAAGCGAACAGCAAGTGATAATAAGCCACATAAACAACATATGGAGACCTTCCCTATCTGTTGCAGGGCACCCAAACACGGATGAGAGAACAAATATGTTACAAATACAGAGATGAGAGAAGAGATATGTTACAAACACAAGAAATATATTACACACACATGGACACCTTCCATTTAGGGAGCAGGGCGTGTTGGGACAACTTCAAAGCCAGGCGTGTTGGGACCATCCTTTTAGGGAGGAGTAGGGGTCTTCAGCCGGGGAGCAATAAAATTTGGCGGGAGGAGACGACCCTGTATGTGGTGAAAACATATTCTCAGCACAACTAATTATAAAGGAATACATAAGAAAGCCAGTGCACATATATGCCACATTCCGAGCACCATAAATCAGGTCTACATGAATAATAAAAGATGAAAAATCAATCAAAGACAAAAGAAGACCAAAGTGCAGGTCCAACAAGATAGGTATAACAGCTTAAGAAATACAGTGCATATACCCCTTGCAAATTATAAGATGTTTCAGCTTTTTTAGATACATTGTTTTTACTATGTATTTAGACATTATCCAAGTGCACAACAAAAGCTATGCATCTAGATTCTAGAAAAGCCAAAACGCCTTATAATTTGGAATGAATGAACGTCCCATTAAGAGCACTTACAAATCAGTTAATAATCAACTAAATTCCATCAACCACATTCATTGTCCATATTTATAGAAAGACGCAACTCATGAAGCCTGCCAAGAATTAGGAGATTAAGTTAAGACTTAAGAGCACACAGAGTTACATATTTAATATTTGCACTGACAGGTTAATTAATCCACAGTTCCAAGCAAAGGACACTTCTGAAGGATACATATATTTTTGAAATCATACGAAGGAAACCTATTCTCAATTTATTACCAATCCATATTTACAGCAAGACACAACTCATATAACATACAGGCTACCAGAGTGTAGATAAACTCTAGGTCAGCTAAAACAATTAGTCTATTTGTTTATGCACTTTGGAAAAACAGATCAAGTTCACTTAATAAAACAACATTGTCATTGACCATATACATGAATAACAAACGAAAAGTGCTAATTGATAGTCATAGATCATGTGTTGGTGGTGCAATATGAGCCTACAATATACCGGCAAACAGGATACTTACGGCCGACAGGATGGACTTATGGGAGCTGCGCTTGCGCTTCTGATTAGTCACAGACACATGCGTTCTTGGTGTCTTCCCTTCTTGCCTATCAGGTGTGTCCGCAGAAGTTCTCTTTGCCTTACTAGTATCCTTCTTTGACATTTTACTAGTATCTGATTGATCATCATCATTTGTATCAGTTTCAAGATCTTTATCCTTGACCAAGGAGCGCAATTTTTGCAGCTCATCCTCAAGAGCCGACACCCTCTCTTTGGCATTTGTCACCTCTACTTGTAGTCTAACTATTTCACCATCCTTCTTTTGGGCTGCTGCTTGCAGCTCATCAACATTCTGCAGAAGCTTTTGTGCTGCTTCAGTAGCCTGCTCTACCTCTAGGTTCTTCAACTTAAGGGTCCCCTTGTAATCATTTTCCATAGACCTGAGCTGGTTCCACACAAAATCCTTTTCACCTAGCAATGCTGAGATTTCCTTATCGTTCTCTGATTTCAGGGTCT
Organism: Eremochloa ophiuroides; assembly: GCA_038502445.1. Classification (NCBI taxonomy): domain Eukaryota; kingdom Viridiplantae; phylum Streptophyta; class Magnoliopsida; order Poales; family Poaceae; genus Eremochloa; species Eremochloa ophiuroides. Next base: position 5,253,016 of record JAHLJS010000006.1, read on the forward strand.
TGTAAGCATTCTTTAGTCTCCTTATCTCTTTCCTAAGATCTTTCACACTTTTCAGGTGATTTGAATTGTCGGTACTGATTTCCACCATACTCTCAATCTTCTTGAGTTTTACCTGGCAATACGAGAGAAGGTAAAAAGAATCAGTGAGATAGACAATACGAAATCGGCAATGGTCCAGGCAAGCTAAACTCATGTGTTTGCAATTACCTTTAGCTCAGTATTTTCCACAGCCAAAGCCGAAATACAGCTTTTGAAGTCCTTCAGGTCATCCTCAGCAAGTTCTGGTTTGAGCACACAACAGAAGGTTTTGACTTTAAATTCCAAAAAAAAAAAAAAAAAGAGTTGGTCATCTCAAAATGCAACATGGAGATGTAACACAACATACAAGGTGCCAAACATATATTCATCTTCTGAACAGTGTATAGACCACATGGAAAATGCTGCACAAATCCAACTGGATCCACACAACTGTAAAGCCCAATTAGGTGTGGAAAAATAACCGACATTCAAGTTCTTGACAAATAAACAATTTTGTTGTACAAGTCTAGGTCTGCTGTAAGATTAAGAAGTAAATAAAACAATGCACATGGATCCAAAAGGAAAGAGGAACAGTCGAAGCAGAGGGGGGGGGGGGGGGGGGGTCCTTACCTGCGAGTTTCTGGTGGCAGTGAATCTGAAGCTCTTTTTCGCCAACACGCACCACCGTTTCAGCCTCAGCGACTCTCCTGTGGAGCTCCTCGTGCTTACACATCTGGAAATAGAGAGGGCGGAAAGAAGGGGGGGGGGGGGGGGGGGGGGGGGGGGTAGGGGAGAGAAAGGAAAACCTAGCGCGCGTCAGCGGCGGCGGAGAGCTGGTCTTCCTCGAATCCAGACGCAAAGAGGAACAACACGCGGACCGGGGGAGCCGAATCGTTCGTACCTGATGGAGGCGGGCCTGGGAGATCTCCTCGCGCTCACGGCGTTCGCTCTGCAGGAACTCGATCTCGGTGATGAGGTGCTCGCGCTCGACGGAGAGCTCCACGGCCTGCGCGTGCAACTGGCGCAGGATCTTGACCAGGCGGTCGTACGCGCGGCGCCACGCCGGCAGGTAGATCTGGCCCGCAGCGGGAGCGGGAGCGCGCGCCGTCGCGGGCGCGCGTGCAGCGGGAGCGGGAGCGGGAGTGCGCGCCGCCGCGGGCACCAGCGCGCCGCCGCCGTCTCTGGCCATGGGATCCACTCGAATCCGAGACCTGAGGTAGGCGGAGCCGCGGGAAGGGACGGCCGCCGCTTAGGGTTTCCTGTGGAAGGTGCGGTTTGAGCCGCGAGAAGCGGAGCGCGGTGGCGGCGTGGAGCGGAAGGGAGAGGAGTGGAGATGACCGTTCGATGCGGGGTCCAGGCGGCGGGCAAGGGCAAGGGCAAGGCTTATGAATATGATTGCGGAGCCGACAGCCAACGACGAGGAGTCCAGATCGGGTATTTAGGAGATGACCGTTGTATTCGGGTTGCTCAAAATCCGAGAATTGTATATTTTATTAGCACTAGTATATTACTCGTGTAGAAAAAAATAAATCATAAACAAAAAATCATAAAACTGAAAAAACAAAGAAACAGAGAACATCATTAAATTCATTGCTTCAAAGGCTATTTTTTATATATATTACATAAAAAACATGAAACTATATATACATATCAAAAGATAAGTGTCCCATGACACTATGTTACTAAAGCTTGTCAGGGCAAAGCTGTTCTATGTGAGCACATACACAGTTCAGTACTCAAGTTCTGAATTCAATTCAAACTAAAGTAGGTTGCCTTAAAAGCACACCAAAAAAAAAAATAGGCGATATCTGTCTGCCATCAGACGAGACTAAAGGTGAAGGTGGACAGGGGAGCTGGTCCGGCCACACCTGCAGGTCACGCGCACCACCACCTTGGCACCACAGCAGGCCATGTTGGACACTTCCACCTCTCACTGGAAAAAGAAACGAAGAGTTAGATATATTAAGAATGAATTAGAGTTCCTTCTTGATAAAAGATCATATTATGATGACTAAACTATACAATACATTAGCATAAATGTGGTATGTTTAAGATTCACAGAAAAAAGAAATGAAGAGTTAGATACGCTAACACTGATCTTATTTGAAATACATTGATAATTTCGCAGAATATCTTGGCCTAGATACGTAGGTATAAATAAGCATATCTTGACGGAGGTGATCGCCGTAACAAAGGTTGAACAAGGTATGTGTAAAGCACCAAAACGACAACATTTACGCAAAAGATCTACCGTGCCAAAACGACTTTTTTTTTCATTTATGGAGGGAGTACATCCACTTGAAATGAAAGCAAATGCTACCATTAGGTGCACAGATACTCCACTAACAAACTTTCTCTATGAGAACAAGACCAAACACACTAAGGAATCTAGTTAGTTATGAGATCTTTACAAATTCCATTCTGGCGCCATTGCTCCAAAAAAGAACTTCTCCAAAACACTATATCCAAAGTAGAAGTGGTTTTGCTAATCCACCAGAATGGTATACACAAACTTAAAAATTGAAGACCAAACACATGTTAAATTTCCACCAAAGACCAAATATCTACATACAATTCCACCAAATATCTACATCCTTATAGAGCTAATAGAAATCTATTTAAAAAAGCTCTAGCTGATCCAAACAACCTAGCTAATAGCACAGATTTATCCAACCACCCAGCTAATAAAAAGCTATCAGTTGGCTCCACCTACATAATGCAGCTAACTATTTGCTAGGAGTATCCAAACAGGGCCTGAATCACATGAACTACGACCAACTAACACATACTAAAATTATGCATGAAAAAAACAATTGGACAGTAAGCAAAATCTCCCAAGTCTTCAAATGGTCACCAAATGTACAGCTGTTTCCATCACCTAAAGAACAAACAATCAAGACTCACCTTTTTTAATCTCACCCTGCACTTTAGCCATAGCTAGAAGCTCCTTCCTATTCTTGCCATTAACATGAGACATATCCTACAACCATGAGGTAGTATAGAATTAAGAAGTGCCAACTCATTTATTGCATTTATAAACAGGTATAGAAAATAGTTATCGGTAGGGGATAACAAGGTGAGTTCATGTATGCTGTTGTGTAATGATCAATACACTATAACTTAGACTTGGTACCAACATGCTCTGCAACTTCAAGCTAGTTTCCCAGACCATACATTTCAATTCCCTTCGATCATGACAGGTAACAATTAAACACAATGCCCAGGAAGCAAATAGAGAATTTCTTCATCTGCATTCCAATCTGGGCAAATAAGTGAGAAAGACAGGTTTTCCTGTTGCAAAATATCATTCAAGTATTAATGTACTCTGGGTAAGCAATGATCAAAGAATAGGATACTTTCGGTAAGCAATGTTAGAAGGTTGAGTATACTTGGGTTGGATTAAGGAATAATAAGCACCAGTGCACTTTAGCAAAGCATGGACACAAAGTGTTTGTGTAGATTATTAATAATTCAATCCTTTGGTGCCAAATTTTCTCTGCATTTTGACTTTACTAACCTTTTGTTTTAATTGGTCACGGCTCTCAGTTCACCAGCTCAAAACGTTCCAATAAGCAATCAACCACTAAGGATGCAGCTAGTGCGTGCCCTGATAACTAAGTGGTTATGAATTACAACTTACTTGGAACACTTGGAGATCAAATAATAATACCACTACTGAAGTTAGTGGAGTGCTGCTCAAAACACCAAGTCAAGCAAATACAACAGACAATCCTGTGCACTAACCATGACTCTGTAAGGATGGTTGCTGCGCTGTGGGGTGACTTCAGCGCCGACAGAGAAGCACTCCACGCAAAGGTCGAAGTCAGGGCACTTGGAGAATTTGATCCGTATCTTCCCGGAGATGTCCTTGTTGTAGTAGTTTCAGTGGTAGAGCGCCTTCTTGCTGCCTCCCTCTCCAGCTCCCCCGACGGCGGCGGAAATGGAGTCCGTCGCATCCCCGCCCACCGAGACCCTCCTCCGCTTCATCTGCAGCCAGCAACCAGCATCGTCAGCTTAGCTCTCCAAGCACGCGTCTATAGCAGAACAAAGTGGCAAAGCGGGGAGGGGGAACATGCGTGAAGGTCACACACACTGACACACACATTCAGTTAATAGGATAAGAATAAATAGGGTAAAACTGAAAACATATTGACTACTATAGAACTCAAATTAATGCAGCATGGGTTTCTTGGCTATGGTGATCGCTTGGACAGGGGACTATATCACGATCGGATCTGAAAAAAAGGTGTTCGTTCAAAAAAAAGGATCTAAAACAAAAACTAATTTTTTTTGCAATCCCCATGGCGACCATGCTCCAGACTCTCGCACAGCAACCATCAAACAATGAACAGGCCATCAAGATCAATCGCGCGGAATTAAGACCAAACAATGAACAGGCCATTTTCAAGTATTTTGGTGCACATATTGTCATAAACAATCCACCACCAGGATAATGAAACAGTGTGGCGGAAGAAGATTTATTTCAACTTCAATATTCCATATAAGAAGGATTTTTTTCTGACTATTACGACATTCAGCAAATTGCGATGTTATTCAATACTCTATCCAAGGCCAAACCCTGCAATCCAAAAGTTTGCAAGTAGGAAATAGTGTTGGTAAAATTAAATAGCAGTGTAAAGCCTCAATGGCCATTTGAAAATGACTATTTCTAATAGCACACAGTAGAAGCTATATAAAGAATCATATTTGCAGACAATGTCTGCTGATTTTCATAATTTACAGTGTCTTGATCGATTGGGATTCAGAGAACAGCACCAGGAACACGGAGACGCGATCTGTGCAAAGTGTGATGACGTTGGGGCGTCCGCATTCCCACACACGCACGCAGCTGCAAAACCATCCGAAGTTCACGATCCAGTGTCCAAATTAAACTCTCAGGAGCTTAAGCATATAGCTCTCACACTAAACACAATTAGTTAATTTTCAGAAATTCTGTGCCCCGATGCAGAATCTCAATTTCACATGAACCCCACGTGCCACGACAGCCACCGGCTCGCTTGGCATGGAGTATGGGAGATTGTTTTGAGACCCAAAAAAATTTAGAAAAATAACCACGCCAGTGTCATCATAATCACATTGTGCGAGCAGGAGCGGACACAGCATAGGACGTGTACAACCGATAATTTTGCGAAAACTTGACCATGAGTATACTCGCAATTGGGCCAGAACCGAATACACAAAATTGGCATTAGGGTTTGGGGGTGTTCGGTTCGGCACAACGGGAAGGGTTTGGGAGAGGGGCAGAGGCTTACCTGGTGGGCACTCGTCGGCGGAGAAGATGTGGGAACGGGTGTCGGCGCTCGTCGTCGGCGAGGACCTCACGGAGAGAGGGAGAGAAGGAGGGGAGACGGCGCTCGCCCAGTCGTCGCCGCGAGTAAACGAAAGAGACGAGACAGAGACGATGCCGGCTGCAGCCGCCGGCCAGACGCGTGCTTGCTCCCGTGCTCGCCTGCCGCCGCCGCCGCCGCGCCACGCTCTCGCTCACTGCAGCCGCCGGCCAGACGTGCGCTTTCCAGCGCGCTCGCAGCTGCCGCTGGCGCTGGTGCCGCGCCACACCCTTGCCCGCCGCGCGCAGGTGCGCTCGCTTGCAGCCGCCGCCACCGCCGCGCCACGAGCTCGCCCGCCACCGTGGGAGCCACTGGAGCCGCCGGCGCACTCGGCCCGCTCGCCCGCACACGGCGTGCAGCCGTACCGGAGGGCGGCCACCGCCGCCACTGGGCGCAACCCTAGCCCCGTGGTCAAGCGCATAGCTGGCCCACGTGTGTTTTGGAGAGAGAGAGAGAAAGTGGGGTTTTTTATAAAAAAAACGATGGTGTGTGGGATTCGATCCCTGCCTGCTTGCGTATGCGGATGGGGAGTAGAGTGCGGGTGCGGATGTGCGAGTTTTATGGACAAACTTTGATCAAGAGCCCTTGGATCATGATTATATGCTTTCATAGCTTTTGATTTTGATAGAGACAAATCTCTGTGTACACTTTCCTGGGTGCATAAAGATTAGAGCCCTCAGCGGGGGATATTTTTTTGGGCGGACATAAGTTTGTTTGCAAATCCAATTATAGGAGAGATTAGCATGTCCTTTTAGACTGAAAATAAGTGCTAATTTCGGCTTATGCTGATTTGTTGTGAGAGAAAAATACTGTTTTGTGGCTGAAAATAAGCGCTGATCGGTCATAATGATTGATTCATTATGATGTATATTAGTTTTCTTTGTTTGTCTTTATTAAATAGAGCTGCAGCTGCATCCCATAAGGCTATCCGCACTGGGAACGGTACACGCATACAGTAAAGAGATAGAGGAGCATGTTGCGTAAAAACGCCCTGCAGTGAAGACGGGAAACCATACGCTGCGACCGAGAGCAGCGCTATCCCTGGCGTGATCGCGGACGCCCTGTACGCGCGGACGTGGCGCGTGGGGACCAGCGTGGCGCGGAGGAGCGGCACGGCGGAGGCACCAGCGCGGGGTGGAGGAGCGGCACGACCGAAAGGAGGGAGGGGGGCGCCACGCCGGAGCAGGGAGGGCTGGCCAGAGGATCTGCCCGTCGCCGCGCGCCCTCGCCAGGGCCGCCGGGGCCGTGCTCGCCGCCCCGTGCTCGCCGGGGCCGCGCCCGCCGCCGCTGGGGCCACTGGGGCCGCGCCCGGGAGCACCATCGCGCTGGGCAGATGGGGCGAGAGGGAAGAGAGAGAGAGAGGAGGGAGGTGAGAGAGTGGGTGGGTGGGTGGGAATAAAAAAAGAAAAAGAAATATAGAGTAGAGATATAGAGGATGGATGGGTGCAGGAGAAAGTAGTATAGAGGAAAGAATCTTGATGACTAGAATAGAATGTTCCTTTTTATAGGATAAATTTAGAGTATAAAGAGTGTTTCATAGCTAGAGCCGTTAGTGCACCAAGGCCCGAGGCGAGGGGTCTCGGGTTTGATCTCTCGTGGAAACTTCGCCTTCACACGCACACTGGAACAACGTTCTTTGCGCAATTGCTCGACGGAAAGTACCCTTCCACATTTCAACTTCACATTGCCCACGTATATTACATATGAGCATTGTAGTTATTATTTTTATTTTAAAATCATATGCTATTTTTGTATTTTCAATGAAAGAAATATATTGGAAAACAATATACAAGCTTGAGGCCCCTCAAGTCTAGACACTAGGAGTGCAAAAATAAACATAATTTTTAAGGCTATTTTTAATGTGTATTTGAGGGAGAACCATAGGGGTTCCTAGACTCATAGGTGTATTTGAGTAGGCAAGTACTCCCTCAGTCCCAAATTTATGGACGTTGCCTTCGTTCAGATGCAACATTTATTCTCTGTACCTGGACGGGAGAGTTGGCTGGATACTTCACCGGCCCTTTGAACCTGGACGCTCAAACCAAGCGGTAGAACGACATTAATTACGGGACGGAGGGAGTATATCTCAAAATCGGCAACGTTTCATTTAATGCAAAGCGAAATCCTCTTTGGAAGCCATTTTTTTTCATAGCTTTAGCTTTTAATAAACATCATATGTGCTCATAGGGGTAGGGTTTACGTGCGTATGTTCACAGGGGTGAGTGTGTGTGCGTTATGAGTGTCTGTGTTTGTACTATGTAATTCAGGAAAAAAATGCGTCGAATGCACATGAACAGTTTTTTCGCTTTAGTCCACTTGTATGTTTTCTTACAAAGAAGTGTTGCTTCAACGAGTGTTTTTGCATAAAAAGTGTAGCACAGGCACCTAATCTTTCCACAAGTACCAGCGACAACTTACAAGGCTCTGTTCCAATGTTTTTTTTTCCTTCGAGTCTATCGGACTCAGAACCACCAGCAAACCTGTTGGGGCCGATCAGTTTGTGTAATGTGGTTTACAAGTTAATTTCAAAGATCCTTGCTAATAGATTGAAGCTCATATAGCCGGATATTATCTCACCAACACAGAGTGCTTTTGTGCCGGGTCGATTGATTTCGGACAACATCCTGATCGCATATGAACTCACACCATATGTTTGAGTAAGAGAAGGGGTGGGGTTGGTTATGCCGCCATCAAATTAGACATGAGCAAAGCATATGATCGGGTTGAATGGAGCTTCCTTAGCCAAATGATGCACAAATTGGGCTTCCGGTCAGATTGGATACAACTGATCTTGAAGTGTGTGTCTACTGTCAAGTACCGAATAAAGGTGAATGGGAATTTATCAAATAGCTTTACCCCTGAAAGAGGTCTTCGCCAAGGCGATCCTTTATCCCCATACCTGTTTTTTCTATGTGTGGAAGGTTTTTCAGCCCTGCTATCTCGTGCTGAGGAGGAAGGGTTAATTTCGGGAGTGAAAATCTGCCGGAACGCTCCTAGCATCTCTCACCTACATTTTGCCGATGACTCTTTGATTTTGATTTAGGCAAAGGGGGAGGATGCTAGCCAGGAGTATTCTGGAGCTCTACGAGCAATGTTCTGGGCAGGTGGTCAACAAGGCGAAATTAACCGTCCTTTTCAGTCCAAATACTACTGGCGAGTGCAGAAGAACAGTAGAGGAGGCCTTGGATATGGAGAGGGAAACCATGAATGAAAAATACCTCGGACTTCCGGTGCATGTGGGGAACAATAAAGGCAAGGCTTTCTCATACTTGAAGGATAGAGTATGGAAGAGAATTCAAAGTTGGAATGAGAAATTTCTGTCGTGGGCGGGAAAAGAAATTCTAATAAAAGCTATTGCTCAGGCTATACCAACATTTGCCATGGGTTGCTTTGATATTACGAAAATGCTATGTGACCAGATAAGTGCCATGGTTTGCCGCTACTGGTGGAACCGGCAAGAGGGTAAACAAAAAATTCATTGGCTAAGCTGGGAAACATTGATTAAGCCAAAGAAGGAGGGAGGTCTCGGCTTCAGGGATATTTATGGATTTAACATGGCCATGTTATCTAAGCAAGCTTGGAGATTGCTACAGGATCCGGATTCACTTTGTGCGAAAATCTTGAAGGCGAGATACTTTCCGGAGGGTTCATGTCTATAGGCCAAACCATGTGGTGGTATGTCGTACACCTGGAGGAGTATCTTGAGGGCTTTTACATTGCTGAAACAAGGACTATTCTGGAGAGTTGGTGATGGAGAGGGCCTGCGCATCTGGACAGATCCATGGATTCCCAGGGGCTTATCAAGGAGGCTGATCACCCCAAGGCGTAACAGCTTGCTAAATACAGTCGCAGAGCTATTTCATCCTGTGACTGGTGGTTGGGATCAGCAGCTAGTACGGGATATCTTCTGGGAAGAAGATGCAAAAGTCATCCTAGCTATACCGGTGCATGAAGGAGCGGAGAACAGAGCGGCTTGGCACTTTGATAAGAGGGGCATCTTCTCAGTAAAGAGTGCTTACAAAGTCTTCAGAACAAGCTGGGTTTTGAACAGTAGGCGTGGAGGGGCTTCATCCTCAGCGCCTGATGCAAATCGGGAAGCATTGTGGAGGAGAATTTGGAATATCAAGTGTGGCGGCACCATGTGAGAGGTTCTCCCAAACACTGAACCGCTAGAGTTTGGGAGAACCTAAATCTGGAGCATGTGAGAGATCTCTTGGCCTTAAAATGTTCTGCATGGGAGGTGACTGAAGCTATCATGGCTATGAATGAGGATCAATGTGCTTTGTGTTGTATTACCTGAAAGGATCGAGGATGCCCAAGAGGGGGGGTGAATTGGGCAACTAATAAATTTTCGCAAAACAATTCAACCTATCGCCATTTTGCCCAATCTCACCCCACAAGTGCTTGTGTTTGATTCTAAACCTAAAACAAGTTAAGCAACCTAGAGCCAAGTCCTAAACATGCAATTCTACTCTAGGCATGTAAAGAGCACAAAGTAAATACGGAAAAGTAAATGAGATAGAAAGACAAAGCCAATTTTTCCTGAGGTATCGGAGAGTCGGCACTCCCCACTAGTCCTCATTGGAGCACCCACGCAAGGGTGTAGCTCCCCCTTGATCTTCACAAATACCAAGTGCTCTCTACGGGCTGATCCTTTGCCTCTCCGGCGCGGTAGATCGCCCACAACCGCTTACAAGCTTGGCTTGGGCCGCCCACAAGCTCTCCAAGCGGTCACCAAGCCTCCGATCACCACCGAACCGTCTAGGTGATGCCGATCACCAAGAGTAACAAGCCTAGACTCTCACTTGACCAAGAACAAGGCCAAAGAGGGTGATCGATGCACACAAGTCACTCTTGATCACACTCTAGGGAAGAAGCTCACAAGCAAGAGGGAATCACTCAACCTCCCTAGGGCTCTTGCACTCTCACAAGATCACAATGGTTGCTTCAGCTGAACAAATGGGCAAGAAGAGCTAGAATGAAGCCAATGGTGAGGTATAAATACTCCTCATCTCCAAAACTAGCCGTTTGTACTATTTTTAGCAGTCTGCGAACCGTCGGACCAATACCCATCAGTCCGACTCTCACAAACGATCTGTACTCGGCACTATGACAGAGTGGCATCGGACTCACCGCAATGGTCCGACGCACACCGTCAGACCACAGTCCGACGCCCTCGAGCTCTCAGGTGAACTCTGCACAGGAACTTCCAGCGGCTAAAACACGCAGCGATGGTCTGACGCTCCCTGTCGGACCTAGTCCAACGCTCAAAAGCGCTCTCTGGATCTCTCTGGAAGTGTCGGGCCCTGCGAACCATTAGTCCGACGCTGCCAAACCACTCAGTCCGACGCTCACCTGAAACACCCAGGCACCGTCGGACTGTGCCCAATGGTCCGACGACCAGCCAAGGCACGGTCCTAACGCTCCCTGATGTGCTGAGGCACAACCAGGGGCTGCCACGTGGACCATCGGACTCTGGGCATTGGTCCGACGACTATACTCCCCAGGGTCCGATGCCCAAAACTCAGTTCAAACTTCGCCGAATCGAAAACTTTCCAAAACGAAGTTTGATCCTCTCTCTCAAGAGTCTCCTTGGGCTGTTTAGAGCTATGTTGGACAAGTGTGCATCACATCTACACTCTCTAACCTTGCTCTAAGTCAAGCTACCCATCCAAACCCCTCTTTATAGTACGATCAAAGAGAAAAACAAAACCTAATACTACTCCAAGTGTCTCTCAACTAAAGATGGCAACGGGTACGTACCCGCTGGGTACAACAAACCCATACCCATGCCCGCGAGAAAAAATACACCCGTTAAAAAACCCATGCCCGCGGACGGGTACAGATTTGTGCCTATACCCGTGCCCGCGCAGGTAACGGGTACCCGCGGGTCACCCGTACCCGACATGCTGGAGTGAACAAGTAGTGCAGTAACGGTAGTAGTAGTAGCCATTCGTTTCAGTTTTAGAGGCAACAACACATACACATATACAATTTATATATGTATTGAAGTACCAGCTAAGCTAATAATACCAAGCATTCAAGCACATCCGATCGACTGGACGTGTAGAGGCATAGGACTTAGTTCACTGGAAATCTGGAATAGCAGAATTGCATACAGGGTCCATGCAAATTGACAAGAAACTTGTCCTAACTACTAACTGATCAACAGATCAAGTCATCTAAAGTCAATACCATGCAAAAGACAGCACTTAGCATTCAGCAAGGCTGCATGGGACATTACATGTTCCCAGAACAAAAGGTAGCACTCAGCAGGGCTGCATAGATCATTACAAGTTCTGAAGTTCATAGAAGTTCACAAGTAATAAATATCAATCAACAGGAAGCACAAAAGGTCCTTGTTCACAAAAGGTCAGCATCAGTCACCGGTCAGCGCTTGACTTGAATCAGGGACAACAATCTCAAATAGCAAGCTCCTACAAAAGCATAAGTAAAGACACAGACACACAGTAAGTTAATCGCTAGATAATCTCACAGGACAACTAAATGAAAAATACAATAACAAAATGCATGTGTTACACATCACCTGCATGCCCTCTTGGATATCTTGGAGACAAGACCAGAAGGTGGCAGGCTGTTTGTTCTTCTCATCAACTATAGAAAAGTTGCAGAAATGATAAAAATTTGCAAAAATAAATTACAGCAAGTTAGATATCTTGAAAGCACACATTAAATATACCTTTATACTTATTCCTAAGCCAATCCTAAGAGCACATAAGAGCCTCCAACATTTTTGTAGTGAGCCTACTGCGATGCTCACTAAGTACTTTGTACCATTTGTACTTGTAGCAGAAAGCTGTTTGAAGCAATATATGCATTTTGCTCGGACTGTGCCATTGAACTTCCCTCTCTTGAACTCTGTCCAAACAGCCGTTGTAAGCTTCCTCTTAGAACCAGCTTCCACACCATCTTCTTCCTCCTCTACTTCACCATCTTCTATCTCAATTGGCCTTGACTCATTCTCTGATTCTGGTTGAGGAGATGCAGATAGCGGAAGTGACTCCAACTGTGCTTGTGAAGCTTGAGACAATGGAGATTGACTGCTACTGGCAATAGACCTTTTTTTTTCAAACTGTATGGAACATACAATTACATGATCAGATCAAAGAAAAGGTTAAGAAAATACAAAAGGCTAAGAAAAATATAAAGGGGTGACTTTTATTCTACAATAACAAAAATCCAGTTCACTAAAGCTAACCGGCCATTCTCTGAATGCTAATAAACAAATTTACAGAGAATAAATATGGTTCCTTAGTCCTTACCCCAACGAACGCACGGTATTGCGACCTGCAGCGGTGGTAGAAGTTGGAGAAACAGGAGGTTTCCTCGTCGATGCAGCGACAACGGGCTTGACTGGGCGCCAGTTCGGTGCTGCCGTCGGCTTGACAGGACATTGGCGCTACTACCATCGTTGGCTTGATGAGGCGCCAATTTGCCGCAGCCTGCTGCGGATCTGAGGGGTCGATGATGATAGCCTGTTGAGAATCAGCCGGCAGTAGAAGGGGAAGCGGTGTAGGATCACCCTGCGGAGATGTAGTCGTTCCTTGCTTGCCGCCGCCGTTGTTCGCGACGGGATCTGGATCCGCGGTCGCCGGAGTGTTGGCGACGGCGTCCCTTCGGGACGATGGGAGGGGTCAGTAGGTGAGGGGTTAGTAGGTGTGCTAGAGCTGTATGGTAGCTGCAAGTCTGCATTAGGGTTAACAGAAAAACCAAGAAGTATCACCGGCCGTCGTTGTTGGAGCTGCCGGTGGTCACTGCCATGGACAACTGCCGTCCAGTTGCTACTTGCTAGCACTAGTTGGCGAGCGCACAGGGACTCGAGCAACCTGGGTGCGACGAGCTTGACGGGCGAGTGCAGGGCCACCGGCCGCAACACGAGCACGGGAAGTTGGGAACTCGAGCAGCACTGCAACAGGCCAGCAGCGTAGGGGCGCGCTGCGCGCCGTGAAGTGCGAGCCGCGTGCAGTTGTGCAGGGCAGCGACGGCGCGAGTGCGCGACCATGAACCAGCGACGCGAGCAGCTTCTCGTTGGTCGCTGCTGTGCGGCGGCGACGGCTGTTGGATTAGGGAAAATGAGATTCGGTGAGGTGCTCTAGGGCTCAATCCCATTTATACCTAGTGTTTTTGGGCTGGACTAAATTCTAATGTTGGGCCACAATAAAAGGCTTCTACAGTCTATATGCCGGGTAAAAAAACCCATGGGTTTACGGGTATGGGTACCCTAGGAACAGACCCGTACCCGCAAACCCGATGGGTATGAGTTTATTCCCATTAGTAAACCCATGGGTATGAATATTGACCCATGCCCATGCCCTAATAGAGTAAAAACCCATCGGGTTCCGGGCCACGGGTACCCATTGGCATCTTTACTCTCAACTCCAATCGACACTTGGAACTAGCCTATCACCGTCTTGTCTTCCATCCTTTGAAAACCGAATCAATTTCCATTGCTAGGGGCTCGAACCTACATGTTATTATGAACTAACCTCTAGGTTATCTTGCAAAATACACATTAGTCATAATAACCTCTTTGTTGTCATTAATCACCGAAACCACTAGGTCCTAGATGCTTCAATCTCCCCCTATTTGGTGATTGATGACAACAACCTCAAATAGATTTAGAAAGAGTGAAGTTTTTAAAGGCTTGATTCATATGAGCATGTGACAATAAGAGCAAAGGGTTAGTCATGCTTATACAAATTAAGACAACAAGGTACACAAAGGATATGGAATAAGCACAAGTACCAAAAAGTTATGCCCAAGATCGGAGTGAAGTGCGGAAGCTGAGACAATGAGCATAACCAAGATGAGAACCAAGTGACATGAAATATATAACATGAAGCTCAAGCACATGTCACAAACCAAGTCTCAAGCACACATATATACAATGCAAGAAAGATAAACATGATGCATGAGTATATCACAAGCAAAAGTTATAAGAGCCAAATCCCTCTCTCATCGCTCCCCCTAAATCTATGCTCTCTCTCCCCCTTTGGCGTCAAGAACCAAAGACCTAAGACTCTGGAGGTGGAGAAGAGGCTACAGTGTCACGGTCGGAGGCGTGAGGATGAAGCTCAAACTGCGAGGGGTCGGAGTCTGACTCTGAGCTCTGATCTGCCTGACCCTCTGCTGGTGAACGAGTAGGTGAAGCGGTCTGGGTCGGCTTTGCTGTCTCTTTACCCGGATCAGCCTGTGTGTCCGGAGCTGCAGAAGCTGTCTCTGTAGGTGCTAGCTCCTCTGGAACTGTCTGAACAGACTCTGGAGCAGTCTGCTCCTCGGTGTCAAGCTGCTGACCCTGTGGCTCTGCGACTGTCACAACTACCGCCTCAGTGTCTGTGGTAGTGGTAGTGATATGCTCAAAAGAAGCTACTGAGGACGGCAGTGTCTCAGTCGTACCGGTAGCAGGAGGAGTTGTGGTGGAAGGCACTGGCTCTCTGAACTCTGGAGGTATGGGCATGCCAGTGATCTCGCTGAACGTAACACCTAAACTCTTGGTCACTGAGGGGCCACCCAAGTCTAGTGTGAAACCTGTGTGGATAGGCATGAACCCCTGACCAAAACCTGGTGAAGCAAACCACTGTTGCGTCTGCTGTGTTGGAGTAGTAAGCTGACTAGAAAGCTGAGGATTGCTCTGACTCTGAAGTCCGCTGGACTGTAGTGCTAGAGTCACCTGGGCTGCAGTGGCTGCTGAACCAACCTGCTGAACTGGAGGAGCTGAGGCCAAGTAAGGTGGGGCTCCGGTGTGCCTGATGATGTGCTCCATGAACCCAAAGGTCTGCAACTGAATCTGCTGGCTCTGGAGTTGCATTCATGAGCATCTGCTGCTGGAACTGATCCTAGCGAAGCTGAATCTTTAAAAATGCTGCAGCCTGCTCTCTGACTAACCGGGCCTGCTCCTGGGCCAGGCGAGTCTGCTCCTGTGCCTGCTGCTGCTGAGACTGCTGTAGACTCTGAAGAATCGCAAGCAAGGCTGGGTCTGTCAGCGGAGCCTATGGAGCTGAGCTGGGGCCACTGGCCTCCGAGTCGTGAGCTCGTGGACGTCTAGGGATAGGCCGGTAGTCCTCGTCAGTGCTGTCGATAGTGGTGTCAACAGGGTCATTGTCGACAAGCAACTGTAACACCCTAAATTTTGCTACTTTTGAAATATAGGTAAAATTATTTAATTTGGTATTTTTGAGCTCATGAAAACATAGGGAAATTAAAATTTTTCATTAAGTTGAAATCCAGCTAGGTTTTAGCAACATAGTTGTGCATTCATGCTCTTGCATATGATTTATTTTGGTTGAGTGATCTTTACCAAAGCTCAAAATGATTAAAAGTGATTTAATAATATGAGTGAGTAAAGTTTTTAAAACGCGTTTAGTAAACGATCTTTTCTGCATGTCTCTGTGTCTATCTTCAATCAAATTCCTTGATTTCCAACTCATATCATTCAGTCAGAGTTTATCAAAACCTTTTCTTCAGCTCTAAATCACTCTTTGGTGCTCATCATTCATCAAATTATCTCTAATAACTTTCCGGGAATTTTTCCGGCTTTTTCTGGACCTTTCTCCTATTTTTCTGCGAGCAAAATCTAATTTTAGATGCTCCAAAATATCTTCTCATGATGTCCAAATACTTTATTTAGATTTATCATGTTCCAAAATGTCTCCGGAAATTTTCCCATAATTTTTTGAGCCTTCGGAATATTTTTCGCACAGTAAATACTAATTCTAGACTTTTATAGAATTCTTTTCTTTGTGAAATTATTCAATTCCGAAAATAATAAAATCTTTCATTGTTCTCCGGTCCACAAAGCCCATGAGCAATTATCCTAATAAATCTCTTTAGCCCATGCATTATTTACTAACGGGGTTTAATAATTAATTAGGCCCATTAGTAAAGGTAGAGGATGCAATACCAATTAATACCATATTGCTAATTGATGTTGGTGTGAGGAGTTTTCCTTCCTATATATATCGGCCAACCCCTTGAGCAAATCACACCAATGCTATAGAAAGGAAAGCCCCTCGTTTAGGAATTCTGACGTAGCAAATTGAATTTTTCCAAGTTCGCATCCGGCATTTTCAGCTCTCGGCAGCAACACCCTCATCGATTTTGTTGGTGCCGTCGTTCATCTATCGCTGGAGCTAGCATGTTGCCGATGCCATTGTTTTGGTACCGGTTCGTGTTGCTCTCGAGTGTTGCTGCCAGGCCATACGACGGCCATGCACCAGTCCATCTGCGTCCTCCCTGCCGCGGCACTAGTTGAGAAATCTAGCAGTACAGCACGCAGCAGCAAGCCACCACCATGGTCTGCACGTGTCCAGCAACATGAAAAACATGATCGAAGAAGACGAGGTAGAGGTATCTACGGTTTGCCATCAATCTTGTAATTTCCGCCGGTTCTTTGTTTTAACTCCGAATTGACTCGTTCAGATTGTGTTAGATTCATGTTTACACTGTCTACATATTTACACTTTTATTAGATCTGTTTTCAATTTTATAAAATTCGTGGTTAGATTTAATATATTATTTTGTAAAAGCAAATATTGTTTAATTCATAATTTATTCGTGTTAACTCTGATTCGCGTGTTTCAACTTGCGTTAGATTCATGGCGTTCTGCTCTATAAATTAGTGTTAATGTTTATCACGTCACTCTTATGAATTTATTTATTAAATGTAATTTAATAATGATTATTTAATCACTTTACAATTAATAAAAGCCATCTAGTGTTTTTAATCCGTTCTTACTACGTTGCGATTTTATCAACCCTCGCTAAGTGCGAGCGACGTGGTTTTTCATGTCTTATGTCTCTGAAATTTATAACTCAAATATTAATTTGTTTAATATTTATGTAATCAGGTTTATAATAAAATAAACTGAGGTTTATATATCGGTCTTCTATAATAAATGTTAATTAGATTAACACCAACTTTAATATTTGCTTGTTAATTATAACTTGTTTAGGTTAAACACGAAACACATGATGAATCGATTAGTTGGTCTCACTTATCCTATGTTTTATAAACTATTAATATAAAGGTATTTGATCTTTTGTAAATAAAATATATATATCTACAACTTGACTTTTGAAATTAAATATGTTTTGGTTAATCTTAATTAAAACTGTAACGCCCGAAAAATTGCATTCTTTTAAATAGTGGAAATTTATTTAATTATGCAATTAGTTGATCATTCCAATATATGGAAATAATAATTTTTCACAAATATAAAATCAAACCTAGGTCATACACATGTATGATGCATTCATGCTGGAGCATTTCTTTTTTGTACTGTTTAGGAGTTTATTTGAATTCTTCAAATGTTCAAAAACAATTATTCAAAATCCCAAATTGAAAATCCTTTTGAAAATGTAATTAGAAAATAGAAAAGGGAAATAGGAAAACCTTCCCTCTCTGATTTTGGTCCGAGGGCCCAGTCCTCCTCTTCCTTTCGGCCTGCCCCCTCCCTTGCTAACTTGGGCCGAGGCCCAGCTAACTAGCCAGCCAGCCGGCGCAGCAAGCTGAGCGCCCCCTCTTCCCATCTTTGGATGACAGGCAGGCCCCACAGGGCAGTCCCTCTTCTCCTCCTTCCTTTCTTCTCCCCGGGGCGCCCAAATCAGAGAGCCACGCCGCGACCGAGCACGCGCGCGCGGAGCATCCCTCTGCCGTGACTGCCAGCCCGACCCCAGCGCTCGGTGCTACCGACCAGTGGGACCCACAGGACAGCCCCTCCCCTGTTTCCCTCTGCTGCTCGCCGAGAGTCCGACGCGGGCAAGAAAGAAAACGGCCGAAGCCGAGTTCATCGCTCGCCGCCCTCGATTCGATCTCCTATATCCGAGGCGAACTCAACTCCCCTATCCCCATCGCCTCGGGACTATATAAGTCCAGGCGGGCCGCTATTTGCCGCCGTCCAGCCCTAGCGGCATTGCCTCTTCCTGCCCTCGCGCGAACAGAGCCGCCGCTGCTCGAAGCTTTCCGCCGCCGGGATCCTCGGACGAGTCCGGATCTCCTACGCCTCCCTCGCGCCCCTATATAGGTCGGCCGAGCTCTGCCGTCCCTCGCCACAAGTTCCCGAGCAAGCCACTGCCCTCCAATCTTGCCCTAGCCGCCTCTTCTCGCCGCCACTGCCGAGCTCCCGCGAGAACCGAGCAGCCGCCGCCGCGAGCAATTAGCTCGATTCGCCACCAATTTCCTCTCGGTAAGCCTCTGAGGACCTTCGCTGTGATCTTGTGAAGTTCCCGAGCACTTTTCCCCTTCAATTTGTGCACTGACACGCCTCCGCCGCCGTTGCAGAAAGCCACCGTCCGCCGGATCACGCCGCGAGCTATCTCCGAGTCGATTTCCGACCTTCCCATCATCCTAGGTGAGCTTGCGATGCTCTTTCCGATCTATGGGTACCCTTCCCGACCTATTTCATGCACCGAAGGCCGAGTTCGCCTTCTCCGGCGGCACTCCGGCCATGGCGCCGCCGTCGGCCTCTGTTTTCTGGCCGGGAGCACCGCCACCCCTCCCCTCTTTTAATCTGATCCGCCGATTTTGAATCGGACGGCCGAGAGCAGCCCATACCGATTCGGCCGGCGTTTTTGCGAATAACCCCCTGCAGTTTTTAATGCTTAACCCGCAGCCCTTAGCGTATTCAGTTGATTACGTTTTCTGTATTTGAAGGCGTATTTATTTTCGGTATATATGAAAATGTGTTTTCAGATTTGAAATCAAAACTATTTTGTTCATAGTTTCTCCGTTTTAATTCCGATTTGAACGATTCAACTTGCGTTAGATTCGTAATTTGATGATCTACCAGTTAGTACCACTGTTTCATATGTTATTAACTTTTAAAATTTGAGATTATATTTAATCTATTATTATTCTATTATAAATCTTGTAAAATTCATATCTTCCTCGTTTTAAATCCGATTTGCGCAAACTTTATATCGTTGGAATCGTAGCGACGCGTAGATTATTTTTATAAACTTTTCAATCTGCTTTTCTACTATTGGTGTACTGTTTCTAATCTAAATCTTGTTTGCTTCGCGTATGTTTGCCTCGATGATTGTGTGGTGATTTTATGATCGAGTTCAGATGGTGAGCAATACGTTGGTGATCAAGAGTACGTTGAGGATCCAAGTTCTCCAAAGTACTTTAATCAAGGCAAGTATAGCATGGGATCTTCCTTGTTGTCCTATTCACCGCAATAATTAATTTCATGTGCATGTGTCTACCTTGTTAACCATAGTTTCTACCTAGTATTGTTATCTTGTTCCTTGATCACCTATGGGATTTATGCATTGGGTAGTTGATGCTAGCGCGCTACTGGAATCATGATCATGTAAACTGATTAATTGAATATGCAATAAAGATTAAAAGATGTCTTTTTAGCAACATGGAACTAGGGGATTCGAGCATAGTTTTATGATGCCCCATATCCTTCCCCCTTGGTAATGATCTGTCAGCAAAAGCTGGGACTTACAGTGCAACTATGAGGGCTATATGGCTCTGGTTTTAGCTCAGTATGAGGACCTTTTCTAGCTTGTTAGAGGTTACCGAAAGGCGCAAGAGGGGCTTTGACGACTCGTGTATAGTGCGGCCTCTGTCCATATGTGTATAACCTGCGTGACCTTGTGCCATATGGAAGGGGGGCTCTACATCTGCTTGCCGAGGGAAACCTCGCGGCCCTAACATGTTAGACGAACCTTTGAAAGGCTTCATAGTGAAACCCTGCTCGCTCACCTTGGTAGTGTTATGGGGCTAGCTACCCCGAGCAAATGGGAATCACGGCTCATAGTGAAAGTGCACAACCTCTGCAGAGTGTAAAACTGGTATACTAGCCGCGCTCACGGTCACGAGTGGCCCGGAAAACTCACGGAGTAGTTATCTTTTTGGGTGATGTTGACTTGTTGCTAATTGATTGTTGCAATTCATTAATTATGTTACTTATGATCATGGATTATGGGCTTATTCAACTTGTTGCTATCCAATTGCATAAAAGTTGATTAATTAAAAGCAAACCGCTGTAAACCCGTGTCTATCCTGTTTGAGCCTCATAAACCCCATGTTATATTTGCTGAGTTCGACATGAACTCACTCTTGCTATTTCCCCCCACACCTCAGGAGAAGTTTAGGCTTGTGGTCAACCAGTCAGTTGTGTCCCTGTGGAGTTGGCGTCTACACGCGAAGATCGGAGTGTCTTTCCGCTGTTTGCTTCTTAAAGGTTCTATTTTAATTATTACTACGTTATGTATTTGATCATTGTCTTTTGATATTACCTTGTATTTGTCGGCTTATGTGTGTGACTGATCCTGGGTAGCACATAAGGTTATGCATTCAATTTTATCCTTAAAATTGGGTGTGACAAAGTGGTATCAGAGCAATGCTGACTGTAGGACGCAAGCCTAGTAAGAATTAGGACCATCTTAAGTTTTATAACTTCCTATGAGTCCTTGTTCCATAACCATTGATAATTTCTGCTTTGCTATACCCGTTACCTTTATATTCATCTCCTCCTTATTGCTATAAATCTTTTATCCGCCCCTTGGCTTGAAATTCTTTTAGAACTATCTCTTACTTCATTCTTTCATAACATGAAGTTGAAGCCTTAGAGTTGAACCCTTGATAGAGATAGAACGATAGTGTCGCAAAGTATTAGTGATTGTTGTGCCTTATTGAATTGTTATTATGACATTGCCTGATTTAGATCTTTGTACCTGATTGTAATGATCTTATGGAGTTGTCCATAATTTCATTTAGTTTATATGACTAAGGTATGAGGATTAATAGAATACATAGTTGGGTTTTATTTCTCTCTTGTTTCCTTTATTCTGTCTTCTCAGAGCAATCTGTCTTCATCAGCTTATACCTCTATTTTTGGAAGAGAAAAATCATGGAAAAATTTTTGGATATAAGTAGACTTCAAGATCGTTCTGTGGGAATAAGAATCACCCTGATAGCTATTATGGTTTGGGAGTTATGAAAATCACAAGACGATGCAACTGTGCTGTCTGGAATCTGAAAATGTTTTGGTTGTGCCCTGTTTTCGACCATTATAACTACAGAATCTGAAAAAGTGTTCTACATCAAAGTTGTAGGAAATTTTAGCAGCTTTCCAATGGTATGTGCCGCGACTTATTTGGAAAAATAGATCTGGAGTTATAACTGATTTACCGTGCTGTTGTTTTTCTGCTCGCGAATAACTTCAGATTACCTAACCTTACCTATGCTCATGGGTATTGTTGGGATGTTAGAAGTACATGATGGTAGTTAATCAACCCACTCGAAAGAGGATGCGAGCTATCCTTGGTACCCCAAGTTAATTTCTTTTAAGGGGGGTAGCCAAGGTAAAGAGTAACAAGACGAAGATTTCTGAGCTTCGGTGATTTTACTTGGAATAATCAGATACCTTCGCGTTTGGAGAGGACACTATCAGGCACAAGATTCAGAAATATCAATTCATGTATGAAGTTGAGGAATATTGCCTGATTGGACACAAGTGTAGTGCTTGGATGGAATATCAGAGTAGCGCAGCGGAAGCGTGATGGACCCATAACCATTAGAATCACTTGAGATATTATGTGGAACATTAGATGTGTATCACATATGCGATTGGATGAGTTATTACTGACAAAGGATCTCACCATACTGGGTACCCATCAATATATGGAAATATTATCTGGAGTATTTATATAGAGGTGGTGACAACAGGAAATGAGCATCAGAATTATTATCACGAAAGAGGAGGTACCCGAGAAAACAAAGAAGATTCAAGGGTAGAGTATTTGAATCTCCTCAATCATCTAAACTTTATTCTTTTGATCTTGCTCTCTCGAATCTCGGGACGAGATTCCTTTTAAGGGGGGTAGAATTGTAACACCCGAAAAATTGTATTCTTTTAAATAGTGGAAATTTATTTAATTATGCAATTAGTTGATCATTCCAATATATGGAAATAATAATTTTTCACAAATATAAAATCAAACCTAGGTCATACACATGTATGATGTATTCATGCTGGAGCATTTCTTCTTTGTACTGTTTGGAGTTTATTTGAATTCTTCAAATGTTCAAAAACAATTACTCAAAATCCCAAATTGAAAATCCTTTTGAAAATGTAATTAGAAAATATAAAAGGGAAATAGGAAAACCTTCCCTCTCTGATTTTGGCCCGAGGGCCCAGTCCTCCTCTTCCTTTCGGCCTGCCCCCTCCCTTGCTAACTTGGGCCGAGGCCCAGCTAACTAGCCAGCCAGCCGGCGCAGCAAGCTGAGCGCCCCCTCTTCCCATCTTTGGATGACAGGCGGGCCCCACAGGGCAGTCCCTCTTCTCCTCCTTCCTTTCTTCTCCCCGGGGCGCCCTAAAGCAGAGAGCCACGCCGCGACCGAGCACGCGCGCGCGGAGCATCCCTCTGCCGTGACTGCCAGCCCGACCCAGCGCTCGGTGCTACCGACCAGTGGGAACCACAGGACAGCCCCTCCACTGTTTCCCTCTGCTGCTCGCCGAGAGTCCGACGCGAGCAAGAAAGAAAACGGCCGAAGCCGAGTTCGTCGCTCGCCGCCCTCGATTCGATCTCCTATATCCGAGGCGAACTCAACTCCCCTATCCCCATCGCCTCGGGACTATATAAGTCCAGGCGGGCCGCTATTTGCCGCCGTCCAGCCCTAGCGGCATTGCCTCTTCCTGCCCTCGCGCGAACAGAGCCGCCGCTGCTCGAAGCTTTCCGCCGCCGGGATCCTCGGACGAGTCCGGATCTCCTACGCCTCCCTCGCGCCCCTATATAGGTCGGCCGAGCTCTGCCGTCCCTCGCCACAAGTTCCCGAGCAAGCCACGCCCTCCAATCTTGCCCTAGCCGCCTCTTCTCGCCGCCACTGCCGAGCTCCCGCGAGAACCGAGCAGCCGCCGCCGCGAGCAATTAGCTCGATTCGCCACCAATTTCCTCTCGGTAAGCCTCTGAGGACCTTCGCTGTGATCTTGTGAAGTTCCCGAGCACTTTTCCCCTTCGATTTGTGCACTGACACGCCTCCGCCGCCGTTGTAGAAAGCCACCGTCCGCCGGATCACGCCGCGAGCTATCTCCGAGTTGATTTCCGACCTTCCCATCACCCTAGGTGAGCTTGCGATGCTCTTCCCGATCTATGGGTACCCTTCCCGACCTATTTCATGCACCGAAGGCCGAGTTCGCCTTCTCCGGTGGCCCTCCGGCCATGGCGCCGCCGTCGGCCTCTGTTTTCCGGCCGGGAGCACCGCCACCCCTCCCCTCTTTTAATCTGATCCGCCGATTTTGAATCGGACGGCCGAGAGCAGCCCATACCGATTTGGCTGGCGTTTTTGCGAATAACCCCCTGCAGTTTTTAATGCTTAACCCGCAGCCCTTAGCGTATTCAGTTGATTACGTTTTCTGTATTTGAAGGCGTATTTATTTTCGGTATATATGAAAATGTGTTTTCAGATTTGAAATCAAAACTATTTTGTTCGTAGTTTCTCCGTTTTAATTCCGATTTGAACGATTCAAATTGCGTTAGATTCGTAATTTGATGATCTACCAGTTAGTACCACTGTTTCTTATGTTATTAACTTTTAATCTACTATTGGTGTACTGTTTCTAATCTAAATCTTGTTTGCTTCGTGTATGTTTGCCTCGATGATTGTGTGGTGATTTTATGATCGAGTTCAGACGGTGAGCAATACGTTGGTGATCAAGAGCACGTTGAGGATTCAAGTTCTCCAGAGTACTTTGATCAAGGCAAGTATAGCATGGGATCTTCCTTGTTGTCCTATTCACCGCAATAATTAATTTCATGTGCATGTGTCTACCTTGTTAACCATAGTTTCTACCTAGTATTGTTATCTTGTTCCTTGATCACCTATGGGATTTATGCATTGGGTAGTTGATGCTAGCGCGCTACTGGAATCATGATCATGTAAACTGATTAATTGAATATGCAATAAAGATTAAAAGATGTCTTTTTAGCAACATGGAACTAGGGGATTCGAGCATAGTTTTGTGATGCCCCATATCCTTCCCCCTTGGTAATGATCTGTCAGCAAAAGCTGGGACTTACAGTGCAACTATGAGGGCTATATGGCTCTGGTTTTAGCTCAGTATGAGGACCTTTTCTAGCTTGTTAGAGGTTACCGAAAGGCGCAAGAGGGGCTTTGACGACTCGGGTATAGTGCGGCCTCTGTCCATATGTGTATAACCTGCGTGACCTTGTGTCATATGGAAGGGGGCTCTACATCTGCTTGCCGAGGGAAACCTCGCGGCCCTAACATGTTAGACGAACCTTTGAAAGGCTTCATAGTGAAACCCTGCTCGCTCACCTTGGTAGTGTTATGGGGCTAGCTACCCCGAGCAAATGGGAATCATGGCTCATAGTGAAAGTGCACAACCTCTGCAGAGTGTAAAACTTGTATACTAGCCGCGCTCACGGTCACGAGTGGCCCGGAAAACTCACGGAGTAGTTATCTTTTTGGGTGATGTTGACTTGTTGCTAATTGATTGTTGCAATTTATTAATTATGTTACTTATAATCATGGATTATGGGCTTATTCAACTTGTTGCTATCCAATTGCATAAAAGATGATTAATTAAAAGCAAACCGCTGTAAACCCGTGTCTATCCTGTTTGAGCCTCATAAACCCCATGTTATATTTGCTGAGTTCGACATGAACTCACTCTTGCTATTTCCCCCCACACCTCAGGAGAAGTTTAGGCTTGTGGTCAACCAGTCAGTTGTGTCCCTGTGGAGTTGGCGTCTACACGCGAAGATCGGAGTGTCTTTCCGCTGTTTGCTTCTTAAAGGTTCTATTTTAATTATTACTACGTTATGTATTTGATCATTGTCTTTTGATATTACCTTGTATTTGTCGGCTTATGTGTGTGACTGATCCTGGGGCGCACATAAGGTTATGCATTCAATTTTATCCTTAAAATTGGGTGTGACAAAAACTATTTACGTAGTTTTCTTAATTAACATGAATCAAGCTTGTAGATGTTCTTCTAAAATATAATATTTATTATTTATTTAAACAAAGTTTATAGTTGTATTTTGTTTTCTTTTATAAAAAGCAAATCCTCCGGTAGTTGTATCTTTTCAACCATAATTCCGATTAGCGTGGTCTTCGTGTCTGTGTGCTCATAGCAACACGTAGATTCGTTTTATAAACTTTTTAACTTCTCTTCTCATTGATTGGTGTATTGTTCTAATAGAGTATTATATTTGTATGCTATGCATGTATGTGTTGGATGCTTGTATGGTGCAATATAGTCATGTCCAGTCGGTGAGAATTACGTGGTGATCAAGAAGCAGTCATCGGAGGTTTAAATAAGAGAAAAGGATCTCAAGTGTAAGGCAAGTATAGCATGGACCATCCTTGTTGCCTATTCACCTTAATCATCAAATTCATGATGCATGTGTCTACCTTGGCAACCCTATAGTGTTTATTCCTAGTTTTGATGACTTGATCCTTGTTACCTATGAGATTGCATTTGAGTAGTGATGCTAGTGCTTGATGGTGTCATGATCTTATGAACTTGAATAATTGATTATGAAATAAAGATTAAAAGATGCTTTTTAGCAACATGGACTAAGGACTTATCTGTAAGTATGACACCGGGACTTACAGCGCAACCATGGGGGCTATATGGCTCTGGCTTTAGTCAGGTAGGAAGTTACTTTCTATCATGTTGTTAATCTTGAAAGGTTCCTTACCGAGCTGGTTGTTTTGCGGCTCCTGTCTTTGTGTGTACTGCTGCGCGTGTGTGCCACTAGAAGGAGGGCTCTACCGCCCCTTGCCATTGCGCCCAGATCGATTAGTAGCATGTTAGCGAGGCTTTTGAAAAACTTGATAGTGAACCCCGCCGATCTACCTTGGTATTGGATCGAGAGGCTGATCACCTCGAGAAAAAGGGTAAATCACGACTCATGGTGAAAGTGTGCAACCTCTGCAGAGTGTAAAACTGATATATCAGCCGTGCTCACGGTCACGAGCGGCCTTGGACGTCTTACAGGAACTTAACTAATTTAATATTGATTTATTTGGAGTTTCTAATGATGTTTATTCCATATTAATTATCATGTTTATATGATCGTGCAAATCTTGTTCCTTGGTATATTCTATTGCTGCTACTCAAATTGATAAAATATGATCAATTAAAAGCAACCGCTGTCAAACCAGTGTCTTGCCTTATTTGAGCCTCATGAACCCATGCTATTCTTGTTGAGTACGGCATGTACTTACGCTTGCTTTATTTTTCATATTTGAATAAAAATCCCGGATGGGTAACAGATGACTATGATGATTCTTCTGAGGATTTCTAGGATTGTGGTTCACCAGTCAACTACTTCCCTGTGAATTGGAACTTCCGCGAGAGATTATAATTATTAGACCGCTACTATTTATGTAAAGACTCTGTGATATTATTCGTTATATATTAAACCTTGTGATGGTACTATGTAATTTGTCGCTTATGTGTGTGATTGATCCCTGGGCACACATAAGTTGGTTCATTCAATTTTATCCTTAAAATTGGGTGTGACAGATTGGTATCAGAGCATAGGTTGACTGTAGGACGCAAGCCTAGATAGAATGGATACTTTAGGATATGCTTTTCTCACCTTATTCATGCTTTCTTCCTCAACCTTGTTCTTTGCTAATTCAGGTGCTTCTCGTACCCTTATTCCATTATGAAAATTTGTTTTCTCTTCTAATTCTAAGCTCTATCAAGCTTTCATGCTTTCTCATCTTGTTCTATTATGAAATTTTTTTATTCTATTCTCGTTCTAGCTCTATCTTGGTTGGTGATTAAGAAGATGAGACATGATCGCCAAACTACCCCACAAGTGTGTTGGAGAAGCCAAGCCGCAAGCATGACTGTCAATGTGAGGATGAACTTAGGAATCAAGAAAAGATGCCCAAGCTCAACAAGAAGAATCAAGATAGGAGTCCAACTACATAATAGAACGATTTAGTTATGAGTCAAGTTGAGTCGAGTCTTGTGTGCCTGTGAATTTTATGTGCTTATTGCATTGTGCTTATGAATTATGTGTGATTTGGATCTTTGTAATGATTGCAATGATCTTGTGGAGTTTTCCATAATTTCATTTAGTTTATAGGCCTAAGATATGAGGATTAATGAAATAGATAGTTGGGTTTTCCTTCTCTCTTGTTTCTTTTATTCTGCCTTCACGGAGCAAGCTGTCTTCGTCAGCTCATACCCCTATTTTTGGAATATCGAAAAAAATCATAAAACAATTCTGGACATAAGTAGACTTCAAGATCGTTCTGTGAGCATAAGAATCACACTAATAGCTATTATGGTTTGGGAGTTATAAAAATCATAAGACGATGCAAGTGTGCAGTCTAGAATCTGGAATAGTTTCTTTTGTACACTGTTTTCAACCACCTTAACTGCAGAATATAGAAAAGTGGTCTATATGAAAGTTGTAGATAATTTTAGCAGCTTTCCAATGGTATATGTTGCGACTTATTTAGAATAACAGATCTGGAGTTACAACTGATTTACTACACTGCTGTTTTTTCCATCTCGCGAGAAATTTCAGATTACCTATTCTTACCCATTCTCAAGAGCCTTATTGGGATGTCAAAAGTAAATGATGATAGTAACACACGCTGGAGTGAGATTTAAGCTACATTTGGTGCCCTTTTTGAACTTTTCTTAAGGGGGTAGCCAAGATGAAGATGTAACAAGATGAAGGTCTTATTGTGTTTCACTTGGAAGCCTCAGATATTGATATGGTTAAGAAGTCACTATCAAGAGCAGGTGTCTTTGCTTAGGTTGGTTAACTTGTTGGATCATTCATGAGGAGGTCATGTTTTTCATCAAGATCTATCTTTACTTTGAGATATTATTAGTTGGGAATTCAACCTTCATCCTACTTAGGACAAGAAGACATTCTTGATAAAAAAGGAGATATTGGATATCTACAACTACCTTTGTGGGAAACTAGAAGCATCAATGTTACTCGGAAGATAAGTGGACTTTGGATAAAGGAAGTACATTATTGATTAAATTATCTACTATGGTGGAGTATTGAAGAACGTATGATAGTAAATACAGTGTTGAACTAGAGTGACTTAGAGATCCTATGGATGCTAAGATTATAACATTGGTATACTGTAGAAGGCATTAAGTATGTTTGGACAAAGAGATCTGGGATATGTTTAGAAGAGTTAAAGAAAGGTAGTTGGACACAAGTGTTGCATTTACATGGATTAGAAGAGTGACATTTACACGGGTCACGATGTCTAAAAGGCATCTTTACTAAGTTGGAATCGAGCTAGTAACATTAGCGTCAGATTGGTGTAAAACAAGAATAATGACGTGGAGAACTGCTATTACCTGTAGAAGAAAGAGTCATTTTGATGCCTTCAACGAAGCAGAGTTGCTAGCAAAAGCTTTGGATGACACCAAGGACTAAACAATTATGTTTAGCAGTTGCTACCTAATTGAGTATAGATATAGACACTAGCACTTAAAAATAGTTAACTATAACCTGGAAAAGAGAGGTGGCCTATCTATTGGAAATACCCAAGAATTTGGTTAAAGTGTCTGATGTGTTCCATGTATATTGTTGGATGAATTACGAGTTCTTCAGAGAACAACTTCCTAAGAAAGTGGAAAAGATCCAAGTGCAGTGAATTCTTTTCTCTTCTATCCTTTTCTTCCGAATCTCGGGACGAGATTCATTTTAAGGGGGTAGAATTGTAACACCCTAAATTTTGCTACTTTTGAAATATAGGTAAAATTATTTAATTTGGTATTTTTGAGCTCATGAAAACATAGGGAAATTAAAAATTTTCATTAAGTTGAAATCCAGCTAGGTTTTAGCAACATAGTTGTGCATTCATGCTCTTGCATATGATTTATTTTGGTTGAGTGATCTTTACCAAAGCTCAAAATGATTAAAAGTGATTTAATAATATGAGTGAGTAAAGTTTTTAAAACGCGTTTAGTAAACGATCTTTTCTGCATGTCTCTGTGTCTATCTTCAATCAAATTCCTTGATTTCCAACTCATATCATTCAGTCAGAGTTTATCAAAACCTTTTCTTCAGCTCTAAATCACTCTTTGGTGCTCATCATTCATCAAATTATCTCTAATAACTTCCCGGGAATTTTTCCGGCTTTTTCTGGACCTTTCTCCTATTTTTCTGCGAGCAAAATCTAATTTTAGATGCTCCAAAATATCTTCTCATGATGTCCAAATACTTTATTTAGATTTATCATGTTCCAAAATGTCTCCGGAAATTTTCCCATAATCTGGACCTTTCGTTCAGATTGTGTTAGATTCATGTTTACGCTGTCTACATATTTACACTTTTATTAGATCTGTTTTCAATTTTATAAAATTCGTGGTTAGATTTAATATATTATTTTGTAAAAGCAAATATTGTTTAATTCATAATTTATTCGTGTTAACTCTGATTCGCGTGTTTCAACTTGCGTTAGATTCATGGCGTTCTGCTCTATACATTAGTGTTAATGTTTATCACGTCACTCTTATGAATTTATTTATTAAATGTAATTTAATAATGATTATTTAATCACTTTACAATTAATAAAAGCCATCTAGTGTTTTTAATCCGTTCTTACTACGTTGCGATTTTATCAACCCTCGCTAAGTGCGAGCGACGTGGTTTTTCATGTCTTATGTCTCTGAAATTTATAACTCAAATATTAATTTGTTTAATATTTATGTAATCAGGTTTATAATAAAATAAACTGAGGTTTATATATCGGTCTTCTATAATAAATGTTAATTAGATTAACACCAACTTTAATATTTGCTTGTTAATTATAACTTGTTTAGGTTAAACACGAAACACATGATGAATCGATTAGTTGGTCTCACTTATCCTATGTTTTATAAACTATTAATATAAAGGTATTTGATCTTTTGTAAATAAAAAATATATATCTATAACTTGACTTTTGAAATTAAATATGTTTTGGTTAATCTTAATTAAAACTATTTACGTCGGACTGTGCCCAATGATCCGACGCTGCCAAACCACTCAGTCCGACGCTCACCTGAAACACCCAGGCACCGTCGGACTGTGCCCAATGATCCGGCGACCAGCCAAGGCACGGTCCGACGCTCCCTGATGTGCTGAGGCACAACCAGGGGCTGCCACGTGGACCGTCGGACTCTGGGCATTGGTCCGACGACCATACTCCCCAGGGTCTGACGCCCAAAACTCGGTTCAAACTTCGCCGAATCGAAAACTTTTCAAAACGAAGTTTGATCTTCTCTCTTTCAAGAGTCTCCCTGGGCTATCTACAACTATGTTGGATAAGTGTGCATCACATCTACACTCTCTAACCTTGTTCTAAGTCAAGCTACCCATCCAAACTCCTCTTTATAGTACGGGCAAAGAGAAAAACAAAACCTAAGACAACTCCAAGTGTCTCTCAACTCCAGTCGACACTTGAAACTAGCCTATCACCGTCTTGTCTTTCATCCTTTGAAAACCGAATCGATTTCCATTGCTAGGGGCTTGAACCTACATGTTATTATGACCTAACCTCTAGGTTATCCTGTAAAACACACGTCAGTCATAATAACCTCTTTGTTGTCATTAATCACCGAAACCACTAGGGTCTAGATGCTTCATTACCCTTTGGACTTGCTGGACGGAACGAAATAGATGACGAGAGGGGGAGCTGGGCCGTGACCCTGCATGGGTAGCACACAACATTCGAGTCACAGCTGGTGAATGGAAACAAAGTGAACACCCGCCAACTACATCGAGATAAGGTAGCTTGCAGAAGTGGGAGAAACCTGAAGGCGACGCTGCTAAGGTGAACTATGATGCGGCGTTTGATCACAACACTGTCAACGAAGGATGGGGCTGCATCCTTGGGGACTCGGATGGAGATACGATTGAGGTGCTGAGGGGAAGAGTGGGTGCTCTACTGAATCCTTTGCATGGTGAGCTCATCACCTGTATTCAGGGAACCCAGGCAGCTGTGGAAGCGGGAGTTGGTCATGTGGTTGCTGAAACGGATGCGATCGCCGTGGTGAATGCAGTCTACTCAGATGCTTATGATCTCAGTGAGGTCAGAAATCTAGTGGTGGAGTTTCGTAATTTATTAGAATGGAACTTTCTTACTTGGAGAGTCCAGCAACGTCCTCGTTCTTGTAACAAGGTAGCGCATGTTTTAGCTTCTCTTGGTAGTGAATGTGATCTGGAGGAGGAACCTAAAAAAAGAAAAGCAAACCTGTTGGGCTGCGTCCGACTTGACGAAACCTCCAACCAACATATTGCTTGGTCGTGAACCAGCCATGTGAAATATTGTATACCAACGCATAATGTAACTTCATATTTCTATAAAAACATTTAAATATTTATTGAAAAGTGATATATGTATATTTTTATGAAAATATATTTAAAGACAAATCTATTTAAATAATTTATATTTTAAATTCAATAATTTAAAAGTTATTCATAATTTATATTTTAAATGTTTGATCAAGACCTTTTTTAAAAGATCATATTTTTCCTCTATGAAAGGAGGATACTTAAATGTTAACTGAACTGTCTTTGGATTCGTTGTGTCACCTATACAGTACAAACCAAACAGGATGTAAGACTAACTCCAACAGACCGTAGGCAAAGTCGAGACTCATTTCATATTTTGCCTAGCGCACAGTAGGAAGATGCTCAACCCAAAACTCCTCTCCAACGGTGGAGATGCATCCTCGCCCGTCACGACGCATCGTCCCCATCCAGCACTCTGGCGAGCCGCTCCCAACCCAATCTCCAGCCTCGGTCGCGCTCTCCGGCGGCAGGGTGGGGCGGAGCCCGCGGACGCGCGCTCACCGATAGCCAGGCCGGGCGGAGCCCGTCGCGAGGACGGAGACCGGGGCGGAGCCTGCGCACTCGCTGGCGGCCGGCCGGACAGAGCCCGTCGTGAGGGCGCACCTGTGTGCTCGCCAGCGAACGAGTGAGGCGGAGCTCGGCCGCGAGGTGGCGGGTCGGGGCAGAGCCTGTGCGCTCGCCGGCGGCCGGGCCAGGCGGAGCCCATCGCGAGGACGCACGTGCGCGCTCGTCGGAGGACAAGAGGGGCGGAGCTCGGCCGCGAGCCACGCGGCCGCCGTTGCGTCGCGAGGAGAGAGGAGACTCAATTTTGCGTGTCCTTCAACCCGATAGGCAAAATGCGTTGCGTATTTGAGTCATCTTTTGAAGAAAGTTTCAAATAGGCAAATCCCATATGGTGACCTACGTTTGGATTTGAGTCTCCACGTGGGAAACAGTCTAAGTACTAGCAATTTTCCCGACTCGTATCAAACGCTAGTTTTGCTTCACGCAGAACCGCCTGCTGGAGCCAGGGGAGCACCTTCAACTCGTCGGACAACGGATCGACGTCAGGCATTTGCCACTGAAACAGCGCTGTCCGCCACCGTGCATTGGCCAATTCCGATGGCATCCCAGTCAGCATATAATCATCCGCCTGGCACAACGGTTTTCGAAAAAGAGAAGTTGTTTCATTCAGTTAATTAAGAGTTTACCAGTTCATCGTTCCATAGTTTACCAGTTCTTCGTTCCATTTCATTCATTCAGTTAAATTAGAGTTATGGTGCTACATCAGTTTCTATCGTCAGCGGCCAGTGGGTTCAGGCCAATACGGTCAGGAGGGGAAAAAAAAGAAACAAGGCTTCCTGAAATTATTGCAGATACAAAGGTTAACGGCAAGAAGCAGAGGTTGTGTGGCGAGTTACTAATGAAGCACCTCCACTGGGGTAGAAGGCGCTATCAGCGAAACTCCCAGGGAACATCGATCTCGGCCTCCCATGAATCGGAAGAACAGCTAAGCGAGTCAATCCGGGATTATGAAGGCCATGGATGCAAAAAAACACCAGAGCAAACTTTTAAATCAGCACGCAAAGCAGTTCAAAGAAATATGCGGAGAGCCGCACAGCTCCGCCTCAAAAGCCGATCCAATAGAGGCGGTTGGATCG
Source organism: Eremochloa ophiuroides (assembly GCA_038502445.1). Taxonomy (NCBI): domain Eukaryota; kingdom Viridiplantae; phylum Streptophyta; class Magnoliopsida; order Poales; family Poaceae; genus Eremochloa; species Eremochloa ophiuroides. Next base: position 5,286,359 of record JAHLJS010000006.1, read on the forward strand.
ACGGGCGGCTCCAAAGCAACTCTAGGCCTCGCGTGTATCAGACGAGCACGGATCGCTCGCCTGGGATTGTCGATGGCCACGCCCCGATCTCACACTCATAAACTGGAACGGGAAAGGAAAAGTGCGGCTCTGCTCAGTGCTCACTCGAAACAGACGAGTATGAATCTGAAGCGAAAAAAGGATTTGTTCGGGAACCCGTCTGCCATCTCGCAGAGGGAGATGATGCGAAGGATGGGACGGAGCAGACGGAGTTCCAGAACCGATGCCGGTTTTCTCTACGCCCGCAACGGAACCGAGATGGCACGAGCAAGAAGCAGCCATCCGGTTCTCTCAAAGGCGACGGCTTCTTCTTCTTCAACCTTACTATTGTAAAATCAGAGGCACGTATTCAAACACAAACGCAAAACACAGATCCCGGGCAAGGAAAAAAAAAAAGAAGAAGAAACGCGAAGAAAAAGGAGGAAAGCATAGAAACTTGACGATGACGGCGGAGGCGCCATGGCCACTTGGCCAGGGACCGAGCTAGGGTTGAAGTGGCGGCGGCGAGGGCGTTGGGTGCCTCATATAGACGACGGCCGAGCAGAATGATGGGCCGTGGAGCAGGACATTTCGTGGGCTGGTAGAAAATGTCATCTTGTTTCGTAATGGGCCTCACCTCACCTTTCGAGGCACGCTCAGTTTCTTCGGGCTTGCCGCTTGTTTCCTCAAGGGGCTGGGCCGCCAGCACGCCGAAACCAGCAAAACTCGTCGTGGGCCTTTAGATACAAGGCGTCTTGTTGGACGACGGCCAGGCAGGCAGGGCAGGACGACGACGACCCGCCGTGGCTGGTCGATGCTCCGGTCACCGGCCATATATGACCATATGTTACACGCCTCCCTCGGTTTCGTTTCGTTTCGTTTCAAACTTGGGCTTCCCACACTGGTCCCAGTATCCCCCATGCCCATCCAAGAGCGCGACAGCACGCGTTCCTTGTGCCTCCGTGCCGGCCGCCGGCGGCGGCCACGAGCGGAGCAGCTGGTGGTACCACCGCGCTTCGGGCCGCCGTACGCACGCTCGGTGTTCGCTGATGATGCTTCTTCAGTTCTTCGTTCATCTGTCTCTGTCTAGATAACAGTAGATATTTTCAACTCATCAGCTGGACTGGACGAGTCTTTCTTTTCTTTTTCTTTTTCTTTTTTTTAAAGGAAAGACGAGTATTTCTTCCATCGGTCGCCCGTGTTCAGACTTGCCGCTTTCAGACCATTTCGTTGGATTTCCGATTTCCCTGAGACAGACAGACAGATCGCAGCTTTGGAATGAATGAATGTTCGGTCAGTCAGGAGGCCAGTCCCCGCTTCGTCATGGCCGGCAGTTCCGACCTGTTTTCTTCTTCTTTCTTTCTTTTTTTTTTTCCTTCCCCTACCTCTCTCATCTCTGAATCTGAAAGAGAACGTTCTCTGTCGCGTCTGCCATCCATCAGGAAGCAGAACACGAAAATCTCCTCTTGGATTTCAGTCTGATTGGCTGGCTGGCTGGCACTCCAATCCAAGCCACAGGATTTTCCAAGGATAACGTCTTGTCCCCTGTTCTGCGGTCACCTTACTATAGCCCAGGTTCGGTGGCTGTAGATTTCACGGTCGCCACTCCATCGCATGCCATACATGTGTGTGTGCGTACGTGCATGCTGCCCCCCACCACGCCGGCCAGCCAGCACGGCAGTTTTTTCCACGGCCGGCCCGCCGCCACAGGCCGGGTAAACGATAGCTGACAGGCAGGAGGAAAGAACTCGTGGCAACAACGGCGACGGCGAAGCCGGGGACACACCACACGGTTTTCTTTGCTCGCCATCAGAGCTCGGACAGTTCAGGTCAGGCATCTATCCAATCCAATGCACGGTGAATGCAGGGTGACGAGACGGCCTGACGTATAATTAATCAATCGCCCGTCCTGCGACTGCGATGCCTTGCTCGTCTCGCGAATTGCTAAGCGCGAGACTAAGGACCCGGGCGCCGGGCGGATGCAATGCCAATGCATGATTTTCCTCGTCAGGGATGGCGACACCATGCGTGCACACCATACCCTACCCCCTTGGCCTGGCCCTTGAGTCTGAACTGAACCCGCATTGGCATGGACGAGCCAACCAACGGACGAACAGTGTGCTCGGATTGGATTGGATTCGATTGGATGGCGCGAAATGCGTATGGGGTGACGACGATGTGGTCGCTCAAACATCGCATTCCGAGCCTAAACACAGGACTGCTCAGAATATAGATCCTAAGTATCATTGGTGACACACCATTAATCCGGATGACGCGACCGGATCAAGTATTCAAGTGACCGAGATCTTCTCTGCGCTTCGTTTCAGCGCATGCCTCTGAATTCCCGGATTCAGAATCAGATTGGACGGTTTGGAACGCAGAAGTTTTGTTGAAATCAGCTCAATTTCATACATATATGAAAAACTCAGGAACTGGGAAAATTATGGACCTGAAGAAGAAATGATGATAGGAATAACAGAAAGGAGCAAAAAAAGGGGCAGTAGAAGGGGATGTGGCACGTGCAGACTTGCTTGCTATGTTCCTCCCTCCTGCTCAAAGTGTAATGGATATGATGGTTCTTCTATTCTTTATCTTTACCCATAAAGAATGGATAGGATAGATAGATAGGAGGGAGCAAGAGATTCTTCAGAACTGGGAGCACCAGAGAACGCATGCATGCTTCAGGATAAACCACAAATTAAAGGACGATGCAGCCAGCAGCCCAGCGGTATTCTGTTGCTGGATATATCTATCTGAACTGTACGGGTTTGGTTCCCTTGTGAGTTGTGACCAATCCACCAAGAACAGCCAGCATCTCTGGCGGTTTCCTATCATCCCGGCCATCCGATTTGGATCTCGATGCCCCTCCTGCTACCCTGTCCCGGCTTTCCTTTTTCACGTGTAGTCTCGTCAGGTCACAAGGATGATGAAACATGTATTGGTGAGGCCCTAAACCTTTGGAACACAGACAACTTTGGTGGTCAAGCGATATCCCTTGATGGATGTTGCCTCCAATCAAATCATTACGCATGTTTCATGTAAAAGCTATTTTCTTGAAATTTGACAACTCGTGCATCCTTTTTTTTCCCATTTTTGGGAGGTGGCAGGTGCTTTCTCAAAATTAGCCAAAAAAAAAAAAGCACACTTCTAACTCAAATATACACCGGCAGACAGTATCATATGTTACTGGTCCACCAATGGAATCCAAAAGGCATCTCAGCTAATGTTAATAGATAAGGATGTTCCATACAAGGTTTTTCTTTCTAGTACAGTTGATTGTCACTTGTCAAACACCTAACGTGCCGAAGTTATTCGAGTAGTACTGCTTGTGCCACTACAAATCATTGGAAGGGTTCATTTTCACGAAGGGTACACTATAGCATTATGCATGATGCATGAGAAACTGAAAGATGACTAATGAAGAGGTACAAGTGGCGACATTTTTCCATTCAGAGTAAATCAAAAGTTTCCAATCGTGCAAACCGTGGTCAGTAAAGCACAATGTGCTTGGCCGGTAAACAAAAAGAAGGGATTTGGTTCATATGTATCTAATCTGAACTTTTATATATAATATGTGTGCAATTGCATGTATCTTAATCTGGATGAGACACCTTCTTTACTTTACTTTACTTTTGTTTTAGTGCGAGTTAAAACAAACAAACGTCACTGCTCTCCACTTGTCGCTGTAGTCATCTAAACACTAAAGAGAGACCTGCTATTTGGGGGGTCTACCAATGAGTGAGGTCTGAGGAGGAGAAAGATGAATGATGAACATTAAAAACACAGGATAATGTCACTACCAAAAGTTGGAATTTACAGCACAGAAGTGCCTAGCAGACCGATAGAGTAATACTCTATCCAGTTCATATTATAAGTCATCCGAAAACGAAATACAAGGAGATGGGGCATACAAGAACCCCCTAAAAAAATAGTCTGAGAGACTCTGGACCTTTTCCCTCACAGAATCAATCCATAAATAAAATAAACATTCACTCTGTTCGGCTGGCTGGTACGGTACACCTGACTGGCTGATTGTTCTGAGAGAAAAAAACTACTGAATGACTGGCTGGTGCTGGCTGGACCAGCCAGCCGAGCAGGGCGATTGTTAAAGGATACCAGATATAGTAGAAAACCGGTATGATTTTTCTACAAGCTATATGATAAGTCTACAAGAAGGTACAAAGTACTAGATATACCTCCCTGTTGTGGTTGTTATGGTGATGACCTTTTTGTCGATGGTGTACCTTGGCACCTAACCTGGATAACAATGCTTGCTTGCATAATAAGGGCTCCTTTGGCCAATGCTAGTAATCTTTGGTACAACAGAAGCCAGACGACTATATATACACATGATATCTTCACCGAACACCAACTATGCTTGCTTGCATAATAAGGGCTCCTTTGGCCAATGCTAGTAATCTTTGGTACAACAGAAGCCAGACGACTATATATACACATGATATCTTCACCGAACACCAACTACTCTATATTGTCGTTTTTGTTTATCACATCTTATCACATTACGTTTCTTATCGTTGAACTAGAATATTCTAGTCCAAGCTCGGCACACACTTGTAGTATCTACCTTGTTTAACATATGTGTCGAATGAATCTCGTTTTACTATTCTTTTTTTGTGAGTTATTGGGTTAGTTGAGATGTACTCCCGTTACTGAACTACTAGTGATTAGTGTTTCGAAAATCTGACGTCATAATTCTACTTTTTTAATCATTATTAATTCCCATGGGAATTGAGAAAAAAATAGACTTGATTATTATCCTGCTTAGTATCTACCTTATTTATTCTATTGTCATCAGGAACCACGGGGCAATTTGCTACTGCTGATTGCTCCGTTGACGTCGCTGATACAATTTCATCTCCTGCCTGTCTGAAAAAAAAAAGAAAAAAAAACAAGGAATGAATTTTCTTTTTCTAGCCAGACTAGATGGCGCATCAGCAACAGCGCAAAGATGTACTGTAATCGACCTTGAAGTAGAACAGCTACATCAACCCTTAAAACGGGGACACCTTTGATTAATTCAAGGCTTAAGTTACAGGAGGATCAGTAGCAAAGCCAGCAGATAGTGACACTGCTAATTACCGTATCCGGACCAACTGGTCCGGTCCACCTTTGTGTGGTGTGCACGTTTTACTTACCTTGCTGCACATCATTCATGATGATATACATACTTAATCTAGTATAGTAGATAGATAGAGAATATATCTTGTCCAGCTCTGTCTGTATCTATTACTCTATTAGTATCTTTGTATGTATATGCCACAATAATGGTAAACAGGAAACATGCTCACAGCCTGCCTTTCTTCCATCTAATCTATCCAGTTGACCCTGTCGGAATAAAAATCGTGGGAAATATGCACGCAAAGATTGCAACGAGATCCCTGACATGAGCCACACAAATAAACATATGTACAGGCTGACAGCGACTGCAATATTATTGGAGCAGCACGAAGACTGACTGGGGTTGGGTTGGGTTGGCAGATTCCTGCGGATTCTTTTTTTTTTTTGAAACAAATTCCTGCGGATTCTATGTAAGCGCAGTTTTAACTAGGCCATCATCTCTTGTCAATCAAATAAAAATAAAAGAAACTAGGCCAGCATCCTGATCGAATTGTCAATACCAGAAACGGGGATGATGCCAATGCGTCGCCCTCATGCGGTGTCCAGGTGTGCGCTCCCCAGCAGTTCGCTAGTCCCTCCCAGCCAGGCGCAGGCCACATCTTTCTTTCTCCCTCTCCAGTGTCCTCTCCCATTCCCATATTAAGCAGAGCCGAGGCGAGCTGCTCCCAGATGCAAACATCCTCGCCTCTCCTCTCCCAGACAGGCATCTTATCCCTCCCGATCGAGATCGGTGCATCGAGGCCATAGAATTCAATCCATCGTCCGTTTCCTCCTCCGGCCACCGCACCTAGCTTCAATTTTCTTGTCGTTCGCCGGCCGCCGTGTGCCGTGTTGCCGCGCCATGGCTAGGAAGTGCTCTAGCTGTGGGAACAATGGCCACAACTCGAGGACCTGCAGCGGGCACAGGCAGGACGATGGTCTTCGAGAACGGCGGCGGCGGCGGCGGTGGAGGAGGCGTGAGGCTGTTCGGGGTGCAGCTGCACGTGGGGTCGTCCTCGCCCATGGCCATGAAGAAGTGCTTCAGCATGGAGTGCCTGTCGTCGTCGTCGTCGGCCGCGGCGCCGCCGGCGTACTACGCGGCCGCTCTCGCCGCCACCAACAGCAACTCGCCGTCGGCGTCCTCCTCAGTCGTCGATCGTCTCGGTGGATGGAGGCCCCCGAGAAGATGACCACCAACGGGTACCTCTCCGACGGGCTCATGGGCAGGGCGCAGGAGAGGAAGAAGGGTGAGTTCTTCCACCGACCATGTGGCTGAGCTTTCTGAAGATTCAGATTATTATTGTCGTTTCAGAATTTGCAACCTCCTGCTGTATTGTAGCTGTCTCACTCGTTTACTTACTTATAATTATTCATTGGAGAATCAGTGAGACTTTGCAGCTCATATGCATGTACTCCGTATGGCATAGATGGATTATTAGAATAATACTCCTATTTCGGCAGCTTGTTTGAGCTAAGTAAATCTGAAAAAAAACTCTGCTTTCCTTCTTCTTCTTCTTCCAACCGGCTGTGACCAGGCGTTCCATGGACGGAGGACGAGCACCGGCGGTTCCTGGCGGGGCTGGAGAAGCTGGGGAAGGGCGACTGGCGAGGCATCTCCCGGCACTTCGTGACGACGAGGACGCCGACGCAGGTGGCCAGCCATGCCCAGAAGTACTTCCTCCGGCAGAGCAGCCTGACGCACAAGAAGCGCAGGTCCAGCCTCTTCGACGTGGTACGTCCCCGTCCCCGTCGCCGTCCATCGCCGCCATGCTTCCACTTCCATAGTTCCATCCATGTCTGAAGATTGAAGAATCGGGACTCTTCCGTACGTTTCATTTCAGGTGGAGAACGCTGAGAGCGCGGCGGCGGCGGCGGCGAGCTCCATTAAGGACATGGAGCGCCTAAGGCTCAAGGATGCGGTGATCGCGACTACTACTACCGCCGCCTCTGCAGCACCCCGCGGAACGACGACGACGACGACGGCAGAGCTCGTCCCCGCGCTGTCGCTAGGCATCAGCAGGGGCGCCGGCGGCGGCAGGCCAGCGAGGCCTGACCACGTCGCGCTGCCACCTCCGACAGGCCTGTCCCTGCAGCTGCCGCGGTGCTCGGCGGCAATGGGCATCAGCACGGCGTCGCCGAGCCTGGCCCTGGCGGCGCCGAAACCGCAGTACAAACACCTTTCGTCGACGACGCTGACGGCGGCGAAAGCTAGTAGCCATCAGGCGCTGCCGGACCTGGAGCTGAAGATCTCCACCGCCCGGCAGAGCGACCACCAGCAGCAGGTCCACACAGGGTCTCCGCCGTCGCCGCCGCCGCCGAGGACGCCCTTTCTGGGGACCATCAGGGTCACATGACCGGAAAGACAGACGACAAGTCGACGACGGCGGTTAGTCGGGAAGAAATATCCTGCGGTGGTGGTGGTGGTAGAAGAAGAGCGGCTTTTGCTCATCTGAAGAAGCTGCAGAGGTTGGTTCGTTCAGAGACGGGACAGGGTGGGAAAACTGAAAAGGAGGGGCTTTTGGCAGCGGTGTACTCAGGCCAGTTTAGATCCACTCTAAATTACAATTGCAATTAGTCACATCAACATTGCGGCGTATACATGAAACATTAAATATAGACGAAATGTTTGCATGTTTGTACTTTTTGCATGTACATCACGAGACGAATTTTTTAAGTCTACTTGGGATATGATTGAACAAAAGTTGTCAAATATAAACAAACATATTACAGTATAGAATTACAACTGCAACTGAGATCTAAACACGCCTTCAAGAATGTGTTGCTGGCACCTGGCAGCGAGTGGCAGCCGAGACGACGACGACGATGCCGCCGTCGTTTATCATGTGGGTGTAGTAGTGTATATCATCATCAGAAAGATGGAAACTTTACTGGCCTAATTTAGTCTCTTGTTTGTTTCTTGGAAATAAAGAACGGCTGCCATTGCCATGCACCAGGACTACTACAATAATACTCTCCCGTGTCCCGTCTCGCTCGACCTCTTTATGTCATGTTGACAAGGAATTAAAGGGGGCGATGGTGAGAGATAAGCTCACGATATACGTATATATATTCTGCTTAGATACACCTCTAAATTCTAAAAATGTGGTCCCAATCAATATTTAGATACATATAATACAATATTAAATGTTGATGAAAACTGAAACAAGTTTCACAAAATTTATAAAAAGTTACGAGACAAATTTTTTAAGTCTAATTAGATCATGATTAGACATTTATTGTAAAAATTAGCGAAAACTGTTGAATCTAAACACCCCACACTTGCTTGCCTCTTTTATAACATTATTAATGAGAATTTAGGACCATGATAATATACAAGTTTGTTTTGTAGGTGGGGAGCTAAATGGATACGCAACCATGCGTGCCAAAGACCTCCTGTTCCTGATTATGCTTGATTCTTGATACGAAGGAAGGCGAAATATTATCCTTTGCAACTGGCGGGCGCTTGTGTAGTTTTCGTTTAGCTGGAATCTTGTTAGGTACGAGTTGGGTCTCAGTGACGAGGATCTCCACGGTCCTAAGCTAAGCCAAAGCCACGCCCTGCTGTTCCTGTAATCATACAATATTCGTTTGAACTACTTTTAATTTCAGTTATAAAATAATATTTTTCTCTCACAGTAAATTAGCCATAAAATCAATCGCCGTTGAAATAAATTCTGCCATACTGGTACAGGTGCATATACGAATATAGCTACCTATTAGGAGCAGTAATAGTAAATCGCAAAAGAAGAAGAAGAAGAAAGGAGCAGTAATAGTCAGACGTAAGAGGTGCGAAAAAGGAATTCTACATCTACCCATCTCAGTAATAGCCGAGAGGTCGTGACAAACGAGTGTAACGCTCAATCGAGAGAGAGAGAACAGCAAGAGGTCATCATCACCATCATTCATTCAGCTACTAAAGTACGACCAAATTAACCTTGGACGAACCAACCACATCTCACGATCGTTTTTTGACCGCATGTATGCACAATTGCTTGTCCACGCTGCTGCAGTCGTGTCGAATTATCAATCCTAGACGCCTCAATCAATAATTCCACGTGCCAAACAAGGCCCTGTACAGTAAGTAAAACACGGCGTCACCCCTGGCCGTCCCCGTCCAGCCCGTAGTAGCCGATACGTTGTTGTCACTCGTATCATCAGCACCGACGGGATACTCCTCCGTCCACGGAAATTAAAATTGAAATTACTAGTAGTAGTAGTAGCAGCAGCAGTGGTGGTTAGGAGTAGCAGTCAGATCCATCTACCTGGCGCAAGAGGGAAGATTGTGGAGCTAGTATCGTCCAGATGGAACCACAGGATCCGTGGCCTGGACAGAGCAAAATATCAGCGATAATTAAAAGTTGGCAGAACATGGAACATTCATCCAATGCGATCGCAATTGCAATGCGTTGGCGCCGCTCGGCATATGCCAAGCCTGGGACTGCCGATGCCAAGCGGCCGGTGGTTGCACAAATGCACAGCAGGCAACATGCAAATGCATGATGCGCAGTACGCGTCGCTTTCTTCGTCGTACGTACGTCCCCCGCGAGGAACAAATCAAATCACTCATCATCAGATGGTAAGATGAGCTCTCCATCCTCTCGTTGCCAAATCGATCCACCATGACTACTTCTTTTGCGCACGGTGAAAAAGCCGTGTGGGTGTTGCTTGCTGCCTCTTGGGGATTTGGAAGATGGGATGGGGACAAGAAACAAATAAAGAAAGAATAATCAAAGGGGCAAAGCTGGTGCGCAATCTTATCTTTGATCGTTCCATCCTCTGATCGGTACGGAGGATATTGGTAGGATAATATAATACTGTACTCCTCTGATCCGACAACAAAAAAGCTCTTGCTTCCTTTCATTCGTTGCAGGTCTTTTTCTGACTGCCTGCTCAACTTTTATTTATTTCATTCAACAGCAATTGGCAACTCCATTCCAACACGGGGAGAGAGTTTTTTTAGGTACGTACTCCGTACTACTAGTACTAGTAACTGCGCCGTGAGTACTTTTCCAACGCAACCAAAAGAACAGTTCCAGGATTATCTCGGGCCGTTTCGTTGGATTGGATAAACCAAAAAGGTCTACCGGACCCCGAATTTCCATTCCCATCCAATGAATGATCTTTTTGGAGTTCCCGGCTCTTTCCTTCAGAAGAAGTCGAAGAACCCTGCTGTAGTCCAGCTCCTGTGGTGGCAACGTCAGGTGTCCAAGTCGAGCAAAAGGCACGGGGCCACGGGCAGCCCGTGCGCCGCTCCCCGCCCAACCACGTTGCCGAGCCCGATAGAGCGCCGCGTCAAATCACGGCTCCCAATAATGCATATCGCAGAGGAGGCCATCGCATCGCATCTCAGTTACAGCTCATGTTCATCAGACGTTATCACAACACAAGCAGCAAGCTACCCCCTCCGCTCACCGACCGACCGACTGAGCGACCGAGTAGCTGAATGGGAGGATAGGAAGCTGCCAAGGAGACCAATCATAGGAGGACTGCGTTCTGTGGCTGCTCCCGCCGCGGACGTCAATCAATCCAGAATTCCAGATCTTTTTCATACGCTGCTCACCACTGTACTACTACTCCTGGGATGGATGGAGCACTGAATCCACCTTCAGTTTTTGTAGTAGATGCGAATGCGACCTCTGAAAATCCTCGCCCGGAGACGTGAATGTTGGATTGATCTCCCACTGACCTTAGACCCAACGGCCTATGGGCCTTGTTCTCGCGCCCTGATCGGGGGCGCCCAACCCTACATGGTTGGTGGGCCCCCGTCGCACAGCGCTATATAGGAAAGGTGGGGGCCGAGGCACACGGCACGAGGTTCACTGCGCCGCCATTCACCCCACCGACATCCTAACCCTAATCCGATCCGAGAGGGGCGCTGCCAGCAACGGGAAGCACCACCGACGCCAGCAACGCCACTCCAACCCTGCCGTCGACGCCCGCGACTACACTGACGCCATGGCACCGCCCGCTGACGACAACAACGCCGGCGCCTCGGGGACAGCACCACCGACTCCGACTGCGCCTGCACCGGCTGCTGCTAGTGACGGTCTACACCTCTACTCCTTCTCCCTACCTTTCTTCTCTAGTAGTGTTGTATAGGACTCGAGATCTACACTGTTGTATTTGTTCTATGTATGAAATGCATCCCGATCTGACGAATAAATGATGAATCGATCCTAACAGTGAACAGAAACCTAATTTTCGGCGAAGCAGGGTATTGCCTACTGTATGATTTTATGATAAGCTAGAGCGAGCGTCATGCCCGCACACGCACACGGCGACGACTAAAGACCATTCTGCCTGCGCGTGTCGTGTGGTGTGGTTTATTTGTGACTTCATTCCCTCTGCGTACGTAAGTATACGTACTCACTGTACGATGATTGCTTGGCCAACCAGTGCACTCGTAAAACGTTTGATTCGGCAAGTAAGTCAGCAGATACTACTAGTCCTCCAACGACCAACGCGCAGAGAGGGTTTAGCGAATGGGGAAGAGGGTCGTCAAACGAAACGGAGCGGATTGGTGGATGATCCATCTAGAGTTTGCACGGAACAAACGGACGAAACACATCGACTTTTCAACGGTCCGGACGTCTCAACTTGTGTTGATGTCAGATCGGCCGGGAACGTTTCTTGCTCGAGGCAACAGATCCACAGGCTAGGCTGCAGTCGTATTCGTGTCTTTTGGTGAGCAGATTGCATGATAAGGTTGGGCATGCATGCCATATAGAAGTAGTAATTGATCATAATTCCATTGCACGGCACGGTCAAAATCTGTGACAGTAAATACTACTGCGTCAAGGTCAACTAGAGAAGCCGCACCGTGGTCCGTGCAGGGCATGCATGCACGCAGCCGATGCTCGAGGGAGGACAAGTCAGAGGGATGCTTGGATTAGCCTCTGTTTACCGCGTCCGCAGTATGTCGAGGTTTGGAACATCCTTTCAACTCCATGCTACACCAATGCTCCAACTTCGTTTTTAGTTGCGACATGGGACGTCGACGTCTAATTAAACGAGCGTGTGGGATCTATATATGCTTGAGTAAAATACAACTCTACAGCATATATAGGCCAACGACCCCTACCCGTCCGACTTCACTGTCGTGTGAATGTCCTTATCAGACCGGTTCTGTAACACCCCGGCCCAGGGTTTAATAGGATTGATAGGTATCGTACAATTTTTTTTTTACAGAAGCTTATTGCAAGACTCTGAGTTACGAGCTTGGCCTAACGATGGGTGACGGACGGGAAGTCCTTGGTGCGTATTGAGATAGTGCCAAAGACTACTTTTATGAAGAACTGCTAGAAAGAACTCTGAGTTAAAGCGAGCTTGGACCGTGTGAAGACGATGGTTTTGACGATCGGGGAAGTCCTTCCCGGGTGCGTATGAGTGAGGATAAAGTGCGCAGAAAAGACTACTTACGGTGAAGAACTGCTAGAACGAACTAACAAGAAAAAATCGTGTAGTTGTCTCATAAGCGGGGATAAGATTTTATTCTTTGTTTAAATAGGGCGCGGGCATAATTAGAAAGAAAAAAAACCACATACACTATATAGTTTAATTTATTACGGTTTAGTAAGCGATGCATACACGCTACGGATAATTTATATTGGAAACAGCGTGCACACGGCTTCATCTGAACCAAATCCCTGTAACATTTCCATTGATTCCTTGCGACAACAAACAAAAGAGAGAGAGAGAGACTGTGCTCTATTTAGCACGGGAGGAATTTTCAATCAGGGTGACCGGGGAGAAGAACAGTATGGGCCCAAACGATGCCTCCATTAAGAAAGAGTTGGGCCCAAAGCGAAGGGGAAAAGAACAGATATCTGGGCCGCGCGTTTTGCCTGGGCCGGATCCGTGCCTATGGAATACCCACCCAGCGTCAGCCCAAACGAACAGAAACTCACACAAGTGCTACTAATTTTCTCTTCTTCCGAAAAGCAAGTACTGCCACCCTGATTTATCCTTTGCTGTTTTACGTACTTGGGTCGATTTTTTTGGCCACCAATTACTACTACATACAGTACTGTAGGAGCATTAAGGCCCTGTTTAGATTCACCACGAATGTAAAAAATTCCGTCACATCAATTTTTAGATACATACATGGAGTATTAAATGTTGATAAAAACTAAAATTAATTTGACAGCTTTGCAAAACGTTGTGAGTCGAATCTTTTGATTCTATTCAAGATATGATTGGACACTTATTGGAAAAGTTAGCACGTTGGTACAGTAACTCATTTTGCAAAATGATTAAATCTAAACAGGCTCTGCATGCACAAAATGCAAAAAAATCCGTCACATCAATTTCTGGACACATACATAAAGCATTAAATGTTGATAAAAAGTAAAACTTATTTGACAGCTTCACAAAATATTATGAGACGAATCTTTTAAACCTACTTGTGTATGATTAAACAATTAATGTAAAAATTAGCATGTTGCTAAAATAACTCATTTTGCAAAATGAGTGAATCTAAACACGAGGCGGCAGTAAGTTTTATTTGCCTTCACCGACACAAGGCGGCGGTGAATAGCTCCCTCCCTCCGGTCGCGTTCCAACGGAAGAACCACCGTGCCGTACACGAGCGGAGCGGTGTGGAAATCGGCATGCATGATTGCCCGCTTCTTTTGCGGTGCCAGTGCCACCCGGTGCTATTTTGGCTGGCAGTAGCCGCCATGATTGGAGGAGGAGGACCCCCGCGTCGTGGTACGCGATTGGGGAGCAGCAGCGGCCAGTGGCTGCCACAGTTAAGCAGCAGGCCCACCCACGCCGGCTCGGGTCTCCGTGTCGCCGGCCGGGAAGCAGGCCGCCGTCGCTCGGCCCCATCCCACGGCGGCGGCCGAGGATGACGCGCCGCTAGCCACGCCCACGCTACGGCCTACTACGGCTGCGGGCACGGGCAGCCACCCAACCGTGCGGCCGCTTCATCAAGGCGCTGCTGTCCACCACGGACTCCTGTCAGGTGCGGCAAGAAGAATGGCAAGTGCCAGCAAGGAAGGAAGAAGGAGCGCAGAGACAGTCTACTGTAGCGCATCTGGCACGGTGCGTCTGGTGGTAATGGCGTTACGCTCTGCTATGGGGGTTAGGTGAACGTTGCTTCGGCCGTTTGCTCTGGGGTTAAGTCGACAGGTATATAAGCCGAGCAGTTGTAATCGTGAGGTATGAAAGATGAACCACTTGAACTTCTCCTAAATAGAATTCCTCTGCTGTTCCCCGTCTCACTCTTGCTATCTGCTCTCTATTCCTTGTCCGACTCGAATTACCGTCCGATTTCCAGTGGGATCGTGACATTTGGTATCAGATCCACCGCTTCAATCACTTGATTATGCTTGTGATTCTCGTTGACTGGCTTTGTTTTCGCTTGGGTGAGAATTCGTGCAGAGTAATCAAGCCATGGTTGAGCAGCTCGGTGTTCGAAGCAGAGACAAAGGCTGGCGCCGAAACGCGGGCCATCCAAGTTCCAGCAGGACATGGCACAATCGGTGGAGGACCTCTCTACCCAGCTGGGCCTCATGATGAAGCAGTTCGCTGGGTTCCAGACCATGATGCAGAGCACCATGGATTCGCTTGATGCTATCGGCACTTGGCAAGCGACTGCGGACTCAGCGCTCGACGAATTGCGCGAGAAGGCCCAGGGCACGGTGAACTCCCTCGACGCGGTGACCAAGCGCGTGGCGGTTGCTGCGGAGCGAGTGGACTCCATTGAGGCGCGACTAATGAAGACGGCTGCCCCTGCTGCGCAGCCGACTCCGGTGTTGAGGAACATGGACCTCAACACAGCTCCCGGGTCGTCCTCGTGCTCACCTGCGAGAGACGGGGAGCGGGCCAAGGGCCACGGCGATGTGGACCTCAACACAGCTCCCGGGTCGTCCTCGTGCTCACCTGCGAGAGACGGGGAGCGGGCCAAGGGCCACGGCGATGACTGCGGCGGGATCCTCGGACCCCGGCCGCAGAACTTTACTCAGGGTATGCATCATGCTCATACTCCTCCTGATGATTCCCCTTTTGCAAATTTGCGTTCACCTCCCTTTCCTAAATTGGAGTTTCCGAAATTTGATGGTGAATTTCCTCGTGCATGGCGGGATGAGTGCGAGATGTTTTTTGAGGTGTACGCGGTGCATAACTCTCTGAAGAGCAGATTTGCTGCTCTGAACTTTGATGGGGTTGCGAAAACTTGGTTGCAAATGTCGAAGCGCAAAGGGAGGATCACTGATTGGGAACAGCTCTGTTCCTTGGTTATGAATCGGTTTGATAAGAATCAATATCAGATTCTACTCAAGAGATTTGACTCTCTGAAACAGTGCGGCTCTGTTGAGGACTATCAGAAGGAGTTCGAGAAGTTGGCCCAGGGAATTCTGTTATACAACAGTAACTATGATGACACTTATTTTGTCACCCGGTTTGTTTCGGGGTTGAAGGAAGAGATTCGATCGGTGATCGCTCTCCATCGTCCTAAGTATGTTGACACGGCTAGTGCGTTGGCTCTGTTACAGGAAGAAGAGCTCAGCCGGGGCAGGCATAGGTTTGGTGGCAATAAGTTCGTTGGCAAATCTTATGGGGACAGGTTGAATGAGACTGATTCGGAGAAAGGGAAGCCTGACAGTCCAGCTAAAGAAGGAGAGGACAAGCTGTCCGCGCTTAGAGACCTAAGAAGGAAAAATGGGCTATGCTTGAAGTGTGGAGCTAAGTGGAATCATAACCACAAGTGCTCAAACCAGGTTCCCTTACATGTGCTGGAGAAAATCTTGGATGCCTTGGAACCTGAACACTCGGAAGATGACGCTGATGTCAGTACTGAAGATGAGGTGGTGTTGGCTGTCTCTGATGACTCATCCCCAGAGAGACTGCGCAGGAAGACTATGAGAATCTGTGGCGCTATTGGTAAACAAGAAGTGTTGATCTTGATTGATTCTGGCAGTATGGGTTCATTCATCAGTTCTCACCTGGCCGACACCTTACAGCTTCCCACTGTAGCTTGCGCTCCAGTTCAGTTAATGGCGGCTGATGGCAGTCTGATGTGTTGTGACCGGCGCATTCCGAGGTTACAATGGTGTGCCAGGGTCACTCATTTGTTTCTTCAGTGGGCATTTTGCCATTGCGGTGCTTTGACATGATTCTAGGTGAGGATTGGCTGGAGGAACATAGTCCTATGTGGGTGCATTGGGCTAAGAAGATCATGCGGTTTACTTTGCACAACAAGAGAATCACTCTGCAAGGTATCACTCAGGATGTGCAGTCATGTACTGCCATTGATGTTCACCAGTTGAAAGGGTTATTGAACCATAATGCTATATCTCATTGTGTTCAGTTGATGATGACCTCTGTCGAAGCTGATAAGGTGGAACCCAGTTTGATGGCTGTTTGTGAGCAATCCAGTATTCCTGCAGTGGCTGAGTTATTGCAGCAATACTCAGATCTTTTTCAGAAGCCAACTTCACTGCCCCCACCTCGTCCATTTGACCACAGTATTCCTTTGATGCCTGGAGCACAACCTGTCAACATCTGAGCCGACCGGTACTCACCGAGTCAAAAGGATGAGATCGAAAAACAGTTGAAGGAGATGATACAGAATGGCATTATTCGACCTAGTGTTAGTCCCTATGCCTCTCCAGTTTTACTAGTCAAAAAGAAGGATGGCTCGTGGCGGTTTTGTGTGGACTACCGTCATTTGAATGCTCAAACGGTGAAGAACAAGCATCCAATGCCCATTGTGGAGGAGCTGATTGATGAGTTATCTGGAGCTCGCTGGTTTTCCAAACTTGACTTTTGAGTTGGCTATCATCAGTTATGTATTCATCCAGAGGATGCACATAAGACTGCATTTAGATCCCATAATGGTCTATATGAGTTTTTAGTAATGCCATTTGGGCTTACTAATGCGCCAGCTACGTTTCAGAGTGTCATGAATCATATCTTTGCAAACTTGCTCAGGAAGGGGGTGCTGGTCTTTATGGATGATATACTTATGTACTCAGACTCATTAGAAGAGCATGTTCGGCTGCTACAGCAAGTCTTTGACATCCTTCGGAGCCACAAATTTTACTTGAAACTCTCAAAGTGTTCTTTTGCTCAAGGTGAAGTTGAATACCTCGGTCATTGCATCTCTGGGACAGGTGTCGCTACTGAACCTTCGAAGATAGCTGCTGTTCAGCAATGGCCTCAACCCAAGAATCTAAAAGAGCTCCGTGGATTTCTGGGACTTGCTGGGTATTACTGGAAGTTCATACGCCACTATGGTATGATCAGTAAGCCTCTATCTGATATGCTGAAGAAAAATGTGCCATATGTTTGGACCGATCAGTCAAATGAGGCGTTCTTGGCTCTTAAAGCTACTTTGACTAGCGCTCCGGTCCTTGCTATTCCAGACTTCAGTAAACCGTTTGTGCTCGAAACAGATGCCAGTGACATTGGCTTTGGGGCCGCGCTTATGCAAGAAGGGCACCCGGTGGCTTTCCTTAGTAAACCGGTGAGTGCTAGGAACCAAGCCCTATCCACATACGAGAAAGAATGTATGGCTATCATCCTAGCTGTTGAGAAGTGGAGATCTTATCTTCAGCATCAAGAGTTTACTATCCGGACTGATCATCGCAGTTTGCTTTACCTCAATGAGCAACGCATCACTACTAAGCTTCAGTAGAAAGCGTTGCTTAAGCTGATGGATCTCAAATTCAATATCATTTATAAGCAAGGAGTGAGTAATCAGGCCGCGGATGCTCTTTCTCGTTGTGGGGAGACAGTTCCTCTGTTCGCCATCTCAGTTTTCCAATCCGGTGTGGCTTGATCGCGTTAAACAAGGTTATCAGGATGATGATCAGGCACTCAAGTTGTTAAAGGAGTTGCAAAGTGAGTCCGGCACTGTGGGTGATTATACACTTGTTGATGGCATTATCAGGCATAAATGCCGAATCTGGGTGGGTTCTAATGCCATTGCCCACCAGCATATCATTTAATCCATGCATAACAGTGCTATCGGAGGTCATTCTGGTTTCCAGGCTACCTATTACAGAATTCGTGAGCTATTTTCTTGGCCTCATATGAAATCGGTTATTCAGTAGTACGTGAAGACTTGTGAGATCTGTCAGCAGGCCAAGGTGGAACATGTGAAACAACCAGGACTGTTGCAACCTTTGCCAATTCCTGAGCAAGCTTGGAAGGTGGTTTGCATGTACTTTGTGGAAGGTTTGCCCAAGTCACAGCGATTTGATACCATTATAGTGGTGGTTGATAAATTCACAAAATAGACAATGTGTACAAACTCCATGGCCAAGCTTATATAGACAATGTGTACAAACTCCATGTCTTTGGCACATCCTTTCACAGCTTTACAGGTTGCTCAAGCTTATATAGACAATGTGTACAAACTCCATGGCTTTACCTGACAGCATTATCTCTCATCGCGACAGAATCTTTACAAGTGCGGTCTGGCGAGATCTCTTTAAGTTGACAGATACTCAGCTTCTCATGAGCTCATCGTATCATCCACAAATGAATGGACAGACGGAAAGATTGAATCAGTGCCTGGAAGGGTTCTTAAGGTGCAGTGTTCAATCTTGTCCCAAACAGTGGGCGAAATGGCTGCTCCTAGCTGAATTTTGGTATAATACCAGCTACCATTCAGCTCTCGACCGATCTCCATTTGAGGTGCTTTATGGACATTCTCCACGACATTTTGGCATAGCCAATGACACTCAAAGTCATGCTCCTGAGTTGGACCAATGGCTGTTGGAACGGAATCTGCTGCAACAGGTTGTGCAACATCACTTGCAGCGAGCTCAGCATCGTATGAAGCATTTTGCCGATCTGAAACGTTCTGAGCGGGAATTGGAGATCGGTGATATGGTTTATTTGAAGTTACAACCATATATTCAGACCTCAGTCGCTCCTAGGTCTAACCAGAAGCTGAGTTACAAGTTTTATGGTCCCTTCAAGGTTCTTGAGCGTATTGGTTTAGTTGCCTACCGCCTGGAATTACCTGATACTTGTCGCATTCATCGAGTGGTTCATTTCTCTCAGCTCAAGAAGTATTTGCCTCCATCGGTGATAGTAGAAGAAGACATTCTGGCAGTACCTGCTGATCCTACACATCAACCACAGCCCGTGCACTTCTTGAATAGGAGGATGGTGAAGAAGGGAGCTTCGACAATCTCTCAGATTCAAGTTCAGTGGTCTGAGTTGCCAGAATCTCTCTGGACTTGGGAAGAAGCTTCAGATTTGTATCGTCGTTTTCCTGGTCATGCAGCTTGGGGGCAAGCTGCGTCTTTAGGAGGGGGCAGTGTCAGGTGCGGCAAGAAGAATGGCAAGTGCCAGCAAGGAAGGAAGAAGTAGCGCAGAGACAGTCTACTGTAGCGCATCCGGCACGGCGCGTCTGGTGGTAATGGCGTTACGCTCTGCTGTGGGGGTTAGGTGAACGTTGCTTTGGCTGTTTGCTCTGGGGTTAAGTCGGCAGGTATATAAGCCGAGCAGTTGTAATCGTGGGGTATGAAAGATGAACCACTTGAACTTCTCCTAAATAGAATTCCTCTGCTGTTCTCCGTCCCACTCTTGCTATCTGCTCTCTATTCCTTGTCCGACTCGAATTACCGTCCGATTTTCAGTGGGATCGTGACAACTCCCCCCCCCCCCGAACGCGAATGGAGGGAGAGAGGTTTTTTCTTTTTTTTTTCCTCCTCGGCTCTTCGGTGTACTGCCCGCCACGCGTGACGTGTCCGGACGGCCGCTTCACGTGCCACGTGCCCACGCTGATTCTAGCTGATACTAATTTATCTTAAGAGAAAAATACTACTATTTTATGGCTAAAAATAAATAATCAAGCTACCATCGCGTATCATGGTGCCCGGCGACCTGCGCACAGCAGCCGGGACACGTAGGCAGGTCCAGGGGCCCAGTTCCACGGCCGGGCGGGCGTCCAGATTCCAGAAGCGAACCCGCGTGGGCGACGTGTCCGCCTTCCTTCTCTCGCACATGAGGGCCCGTCGCTTTTCCCCCACCCCACCCTTCGCACGGCCCACGCGGAGCTGCCGCCGTTATACGTGCCGCTACCCACCCAACCCAATCGCCGCCTCCTCGAATCTTGGACCGGCTGGCTACAGTGGTCGTTGGTCAAATCCAAACAGTACTCCTGATCCAATCCCACCGGCGTCACTGATGACCATCTGTTCTAGGTCCTCCATTTGTTTATTACGCATCCTGCTACACCGTGCCTACGTGGTTGGATCAGGGCGGGCGCGCGCTGATTAATAACACACAGCTAGTACATTAGTCTCGTCGACCGTGGCGTCGTGACAAAGGCGCTCTTTGCAATCACTCCAGCTAAAGTTTAGCTAACTAATTAGATTAGCTGGGTTGGACTAGATAATAGGATTAGCTGCTTTTTATTAGTTGAGAGACCTTTTAGCTGCTAATTAGCTGAGTGTTTAGATGCACAACAGCTAAAACTAACTAACTAAATTTTAGTTGCTGCTTCCAAACAGGGCCAAAGCTAAAGATTGATGAGAGGCTGCAAAAGGCGTAAACATTCCATAAGCAGGCAGGTATCCACGGGCATGTGCTTGGGCATGTAGCTTGAGAGCAAAAGTGGAGGCGAAGGCGAGTATTGTTCCCTAGTTCGGTTTCGTGTTACTTAGGGATGATGGAGAAGGTAGCCTTTTAGGCATGCACTCGAACTGGCAACTCCTGCATGCTTCAATAAGCATTAGGCAGGCGACATTGCTTCTCCATTCGGAATCGCAATGCAAGTCACGACACTCTAGTTTTGTTTTAGATTAATACACTAGTATTCAGTCTTTCTATAAAAATATTTATTATGAAAATATATTTGAAGACAAATCTATTTATATAGTTTTCATATTTTCAAACTCGACAATTTAAAAGTTATTCATGATTTATATTCTCAATGTTTGACCAAGACTTTTTCTAAAATGACATCTTTTTACTATATTAAGAAAGTATGTGTTAACGGTGGATTTATTTAAACTAAAAAATATCACTCTGTTCCACTCGGTTGTTTTTGACTGTTGCTGAATTCTAAGGTTAAATTGTTGTGACAAGAAAAATTCTATTTTATGGTTGAAAATAAGTTGAAATTAGCCCAAGCAAACACAGTTATATATTTAGAAAATGATAGGGCAAGACACATTTTAATTTACTGTAAAATGAAACAAATAAAATGGCATATAATTTGCCACAGGTGAGATACACTACCTCGCGGTGGGCCGATTGAAGACACTTTTGGTGTGTACGTACTGTATGTATGTGACCGAGGAGCACCGCTATGCCATTCCAACGGCTTATGATCTTATCCGTCCGGGACCTGTTCATCACAGAGGTCTCCGTCGTCGTCTCCACTTTACTAGTCAGCCTGACGATGATCTGCGTGTGGCTAGCCCTAACAGCCTAAATTGGCCCCCTTTGCGTGGATTACAATCCATAACGACGCTTTGCCCGTGCATTAGCGTTACCAGTCTTTGGTCGCCGTGGTTCTTATCACCTATAGCTTATTCTTTTGGGTTGAAAAATAAGCGTTGATTTCGCTCGTGCTGATTTGTTGTGAGAAAAAAATACTGTTTCGTGACTGAAAATAAACGCTGATTGGTCAAAAGAACAAGCTGCTTGTCTGAACTGTGTGCTACACAAACTCATCCTTGCCATGACACGTCGCCCTGCATGCCCTTACGTACTGAAAATAAGCTTGTTGAGCTCAAACTAACTCTAGCCCGGGATCCAGGGCCAGGATCGAGCACGAGATGAGCTTGACACCTGCCCTTCCTTTTGCCACTTGACGACAGTACTCCTAAACCGTCGTCTGTCACGTGGTGGGGGAGCTCTCCGCGCGAGATGGTACGTCAAAAGACCTGACCAAATTCTGATCCACTGCAACCTCGATGGATGGAAATGCTTAAACGAACCGCGCAAATCCTTTAATTAGTACGTATTACAACCATCCTCCATCCACATGGATCAGAACGGGTGGTTTGAGCCAATCTGCACTGAAATTGTTCGTTTTTGCATTGCCGTGTCATCGTATCGGCGACCAGATATGTCCCGCAACTGCAAAAGGGGGCAGGCTGGGCTTCTCCGGACTGCACTTTCTCGCTTCGCTGCTACTCCCCTCCTCCCTGGGCTGTGTGTTCCTTTCTTTGTGTGCTAAGGGAGATTGGTTCTGATTCAAAGCAAAGCCACGCTATGGGACCAATTATTGTGCCCAAGCCAAATTGACCGCTCCAATCACCCGTTGAACAAGAACAACACTACTGTCCTGTCCATCATTACTATATTATTACAGTTATTAGATGCTAGTACAATACTCCACGTTAGTACTATCTTGGTACCCAAGGAGTAGCTAGGCTCGGCAGAGCTATGTATGGTCTTTGCTCCTCGTCATTTACAACTCTAGTTGACGTTGTGCCTGTCTGCTTCGTACACAGCAACCTGGCGCACGTAGACGCCTAGCCATGTCTCCATCGACCAACGCTAGCGTGAACCCACTCCATGTGGACATTGTTAAATCGGCGCGTGTCGCTGTTACTTGCTCCATAATTTACTTTCAGTTACTCCACTTCCGCTACTGACGACGACCTGAAGAACTTCATTCGCCGTGTCTCTGATGAAAGCTGAAATGCAGATAGAGATAGCCACACAGCCCACGGGAGGATTGAATTTGAGTAGCACTCTAGCATGCAGCTAGACGACTCCTACTCCAAGAGCCCTAAAATTAAATCCGAACAGCACCATCCTCCATGCTCCATATAATTGCGGCCACAAACTGAAGCAGCCATTGGACGAAATCCAGGAACCAACCAACGCTAAACTGGTTAACTATGCGAAGCCTTGGCCCATTATGCTGGGGCCCTGGCAGATACAGTTTGTTGACATCTTGATCTGTGTACGTTGTGTGTTCTTCCTCCGACTCTGAAAAAAAATCCAGGAGGCACGCCAGTTGGCCGTTGTTCGGAGTGCATCTGAAGCCTGCTTTTTCCTTTTTTTTTTTTAGCAGAGCAATGATTCGGCTTTAGTTTGTTGTTGAGCAAGATAAAGATAACAACGGGTTGGCTTTCCATTAAGCTAAACCGTATCATCCAATCCAACTAACCAAGTGTGTATCAGGATCCCGATTATCTTAACAAGAAAAGCTTCGCTTTTGCATGATGCATGAGATAGATGCAGATCTTGACATTAACATGGCCGAAGAAGA